>CAWUFW010005241.1:177500-777500 GCA_963921515.1 Calotriton arnoldi
TTTTCCACTGGCTTGTCTTTTTAAGAAAACTGTCAATCTCCGCTTCAGTAAATTCCTTTGGGATTTCCCGCCATTTGAAAATTCCTTGTATAACACCACCAAAAAGTCTACAAGCTGTCAAGCAAAAATCTTTCAAAATTCAGAAGGTATGCCATTGCTGCCCCTAGCTTTGGCATTGGGGAGCAGCTTTATAGCTTCCAGGATTTACCCCCACATAATGGGAGCTGTGATCATCTCCCGCAAATCCGTCTCCACTGAATTGAATGAAAAAAGTCTCAATTATACCAGGCAAGGGATTGCAGTCAGAGGTATACAAATGTGCATAGTGCTCCAAAAATACATTGCCTATCTGATCTGGGTCAGATACTACACAATTCTGCTTCCTATCCCGGATTTCTTTAACAATCTCTTGGTTACATTTCTTTTTTAATGACCATGCCAAAAGGCGACCAACATGCTCACTCTCCTCATAGTGTTTTTGAAAACAAGTTCTCTGATTCACTATTTCATGAGAAAGAAAATACTCTTTGATCTGCTGACTATCCTCTGCTAGATTGTCATTAGACTCCTTTGTATGTATCCTGGAGTTGGTACACCTGGCTTGCTCTAGTTCAAATTGCAGAGTGGAAATTTCCTAATGTCTACCTCTATTAATTTGGGAAGTATAAGAAATGTCCTCCCCCTGTATAAACAATTTACACGCCCCCCAGACAAAATTATTAGCTGCTGTAATAAAGTTGCACCAGAGAAATTCCGTTAATGCTGTATGCATAATTGTAACCCAGCCCTCTTGAGTTAGTAAAGATTTATCTACAGATGAACATGGTTTTTCTTTATGGGGCCAGTTATTTTTACATCAATGAATGGGACTGAATAATCCAAAAATCTATTTGAAAGAATGCCTGAACCTGACCTTCTCCAGATATATGATATTAAATAATAGTTGATACGTGATGCTGAATTAAAGCGTTTGGAAAACAAGTATATTCCCACCTCGTAGGATGATCAACTCTCCAGGGATCAATCAAGGCAAAGTCATGTACTAAATGAGCTAGGGTCTGTGCTGATTTCGGCTTATTCTGATGCTTGGTTAAGCAAGAGCAATCACAACCCACTTGTTAAATAAGATTAAAATCTCCTTCAATACGTGTTAGCCCTGTGAGGGGTGTTAGAATGTTATAAATTTCTTCAAGTGGTGTTGCCTCGTCTTCTATAGGCCTATAGAGGTTAATCAAATGCATAAACTGGCAGTGGGTCTTTAAATCAATCATGTGTTTGTTAAGCGCGACTACTCACCCGTAAGCGTCTCAAGGCGCTGGGGAGGAGGGGAGGTGTAGGTTCCAGTCCATCAAGGAGGGGGTCTGTCGAAGAGCCAAGTTTTGAGGTTTCTCGTGAAGATGGAGAGTGATGTTGTCTGTCTGAGGTGGAGTGGTAGGGCATTCCAGGCTCTGGCCACGAGGAAGGAGAAGGAGCGGCCTCCTGATCTGGTCTTTCTGGCGCGGGGGACCACGGCATAGGAGAGCTGGGCAGATCGTAGGGTCCTTTGGGGTGCGTGGAATTTGAGTCGGCTGTTCAGGTATGCTGGTCCGGTGTTGTGGCGGGCTTTGTGTGCATGGGTGAGGATCTTGAAGGTGATTCTCGTCTCGATGGGGAGCCAGTGGAGTGTGCGCAGGTGCTGGGAGATGTGGCAGTGTCTTGGCAGGTTGAGGACCAGTCTTGCGGCGGTGTTCTGGATGTTTTGTAGCTTGCAGTGAGGTTTTTGTTTATTCTGGCGTAGAGTGCGTTGCCGTAGTCGAGTCTGCTGGTGACGAGGGCGAGTGACTGTCTTTCTGTGCTCGAGGGGGATCCACTTGAAGGTCTTGCATAGGAGGCGGAGGGTGTGGAAGCAGGAGGATGCTACGCAGTTGATCTGCTGGTCCATTTTGAGCTCGGAGTCCAGGATGATTCCAAGGTTTCGTGTGTGGTCCGTGGGGGTGGGTGGGCTTCCGAGGGTGGGGGGGCCTCCAAGTGTCGTTCCAGGCATCGGGGTGTGGGCCCATGATGAGTACTTCTGTTTTGTCGGTGTTGAGTTGTAGGCAGCTGCTTTCATCCATTTGGCAACAGCTTCCGTGCCTTATTGGAAGTTGTGTTTGGCTGCGTTGGGTTCGTTGGATAGGGAGAGGATGAGTTGGGTGTCGTCTGCGTATGAAACAATGTTGAGTCCGTGGGTTCTGACGATGGGGGCGAACGGAGCCATGTAGACGTTGAAGAGTGTGGGGCTGAGGAAGGACCCCTGGGGGACTCCGCAGGTGGTTGGTGTTGGGTCCGAGAGGAAGGGAGGGCATCTGACCCGCTGCGTTCTGCTGGAGAGGAAACAGTGGATCCAGTTGAGGGCCTTGTCCCGGATCCCTGCGTCGTGGAGTCTGCTTGTTAGGGTGCGGTGGGAGACTGTGCCGAAGGCCGCTGAGAGGTCGAGGAGGATGAGGGCTACTGTTTCTCCTTTGTCCAGCAGGGAGCGGATGTCGTCTGTAGCGGCGAGGAGGGCGGTTTCCGTGCTGTGGTTTTTTCTGAAGCCGGATTGGGAGGAGTCGAGGATGTTGTGCTCTTCGATGAAGGTGGCGAGTTGGCTGTTGATGGCTTTCTCGATGACTTTCGCTGGGAACGGGAGCAGGGAGATGGGTCTGTAGTTTTTGAGGTCGGTGCGGTCCGCCGAGGGCTTCTTCAGGAAGGGGTTGACCTCAGCATGTTTCCAGTCATCGGGGAAGGATGCGGTCGCCATGGAGCGGTTGATGGTGTGGCGAAGCATGGGTGCGATGGTGTCGGCGGTTCTGTTGAAGATGTGGTGGGGACAGGGGTCCATGGGGGCCCTGGAGTGGATTGACTTCATCGTCTTCAGTGTGTCTTCGGTGGTGAGGGCTGTCCAGCTGCCAATTGTTGGTTTCAGGGTGTCAGGGTGGCTGGTGAGGGTTCAGTGTGTTGGTTGTCTTCGTCGAAGTTGTCGTAGATGTTCTTGATTTTGTGGTGGAAGAAGGTGCTGAGTTTGTTGCAGAGGTCTTGTGACGGAGGAATGTCAGTAGCCTCGCTGGTGGGTTGGGCGAGCTCCTTGATGATGCTGAAGAGTTCTTTGCTGTTGTGTGCATGTGTGGAGATTCTGTCTTCGATCGCTGTTTTTCTCGTATTTCTGATGAGTTGGTGGTGGGTGTTGGTGGCGGTTCTGAAGTTGTTGTGGGCTTCTGTGGATTTGGAGTTCCTCCAGGCCTTTTCGAGGTGGCGGCATGTGCATCTGGACTCTCGGAGTTTGGTGGTAAACCATCTGACTTTCTTGGCATGTGTGTTGTTGTTCTTCTTGAGGGGGGCTATGGTGTTGGTGCTGTCGGAGATCCATCTGTGCAGAGTTCGGGCTGAGGTGTTGGGGTCGTCATCTTCCGCAGTGGTTGAGGTCGAGTTGCCGAGTGAGGAGGTGAGCTGGTCGTCAGTGATTTTGGTCCAGTTTCTTCGTGGGAGCAGGTGCTGGGGTCTGTGGGTGGTGGGTGTTCTGAAGGTGAAGTGGATGCATCGATGGTCTGTCCACAGGAGTTCGGTGGTGTGGCTGAAAGTGATGGAGTTTCCTGATGTGAAGAGGGAGTCGAGAGTGTGTCCTGCTGAGTGCGTGGGTTCGGTCACGATCTGGCGGAGTCCGATGTTGTGGAGGTTGTCCAGGAGGGATGCAGTGTTGGGGTCTAGTTGGTTGTCTAGGTGGAAGTTGAGGTCTCCCAGCAGGGTGTAGTTGGTGGATGCGATGGCTTGCGAGGAGATGATGTCCGAGTTGGTGAAAGGTCTGCGGGGTCGGTATATGAGAGTTCCTCGGAGGGTGGCGGTAGGGCTGGCCTGTATCTTGAAGTGTAGGTGTTCCATCAGGTCTGTGGGCTCGTCGGGGAGTGTGCTCAGGCGGAGGGTGGATTTGTGGACGATGGCGATTCCTCCCCCCTTGCGGGTGGGGCGGTCCTTCTGGGAGATCTTGTATCCTTGGGGGATGGCGATGGCGATGTCCGGTCCCGAGGTGGTGTTGGTCCAGGTTTTGGTGAAAAATGCTACGTCCCGGGTGGTGCTGCCGAGGAGGTCCCAGATTTCAGTGGCGTGTTTGTGGCATGATCGGACGTTGAGGAGGATGCATTGCAGGGTCTTCGGTTTGGTTGTGTTCTTGCGGGTGGGTTGTGCTGGGTCCGTGTTTCTAGCGGTGCTGCAGGTGTGCTGGCAGCGTTGACAGCTGAAGGATCCGTGGGTGTCGGCTGGTGAGGCTAGCTTGCAGTTGTTGTTGTGGCCTGGGTTGAGTGCATGGAGTACCGCTGGGTTGTAGCGCTGGCGGTGCAGGGGTCCAGGGTTCCTTGCGCTGGTCGCGGTCGGGTCGTGGACGGGCACAGACAGGCTTGCCTTTGGCACGCCAGCACCGCGCCCGCTGCGCGGCCGCACAGCGACCGCCATTAAGTAGGGGTCAGGGAGAGCTTACTTACTGTAATCCACCCTGCTTTAGGATCACGCGCCACCTGTGCCACCTCACCCTCGAACTTGTTTGTGAACTTATCATGACCCCTCTTCACTGTGGCATTAACTGATGCAAAAAATGCCTGCGCTTAAAACTTAGCTTCTTTGGAAGTTTTGCCGAAGCTTTTAAATGTGTCTCCTGGAGAAAAATTATCTGAGCACTTGACTCCTTAAGCCATGATGAAATAGATCTAAATACATTCTGATTATTAATATTATTAGTGTTTCATGAGACTATTCTAATAGTTGCTGTTATGCGATGTTGAGACATCTACACTAGGGTTCTCCATTGCTCTCCCCGGCACCCTTGTCCCCAAGTTGCACGAAGACTCTGGAGCCTAATCCAACATGATCTTTGTGGTCCTGAATATATATTTTTTTTACTAGTGCTTCCCTCCCCACCCCCTGTGACCTTACTCCTCCCTTTACCTTCCTCCAGCTGTGGAACCCTCTATGCCTGGGGTTCTGTATATATAATATAATCTGTCCCTTTTTATTGCTTGCTTAATGGTGCATCCTTAAAAAAATCTTTTACATATACACATTAGTACCTGCCAATGCAGTTTTACAAACCATTGTATTGTGTACATATCATTTAGGTGAAGCTACAAATACAATCCCTAGACTTCAGTGGCTATTGGTATTCCCTAGTTTTTATTACCTAGTCTCAAAACTAAATGTACCCTTTTCCAATCATTAGCAGTAAATGCGTTTAACTGACTCTAGAAGTCAATTCATTCTGTTCACAGTACAGAACTAAAGAACTACTGCTGTGCGATCAAATACTGCTAAGTCATCTTCATAAAGAAGACTATTTCCCTGCCCTTGGTGGATTGCAATTACAATTAAATCTCAAAAACATCTTCAAATGATAAGCTACAAAAACTGTGAACAAAATGGAAGCTGAACACAGCCTTTCTTAAGATCATTACACAGTTTCAGTTTTCGGATTCTAGCCAATGTTCTAATTTAGAGACATTAGATCATAGACAAAAGGCCATCTAACATTCTAAATGTATGTAGCATCTTCCACAGTAAAGTGTGGGCTATATGATCAACAGAGGTGCAGAAGTCCACAAAGTAAACCAAAAGATTGCCTGTATGGGTGTACTTTTTCACCAAATTGTTCAATGCAAACATTTGGTGGTTAGTACTGAGGAAGGGCCTAAAACTAGTGAACTGCTAATCGTTGGAACCTTTCTTCAACAATTCCCAACTAAATTTTGGCTTAAGTTTTTTTGCAGACGAATCCCATAGCAGGAATAATTTATATGCTAAAGAACGGTTTGTTACTCCTTTTCTTTCATGAATTGACTTACTTATTGTACGTCTCTAGCTATCTGGAATTTCACTAATGATTCTAACATGCTCACAAGGTAGAATTTAATTTAGATTTAAAATTAGATATTCTCTCTGGTACCTGAACTCTGCATTTACATATACCATATACTCAGAATTATATCACATATATATATAATTTCACTTAAAAACCAAAGGTTACAGGGACCTTATAGTTAGGCTCATGTTTCACTCGTATAAAACCAGAAAAATTCAGCAGTTATAGTTAGCTGAGCTAACTATAACTCACGTCTCTGCAATGAACTGCTTAGGATCTCACATATTACATCACTCATGACATGGTCAGTGACATCACTGATGACATCTCAAATGACATAACTGATGACATCATCCAGTGACTGTGAGTGTTTTTTAAAAAGTTTATTAGTGTTAAATATACATTCCCAAGGTGTATTGGTGAATCAGTGGGTGTATGAGTGCCTGAATGGATGATTCAGTGGGTGTGTGAGTAACTGTATAAAAGAATAATTAAGAGTCTCAGTGAATGTATGGGTGAGTGACTTGTGTGAATGACTGTATCTGTCTGTCAGTTGGTGTCTAAGTGGTTGTATAGGTGTGTGAATTGGTATATGAGTTTTTGTATGGGTGGCTTATTGGTTGTCTGAGTACGTGCATGGGTGTCTCAATGAGTGCGTGGGTGAGTCAGTGGCTTTATGGGTTAGTGAGTGTGTGTGTGTAGGTGGCTGTATGGGTGAGTGTCTGTATGGCTGTGTCAGTGAGTGAATGGATGTGTCAGTAGTATATGGGTGAGTAACTGCATATGTGAAAGGCAGTATAGGTGAGTGTTGGAGTATATGAGTGACTATATGTGTGACTGAGTGATTGCGAGACTGGCCGTATGGGTGAGTGTGTGCTTGTGTCAGTGACTGTATAGGTGAGTGAGTATGTGTTAGTGTCTGTATGAATAAAGAGTGGGTGTTTAAATGTATCGGTGAGTAAATGACTGTGTGATTGACTTTAATGGTGAGTGAGTAGGTATGTGAGTAGCTTTAAGGACATCCTTGGGGGCCAGCTACCCCTCCTGTTACCTCCAGTAAGTCCCACACAGCAGGATTGCTGAGAGGTTGTCAGAACCCATGCCGCCTTTCTCCACCACTGTGCAAATGTGACTCCTGGTGCACTACTAATAGTCCCCTTGGTTCCAGAGGATCATTGGGGGACAACTAACCCACCTGTTAACTCCAGTAAGTCCCACACAGTGTGTTTGCTGGGAGATGTTTGGTGGCCACGCCCCCTTTCTCTACCGCTCTGCAATCGCACCTCCTGGCGCACTACTAGTTGGGGGAGCAAGTCTCCTTGGCTCTTGAGGGTCCTTGGGGGCTAACTACTCTTCCTGCCACCTCCATTAACACCTACACAGCTGAATTGCTGAGAAGTTGCCAGAGGCCATACCCCCTTTCTTGCCCACTCTGTAAGCGCGCCTCCCAACGCACTACTGGTTGAGGGTAGTAGTCCACTTTAGTCCTGAGGCCCTCAGGATAAAAGTGGAATTCATTCCCCAAAACACACAAGATGATGGACGGAATGTTGCACATTGGCAAACATTCACCCCCAGTCACAGATCTGGGTTCAATCCATCGTTATTTTGCTTCACCACGCCACCCCAGTTCAGACATAGCCATGTGCAAATCAGTCTTGACCCTGTGCCTCATGGGAACGATGGATTAAACCCAGATCTGTGACTGGGGGTGAATGTTTGCCATTGTGCAACATTCCGTCCATCATCTTGTGTGTTTTGCAAATCGCCCCAAGTGGGAAGGGTATGCCCAGACGTGGGTCCCGTGCTCACTGCGCCACTGGAGTCAGGCTATCCTGGCTGATGAGGGCTGAATGCCCGAAACCGGTCCTAGGATGCTTGATTCCGGTCCAGGAAGACATGGCTTGGCAGTTCGGTCTGGACTGTTCCCATGAGGCACAGGGTCAAGACTGATTTGCATATGGCCATGTCTGAACTGGGGTGGCGTGGTGAAGCAAAATAACGATGGATTAAACCCAGATCTGTGACTGGGGTGAATGTTTGCCATTGTGCAACATTCCGTCCATCATCTTGTGTGTTTTGCAAATCGCCCCAAGTGGGAAGGGTATGCCCAGACGTGGGTCCCGTGCTCACTGCGCCACTGGAGTCAGGCTATCCTGGCTGATGAGGGCTGAATGCCCGAAACCGGTCCTAGGATGCTTGATTCCGGTCCAGGGAAGACATGGCTTGGCAGTTCGGTCTGGACTGTTCCCATGAGGCACAGGGTCAAGACTGATTTGCATATGGCCATGTCTGAACTGGGGTGGCGTGGTGAAGCAAAATAACGATGGATTAAACCCAGATCTGTGACTGGGGGTGAATGTTTGCCATTGTGCAACATTCCGTCCATCATCTTGTGTGTTTTGCAAATCGCCCCAAGTGGGAAGGGTATGCCCAGACGTGGGTCCCGTGCTCACTGCGCCACTGGAGTCAGGCTATCCTGGCTGATGAGGGCTGAATGCCCGAAACCGGTCCTAGGATGCTTGATTCCGGTCCAGGGAAGACATGGCTTGGCAGTTCGGTCTGGACTGTTCCCATGAGGCACAGGGTCAAGACTGATTTGCATATGGCCATGTCTGAACTGGGGTGGCGTGGTGAAGCAAAATAACGATGGATTAAACCCAGATCTGTGACTGGGGGTGAATGTTTGCCATTGTGCAACATTCCGTCCATCATCTTGTGTGTTTTGCAAATCGCCCCAAGTGGGAAGGGTATGCCCAGACGTGGGTCCCGTGCTCACTGCGCCACTGGAGTCAGGCTATCCTGGCTGATGAGGGCTGAATGCCCGAAACCGGTCCTAGGATGCTTGATTCCGGTCCAGGGAAGACATGGCTTGGTAGTTCGGTCTGGACTGTTCCCATGAGGCACAGGGTCAAGACTGATTTGCATATGGCCATGTCTGAACTGGGGTGGCGTGGTGAAGCAAAATAACGATGGATTAAACCCAGATCTGTGACTGGGGGTGAATGTTTGCCATTGTGCAACATTCCGTCCATCATCTTGTGTGTTTTGCAAATCGCCCCAAGTGGGAAGGGTATGCCCAGACGTGGGTCCTGTGCTCACTGCGCCACTGGAGTCAGGCTATCCTGGCTGATGAGGGCTGAATGCCCGAAACCGGTCCTAGGATGCTTGATTCCGGTCCAGGGAAGACATGGCTTGGCAGTTCGGTCTGGACTGTTCCCATGAGGCACAGGGTCAAGACTGATTTGCATATGGCCATGTCTGAACTGGGGTGGCGTGGTGAAGCAAAATAACGATGGATTAAACCCAGATCTGTGACTGGGGGTGAATGTTTGCCATTGTGCAACATTCCGTCCATCATCTTGTGTGTTTTGCGAATTCATTCCCCAACCAGGAGAGCACTAGGAGGCATGTTTGCAGAGTGGTGGTGAAGGGGGCATGGCCTCCGATTGACTTGCTGTAGTTGTTTTTTTTATTAATGTTTTTATTTTAAGGATGGTTGGCTGCATAGCCCCCCTTCCCTCGGCTGATCCCCCGGGGCCAGCCTTTTTTTTTTTTTAAATGGGGAGGGGAGCCGCGCGGCCTCCCTACCCGGGCTGATTGCAGCCCAGGGGACCCCATCCCCAGGACCCAAACTTTTCCTTATGTGTTTTTTAAATAAAGGAAGGGGTGGCCACATGCCCCTCTTCCCTGGGCTTCCCTTTATTTTATTTTATTTTTTTTAAATGGGAGGGAGCTGCGTGGCCCCCATCCCCAGGCCTTTTTTCAGCCCCGGGGACCCCACACGGGATGCCAGACCTTCATCTTTTTTTAAAATATGGGGAGGGGGCCTGTGCGGCCCCCACCCAGGGGCAATATTGCCCTGGAGATCCCATCCCCTGGGGCATAGCCTCCTTGTTGGAGACCATGGGGAAAGTCTAAAAGCCCCCACGGTCCCTGCTGGCACCCCACCTTCTGCGGGAGCCAGCATTGCTTTTGGAGAGAGGGTGCTGCTGACATGCTGTACCCTCGCTCCAAAAGCAATTCTGCTCCGCTTCATGGAAGTGAGAGCATTTTCAATGTTCCCCCCAAGCCATAGCAAACTGCAATGTCCCAGGGTGAGTACCCCTGGACATTGCTGGAGCTGGCCCTGGGAGGTGGAGGTCCCCAGGGCCATCTATGGCTCCACGAGGAGGGCCGCACAGCCCCCTCCACTATAAATTAGGCCCCAGGGAGGTTGGGGTTGCCGCGGCCCCCATATGTAATTAAATATAGAGTTGCCCCGGGGAGGTAGTAGTCCCCGGCCAGAGCCACCCATGCATTATTTTTTAATGTAGCCCTGGGGAGGTGGTGGTCCCCAGGGCTGCGTGGGGGCCTTGTGGCCCCCTGCATTTGTATGAGTTAGCCCCTGGGAGGTGGCCATCCCAGGGGTGAGGGGGGCCCCTTGTCACCCCCGCATTTCCTTATTCGTCAGCCCCAGGGACCACAGCCCCGGGGAGGTGGCGGTCCCCCGGGCTGTGGGGGACCCACATGACCCCCATCATTATTTTTATTTGCCCCCGGGACCTGGCCCACCCTGGGCCCTAATTAAACGAAGCACGGAAACCCGCAATTCATTTTTTTTTTCAGCTGGATTCGCGGATCCACTACGATTCCCACAGAAATGATAAACAAATATGCTTTTTATGGTACTGGAGTGTCTCTGTGGAACCTCGCCAAGACATCTAGGGGGGCAGGGTGTTTCTACCATGCCCCCTTTTCTTTTTTTTAATCTTTTTTTCTTGTGACTCAGTTCAACTGAGTCACAAGATGGCTGCCAACACTTCCTGGTTTGAAGTGTTGGCAGCCAATCAGATCTCAGGCACAAGAGTGTGAGGGGTCGCGGATCCACCGCAGCCACTGTTGTATATCTGAGAAATCTTAAAATTGCTCAGCAAATACTGAACAGATGTACACCATTTAACAAAAAGAGTGCTTTCTGGACCAAGAACTATGTTTTTGCCAAATTTGGTGTAATTCCGTTCAGCAGTCCAGGCTGTAGCTGTGTCTAAAGTTACCCTAGAAAATTAGCATGGAGAAAAAGCGTTTAGGGACTCCCCTATTTTTTGCGGGCTCTCGCTTAATGGATCGCCCTGAAACTTTCAAGACAACAGCTGAAGTGACTGCCTGATAGTTTTAAAAATTTTGAAAGCATTCGTCAAACGACGCCAAAGTTACTGGCAATTGAAAAAACGCTCTTCCTATGGAAACTACATCCTAACTACAACTACCTACTGGCGACTGCCAGGGGGTAATATATATATTACCCCCTGGGGGGTTAATATAAAATTAAATATATATACAAAATATACAATTATACAATTTACAATACACAATTATGTCTCTCCATCTTCATTGATCCTGATATATTTCCATATTTCCATAATAAAAGCTTGCCATTGTTCTCCATTAACATCAATAGATGCATTAGGCTCTTTTATCAGTTAACTATGAGGGACTTTTTTTTTTAAACTTTATTTAAAGTGTTGGCAATGTTAGAAACATTATGCTTGATGGTGTCTTCAACGACATAGCACATACAACATGGGTACCGTTACAGTTTAAGGACACAGCAAGAAGAAAGAAAAAAACATTTGCGAGATCTTAGGGAGGGCTTTACCCCACCCCCCCCCACAGCCTCGTCTGGTGCCATCCCCATCATCCTTCTGGAACATGGTACATTTCAATAATGAGGGTCATCAGAAAAGGATAGTGGAGGTTAACAGCTTGTTGCATAGGAACCATGATGGAGCCTTTGTCTTTAAGATGGAGGTTCCACAGTGTGTCTATCTAACTCCGAAGGAGGGGACCCTGATAACTGGAGGTAGGTAGCAAAGGGCTCCCAGATATCACGGGTCGAGATTCCAGTGGCATCAGCTCCCAGTAGTTGACCAGTTGTTCATGACAGTATGCAATGTCCTTGAGCCAATCTCGGGCTCCCGGTGCCCGGGAGCACCCCCAGTTCATTGCGACTCTGCGCTTTGCAAGAAGCAACATTAATGCAACAAGTTTGTGGGTGCCGCGGGCGGCATCCGCCACATATCCCAACAATCCTAATAGCGGGGAGGGTTTTAGTGGATCATCTATAACTTTCCCGATGATAGTGAATACCTCCCCCCAGTATGCAGCGATAGCGGGGCATTGCCAGGCAAGGTAAATTAAATCTGCTGCTGGCGAGTGGAAGCGTGCGCAGTGAGAGTCTGGAGATAACCCCATTCGATGTGTTTGAACAGGGGTTCGATATACGCGGTGCAGAAATTTAAAATGGATGAGGCGCAATCTATAGTTAGGGGATAAAAACTCAAGTTGACCACAGCAGAATGTCCACTGCTCGTCTGTGAGTGGAGTAGGGAGATCGATTCCCCATGCTTCCCGGGCAGGTGTATCCGTCGCGGGCGCTGAACGTTGCATGAGGTTGTACAGGGACGTGATGAGCTTGCGGGCAGAGCTGGATGTATATGTGAATTCTAGCACTGTAAGTGTTTGCGGGGGACTGGAAATGTGTTGTACACTGTCTGGCAGGTCGCAGGCAGTTGATAGTACAGGAGAATGTCCAAGGGAGTGCTTGTGGCGGGATCCCGGGCAGGGGGGTCGAGAAACCGGTCATTCAGGTATAAATCTGCAAAGGTGTGAATGCCAAGCTTGCCGTTTTGCATTGGCCGCAGCATTGGGTGTTTTGCCACTGGAACGGACGGAGCATAGAGGTGCATGTCCCTTTGCGCACTGCGCCAACCTCGTGCACGTTCACCTCAGGCACTGCTGGGTGTCTATGTCGGGCCGGGGCGTTTGTATGGAAGAAATAGTGCTGTCGATAGCAGCCATGGGGTGACCTTATCTATTTCCACCGCAACATGTGGCTGGAAAGGCGTGGGATGTGTCCAGTAGTGTAAGAAGTGTGCTTGGGTGCATAGCTCATACAGCTGTAAGTCTGGCACGCCCAATCTGCCTTGTGATTGTGGCAGCGTTATGAGGTCGTATTTTGCGCTGGGTTGCTTCCCTGCCAATAGTAATGTACTGAGATTAGATCGGAGTCTTTTGAAAAAGGCCTGCATAATTGGTCTAGGGATATTCACAAACAGATAAAGAAACTTGGGTAGGACCCCCATTTTGGCAATGGCGATTCGCCCCGCCATTGACAGCGGGAGTTTAGTCCATATGGGGATTCGGTCCTCAAACCAAGTCATTGCGCTGCCGAAATTGGTCTTCCAAAAATTTCCTCTGTGTTACTACACACAGAGATCCCCAGATATTTAACAGGGCCATTTGCCCATTGGAGCGGATACTCCATGGGAAATGGAGTTGTAGCCTCCTTTAGGGGAAGCAATGTGGACTTTGCCCAGTTAATTTGAATTCCGGACATGCCTCCAAATGAGCGGGTGGAAAACCACAGTCCCGATTCGCGTGATGCTGCCCAATTTGCGCCGCCAGGTGCTCCATCGTGATAGCAAAAAGTAAGGGGGAGAGCGGGCATCCCAGCCATGTGCCCCTGCCAACCAGAAAGGGATCTGATATCTGTCTGTTGAGACGTATACGAGCAGTGGGCAGGGTATATAGAAGGCGGATCTATGCAAGGAAGTTACAGCTGACACCCATTCTGCTCAGCAGTGGGAACATATAGTTCCATTCCAGAGTATCAAACGCTTTAGTAGCATCGAGCAACGCAGCTACAGCGGGAGTCTGGGGATTCAAGTAGTGCATCACGCAAACATGGTTCGGAGGTTATGGGTTTTGGACCAGCCCGGTATAAATCTCGATTGATCAGGCATAATCATCACCGGGAGCAGAAGTTGCAGCCTGTTTGCTAAAACCTTAGCGAATATTTTATTATCGATGTTAATCAGCGATAGCGGCTGATAAGAGTCGCAAAGGTGGGCCGGTTTATCCGGTTTGAGGAGTGTAAAAATTACCGCCTTGCGCGTTGAAGGGGGGAGCAGGCCTGCTTCCAACATGTCATTATAGACATTGAGAAGCTTAGGAGCTAGGATATCTGAATATTCTTTATAAAAAGCGTCTGTAAGCCCATCTAATCCAGGAGCTTTATCTGGGGAGAGCCCAGCAATTGCCTGCTGAACTTCCTCGACCGTGACGGGGGAGTCCAGGAACTCTCGATGAGAGTTCGATAACCATACTAACTCTATATCGACAAAGTAGGCCTGTAGGTCTTGGGGTTGTCTTCTTCTGGGCAGTGGAATAAAGATGTGTGAAGAAATCAATCATGATCTGCAACAATTCTGGTGTGGAATACTATTGTTGACCCTCTAGGTCAAGCAGCTCCGAAATGTAAGATGCGGCATGTGGCTTATGGAGCATTTGGGCTAAGGATTTGCCAGGGCCGTCTCCCTCCCCGTATCTACGTGCCTGAGTCTCTTTGCCTAAAAACAGGATTTCCCGCATTGTCTCCTCCTGGTATTCTGACATTTTTTCACGTATGCTGGCCAGGGTATCACTGTCGCCAGTGCTTTGAAACCGGGCTTCGAGTGTAGAAATGTCAGTTTCAAGCGCCGTGATCGTGCTGCTGATAGACTTCAGAATACCATGCTGTTTGGCTAAACACTCACCCCGGATCACTGCTTTAAAGGCGTTCCAGAGTATGGCGGGGGGAGCTTACTGACCCAGTGTTGTGCTCAAAATAATTCTAAATTGCTGTGCGTATTTCTTCCCTAAAGACTGAGTCCCTGAGGGCCCCAGGGGGAAGTCGCCATCTAAATGCATCCAGAGTGTGAGGTAAGTGAGTGACTGTAGGTCGCCAGAGGAGCAGGTCTCTGGTTGCCAGCCAGTAGTCTATTCTCGACCATGCTCCATATTGCAGGGAAAAACATGTGCCTGTGCATGTATTAGGGTGCATATCTCGCCAAATGTCCATGAGGTGATTGTCAGCAATGATCGTGGTCAGAGTCAGGGCAGCTTGTGGATGTGGTCTTCTAGAGCAGCCCTCCCTGTCCAGAGCGTCCATTAGCGGAACATTGAAGTCGCCACACCATATCGTTGTCTGTGATTCAGTGCCTGCAATTAAAAGCCAGACCTTGGCGAAAAATTCCGGGTCGTCCCCGTTGGGGCCATAGACGGTAGCAAGGGTTACTGTGTGATTATAGAGTGTGCCTGTTAGGATGAGATATCGCCCGTCGCTATCACAAATGCAATGCTTTGTAATCCAGGCCAGGCCCTTGTGGATAAGAATACAGACACCCCTTGCATAATTAGAATATGTGGCTGAGTAGGAGGTGTCCCAACCTCTAGTGAGTAGTGGAGGGAGAGCCCGACCAACAAGGTGGGACTCCTGGAGGAGGCAGATGTCTATTTTATGTCTCTTCAGGTAGGCATGTACCAGGTGGACCTTTCCGCCGTCATGCAGGCCCCTGACATTCCATGTTATAAGCTTGACTGTGGCAAATCCGTCAATCCCTGTCCTATGATACAATGGTAAGTCGTAGTGGTGGAGTGTCGCCATAGGCAGGTGGTGCTGTGAGCTGTGTTCCCACTAGCACATGTGATGAGAAGAGAGATGTATGTGTAAGTCAGAAAGCCAATGTTTTTGAAATGTCGTAAACAAACTTCAAGGAACTGAACAATCCAACCCCCCTCCTGCCCCACCCTCTCCCCCCCACTCCAACCCCCAATTAGGTTGAGAAAAAAACTCCCTCTCCCATATCTGTAACATCTGGGAATTATCCCTGGGGACAGCGGAGTCCCCACGTGAGCTAACCCACCAGAGAAGGCTGGGTGGCCGAGCATTAAGCTGTAGAGAACAGAGCCCTTAGTCACAGAGACTCTCACATAGCGGATTGACATCCCCCCAACAGTCCCATAAACAAAATACAACTTACAGCCAAATAGAATGCAGTTCGGGGGAGCCAGAGGAGGGGCCTCATAAGATTGTCAGCATCTTTAAGGACCCAGGCTTTCACTAGCATGTCCGTATCATTAGCCTTCGATGCCAGGCCCGAGCAGTGGCAGGTAGCATTTTAATCGTTGTCACTCAGCTGCACTTCCATGAGGGCCTGAGAAGACGCCCTCTGTGACTTCTTGGCTTGCACCTGTTGTTTGGCAAACTTAAGGGTTTGCTTGGCATCCGTGAAGTGGTGTGTTTTCCCATCTTGTGATAATCTTAGCTTGGCGGGGTAGAGCATAGCATACTTTATATTGGCTTGTTGTAGGAGTCGCTTGGCCGGCTGGAAATCTTGCCAGGCTGCCTGCACCGCCATTGTAAAGTCCGGGAAAAAGGATAGATTGTCGCCTCTGTACTGGATGTGGCCCCTCTCTCTTGCCATGCGGAGGACTGTGTCCCGGTCTTTATAGTTCAGTAGGCGGGCCACTATCGGACGGGGTGGGCCCCAGGAGGTGGCTGTGGGCCCAGGGTTCTGTGTGCCCTCTCAACAATGAAGACTTGAGATAATTCAGGTCTGAAGAGGTCTTGCAGCATTGCCTCCATGAAGTCTTCCATTCTTGAACTAGCTGTCGACTCTGGTACCCCCGTGACCCGTAGGTTGTTATGCCTCGATCAGGCCATGACGTCCTCATTCTATTGTTTAATCAAGTCCAGAGCTTTATCCATGCACAGGAGGTGTTCGGATGTGGCGGTGTGACTATCCCCTGTTTCACCCACGCACGTTTCTAAGTGGTCTAGCCAGGAATCATGAGCATCAACTTTGTTCTTCACCCTGTCCAGGCATGCAGTGAGCAGGTCTATCTTGGTGTCAATGTTTTTCAAACTGGACTTTACCCCCAGCAGGATCTCTTTTATGTCTAATTCCTGCTCCTATGCGTCTCCCGGGTGATGTGCAGTAGTGCGATTTTTTCCTCGAGATCCGTCTGTCTCAAAGGAGAGTTTGGATTGCCTGCCCTCTGGTTTGCCATGGTCATGGGCGGGTGAATATCAACAAATGCACGCGGGGAGGGGCAGCCGACCCCATACCAGGGGCCCCCCGGTGCCCAGGAAACACACGCCTGCGGCGGGAGGGGCAGTGGCTCTCCCGGCCGTCCCCCGTCTCGGCCTCAGCGTCAGGCAGAGTTTGGGTCCTCAGTCTCTCAGGGGTGGACTAAATGTCTACCTTGCAGTTGGTGCAGTGTGGCCAATGTTCAAGGGTTGGGGCGCAATCCGGCTTCTTCACCTTGTGATCTCCAGCACAATGGCCCCCACGGCCCGCCCACCGACCCCCACCATAAGGCACCGGCACAGAGGCTCGTCTGGTCTCGATGTGGGTCTCTTTTCAGGGTAAATATTGGCTTCCTTGGGCTTGCCCTGTTAACTCTGTATCAGGCAGTCCGACTCACCAGGCCCGCCCGTTTCACAGTGGCTTTGAGACCCTCCTAGCGGGGCCAGCAAGCAGTCTCTCAGCCTGGGCTCAGGCAAAATTGTGACACGGACCCGCCGCCGGCTCTGCTAGGCAACAGGTATACCCAGGCCGTGTCACAGGCGCATTCGGGTCCTGCAGATGGGTTTGAGGGCACCCACCTCCTTACCGCCGTCTGGCTCTATGGCTCTATGGCCCAGCGTCAGCCAGGCTCTTCCAGCGGGCTTCACGCCCAGACGTTTCTCTGCCCTCAGGACCTCTCGCTGTGTGTGGGCATTACTTTGGGGCCCGCGTTCCACCTGGTCCTCCAGCATCCATGCAGGCCATCTCACCTTAAGCACCAAGGCCGAACAGCTCCCAGCCGAAGATGTTCGCTGGGTCCTCAGGCGCGTTTCCCTCTGAGTGGTGCTAGGCGGGTGGAGGAAGCATCCTGCATGCGCTGCAGATGCGCGAGCTCCCCAATTCCGTCCACTCATTGCTTATTGTGAGGTCTCTGGGTTCTTCCTATGATGGGTAGACCCGTCTCGGGGCGCCCACTGTGTTGCGCCTGTTCGAGTAGTTCCGGGCTGTAAGGTCTTACTAGGCCGCAGTTGTGGCACACATTCCCGGCTCAGTATTCATGCGCACGCCGGCTTAGCCGCAGGGATCCTGTCATTCTTCTGTTTCGCTGGTGTGTCCCACGCATTCCGCCCTTATTGTCATGGGCAGATGGGCTCCGTGAACGATGGGCTTACAAGGATTGTGAGCTCGGCTGGCAGAGCTCGCACACTATGCGGCCATCTTGCAACGCTGGAAGCCATGCCCCCCTATCAGAGACTTATTTGAAAAAATTGTATGTGTTACTTTTAAACAATTATTTAAATTTTTTTCCTAAGTTTTAACAGTATTGTATTTCTTTGCCATTAACAGGTATTTATAATTATGTAATTTGTCAGGTGTTGAAGACTTCACATAATTTCTTAGCACTATTTCCAGTGTTTTTTATAAACTGCATACTCTGTATCATACCTATAAGTTTTCTTATTTTCTGAGACCTCGCCTTTTTCTTTAGAAATGTTTTCTAATATACTGGGTAATTAATTTGTGGGTGAGAGTTATCTGTAAGAGACTTGTTTCCACAATTTTCGCAGTTAGCTGCTGTGACCCTCTTCTTTTTACTGGTGGTTTAAATGTACCTGGAATTTTAATGTTATATTCTAAATTATTCTTTTATGTCATTGTGTTAAAAAGAGCCAAAGTCCCTACTGGCACTTAAACCTAACCAACAGCAGGGTAAGCGTTTGACTTTCAATTGGGTAAGATTTACTATTCCCACTCCAAGATAAGCAAAACTAGGGGAAGTGTTGGACTTTAGAGGGATCAGATTTACTATTCCCATGCCAATCTTAGCAACTGTATGGGGAAATGTTGGTTTTTGGAGGGGTCAGTATTACTATATCTCTTCAACATAAGAAAAATTAATAAAAGTGTTGGACTTGCAGAAGTCAGATTTACTTTTCCTATTCCAACGTAATCAAAATTAAGGAAAGAGTTTGAATTTTTAGGGTTGTGAAAGCAAAACTTGGGAAAGTGTTGAACTTTAGAGGGGTCAGATTTATACTCCCACTTCTATGTGAACAAAAATAGGGGTCAGGTTTACTATTCCCATTCAAACCTGAGCAACATAAAGGAAAGTGTTGGACTTTGGAGGTGTTAAATGTACTACTCCCACTCCACTCCAGCATAAGCAACCATAGGGAAAGTGCTGGACTTTGGAGGGGTTTGGAGGTGTTAAATTTACTACTTCCACTCCACTACAACATAAGGAACTTAGGAAAAGTGTTGGACTTTGGGTCAAATTTACTAATCCCATTGCAATGTTAGCAACAGTAGAAACATTGTTGGACTTTTGAGGGGTCAGATTTAAATCCCAACTCCAACCTATGCAACAGTAGGGAAAGTGTTGGACTTTGAGGGAGTCACAATTACTATTCCCATTCCAATGTATGAAAAAGTGAAGAAAGTGCTGGACTTTGGAGAGGTTAAAAATGGCAAAAAAATGAAGATATCTTTCAATAATAATCATATTCTCAGGGAACAGTTCTCAATCCCTTCTGTCCACTTCCTCTCTTGCGTACAAGTTAAATGATCGCTGAGAACTCTAATTCAAGTCCAAGACTCAGAACCCCTTACCAATGCGGTGACTCAAGTGCTCTATACCTTATGAGACAGTACTCATCTAGTCTGAGGGCTCTAAAAAGTGTACCTACAGCATTGGGTCCTATGATCGTGCGGGTTGCTGACCGAGCACTGGGTGGATATTACTTATCTACTTTACCAAGCTACGGGGCATAGATTGAATTATTCCCTGGAGGAGCTGGTACTGGGCCTCTTTTCCCACTCAAACTCAGACAGGGCCTCAACTAAAATTTTGGCTATAACCCTATTTTTAGCTAAATGACACTTTCCAATACTTTGGAAGAGCCCCTACTCCACCGATGGTACAGACTTGGGGCAGGACGTCACCCCCCTGATTGTCATCTGAGAGCGTACATCTACACAGGGAGGAAAGGTTGAGCTTATGGAAATACCTCATTGCCCAGGATTGGGACTCACTTGTCGAAGCTTTCATGTGTGGCATCAAGGATGATACACAGCCCCCATAAGCACTCTCCCTGATGTTGCATTATATCATTGTCTCTTTATTCTGCAGCGTACCTTTACTGTTTCCACATATGGATTTGCAACCTATTGCCAACTTTCTTAGATAAGTCTTCAACACCGGAAATTGACTTCAACTCTATGTTACCGCCCATCAAATGTGTCTGTTGTGGATAGGAATGGTTTGGGAACGGGGAATGGGGTTGGGAGCAAAACTTCAGTTGGGGTTTGGCAGAGGGGCAAATTTGGGTATTTTGTTTCGCAAAAGGGGATGAGAACGGTTAAGGGATAAATGGCATGCCCTAAATATCATCTTCTGTTATATTATTTACCTTGTTTGTACACTTCCTCGTTGACGATGTACACTGTATAATTTTGACTGCTGCCAATAACAAGATATTAAAAAAAAGAATAATAAATGTATTCATTAAGTATAAAACAAGTGAAACTAAATAAACTCTTATTTCCTCCCATGCATCTGATAATCTCAATGTAGGTGGTGACTGTATTCAATTTATGGACCCTTTTTTAGATCGTAAATCCTTAAGATTACCTTAAGATTAAAAAGAAAAAGACTAAAATTGTCGCTATAACTGACAAGGCTGGGGTTAGGCATACTAGTGATTTAAATATACCGATTGCTTCACCGATTTCTACAACAATTTATATACCCCTGAGTCCTCCCCTTCACCGGCGCAGATAGATGCTTTCTTTTCAAACTATTCCCAAGGCACCTAAAAATAATATTGATCTATCCCCTTTGGACGCTCCAATTTCAGAGCAAGAAATTTCCAATGCCATGATTCACCTTCCACAAAGCAAAACTCCTGGGCCTGATGAATTCTCTGTACGCCTTTTTCTACGCTTCAAACAAATGTTGATTCCTAAGCTGCTGCTTCTAATTTCCAATTTTTTAAATTTGGGTAGGACACAAGGTTCTTTCACCCAAGCCATGCTCTGCTTGATCCCTAAGAAAGGCAAGGATCCCTCTCAGTGCAGTAACTACAGACCTATTTCAGTGATTAACACGAATTGCAAGATGTTTGCTAAACTATTGGCACTCCGTATTAATCAAGTTATTCCTGATTTAGTTGAGATACATCAATCAGGGTTTGTCAAGGGTCGCTCCATAACGGATAATTCTAGAACTTTCCTTAACATTATACATTTGGCCTCTAAGTTGATTTCCCCTGTGGCAGCCATAACGTTAGATGCAGAAAAGTCATTTGATCGTGTGAATTGGGAGTTCATTTTCGGAGCACTGAAATGGCATGGTTTCAGCCCTCATTTCCATCAATATATTAAGTTATTATATTCTGATCCTTTCATCTCTATTTGGGTCAACGGTCAACAATCCAGATACTTTTCCGTGGGCAGGGGGACCAGACAAGGCTGTCCTTTGTCCCCACTATTGTTTATTTTGTCTTTAGAACCCTTTCTGGAAACAATTCGCTGTTCTTCACTTTTCACAGGTTTCCAATTTAAAGATTTAGACAATAAATGTACTGCTTATGCGGATGACATTTTGTTATACCTCACTAACCCAAGCACATCTGTCCGGAATTTTTCTCACTTTTACAGGAATACTCCATAGTTTCTGGGTATAAACTTAATATAGACAAATCAGAGGTCCTTCCTCTAAATAAATACTGCCTTCCAGACATGTTCAAGGATACAGAATTTACATGGAATTCAAAAAGCATAAAATGTTTAGGTATTCTCTATACAAATAACATTAAAGAACCTATTAAAATTAACCTAAAAGAACTCACCACTAGAATCTCGACTTTGATAGATGGTTGGTCCCCGCTTTTTTGTCCTGGTGAGGTAGACTGGCAACAATTAAACTGATGTTGCTACCAATAATCAATTATTTTTTATCTATGCTGACAATATCCCTCCTCTCTCTTTTTTCAAACTGTTAATTGCTCTCTTATCAAATTCTTATGGAACAATCGCAAGGCTAGAATCTCATTAGCTGCCTGCAACAATCAAAACAAAATGGAGGAGTCAATTTTCCCAATCTCATTCTGCATTTACGCTGAAACAAATTTGGACCTCCCTTGCTCCAAAACCTCAAGAAGAATTGAATATATGGGGTCAATTGGAACAGGTTTAATGTACACCATTTTCATTGAATAAGGCAGTTCTTCTCTCTCAACCCCGTAAGGCCTTTATTCTCCTATACTTACTCACTCCTTTGCTGTTGCTAAACCTTTAATGGTTTCTTCCAACTCCTGCATGGATATTTTTTTGCAAACCCCCATTTGGCACAACAAACACCTGAAACTACATAATAGAGTTCTTTCTTGGAGGGAATGGATTAATAAAGGCATAGTTTCCATTGGCCATATACTAAAAGACGGCTCCTTTATGGAATTTAATGAAATTCAGGAAAAGTATGACATATCCTCATTTCATGCTACACATTATCTTCATCTTAGGAATCTTCTCCTTCCTCTCCTTGCTCAGGCTTCTCTCCCTGTACCAGTAGGCCAACCCCATCCCCTTAATTTAGATTTTGCCTCTCATATGAAAGCTTCCAGTGTTTACAGGATTTTTTCTCGCGCCTCTGATTTGAGAACTAAGACCAAGGTGGAGCTCGCATGGGAAGCAGATCTTAACCAGGAGCTCTCTCTCCAGACATAGAAATCTATTTGGGCAAAAATTCATATCTCATCTTGCTCAGCAAGCACAACACAAACACTATATTGGGGCCGATTCACAGAACTAATCTGAGATAAAATCCTAAACTTACTACTTTTGGTATTCACAGAAGGCATTTAGTAGTAGTAAAGTTAGGACTCCTAACTTTACTACTACTAAACTGAGATACAATCCTAAACTTACTACTTTTGGTATTCACAGAAGGCATTTAGTAGTAGTAAAGTTAGGACTCCTAACTTACTACTACTAAATGCCTTTGTGAATACCTGAAAGTCATAAAGTTAGGATTTTGTCTCAGTTTAGTAGTAGTAAGTTAGGAGTCCTAACTTTACTACTACTAAATGCCTTCTGTAAATACCAAAAGTAGTAAGTTTAGGATTTTATCTCAGATTAGTTCTGTGAATCGGCCCCTATATCATTTTTATAATAGGTTATTCCTTACCCCTACAGAGCTTCACAAATTTAAGTTGACTGATAATGCAAAATGCTGGTCCTGTTCACATGTCAAGAGCGATCTCTTACACATGTTTTTCCTTTGTCCTCCTGTTAAGAAGTTTTGAATGCTCATATGGAATAAGCTGAATGACATTCTATCCACGTCCTTTCCCTTTGATATTATACACATTTTCTTAGGAAGTTCTTCCTTTATATGGCAATCCCAGGGTATGGTTGGAAAGCTCATAGATGTATTCATTGTGTTAGGCCTTCAGATTATTACTTCAAACTGGAAAGATTCCACTAAAATTTCTTTTATTGGTTGGTGGAATTTTTTATGTCATCATCATAGACTGGACAGTGCATATGCCACCTCCATTCCCTTATTATTTAAAAAAGATCTACTATGGTTACCACTTACATCCTTTCTATCCAGACAATCTGTTCATTCCATTTCTGCTGTCATCTGTTATGAACCACCATCAAAATGTTATAAACTTTAATAGAATATCACAGTTTTATTTTTAAGAATGGTTGCTGTTGTTTAATATAGAGTTTTCTCTCTTATCCCCTCCCACCTTCCCTGTTCTCCTCTCCCCCTTTCTCTCTTATTTCCTCTTATGAA
This sequence comes from Calotriton arnoldi, assembly GCA_963921515.1. Taxonomy (NCBI): domain Eukaryota; kingdom Metazoa; phylum Chordata; class Amphibia; order Caudata; family Salamandridae; genus Calotriton; species Calotriton arnoldi. Next base: position 201,013 of record CAWUFW010005241.1, read on the forward strand.
AACTAAAATGCAATTGTTTTGGTTCAATGTCTTTGGTATTCTTTTCAGGCTATGTAATTCTTCTAATTCATCAGTTTATGCATGATTAACTTTTGTCTGCTCTATATTCTGAGCTTTGTTTTGTTCACCTTTGGTTGTTGGAGCCATTGATTGTTCATTTCGTATTGTCTATCAATTCTGCTTGAATTGAAATGTCTGTATATTTTGTCTAATTGCTGTACTTATATCATTTTACTAAAGCATTCTAAACAGTAAAAAGCAAATAAAACAATTAAAATTAATACTAGTAAAAAAATTGCTCAACCAAATAGGAATTGTTTAAAAACCACCAAATAATACAAATAATAATCAATTAATGTATTTACATAACAATTTCAATAATGCATGTAAAAATAATTATACATTAAATAAAAATGTATTTATTTAAAAATATCCCACCCTAATTGCCTACAAACCCAAAAACCAATTACTGAATTACAATACCTAGTTAATTTAAAAAAAAAAAATTCTAGTGATGATTTGCAAAATAAACATAAATAATGCTAACTTTATTTAATAAAATAATATTAAACATATATATATAAAAAAAATCCTTTGTATTTTCTATCCCATGGCTTTCTTGACATCACAATATTGTTAATATTGTTGCAATATTTCTGACACACTATTTATGTCTCACAAGGTTTTTTTACTCAATATTTTGTTAGAATACCCTGTAATTCCTTTAAGACTTGTTTGACACCTTAAGGGCCATAGTAACTATAGAATTGTATTTTGTGAATTGCAATTATCCAATGGCCTGATTTCGAATTTGGTGGGAGGGTAATGTAGTAAGGTTTGTAATAAGTTAAACAGTACATTCATCTTCTTTGTGAGGGAATAACCCAGCTGCCAATCAGGCCCCATATCTTTTGTGGGTGGGTGTTTTCTATTAGTCCCACTTAAACCCCTTGTTAAATTTCCCTAAACTCCTCTAATTTAGTAGTAACTATTCCCCATGATGCTACTATTCCCTCTTGTCCCTCCACCATTTACTACTTATTAATTTACCTACTTGTGTGGAGTTCTCCTCCAAAGTGGCAGAGTTCTCCAAATAATAGCAGAGATGGAGGACTCCAGCCATTAGTTTATGAATTGCATTTTGTACAAAGTAAGTAAGTACTACTTACTACAAAATGCAGTTGTAGAATCAGACCCTCGATATCTAGAGAAAACAGTATCAGAGGAAACAGTCAATAGTTCGGGCTAACTGCGTGGAAGCACATACTGGACCCATGTAGGACCCAGTGAACAAAGTACCTTTTCCTGGTGGCAACAGCGAGATGTGGGGCGCAGTCGAGCGATGTGTCAATATAGATGCAGCAGGGGTGGCGATGCATCAGTTCATTTGATGAAGCACTAAGATGCATTGGTTCCGATGTGCGATGAGGTGGAATTCTCCAAGCAGTCGAAGTATGCTTCAATCTCTCCACATTGCCGTGACGGAGATGCGTGGTTCAGATGCATCGGGGCTCCCAAGGCAATGTGTTAGTTCTGAGAGCGATACACCAATTCTACTCCCACAACTGGGTCGATGAGCCAGTTCTGCTACAGGGTAACTGACTGATGCATTTATAAAGCGCTCGATTGCCGAGGCGTCTTGGCGCTAAGGACAGTTCATATTAACCCAGGGATCTCCTAGTTAAGAGCATTGGGAAACAACCAGGTCTTTATCTGTTTCCTGAAGATAGTCCTGTTAGATTGCAGTCTCAGCTGAGAGGGGAGAGAATTCCACAACTTAGCCGCTTGATGTGAAAAACTCTTACCACCCCATCTGGCCTTTTTTATTCTGGGGATCAGAACCAATCCTGTATTGGCAGACCTCAAACTTCGCTGATGCTGGTACCAAGAGAATAGCCTTTGAATGTGTATGGCACCGCCACCGTAGAGCGCATTATGCACCAGGCATAGGGCTTTGAATTTTGCTCTTTCTGGGATAGTAAGTCAATGAAGCTGTCTGATACCAGAATACATGGGGTAATGTTTGGGGAGCGCAAGCAGCACTTGGACAGCTGCATTCTGCAATGCTTGTAGTTTAGCAGATTGGCCTTTGTCTATACCTAAGTATAGTGCATTCCCATAATCGATTCTGGCAGACTGGAGATACGTTGATTTCACAGATGCAAGTATCTGGGTCCACTTCCAGTGAATCAGGCACAGGAGCAGGGGTAGAGACTTTGATATCCCTGAGTCTTATGTAGAAAACAAAGGAGAGAGCAAGGGCTGTATTCGGGGAACGTCCTTATCCCTAGTTACTAATTCAAAAACAACATGGACGGACCCACTAAGGACGGCTCTACTATAAATATTGGAGTGCCAGGGACCACTTAGGTTTGTAAGAAGATCCCTGGCATGCTTCATCATTGGGTTCCCAACTGGGTAGCCGAATGCTACCCAGCTGTGCTACGACGCCTGAGTTACAGCGGAGCGTTTTTTTTTTGTTTTGATGTGTAGTGCTTAGAAAGTGGTGAAGTTAAAAATATCTCTGGGATTCCTTACTGACTAATTTTTTATTCCCAGCAGCCCAGAATATGGTTAAAAAGAAGAGGGATAAAAAGAAGACTAGCAATTGGTCTTCATTAATTATCCTACTGGTCGACATGTTTCAGCCTCGTAAAAATATTGAGGAGGCTCTCTTCAGGACCAAACAGCGTGAAATAGTGAGGTGGTGGCAAAAATAAGCCACGTGTATTTTTTGCAGCACACGCGCTAAGGTGTGCTGTGCATGCAGTGGTGTGACCGTACTTACGGACCCACTGGTTGATTTAAAACCTGTAAGACAAAAGAAGGAGAAATAAAAAGGACATACAACGAATAAAAGGGAAAAGTGGATGCAAATTGCTCTTATTTTGGCTCAGCCTCCTTTTGCTCATAGGTGCAGTTGCCATAAGCACTCTCTTAGTCGTTCAATCACATGTGCCAACACTCATACTAAAGACATGCAACACACATCAGGTGTGTGCTAGATCATGCATTATGATTTTGTGCGGGCATGCATGTCTAGTCGGGTTGGCGATTTTGTGGCAAGTTCATTCACATGTCAAAGCGTTGTGTTTGTGTGCTAAAACAAAGTGGCTAGGCCATTGTAAATTGTGAAATATGGCAGCAAGCGTGAACTATTGATGCATACCAACAATTGTTGTAGTGTCTGCACATATACCATTGTTACGCGCAAATGAAACTATTTTGATGTCACTTAAAGCATAATTACATTGGCTACGTATTTCTTGTAGCTTTTACAGATCCCGGGAGAGGCGAACACCTGTAGTCACACACTGTAGAGGAAATAATGAAAAATGCATTATGTGTCTGCCGAGGAGCACTCAGTGTCGAGTCAGAGGTATTAGACTCTGAGAACTGATGCGATCGCTTGTATCTCGCCAGGTCTTTTACCGCACCCTGAAAATAAAGGAAAGGAAAACCTTACTTCGTCAAGGCTGGACGCCCGCTGTCAGCACCTACTCCGGTCTCCTCGGGATCGCAACGATACCCGTAACAGGAGCCGGCGTTGTTTAAGGTGAGTTCGGCGGGAGCGGCTTGGGGCGGGGATTCCGTACGCACGTCATCGCGTAAGCATATGACTAGGAGCGTTAGATGTAGGGCTGGTAAACACTAGAGCAGGACCTGAATGGGTTGTGTTCGTTAGTCAGTTCTTCCGGATGTACCCCATGAGTGGACACAGTACGTCAGTGGGCTAATTGCCCCATGATATCTCAATGGAAGAAAATAAAACAAATAAAATAAATCAGCGTACTTTTACCATTATTTTAAATTATTTTAAAGGTTCTCGGAATTCGTATATAAAAGGTTGATTAGAGTGCAGTAAGTGGCTTGACAGCTGTAGAAAAAACAAAAGGATATTACTCCTAATGATTTGAAAGAGTTTGAAAAAGTTGTCAAAATCACAGGAGCTTGATACTGATGGCTGTGAAATATATGAAGTCATGGGAATGTCGCATAGACAAATTATTAGGTTCTGTGTAGTCAATGTATTGGTGTAGACTTGGACTACATGTGACTTCAGGGGAATTTGTTCAGGGAATTCCATGGGATATTATCGTTTAGTCCATGTATATGGGTGGACAAACGATAGATCCATCGTTGTTCTTTTTCTAGAAGGCGGCTCTGGAGGTTGGAAATTTTAGACTCCAGTTGTTCTATCACCACCCAGCTCATGTCATTGGTGGTGTGTCCGGCTTCGAGGAAGTGGTTGGTCATACGTCTGGTGTTGCGTTTGCATCGGATATTGCTCCGGTGTTCACAGATGCATGTTTTGATTTTTCGGCTAGTCATGCCGATATATTTCAAACCACACGGACAGGTGATCAGATAGACAGCGTTCATGGAGTTACAATTTGTATGTATTCGTATTTGCCAAATTTTCCCTGGATCCAAATTCAGGCTCTTTGTGGGTTTTGTAAGATGGCACACGCTACAATTCCCGCACGGGAAGTGGACTGTCACATTAGGGAGACCCCATGCATTTAGCACAGTGTTGGGTGGCCTGGTGTGTTGTTGTGGGCGTGTTGACACTAGACTGTCTTTTAAACTTCTTCCTCTTTTGTAAGAAAATAGCGGCTTGTCCCAATTGAGTTTTCCTGTGTTCAGTATCCTCCAATTTTTTTGTATAATGCATGATATTTTATTGGAGATTGGGTTATAAGAAGTGACACATGTCAAAGGGATTGTAGATGATGTGCGTTATTTCTGTTCTAGCAGACCATCCCGATTTTGGTTGCGGGGTCGTTTTCTTGCCGTATTGATGATCTTATCAGGATATCCCCGCTCCTTAAGCTTCGTTGTCAGGGACTGTGCTTGGTCTTTGAAATCTTGCAGATTACTGCAGTTTCTGCGTAGTCGGAGGTATTGTCCGAATGGTAGGTTCTCCCTTAATGTTCTGGGGTGGAAGCTTGTGTAGTGAAGAATGGAGTTTTTTGCTGTAGCCTTAAAATGAGTTTTTGTCGTGAGCTTGCCATTTTCAGCCATTATATCCAGGTCAAGAAAAGTGATGCCTTTTTTATTTACACTATGGGTGAACTTGAGGTTGGGATCACATCCGTTGATCCACACGAGAAATGCTTGCAAAGAATCTTCCGAACCTTCCCAAATGAGGAAAATATCGTCAATATACCTTTTGTAGAATTTCATGTTTGAAGAAAAGGGCATATTAAGGTTGAAAAGATGTGTTTTTTCAAAACTAAAGACATAGAGCCCTGCCACACTCAGGGCATCACCTTAAACAACGCCGGCTCCTGTTACGGGTATCGTTGCGATCCAGAGGAGACCGGAGTAGGTGCTGACAGCGGGCGTCCAGCCTTGACGAAGTAAGGTTTTCCTTTCCTTTATTTTCAGGGTGCGGTAAAAGACCTGGCGAGATACAAGCAATCGCATCAGTTCTCAGAGTCTAATACCTCTGACTCGACACTGAGTGCTCCTCGGCAGATACATAATGCATTTTTCATTATTTCCTCTACAGTGTGTGACTACAGGTGTTCGCCCCTCCTGGGATCTGTAAAAGCTACAAGAAATACGTAGCCAATGTAATTATGCTTTAAGTGACATCAAAATAGTTTCATTTGCGCGTAACAATGGTATATGTGCACACACTACAACAATTGTTGGTATGCATCAATAGTTCACGCTAGCTGCCATATTTCACAATTTACAATGGCCTAGCCACTTTGTTTTAGCACACAAACGCAACGCTTTGACATGTGAATGAACTTGCCACAAAATCGCCAACCCGACTAGACATGCATGCCCGCATGAAACCATAATGCATGATCTAGCACACACCTGATGTGTGTTGCATGTCTTTAGTATGAGTGTTGGCACATGTGATTGAACGACTAAGAGAGTGCTTATGGCAACTGCACCTATGAGCAAAAGGAGGCTGAGCCAAAATAAGAGCAATTTGCATTCACTTTTCCCTTTTATTCGTTGTATGTCCTTTTTATTTCTCCTTCTTTTGTCTTACAGGTTTTAAATCAACCAGTGGGTCCGTAGGTACGGTCACACCACTGCATGCACAGCACACCTTAGCGCGTGTGCTGCAAAAAATACACGTGGCTTATTTTTGCCACCACCTCACTATTTCACGCTGTTTGGTCCTGAAGAAAGCCTCCTCAATATTTTTACGAGGCTGAAACATGTCGACCAGTATGATAATGAAGACCAATTGCTAGTCTTCTTTTTATCCCTCTTCTTTTTAACCATGTCCTGGGCCGCTGGGAATAAAAAATTGGTCATTAAGGAATCCCAGAGATATTTTAACTTCACCACTTTTTGAGCACTACACACCAAAACAAAAAAAACCCGCTCCGCTGTAACTCAGGCGTCGTACCACAGCTGGGTAGCATTCGGCTACCCAGTTGGGAACCCAATGATGAAGCATGCCACCAACTAGGTTGGTGGTTGCGGCTTCTTCTTACAAACCTAAGTGGTCCCTGGCACTCCAATATTTATAGTAGAGTCGTCCTTAGTGGGTCCGTCCATGTTGTTTTTAAAAAAAATCCCTGAGTCTTAAGCCACAGGAGGCCAGCCAACATGTCCTTGGGGACCACTTCAGTGCAAGGCAGAGTCCAGCTCTCCTCAGCAGAGTCAGAGAGCAACAGACAGCAGATAGCATTAGAGAAAAGCAGGGCTTCAAGGTCAACAGTCCAGCAGAGTGTAAGTCCTTTATGCAGCTCAGCACTTCTTCTGACAGAGTCCAATTGTAGGTCCAGAAGTGTCTGAGTTGGTGGCGTCAGAGACCCAGTAGTTACACCCATATGTGCCTTGGAAGTGGGGGTGACTTAAAAGTAGGGTCTTTGAAGTGCACACAGGTCCTTTCTTCCGAGGCCTGGCTCCAGATTATCAGTAGGGTGCAATCAGCCCTTTGTGTGGGAAGCAGGATACTGACTATTCAGGTGTAAGTGTCAGCACCTCCTTCTCTTCCTTCTCAGGATGAGCCATCAGAATGCAGATGAGTAGAGACACACCAAACCTTCTTGTGTTTGTGGATGCCTAGAGGGAATGTAAAACGTGTAGCTGTCATCCACTCCAGAAGTGTATTGGAGACAGGCTGCAGGCACACAGAGCAGTATGAGCAGAGAAATGCCCACTTTTTAAAAGTGGAATTTCTAAAATAGTAATGTTAAATCCAATTTTAACAGTAAAGAGGATTTATCATTATCATTCCAAGATTATAAAACATGATGCACTCCTTTCCAATTAGGAATTACAGCTTAAAACTTTTTAAGGAAATCCTAGTGTTAACCTATGAGAGGAGTAGGCCTCACAGTAGTGAAAAGTGAACTAGGGGTTTGTCACTACCAGGACATGCAAAACTTAACAGTACATGTCCTACCTTTTACTTACACAGCACCCTGCCCTAAGGGCTAGCTAGGGCCTACTTTGGGTGTGACTTATGTGTAATAAAAGGAGAGTTTAAGGCTTGGCAAGTAGTTTCAAATGCCAAGTCGAAGTGGCAGTAAACTGCACATACAGGCCCTACAATGGCACGCCTGAGACAGGCTTGAAAGGCTACTTGTGTGGGTGGCACAATTAGTGCTGCAGGACCACTCGTAGCATTTAGGTTACAGGCCCTGGGTATATGGTATATCACTTTACAAGGGACTTATACATAAACTAAATATGCCAATGGTGTATACACCAATGTTACCATGTTTAGGGGAGAAGCACATGCACTTTAGCACTGGTTAGCAGTGGTAAAGTGCTCAGAGTCCTACGGTCAACAAAAATAATCAGCAAAAACAGGAGATAGCAGGCAAAAGGATTAGGGGAAGACCACCCTGAGGATGACAGGTCTAACAGTCAGTAATCTCAATGTAAATATAGATAAATTGCTCCAACATCTACACTTTATAACACGTCAGCTCGAACTGCAAACGTTCATAATGTTATGGCAGCGCCCATAACAAAACAAATAAAAATATTTCAGCCTAAATAGGAGGCAAACGTGATAGCAACACTCCTGCACCGTCTAAAACCTCAGTTTCTACTAAAAGAGATAAAATAATCTACGAACTTGCACATGATAAAAATAGAAGAGGTCTAAATGGACCTTGTCACGGTGTTCACGACAATAGCATCCCAAGAACGATTTACCATTGACTTTGCTAACAGGGACAAGGAAATAATGTGGTTTCGGCATCCAGAGGTCTAACCCAGGGAGAAACCAAAACCTTTGTCCCCTTACTGTCCCCTGTCATCTTTCACGAATTTCTGCTCTACAGAAATACGGAACTGAAATGTTGAACTGTCTAATGACTACAGCGTTTAAAAGACGCTGGGCCACTCACAGGATCTTCATACTGCTGCACGTCAGCTCAGACTGCTGCATGTTGAGAGGCACGAATGTCAAGCGCCTTTTGTCTGACAAAGCTGTCAGCACCAAGAAACAAGCCACAGGGCTTTCATTTCATATGTGATCGCTCATACCTGATGCCCCCGAGTGCATAAAAACATGACACAGCTGGCTGCCCTTTTTCAAGATGATTCATAAAAAATATATGAAGCACAAAACAGGGCACCAGGGGGAAAGCGTAACCTGAATTAGTGCTACATGAGCACATCTTTTAAAAGCTTTAGCTAGTAAGTGCAGACATATTAAGGCCAGCCAACATAACCGATTGACTTATGATCTTGGAATGCAAGGATAAAAATAGACTCCACTGGGCTCGAAACGGATTTGGAAAATTGCCTGACCTGACAGTAATATTAACAGCAGATAAGAGAGACTTAGGATGGTGATAAATAATACCATGCTACATTGTATGGCCTGACCTCAGTTATTTACATTTCTGCAGTATTGCAGCAAGCTTTAAAAACACCACTGAGGGGTGCCAGCGGACATGACAGAGGCAGCACGGCCTCATCGGGTAAAAGAAGGGCATACAGTAGCTTATAAAGATCATGGGGCATATTAGCAAGAAGAGGCGATAATCATCGCTAACCCTGCTTAGCATGATTTTTTTATCGCCGGCTATCGCTGGAATATATCGCCACGCTAACGCTGTATTAGCAACGATTAGCGCTATGGCGATGAATATTCCAGCGATAGCGGGGAAATGAGCCAACATCGCTGAAAAACCAGCGATGTTGCATGGAGAAGGAGAACACCTTGCTGATACGACCCTGTGGTCGTATCAGCATAATCCACCCCCCATGTTAGGTATGGCTAACACCTGCTAATTGCAGGTGTTAAATAAATGGCGATGACCCCGGTTAGCGCGAATTTTCACGTCGCTAACTGGGGCCATGGCCACCTTGCTAATAGGCGATAGGCCTGTAAGCGAGTGTTTCCCAGGTTTGTTCGTCGGGAACGCCCACTTTGCATGTCATTAGCGATAAATATCGCTGACATGCAAAGCGGTAAAAAAACGGGCGCTAATGCCCGCAAACTGTCGCTAACTGCTGTTAGAGACAGTTTGCTGATAGGGCGATATAAATATCGCCGCTTTAGCAGCAAAAAGTGCCGCTAAAGCGGCGATAGTGCCCTTGCTAATATGCCCCCATGTTTCTGAGATCAACTATTACCATGCAAAGTAACACAGGCGAATGGATCTGATAATAGGATACCAATAATTATTTTTAAACAGTTTATGACGCAACCTCTGGCAGCGACCAACCAAGCAAAGGAGACTGTGTGTAAATAGGCAATAATTTATTAACAACCGAATCAACAGCAGTATGCAATGCAAGGCACAAATACTGAATAGTACACTACATAAAGAACTGTCCCAGCCTCAGTCACTCAGTGACATTGACAAATCACGAGACCTTCATTGGATGTTGTTGACAAGGTCACCAAGATCATTTTTAGAGCCGTGCAATCAGTAATCTAACAAGGATTCAATTACCCCGTATATTCATTTAGTTTTCTGTTATCTGTTGCTAGAAATGTGTGTCTCCCTTCTGCGAAGACGTAGGTCTTCCCGGTAATAAGTGTAGTATTCATAAATGGTGGATCAATGTTGCAAATAATGTGTTGGTGTTCTAAAGGTTTTTGCCACCCTACATGTAATTGTTAGAGTGTTTATTTAATTGTAGATGTAATTTGTGATATTGCACTCTATGTAACAAGAGTTTTGTTTTTAGTTCCAATATTCTTTATTGTTTTAATAAAGGAATACAGATAATTAAGATTATATATAATACAATACAACAAGTCTTATAAACCATACCAATATGAGCAATTCATAAATAGAAGTATATTTCATGTAATAAATAAGTTAAATGTAATACCCAAATAATTAATTAAGAAGAAAAAACAATTTCATGAAAGTGGTTGTATTGCTTAGATAAATAAATAATGCGAATAAAGAAGAGAGAGAAAGAGGAAAGAAAGAAAAGGAAAGTAAAGAAAAAGAAGAGGAAGAGAGGAGAATAATCAAGAGAATAAGCACGAGATGGGGACGCCTGCTTCTTTGAGAGAAATAGCTTAAAAGGAAGACACAAAAGGAAATTGAGCGACCAGCCCTTGCGAAGCCAAGTCCATGTATCTATCCAAAGACCTCCAAACCACACTAGAAATAGACGGCGTATAGTGCCTGTCTTCAACCAAGGTATGAGCCCCTCGAAGAAATGATACCCAAGCCCACCAAGTATGGTACGATACTGAATTAAAAGATTTCCACTCTGTTAATATAATTTTAACAGCAATTGATATAAGCAAGTCTAGCAATTGCATATCCGTATCATCAAGCGGTAACGGGGTAGGTGCAGCCCACGGGCCTAATAAGATTAAAGCTATTGAGAGCTCAAAATTAATACCAAAAATTAGCAGTAAGTGTTTGTGGACCAATTCCCAAAAAGGTTGCAATATCGAGCATTCAAAAAACATATGTTGATGGGTTGCAGCAACTAGTTTGCAACTCCAACAAAGATCGTTATCTTTAAGTTTTAGTTTATGTAGACGAACCGGGGTCCAGTGTAGGAGATTCAGAGTAAAACATTTTGATTGAATAAGAGAAGGAGCAATCTTATTCCTTAGCGAAAACTTCCCGATGAGCTGCCAGGTTTCCTGTGAGATATGTTTAAAAGTATCATGTTCAAAATGGTGTAGCCATTTCTCCTGTGTAACAGTAGACTGTAAGGGCGACGTAGCAGATAACATCTTATAAATCTTGGAAGCAATATGACCTGATCTGTACCACATAGAGAGAAGCGAAACGGTAGTTGACTCAGGATAAAAAAGTATTTTAGATAAAGCTACATTCAGTTTCAGAAAGGAATACAAATCCATATTACTGAGATTATAGTCTTTAGCTAAAGAGGAAAAAGGAATCAGGTCTTGCTTAGAATCATAAAGGTCTTTGACCAACGTAATACCCTTCCTCACCCAGGAAAACATCGTACCAGAGTCAATATCAGTCACAATTTTAGGATTATGCCATAGAGAGGACCACCTGGATTTATGAATTGGTTTAGAAACCTTTTTGTCTATGCATTTTAATGCATTAATTGTATCTGAGATAATGCTACTTGAGAACGGAAGGGTCAACGTAGATGCGGTCATAAAAGTAGAAGTGGGAAGAGGAGAGCACAACTCTCGTTCAATATAGATCCAAGGAGGGGTGTGGTTGGAATCCGGTGCAAACCAGAGAGCCCCTTGGGATGCTAAAAAGGCAGTTTGATACAAGTTCCAGTCCGGAAGATTGCATCCCCCCAGGGCATAGGGTTTCCTAAGATGTTTATATGCTATTCTAGCGCGTTTATCACTCCATAAAAATTTTGAAGTAAGAACCTCAATCTCATGGAAAAAGGATAAGGATAGCTTCATAGGCAGCATAGACAAAACAAAATTAACAATGGGAGTAATCATCATCTTCAAGGTTTGAAAGCGTCCCCACCAGGAAATGTATTAAGGCGACCACGCGTTCAGTAGGTCTTTAACCTTGGCTATGATAAGAGATTCATTATATGAAATAGTATCTGACATATTTTTACAGAACCAAATCCCTAGATACTTAATACGCGTCGATTGCCATTTAAACCCTACATTCCCCATGTGAGAAGGGAAGCATAACGTGTTCAGGGGGAACATTTCCGTCTTATCCTTATTCAGAGTATACCCTGAAACAAGAGAACATTTTTCAATAGTGTTGGAAACGGCAGGGATCGCCTTCACGATATCCTCAGAAAAGATAAGCATGTCATCTGCATAAGCGGACGTTTTAATGGTCTGCGAACCAAATTGAAAACCTCTAATGTCCTGATTGAGGGTAAGTAACCGAAGAAGTGGGTCTATAGACAGAAGAAAAAGAAGAGGAGACAATGGACAGCCTTGCCTAGTGCCCTGGCAAAGATCAAAAAAGGAAGATGTAGCCCCATTGATCCTAATATTAGCTTTAGGTTGAGCATATAGGGACATTACCATATTAATAAATGAATCTCCAAGATGATGAGATTGAAGAACTGCTTGTAGGAAAGGCCAAGAGACTTTATCAAAAGCCTTCTCGGCGTCGAGGGCAATCGCTGCTGAAGGAAGGTTAGAAAGTTTCGTTTTTTTCAGAATATGACAAAAAGTTCGAATATTATCTCTAGCCAACCTTCCTTTAACAAATCCAGTCTGGGAGGAATGGATAAGACTAGGGATACGGCCCTCCAAGCGTTTAGCCAGAATTTTGGCAAAAATCTTAGCTTCCATATTTAGAAGGGGTCCCAAAACAGTCATGAATGTACCCCAGCCTAGCCTTAGAGTTAGTCTAGCACCAGACATGGACACTCACAGGTATTAAACACACTCCCATAAGAGGCAATCGAGACGTGAACTTAAAGTAACACCCCAACATGCTTGCATAAGTACAATTATTTCAATATTTTAAATAAGTATGTAGATTTTGTTTCATATATATTTGAAGTCATCCTTGTGTAATCCTTGAACTGGCATTGCATGTAAAAACCGTAGTACAGAAAATCCTATCAATTGAAATACTCGTAAACTATTTAACATATGAATGGAATAGTAGCAAAGCTTTAGCCTCTTTTTATAGTGTTTCAAACACTTTTCAAGCCACCTCCTTGACCACAATTTCACACACGTTGATAGTCCAATGTCTTGAGCCTGAGCATCATCATTAGGCTTGGTTACATTTGCTATTTTCATACCTCTGCAAGGTCATAGGCTTTGCAGATAAATCTATGTGACCAACAAATATAGATGGAATCCAGTGGAGTACTTTGCAGTTTGGCAATGCATTGCACATTTCATGGAAATAAAGATTTGACTGTCACACCTTTGATCAGAAGAGGCTTAGAACAGTTGACAACTGTTACATTTTCAGATGTCTCAGGACTCCTCCATTACAGACATAATGGATAATTAAGTTCATATAAAGAGAATGAGATGACAGCAATCTGTTCTAGATTTCCTCTTGTTAAACATAATGGATCACATTGGTATCAACCAGAGGAGTGGAGTGATTATTTGATATTTAAAAACACTGACCCCCCAATGAGGTTCAGTATTAACAAACCACTTTTCTATTACGGAGCAAATCCAATGCTTCAGATAAAGGGGAATGGGACAAAATAGAAAAGAAGATTGTTGGGTCTTTATCCAGGAAAAAAGGTATTGAAACAGAAGATCCTCCTGTGAATAGATTGTGCTTTACCTTATTAAAATGTTCCTGTGATTCTGTGTATAACTGATTGTTTGTCAAAGATAAGTATGAACAGTTTCCCGCAGAGCATTAACGTATTGCGCATATGTTCTTGCTTAAGTGAAGGCAGTAGTTTAATGTATCTTTCATCACACAAACAGAATCTCCGAATTTGTTTTCATTTGCAGATTTTAACTCTTGAAATACTGTTTTTCTCCTGTCTATTTTTTTATTGCTTGGAATACAGTACAAACACTTTTCTCTGCATTAGGCATGCCCACAATGTATACAGTAAATATCAGATTCCTTGCCCCAGAACCACGAGTCACCCTAATTCAGTAAGTTTGTAAATTTATAATTCTCAATATACAAACTCATTCGCAAGGCACTTATTTCCACAGATTCCGCACTCCTAGCGTATGGGAAAATAAAGTGACAATGCAGAAACAATACCAAGAAGATATAACCAGGCAGCTAGCAGCCTGCTAAAAAAGGCATCGAAGTGGCTAATAGCAGTATAAAGCACATGATTAACATTCTTAGACCAAATGCCCTGACTTATCATATTCACATATTCTCGACTTTTCCGAATCAATATTTAAATACGCCACAGTAAATTAAATAAATTGAACAATAAAATGACAGTGCAATACCAGTTTCAGCATCTGACCAACCATTACAAAAGTGACCTGAGCCAGGCAGGACTCGTAGTGACACTCACAAAAATGTCACTAAGTCTAACAAGGAATCTAGGTCAGATTTCAATCACCCAATTTTGCACATCTGCCCCATATTCTCCCAATTTTTAGGCTTTCCTGTTTTCAGTTTAAATTTTTGGTAAATTCTAGTGTTTTTTTTTTAGTGTTTTCCAGCGATTTCAATACCTTAAATAAACAAGAAGACAAGGGGCAGCAGGGTAAATGGCAACTGCACTACCTAGGCTAGTCACATTAGGTATTTTCAACTTGTAATTGCCCATCTCAAATGGCCAGCTGCCACATGACCACAAATAAATTCAAGAAAGCGGTTGATGAGAGGCAATACATAGGATCAACAAGATAATAGTGCACAAAAAGCTAAATTCATTCCGTAGACGTAGTGAGTTTTGTTGCAAGTCTTTTATTCTCCAAAAGTCCTTTGTACATATGCAGAAAACAGCCAACGGGTTTCACCCTTCACAAGGACTTCTTCAGGGCTGTAAATTTCATACAATATAGAGAATATTTAGAAACCATTATAAGATAAAATGATAAATTATTGGATAAGAGACAAGTGCGTTAGAAAAAGGGAAGAAGATTTGAGTTTGGACAGTAGAAAGTCCAACAGAGAAGCATGGAGCAAAAAAGTCATGGTGAAAGAGGAATTAGCCATGCTGAATGTGATTCAAAATGATCAAAGAGTAATGCAGTGAAGGAAGAGCAGTTGGAATAAAACTAGTGTCCTTTGTGTCAAATAGAGTGAAAATTAGACAAAGCTTGGAGAATACCTACAAATATGTCCCCAAATTGAAGAAAACACCCTACGTGCAATAGAGAGCATTAAAGTAGCAAAATTCAAAAGCTGCTTCTTACCAAAGGTAAGATGACCAGAAAAATGCGCCAGTTTGTAAGGTCCAGCAATTAATTTGATTATAACACCTCCTCGTTAATGGACGTAGTTTTCACACATGAGGCCTAGATGAGAACAAAAAGAATTTAAGCTATCAAAGAATAGTTGCCACACAAGCTATGGTCAGTCAAAGAGAAGTAGTTCCCAATCTCAGATAGTAAGAAAGAAATAGGAGCAAACTCTTAAAGGTAAGGTTTAGAGGTGATAAAGGTTGAAAGTAGTGCTCCGCCTTAACCAAGATCACCCATGAAGTGGACGAAGACGAACATGGAGCCTACCAAAAGCCAGTAAAGGATATCCTAATTTCCAAAGTCCAGTTTGATCGTACGTAATATCCAAGGATGTAGAACTGAGTCTTGAGGCAAATTCAGCCTCCAGTGTGGTCAGGAATGGTGCCTAACAGGTGGAGTGAAAAGAAACTCAAAGTCATAGTGTCCATCAAAAATAAATTCCTTAATCCTAGAGGGAGGGTTTAATGCTAACTAAAGACCCGCTGTGATCCGAGATAAAAAGAAAAAGGAGAGTACTCATGCCCTACGACAAGTGCCCCCAAATATGCTGAAAAGCACTGATTCTAAAGGTATTATAAAGAAGGAAATTAATCCCAGCTAACCCATTAGTCCATATAATTCTGCACTTGTGAGAGTTCTTGTAAAGAAGATAAAGTAGTGCACAGCCTTCACTCCCTGACTTTTTTGCTCCATGCTCCATGCTTCTCTGTTGGACTTTCTACTGTCCAAACTCAAATCTTCTTCCCTTTTTCTAACGCACTTGTCTCTTATCCAATAATTTAACATTTTATCATATAATGGTTTCTAAATAGCGTTGGCTGTTTTCTGCATATGTACAAAGGACTTTTGGAGAATAAAAGACTTGCAACAAAACTCACTACGTCTACGGAATGAATTTTGCTTTTTGTGCACTGTTATCTTGTTGATCCTATGTATTGCCTCTCATCAGCTGCTAACTTAAAAATACAGTGGTTATCAGTGGTTACACATTTGTGCGCCATTAAACACAGCAGATACCGTGTTTTTCCAGTGTTTATGGAACGATTTGCTTTTATCATTGCTTGCTTTCCGCACTGATAGTTCATGGTACATAGACAATGTACGTATAGTGAGTATGAGGTCCAAATACATTTTTACAAATCAAACTTATTGGAGTATACCATAAAATACTTCTTCAGTGAGTCTTTGGTCATGCGCTTTCGCTCTTTCCTTCCCATGCAAACTTTTATCTGTGAAAAGGCCCTCTCAACATTGGCACTTGAGACAGACAACACCAAAACAGCCAGTACCCAATTCGCTAACTCTGGCCACTGACATAGCTTTCCATGCCAATACTGGTGCACCTGAAGATTGCGATTCTCTGGGACAGGTTCTGCAACAAATGCATTGAACTGGGTGCACATGCCCTCAGAGTTATTGAAGTGGTGAAAAATGAAGCAGTACTTTTCAACTTCCGGAGAAAATTCCCCTTTATGGAAGGGATCTAGAACTTTTGCAGAGTACCACAGTGAGGCTTCATTGACTTCAAATGCCATGGTTCATGAAGGGACATTTCTATGCATCACTGCAAGCCATTTCTCATGCATTGTAAAATGAAATTTCCTGAATTGCTCCTCAACATGTCTTTGCTTATCAAGTGACAAACATTCTAACATGGAACATGTTGCAGTGCCAAAGTCTCTAAAAGTGTTGCCCAGCCAACTCTCAAGGAGATGTTTCACATCTACACCAATTACGCTGAACATTCGGTAGACAAGAGTGTTTCCAGACTCTAGATTTTTGATTATGTCCACTACAACAGTCATCTTTTCCTGTAAAAATCTAAGAATGCAGTAGAGTGTACTTTTTTTCACATCACTATCAATAAGCGACCGAAGATCTTCACATTCCTTGCCTTTGGCATCATCACTAAGCAAAAAATCTGTAAACAGTCACCACATGGATAATATAGCATTCACGGCCATTAGGACTGAGAACCACCGGCTAAATGACACAGATTGGATGACTCTTTGATACCACACAAAGCACAAAATATTTGTGTTTAAGTTCCTGAGCATAACGAAACAGTGCACCAGAATGGACTACAAAATCAATAGCATTCTTCATTAACTCTTAAGATTGTAAAGATGCTTTAAGCATACCATCTAGCAAGTGGCAAGGATCTCTTAGAGGGAAGCATTTCAGCTCAGGTATCGATTTTGACAGGTCATCACACAACATTTTCATATATGTAGCTGAATAACAGAAAATACAAACAATATGACTCCAATCTTTGTTGAACTTGGTAATACTATTTGCAGCAGCATTCCAAGTGACACTATTCTGTGTTTTCCAAAAGTCTGGTGTCATGTTTTCAACACTATCCCAGATGCTTGGTGACAGCACTGTTTTCACTACACCTTACATTGAATGTTTAAAGCCTGGGGTGTTTGACACTTCATCTGCCATCAATACTGACTAGAAAAGAGGGCTGATGTATCAAAGGGGTTCACCCACTCTCTGTATGTGGGTAAATGTGATGGTACATATTAGAAAACATTGTAATGAAACCAGACATTTTACCTATCAGTGAAAGAATCAAACGTAGCCAAAATATGAAATATGATTTTGATACTTCCTTATTCTCTACAGTTTATAAAATAATTAAATAAGACCTAAAACATGCTTCTTAACCCTGCATCGTTAGACCAAAGACCAAGACCAAAGACCACAAAACTGAAAAAAGCAAAAGGAAGAAGAAACAATACTTTAGTGAAATCCTTAAACAACAAAACTCAAACAGAATAATGTTAGCCCAGTCTTTCTTGCTGCTACCTTGTATAACAAAGTTACATTGTAAATAAAAATGATACTTTCACTCTCCTTTTCCTCTCAGTGAATTGCATTTATTTTGTGGATGTGCAGGTGTTTATCATTGTTTATATGTTTAGACTGGTGAGAGCTATTTCCCTGTCAGTGAGGTT
Source organism: Calotriton arnoldi (assembly GCA_963921515.1). NCBI lineage: Eukaryota > Metazoa > Chordata > Amphibia > Caudata > Salamandridae > Calotriton > Calotriton arnoldi. The sequence continues at coordinate 219,241 of CAWUFW010005241.1, forward strand.
TTATCAGTTATTATAGGTTTAAACTCAAAGCAGGATAGCCTACCCATATTCAATCGAGCAAAATACCAATGCTGTCTTATACTAATTTTCCTCATTTTCTTAACTATTCCTTGAACGTAGATTTTAGTGGGGACCTCCCATGACTCGTGATAATAGACCAGGCCACCAGAAGAGAGATATAGATAAATTGGGCACCTTGTTCCTCAACCTGGGGGATATAGTAAGAGTCAACAGAATGGAACTGGGTGCAGGTTTGACCTTGTAGCCAACAATGAATGAAATGTATTCAAAATTCTTCAGGCACAATTTAGAGATGGTTTTACAGGTCATAAATATATGCCCCCTACTCCCACACCTTTACCTCTGGGATACCTTCTTGTGGCTGTATGGAACATTCTATTGAGCCTTTTTGGGTATAATATAACATCCAGGTATTAAAAAACATCATCCTGTGAAAATTAGCCCCCCACAACATCGCAAATCTATAGTCAAAGTACTTTGATCAGCTCTCAGCATCAATCTCAATCTTTGTACATTCCCACCATTTAATCCAGATTTTAATGGGGGGTGCACAGACATTGGCCAAATGAAGCTCCTTATACCAGAAGCTCAGAGAATCCTTCACATTCTCTGTCCGGAGAAGTTTCCCATCCAGTCCCGCCGAGTGATAGACATCACATAATGGGAGACTAATGAGGACAGAGGCCATCTGTCTATAGGGAACACTCAAGATAGCTGCTTGTGCGGGCTGTGGGAGCAAACCTCAACCAGCGTCTTTACTTTGTCTGAGGCCAAAAAAAAAACAATATTATAAATATGAAGCTTTGCCCACTTCTTGATGACCACTGGTTGAAAACAGAGAGGAAGATGGGAGCAGCAAGACAAAGCAGTAGCAGCATGAACCATGGGTATCAAAAATGTTCAATTTGTTTTTTACTTCATAGCCCTTAAAATCAGCAAGGTCTTATACCTGACTTTCTTTGGCATCTGATGATCATGGATAGCAATCAGCAAGCTAGCAATCTTGCCGCAATTTAAAATATGTATCACCAAAGAGTTATTAAAATGAGATCCCTGCATAGAGAACCAACGCAGCTGTAGGGCAATGGATGCAAGATGATAGGTCCTACAGGGAAGAACTAAGCCCCCCTCTGTCTTAGGCAGTAGAAGTGTTTTCAAGCTAACCTAGGGGGGATTTATTGCCCCATGTAAATGATGAAAAACTGCTCTCCAACTTATGAAAGAAGTCTTCCTTTAATTTATAGATGAATAATAACAGAATAGAGGTAGAACTGTCATCGTTATGAGCAATATCCACAAAATCATAGAGATGAGGTGTAATTTCCAGAGAGCGAACAAGGAGTGGATCTTAATCAACAAGGGAACAAAGTTTAAACTACAACTGTCCAAAACAGAATACAATATGCCCAGATATCGTTAAGGGTGCAAATTATACTTTTGCCTATAATCCAGGGGTGAGACCGCAGCAGAGGTATTAAACAACACTGACTCAGTTTTTTATTAATTTATTTTATATCCCCCAAAACTGGTGTACCTCTAGATTGCTTGCAGGGCTGTCACTATATTCAATTTATCTGGGCATAAATATAAAGCCATATCATCTGTATATAGTCTTATTTTTGCTGCACCTTTGAAAAGGGGAATAAATGCCACTGTGTGCTCCTATATATTGAGCCAGCGGTTCTATAAATAAAGCAAATAAAGTTGGAGAAAGGTGAGAACATTGGTGTGTCCCCCGGCTGGAGAACACCATCCCCACACTAGAGCCATTTATTATTATTTGGGCTGACATATCTTTATATAAGCTGGCTATAGACCCTGAGAGCGGATACTGGTACACTAAATTTCTCCAAACTTTTGAACAAAAACTCCCAGCTCACAAGGTCAACAACCTTCTCTGCGGCTAACAGATTAACGGCCATGGGGAAATTATTGGTGGTAACCAGATTGATAGATTCTGACAAATAATAAGTATTGGTTCTCAGGCTACAACCTTTTATAGAACCGCACTGATCAGGGTGAATCAGTAACCTCATTACCACATTAATGCAATTTGATTAAAATGTTGTAAAGAGCTTATAATAAGTGTATAAAAGTGTGAGGGGCCTATACAAAGCAGTGGCTAATTCATCTGTCCCTTTCTTTTAAAAATGTACTAGGACTCCTTTCTTAAATGAGGGTGAAATAGCTCCTCCCATAAGGATCGATATGAACATGTAAGAAAGAGGAGCTGGTAATAAAGTGCAGAAGTCCTTGTAAAATTCAGGCCCAAAACCATGTTGCCCCAGGTCCAGAGACCCAGATAGCTCCCTTATAACCCCTGTAACCTCAGTGGGGGTGATTGGTCATATCAGCAGAGCCGCAGCCTCATTGCTAAACTCTAGAAGATAAACCTCCTGCAAAAACTTGTCAGCCACGGCCGGATCCCATGAGCCAATATCTGCCTTATAGAGGGATTCAAAATAATGCAAAAATATTTACCCAATCTTTCCATTATCCCTTTCTATCTCTTTTCTACTGGTATCCCTTATAACAGTAATTACATTCTGATTGGTTTTCTCTTTGGCCATCCAGGCCAGGAAATGACAAATGTTCTCCCCCTGTTCATACACCTGACACTTATAAGATCAGCTGTTAAGGAGTTCCCTCTCTAGAAAGAAATCTTCAGAACTTCTCTCTTTTCTTGCCATAAATGGAGGGGGTTGGAGAACGGCTTTGTGGAAACTTCACAATATGCCTCATGGGACTCTCTTTGCAATTTCTCCTGTTTCTCTTTCTCTTTCTTCATTTGAAAGGCCAGCAGGGAGATTATAGAACCCGAATTGTGGCTTTAAAAGCTTCCCAAACAATGGCACCCTCCGCTGTATGGGCATTAGTTAGAGCAAAAATGCTCTAGCTCTGTAAATAGAGAATGAGCATATAAGGCATGGGTCAGCAATGACTTATCCATAACCCATCTCCTCAATCCTCTAGAGAAAAATGTAGAAAATCTTTATACAATCACAGAGTGGTTCTGAAAAGGCCCGGCATAATAATGAGAAATATTGGAGATCAATCAATCAACTAGGGTTTTTGTAAAGCACGACTAATCACCTGTTAGGGTCTCAAGGTGCTGGGGTGGGGTGGTCTGCAGTCAAATAGCCTGGTCTTGAGGTCCTTCCTGAATTGACGCACTGACAGTGATTGCCTGAGATTCAGAGGCAGGGAGTTCCAGGTCTTCACTGCGAGGTAGGAGAAGGATCTTCTTCCTGCCAAGGTCTTGAAGATTCGTGGGATAGTGGCCAATGCAGTTGGGCAGAGCGGAGATGTCTGGTGGGTGTGTAGAAGGCGAGGCAGTGGTTGAGGTATGCAGGTTCAGTGTGGTGGAGGGCTTTGTAGGTGTCCAGAAGTTGGTTGAAGGTGATTCTTTTGTTTATCAGGAGCCAGTGATGGTCTCTCAGGTGACTGGAGATGTGGCAGCAGTGGGGGATGTCCAGGATAAGTCTGGCGGAGGCGTTCTGGATACGCTGCAGTTTATTTGGGAGTTTTTGAGTGGCACTGGCGTAGAGTGAGTTGCCATATTCGAGCTTGCTGCTGACAAGCACCTGTGTGACCGATCTCCTGGATTTGGTGGGGATCAACTTGAAGATCTTCTGAAGCATGCGGAGCGTGTGGAAGCAGGAAGATGAGACGGCGTTGATTGAAAAGTGCATTGAGAGCAATGTAAGAGATAGTTAAGGGGCTAAAAAAAAATTGAGCCGCTAAGTAGATCAATACTTCTTTGAATAACAAGAATGGACTCCAGATATGGGATTTAACTCACCCCAAACATCTTGGACCCCTAATCTTGAGAACATATAAAGAAAGGCCATCTCTCTGTTGGGTTAGAGGAATCCACCCCAGGTGCTAGTAGATACTTAAAATCATCCCCTAAAATAGGCACCTGGGAAGTGTAAATCTTTCCCACAGTAGTGGCTGAAGTGGGTTGATCTTGTCAGGTATTGGTCCGCAAAAGGAGAATATGCTGTATCTCGTGTTGGAGACCACTGTGGGGACTATAACCCAATAACCCCCCATATCTGTCTCAGGGGGAAGACAGCTGACCTGAGCCTTGTAGTTAAACACCACAGCTGTCCCCCTGTGAGCTGCATCTGCAGAGGAAAAGAAACACTGGCTAACCCACGGGTAACTGAGTTTTTTGCCCTCCTTCCCTTGAACAAAATGGGTCTCTTGTATAGGTATGACCGATGAATCATATTGCAATAGACTTAAAAAAACTGCATCTTGTTTCCGTCCATAATTTAACCCATTTGTGTTATGACAGACTATAACAAAATCTGTTCCCTTATTATCCATATACATAACCTCTTTTTACTGCACTAAACAACTTTCTTTTATTTGGCCGAGCAAATGTGTTTGGGCTGTGCCCAACTACTATACCCAAGCCGATTTTTCCCCTTCAAAGCAATAACATCACCATCTATCACCAAACATGCCCCTTCCAACAATAATGCAAACCACTGAGAAACACAACTATTACCCTGGAAGCCTTAACTCTAAGACCGCACACCGAACCCCTGCCCATCATCACCTCAGGACCCCTCCCGTAGTGGCCCTTGAGTCCTCCTGACACCGTGCCCAGCTGCCCTGCCCCTCCATACCCCCGCAGACCCTCCTGCAAAAGAAGCAAGTAAAATTAGGCTATAACAGTATAAATCAGCATGACTATTCCTTAGCTAATATAGACTTCACGAACGGCTAGCATTATCAACAGATGTAAACCAGTGGAACCGGCCATTATATGTATCCTTCAATTTGGCTGAGTAAAAGACAGTGACCTGAGGCCCTGCCTGGTGAAACGAGGGGAGCATGGCCTTGAAATGGCCTTGAAATCCTTCCTTCGATGGGCAGAATCCATAGTCATATTGGAAAAGATAAGAATTGAGAACTCCTTATTTATGTTAAATTGTTTAGTCTAAATTGCCTTACTTAGAATTTTCTCCTTAATACGAAAATCCGTGAAATTGAGCAAAAAAGTGTGAGGGTATCTACAGTTCACCGGCATTTGGGCGGGTATCCGGTGTGCCTGCACTATTGTTAAATCTGCAGTATAATCTGGAACAGCATACTTCTAAATGAGATTGTTCACAAATGGTTGGGGACCCTCGGCATCCTTCTTGTGCTCTGAGATGCCCGTTATTCCCCATATGGGCAAGTTGGATCTCCCTCAGTGGTTTTCTAACTCCTAATGCTTCATTTTCAAGGTTCGTAGCTGATTCTCCAACTGCTGCACCAGCCCCACAATGTAAGCTTTATTATCCTCACAGTTGGAGATACATTGCTCCATCATTTCCATCCTGTTAAGAGCTTTAGAGACCTTTCCCTCTAGGTTGAGCAATCAGTCGGTGACGTGATTGGCAGTTATTTGTTGTAGAATTTTTATTGATTTTATTTCCTCTGAAATCTCACTTAAGGTTCCTTGAAAGGCCAGGTGCAGGGTTGCAGCTGTTAAGCTCCTGATGGATGTGGGCTCCCCCCCACCCGGGTTCAACTGAGCAGGCCCCAAAAATAAATAGGAGGTTTGCTCCCCGCTGTGGACCAGATCTCACAGTCAGTTTGGACTGTAGAGCTATCTGAGCATAGGAGTACAGGGGTGGTGGATGCCGAGCTTGGTTCAGGACCCGGTGTCCATATGCAGCCAGGTGTACTGGGCATGTTGTTATTCAGAAACAGGGGGGAAAACTCAGAGGTTTTATTACCAGAAGTTGACTCAGTAAAAGTAAGTTTACTCACGTCCGTCAAACCTGAAACGCTCTTACTAGAGTCAGCTGACAGGGCTCCAGGCCACCTTCGCTTATGAGACAGCTCTGTTCCGGTCAGTGCCTCCCCTCCTTGGAGGCCCCAGCCGACACCAGCCCCCCTCCTAGTGACGCCCCTTGAGATTGTCCCTTAATCAGGGCACTGTCGGGTCCTAATATCTGAGTTTCAGGAGACTCTTGAGTCAGTGCAATAAAACCTCTCAATGTAGATTCAGAATCTGCCATCTCCAATCCAGGCCCACTTTCTAGTTTAGTGTCTGGGTAGTCCCCCAAACCCACCTTGAGGCCACTGAATAGAATCATCCCTGAGTTTTTAGGGCCCACACATGGACGCTTCCCTACAGGGTGTAATTTACTTAATTTATTGCCTTCCTCAATCGCCTTCAGCAGCATACTCCATTTTCAACTTAGTCAAGATTCTAATGCGAGGGGGGTGCGGCTAAGATTGCGGCAAGAGCAGTTGCAGAGCTCTGAGCTCCACTCTGCGCCCGCCGGAAACATCCTGATTCCCCCTTGCCTGGCCCAATATCCTGCATGGATACTGCTGTGGAAGGTCACCGGCATCGGCCCTCGCTGTTCTTGGCTTTGTTGGAGGCTTCATGGGACCATTACGACCCTCTGTCCCTAGCCCTGCAAGCGGATCGCTACAGAGGTCCGACGCTGCCGGGTGCGCCTGAAGCGACTCGACTCAGAACGTGACCCGATTGTCTGGTGCGCGATCCCTACTTTGCTGGACACTGCTGGCTTTGTCGCCTGGGAACCGCAGCCTAACTCGAGATGTCTGCCGTCCCCCGGCCCGAGGTTGGTTACGAGACCGGGGACACCATTTTGTGCTGGACGAACCGTGGCGGCTTGCTCCGATGAGAAGGAGCTGCGGGACGGGTGCAGCCTAGCGGACCACCGTGAGCCCTCACCTGGAGGTGGTGGGTAAATGCTTGTGCCCCCCTCCTGCACTTGTTTGGATCATGGAGCGTGTGGAGCGCGCTGTGTCTGGACTCCTGGGCCTGTGAATCTCGGTCTGTGGAATACAGTGAATTCGGGGCTGCCATTTTGAGACGAACATGGACCCGATGGGCTGCTCTGAAATGAAGAGCACTTCGTGACCTACAAGAGCCTGTCGGACTACTGTGGTCTCTCCCTTGCAGGCATAGAAGGTACGTCTGAACCCCCCGGTTCCCCCTTGATCCTGAAGCGGGGAGGCGAATTGTGACCGGGCCCTTGTGTGCACTGACATGCTCAAGAGGGACCCTGCAGGGGACGCGTGCCCCCGAATGAGCCACGACCCGACTGCATCTCCCTGGGGCCTACAGGAGGGCACACGTGTCGATATTATATATGGCGCCAATGGGCTGATTTGAGTGTGCTTGGGGGACCTGTGAGTTCCTTGTACTCTGGACTCATTGCTGACACTATAGAGTGCAGGACACCTTAGCCAATATACAATCACGGGGTCTGCTGTTGGGGGGGCCAGTGACACGGGATGCCTTGATCTCAACAAGACATGTGTATTTGCACTAGCTATCTGTGACGTCCCAACCACTTATCCACACGCCTCATTTTGCACCCCGCGGAGATACCGATCCGGGGCTACTGGTTGTCCCCGTTCTCCTGCTAGACACATGAACCAGCATCCGACCTGTAGCTCTACCGCAGGCGGCACAATGGGTAAACCCAGAGCGGAGAAGTCCCGGCACAACCCCCGGAGGGGGAACCTACATCCTCGGAACACAGGAATATGGACCCACCAAGGCCTTCTACTCAGGGAGACCTCAGTGATCATTCGCATCGCTTCGATGAACTGCTTGCGGCAATACGTGACATTAAAACCACCCTGGGCACAAAAATTGACTCCCTCAGCATTGATATGGGGTACTTGCGGGAGGACCATAAGAAATTGGGATGAGTGGACGAAACTGAATCCGCACTAGCGACAATACGACCCACGATGAAAGCGACGACCACGCAGCTGCAGTCCCTCCAGCAAGAGGTGGACTTCCTTAAGGAGCGCGTGGAGGACCAGGAAGGGCGTTGGCGCTGAAACAATGTACATATTGCGGATCTTCCCGAGCGGGCGGAGGGCCTCAATGTGGAGATCTTTCTAGAGGACTGGTTCTCACGAGATGTTTTACAAGGCAAGATGTCGACGTTCTTCTCAATTGAGAGGGCACACAGGGTACCGGGGGGTCCCCCTCGCCCCTGCACTTTTCCTAGACTGGTGGTGGCCAGATTTTTCAACTATCGTGATAGGGATCATGTACTGCAGGTCACTCGTGCCAGGGGCCCCTGGCAAATCAACAACGCCACAGTTCACATTTACCCAGACTATACCCTGGCTGTGCAACGCCTCCGCTCTTCGTATCTGGAGGTCAAGAAATGCCTAAGGGACCATGATATTCAGTACTCCCTCCAATATCCTGCACGTCTCCGTATCCGCCATAAGGAGAGTACGATCTTCTGTAACACGCCCGACGAGGCCTGGACTTGGATCGATCAACAGGGCCTGGCACATGATCCTCCTGTACTAACGGCGGGCCCCTCTCAACCATGGACATTAGTTGCAACGCGTAGGGGCCATGACAGGGGTCATCTGCGTCGCCCAACTAAAGCACAGGCGGCCCAGGAACAGGCGCAGGCCATCAAAACAGCTGAACATTTGGGATCCCCTGACTCTCCTTCTAGATGGGACTCGGACTCCGACACACATATGGACCGAACACTGCAGCTCACGGCCTCGCAGCTCGAGGCGTTGACAGGGGATGGCCCGGCCCTCACTCCACAAACAGCGGATGTAAGGGGCTGATGACTCCGAGCTCAGTCTTGTTTCCCGTTGTAGCAACCAGTTACCCTACACACGCCTGCTGAGTGCCAGACTGAGTCACGGGAGGCGGCAAGGACACTATATACGGACTCTGCACTACCCTCCCCAACGATTGATAAGTAGCTGATATAGCACATCATTTGTTCTTTTTTGCTTTATGTTATAATTGGTGTTTCATTAGACCCGCAATTTAGTGTGAATGGCTCATTGACCGTTGGCAACCAGGCCTGGGGTGGGAAGTTGGGGAACCTTTGACTATTATGTTGATCTCTATCTATGCTGGCAAACAGTGGGGTCTGGTGCTGGACCATACCGGGGCTATATTGCATGGGGGTGGGGGTGTAACAGAGGGGGTGGAGCTTATCAAACAACGGCTGGCTGCACACCGTGTTATACCCTGTGAGTACGTAGGTGGCACATGGAGATTATTCTCTATTGACCTGGATTGTGAGGGGGCTGGCGGGTTGCGCTAAGCGACACAAAGTATATCAATATCTGCGCAGTCACGGGATCACGTTTGCGCTGCTGCAGGAGACACATCTCATTACATTGACATTAGCATTGCTCCGTAAGCGCTGGCGGGGCACAATCCTGGGCATGACATACTCCGGATACGCCAGAGGGGCGCTCATATGGGGTGCTCCGGGGACTCCACTACAAATTATACATTCCAGGGTGGACACACAGGGCCGTTTTGTTACCATGGAGGGTCTCCTGAATGGATCCCCCCTGGCGTTAGTTTCCCTCTATGCCCTGAACTCGGGACACTCCAACTTCCTACAAACACTCACACCATCCTTGATTACGGACCCCACAGTCCCCACGTACTGGGGTGGCGACTTTGATGGTATACGAGACCTTGATCTGGATCGCTCTCGCCCCCCTCTCCTAGGGGCGTAATCTATTAAACTAGTGCAACACATGTCGGAATGGGCGTCCAATGTACAGGTTCATGATGTATGGCGCAGGTTACACCCACAGACACGCACGTACTCACATTATTCGGCATTACACGATTTATACACACGGATAGACATGGTGTTTTGTTCCAATAATGCTCTCCATAGTGTAGTGCATGTGTTCCGGAACAGAGAACGCACCCACTGCCGCCACAGACCTCAGCGCACTCGCTGAAGATCAAGGGACTCATTGAACGGTTTATTTACCCTTCCCTGGCATTGCGACGCGGTCCCACACAGGATCACCGTTACTTAGGTGCTTCCTTGGAACACCCCCTTTTAATTTGATTGCGGATCCACCGAACCTTTATATACTTGACCAGCCGGGTTGGAATTATCTCCAGCGGAGTGATCTTTAAGGATCTATATTCATGAAGTACAGCCCTGAAGAAGTCGCTGGATATTTCACATTGTGACAAAACACCATGTTGGCTGATTGCTTTTTGATGTTACATGGAATAAAAGACAAAAAACAGATCCACTCGGACTATAATGACTTTTGGTGCTCATACAATTTGATGAACTTTTATTAAGAAACCTTATACGTGTGCATAGGACTTAAGTTCAAATTTTTTGATCTAGTTTTGGGCATGGCCAAACGTAAGATTACCATGACATGGAAGTCACAAACAGGCCCCAGGATCAATGTGTGGTTACTCGATCTTCGTACGGCACTGGTCTCGGAGCGCACTAATCAGCAAGAGACTGCGGCGCGGGTGTCTGCCCCCCCTGAGACAAACTCCTATACAATGGCAGGAATATTTGTCCGTGATCGAGACTAAACTCTCTACGGATCCCCCTCCCTCCTAGATTTGCTCGCTCCGCCTGTTTCTTACCTTGCTGTGGCCCATTGCTTCTACTCTTTGCTCTCCCCCTCCCTACATCAGCATCCCCCCCACCCTAGATACACACACTACTATACGATATACCACGCCCTTACAATTATACATATACTACTCATTATTGCGTCAGACCAATCAATGCACCCACGACGGTACTCCCATGTAGTGATTGGTTCTTATTTTCTCCTTTTCTTTGTATTATTCTTTACTCCTTTTATCTTTCTTCCTTGTTGTGTTCCTCTTGTTCAAGTTTAAACATTTATTTTGCAACTGTCTGTAACCTACTGTGGAATTGGTTTTGAGGAACAATGGCCGATTCTTTCTTTGGTGCTCCTGATATAATTTGACTGCATAAGGCTGTGTGGCGCTGCAGAGTGAAGCAGCAAGCCAGCCAGTACAACGGACACTAAGGGGTCGATTCCGATCTCGGTCGGTCGGGCTCCGAATCGGATTCGGCTTTACCGGATCCGAGTCGGAGGCTTTGTTTCCGACCGATTCGTACAGTCGTCCGAGCGAGCAAGTACGATGCGAGTGAACGCGAAATCGCCGGCCGACTCGTTTCCGGGTCCGAACCACTCCGTCCGACTCATTCGCACTCGATTCGTGGCGCGCAATGGAGACGTTTTACGACCGAGGCAGTACGATGCACGATCTGGACAGCCGGATCGAGTCGGAGCCTCCGACACGAAAAAACTCTCGGACGCGAACTTCGGGGGTCCGTGCCGGACCCCCCTTCACCCGTAGCCGTATGAGTCGGACATAGGGGGGACCCATGGGTCCCCCCTATACATGCATGTACGGTGCGGATGGCACCAACGCGTACCCACTACAGGGAGCCCCCTTGTGCGCAACGTACCCATTGAGTCAATGGGAGCCCATGTACACGTCGTACGACCGGCTCCCATTGACTTCACTGGGAGTCCGACCGAACCGAGTCCGGCAGCATACGGCCGCATCGTACTCGCTCGGTCGGACTGCAGGGGTCCGGCTCGGTCGGAAAACAATCCGGATCGGTCGGAGAGCTTTCTGACCCAGATCGGAATCGGCCCCTAAATGTTACCTAAATGAGTGTTCCCTTATACCCCTACCCATGCCATTTGAATTTATTGCTATTCTATAATGTTAAAAGCCAGATTGAATCGTCATGCAGATGTTATTGATGCTACTTTATGGAAATTAATAAAAATCATTTAAATTAAAAAAAAGATTCTAATGCGTGAAACAAGATTTCCCCTGGGGAAAGAGTCAGATCCACATACAATACTGCTTACTTGCATCCCCGAGTAGTAAACGAAAGAAGGATGGTTTCAATAAGGCACTCAGGTCCACTGTTGCTCTGGTGAGGTAGACAAGAGTAACAGGCCAGGCAGCCTCTGGATGAGTCCAAGGTTGTTTAGCACACTGACCTCTCAGCGCGTCCTGTTGCATCAAGCTGCTCACCTCTCCACAGCATAGCCTGATGGCAGCACTAACTCCCCACTGAAATCGGCCGCACTCGCTCATCGCAGTGCAAGTATGAAACATGCCTCCAGTCGAGACAGCCTGCCTTCCCAGTGTGTTCAACAACAAGATCCCCGCCACATGTGCGTCCATGTCTTGCAGTAGGATCAGCGGAGGGCGGGGCAGAGAGCGGCATGTGACGAGTTAAGGGAGCTATCCACATGCCATCCTACCCCCCTGAAAAAGTGTTGTACATATTACTAAGAAAGCCCTTGCCTATTCTATTTTCTGGTTCACTGCCACAACATCGATGTAAAAAATCTCAATATTAAAAATATTGAGTAAAAAATATAGACAACAAAAACATAGACTCATATACTTAAATAGGTAAGTACAAAAATATCGACTAAAAAATATCAATGTAAAAAATATAGATGTATAAAATATCGACTTTTATATAAATATAAAATAAAATAATATATATTAAATATATTAAATATTAAATATATCAAATAAAAAAATGTAATATACATTTTAATAAAATGTAACAAATAAACTTAATTAAAAAAATAAACACACAAACATAATAATTTATACATATATATTTACTTTAAAACAATTAATAAACTATTGTTTTTAATTTATGTTAAAAGTTTAAAATAATATAAAAATAAAAATATATATTAATGATTTAAAATACAAAAAAACAAAAATCTATAATAAATTAAAACATTAAACTATTAGAAAAATATTTAAACTTACATTTCACAATACAATCAGTGCAACAGTAGAGAAAGTGTTGGATAGCAAAGGGGTAAAAATAACTATTCCAACTCCAGTGAGTGCAAACGTAGGGTAAGTGTTGGATAGCAGAAAAATTAAATTTACTATTCCAACTCCAGTGAGTGCAACAGTAGAGAAAGTGTTGGATAGAGGTGGGGTAAAAATTACTATTCCCACTCCCGTGAGAGCAACAGTAGGGAATGTGTTGGATAGCGGAGGGGAAAACATTACTATTCCCACTCCAAAGAGTGCAACAGTAGAGAAATTGGTGGATAGCAGAGGGGTAAAAAATACTGTTCCCACTCCACTGAGTGCAACAGTAGGATAAGTGTTGGACATCAGAGACGTAAAATTACTATACCCACTCCAGTGAGTGCAACAGTAGGGAAAGTGCTGGATAGCGGAGGGGTAAACATTACTATTCCCACTCCAGTGAGTGCAACAGTAGGATAAATGTTGGATAGCGGAGGGGTAACATGTTTTATTCCCACTCCGGTGAATTCAACAGTAGGGAAAGTGTTGGATAGCGGTGCAGCAAAAATTACTATTCCTACTCCATAGAGTGCAACAGTAGGGAAAGTGTTGGATAGCGGAGAGGTAAAAATGATTATTCCCACCACTGAATGCAACAGTAGGATAAGTGTTGGATAGCGGAGGGGTAACATTTTTTATTCCCACTCCGGTGAGTTCAACAGTAGGGAAAGTGTTGGACAGCGGTGGGGTAAAAATTACTATTCCCACTCCAGAGAGTGCAACAGTAGGGAAAGTGTTGGGTAGCGGAGAGGTAAAAATTACTATTCCAACTCCAGCTAGTGCAACAATAGAGAAAGTGCTGGATAGCGGAGGGGTAAAAATTACTATTCCCACTCCATTGAGTGCAACAGTAGGGAAAGTGCTGGATAGCAGAGAGGAAAAAATTACTATTCACACTCCAGTGAATACAACAGTAGGATAAGTGTTGGATAATGGAAGGGGAAAAAATTGTATTCCCACTCTGCTGAGTGCAACAGTAGGGAAAGTGTTGGATAGTGAACAGGTAAAAATTGCTATTCCAACTCCAAAGAGTGCAACCGTAGGGAAAGTGCTGGATAGTGGAGCGGTAAAAATTACTATTCCCCCTCCAGTGAGTGCAACAGTAGAGAAAGTGCTGGATAGCTGAGGGGTAAAAATTACTATTCCCACTCCAGTGAGTGCAACAGTAGGGAAAGTGCTGGATAGCTTAGAGGTAAAAATTACTATTCCCACTCCAGTGAGTGCAACATTAGGGAAAGTGTTGGATAGCGAAGAAACAAAAATAACTATTCACACTCAAACAGTTAAAAAAAATATTACATTTTTTAAAAATCATAAAAATAAACACTATTTAAAAAATAAAAAGTAAAATATATTAAACATATAAAAAGAACACATATTATAATATTAATTACATATAACAAAAAACTACAAATATTATATAAAATAAAATAATATATACATTTCTAAAAAAAATTCTTTTAAATTAGAAAGTATTTACAAACAAAAAAATTAATCAAAACATAAATGTATTTATTTTATTTCCTACCCTATAACACCACACCAATAACAAAACACTTCAACATTTTTAATTACATTTATTTCCATAATTAACATAATTAATAATCAATTAAAAAATATCATTAATGAAAAAAACTAATAAACATTAATTGACTACACAAACCTTAACACTATAATTTCCATAATACACACCTAAATTAAACTATAAAATAATAAAACACAATTAAAATGTATTTTTAAATTAAAAACTATTACTATTAACAACTAATATTTACATATTTAAAATTTATTTAATACCCACCCATTACCCCTTTAAAAGTAAAAACAACACACAAAAAATAAACAATTATCCAAAGTAATTATCAAATAATTAACATTAATTAACAACTATATATTAATTAATTAAACACAAATTACTTCCCACCCTTTACTCCTATAAACACCACAACACACACCTAAAATTGATTACACAATTACCATAAGTAATTACCAATTACTTAACAACCAATTATTAATTCATAAATTAAAAATAAATTACTTCCCACCGTTTACACCTATAAACACCACAACACACACCTAAAATTAATTACACAACTACCATAATTAAATAAAAACTAATTAATTAAAATTAAGTAACAACCAATTATTAATTAATTAATAATAAATTACTTTAGACATTTAACACTATAACATCTCATTTAAACAAATATTAATAAATACAAAGTAATCAATAAATTTAGTATAATTAAATTAGTTCCCACCCTATTCCCCTATGAACCCACATCCCGCTACGGAACTAAAAACGCAAAATTCAAATACATTTTTTTTATAACTACTAAAAATGTAACACATATATTAAAAATACAAACAATTCTTATACAAAAAAGCATACATCACATACATATAAAATATATACTAAAATACATAACATTATTAAAAAAATGATATTTTTAACAACTATATTTTTGCAAACGATATTAAACACTTCGATATTTTTAAAATCGATATTTCTTACCTTAAGTCGATATTTTTGACCACGATATTCTTGCTTTCTATATTTCTGAACCACGATATTAATGACTCGATATTTATGCAACTTGATATTTTTTACTTGATATTCTGTCCTTGCAACCTATTTTCTGTGATCATGGCTACATTCAGAAACACTGTGTTAAAACCCAAATGAAATTCACGATAAAAATGTTTACCTAATACCCTATTAATCTGTGCTCACTCTATATACATGCTATTACATTAGAAGACTCTAAACCTGGGATGTAGTTTTGAACAGCTGCATTTTAGATGCCTATGCTTGATGTACTATGACTGTTGCTAATTTCTTTCCTTTACTAGAGGCATAACAATAGTGCTATGAGCCAGAATGGCACAAAATTGAATGAGCACTGCTACCCCAAAATTTGGAAGTAAAAGACAGCCTCTCGTAAATACTGTGTTTTTTTCTCTTAGGGACCTGAATTCCTCTTCTGTGAAAGACATGTGCTAATTGAATAATCAAAAGTGAATATGTATGATTAAATCAAGCACACTTCTTTTCATATTCTTTCATTGTGTTCTATTCCTGCAAATATGATAATTAAGATTACATGAATATAGTCATGGTGTTTAATCATTGAAGTTGACCATTTCATTTATTATCAATATTATGAAATCACAGAGTTTCTAGATGGTTGATAATGTGTTTTTCATTGTGTTGTCTTATCAAAAGACAGCTTCTAATAGAGTGAAACTAGCTGGAAGGTTTTATTCCACTTATTGTTAATTGCTATCATAAAACTCTTCAACAACCTTCCAAATAATCTTATAAAAACTGAGCATAAGGAGCAAAAGGCTAGAGAGAATCTTCACACTAGGGAACAAAGGACACAGGCCTAAATGTGCACCCCCTCCAACTGAAGACTGCTGGGAGGCAATTGGCATTCAGCAGCTGTCTGGCTGGCTGTGCTTATCATGCACACTCAAATATCTTTGTGACTTGAAAATAGTGGGCTTACTATTCAACTGAAATTATTGTTCTGGAAGCAAGTAGTAGCCATCTTTGAAACTGAGAATAGGCTATTTCCTAACTAATGTGCTAAAACTGGTATAGTACTTAGAAGTAGCAGACAAGAAAGGTAGTGCTATAGAATATATAGCAATAATGTCATAGTAATACTTGCTGTTTACATTCTTCCTAAACATTCTTACTGCTTCTATTTTTATTTTCTTCATGATTACAATTAGTATTGTGTGCATTAGGTCAGGATTTTAGTTTTCAAAATACATATTTAAAATGCATATCCTGTTGGTTTCTTGTGATCCTTGAGTGTGTTATTGTCGCTACTGCAATTGGGCTGTAAGTACCATGTATTCCTCACACCTCACCCTCTTTGGAAGGTTGTCACCATTGATGGGCTAATCTTCACCATCCAAATAAGGTACGTTCCTCAGCAACCACAAAAACTTTCTTCAGATTTTGAGGAGTGTCAGTAAATGCAGCCACAAATAGTAACAAGATTATACAACTTCAGTAGCAAGGCTGAACTTAATTGTTGAATAACATGGGGTTTACATCCTCTTAATAATAAAAGCATTAACAGTGATAATCAGCTATCCATGCTTAACAGCATGTTTCAGGCAGGCACACTGGTGTGCTACTTCAAATATCAATGGTGCTCAAATCTTATGTGACAGAAGTGGTGAACAGTTCACCCAATAGTGTAGGAGTTTCTTGGTGTGAGGTTCACAGCAGCGATGCCTGCAATACACAAAACAAAAGTGTAATGAAGACTAACTACATTTCCCAAGATACCACTGGGCATTTTCGACTTTCAATGGGTGTGGTCATCTCAAATTCACTGAGTAAAAGTTCCTTGTGGTTCAGACCATTCCTTGCTAAACACTTATGATAGATTGTTGCTGCAGCTGGAATCTTGTTGTCAGAAGACTGGAATTATTCAACTTTCATCAGGACATGTAATTAATGAATCTTGTTCTCAGAGAAATAAGTATTCTGTATAAACTTTAGAGATCAAGAAATTAGACATTGATTTGACCTTTACTATTGGAGTCCTCCTTTCAAGGATTATGAACAATATACATGTTGAAAATGGCCCTCTCTGAAGCGTCACCCAAACTTTTTGCCTTCCTCTTCCTCTTTTTCTGACCTTCTTTTTGTTGGCTTTAGGACTCTAACCACTTTACCACTGCCAAACAATGTTAAAGTGCATATGGTATAATTTGTTTATACCTATTTGCCATATTTAATTTACTTATAAGTCCCTTATAAAGTGGACCTGTAGCATTGGTTGTGCCACCCACACAAGTAACCTTTAAAACCTGCCTCAGGCCTACCACTGTAGGAACAGTGTGTGCAGTTTACTGCCACTTCGATGTGGCATTTAAAACCCTATGCCAAGCCTTAAACTCCACTTTTATTGCACATAAGTCTCCCAGAGGGAGGACCTAGGTAGCCCATAGGGCAGGGTGCTGTGTAGGTGAAAGGTAGGACATGTACCTTTATGTTTTACATGTCCTGATAGTGAAGAACATTCAAATTCATTTTTCACTACTCTAATCTATTCTATTCTGATCATCGAGATTTATATAGCGAAAGGCTACCCAATATAGCCTCCCAATGATGGTAACAGCTTTA
This sequence comes from Calotriton arnoldi, assembly GCA_963921515.1. Classification (NCBI taxonomy): domain Eukaryota; kingdom Metazoa; phylum Chordata; class Amphibia; order Caudata; family Salamandridae; genus Calotriton; species Calotriton arnoldi. The sequence continues at coordinate 237,087 of CAWUFW010005241.1, forward strand.
CTCTCCTACCTTGAATGACTTAAAGTAAGTGAATTTTCAAGTTTTGTCTAACATTTGTTTCTGATTTATCAAGTCTCAGATGTGTTGGGAGGGCGTTCCACAACTTAAGTGCCACAAACGCAAAATAACTCCCCCCATTTCTCGTTCTTTTAATCCTAGGAACCAGCAGTAGATGGTGACTCTCTGACCTCAATGTTTTTTTTGACCTGTAAGAGGTCAACAGGTCCTGTATGAGTTGTGGGCCTTTTTTGTTGAGGGCACGATTAACAAAACAGAGGGTTTTGAACAGGATTCCTTTTGTGTATTGGCAGCCAGTGCAAAGCTGATAATGCTGGTGCTGCTAATTTTTACCTACGAATTTCATAAAGAATCCAGGTTGCTGTGTTCTGTATCACCTGTAGTTGATTGGTGACATGTTTTGAATTCCCCAAGTAAAGGGACCATAGTCCAGGCGTGAAATAATTGGTGGAGTGTCCCTTCATAAAGCTATGATAGATCTTCACCTACGGGTGAGGAAGGAGGCAACTCCTTTTGTTTTATGTTCCCTCACATACCCTAGTGGTGTCATGCTTCATCATCGGGACACCCTGACGCCTAAAAGTCAGGGTGGGCTCAACCATATCTCAGGGAGCGCTTAAGAGATATTTTTTGGGGTCAGAGGGGGATAAAGATTAAAAATCCTCTGTCAGATCCCGGTTTCCCTTTATTGTTGGATCTGGCAGGGATATTAAAAAGATAAAGAAATAGGGTCCGGTGGGATATTATGGTCCTAGGACCCTACTGTCAACATGTTTCAGTCCACTAGTGCCCCATAAAGGGTGCTGGACTTTCTTCAGGACAAGCTGTGGCCCCCTAGAAACAAAAATAGGTAAGGGAATTGCCCTATACTCAATGTAGTAAGGGCAGATAGGTGCTCCTTATCTTAGAACCAATTGGTATGTCGTCACTCCATCTGTAGAACGACATAAACAACAAAATAACCACCATAGTATCATGTACTCATAGTCTGCTGGATTGTGTACCATGCACTTGTGCCGAAAAACTCGTGAATAACCATTTTAATGGTGACACAGTCATGTGCTGTACTTTTGACTCCAGTGCGTGTTACTCGTTCATTAGCGTGTCTCTTTTGAACACTCATGTCTGTGTTATACCCGTGTGGTGGCGGCAATTTGCCGCATCCTATCCTCTTGCATTGCACTAGTGCGTGTGAAATAGGCTAAAACTCTTGTGCCAACCACTCTCATGCTCTCCTGCCAATAAAACATTGCCACTTCAATCACTCATTCATAACACACCACAGTTACTCCTTACCCCAACTTGGGAGAGGTTCCACTTCGCGCTGGACCTCACTCTTTGGTGTAGCCCTGTAGTCAAACCCTGGAGTTGATATAGTGCATAGGTTGCACAGGGTGTAAAGACATTTTTACGTGCCATGTCAAAAATTGGCATCGCAATCAATTAACAAAACGGAAAAAAGGAAAGAAAAGAAAAGAAAAACCGTGAGTTAAAATCTGGCCGCCCCGCTGATTGTAGCGGTAACGTGTCAGTCCATACCTGCATCGAGATATTTTTACAGTGGGAGTTACTTACGCCATCAAGGGTCCTACCCCGCTGCTCAATCTACTCGTATGAGGTCCCAGCTGCTTGGTGAGCCGCTAACCTGAACACCACTGCTTTTAAAAGGGAGAAACTTATTCGCACATCCGCGTTGACGCCTCCTCTTCCGGTGCTGTGTGTTGACGTCACCACGCTAGACGGGCAACTGTCACATATGAGCAAACACGTGTTGCTCCCTTGTCTTAATAATCTTGGGAAATGTAGTTCCTAGTTACTCGTAGACCCAAACAATCATGGGTATTGTAGTTTTAGGTTAGAATCTCTACATGTACGGGCCACCGAAAACTTTATTAAGTCTGACACATGTCAGTTTCCCTTATACTGGAGAACAGAGCAATGGCAAATGAAATGTGAGCTAGTAAATGTTAATACTAAATTCATAGTATTAACGACTTTTCGATTCTTTTGTACACCTCGCGTCTGTATACCCATAGACCCACATGGTTCAAAGGGAACAAATTAAAAGATTTAACACCCTACAAATTATGTTATAGGGATAGATTTTATATACCCAGACAGTGGTGTATCTGTTATCCTTAATAAAAGCTATATTACATATTTCATCACTTTCCGTGTAGGTGATTTTAACGGAAAACAGAGGACCTGTCAAACATAATCTTAGACTATATTATATTTTATTTTTATTTTCGTCATATTGCTTTTGCATAAAAATAATAATAAAAATAAAAATAATAATAAAGTACTACACAGTGATCCCGTTATAGAAACACCCGCAGAATTTTTAAGATTACGGGGGTTAAGTCTGTGGATTGTCAGGTTGTGTTTGGGGGAATCTAATGTCGCACGTGGTGTGTAGTTAGGTGAATTATCTATATATTATTAAGTTGATTCCAAGGTATGGAATCATTCAATCCTGTAAGGTGGGTTTTGAGCCTATACACCCACCGCTGTTCACGTTCTAATAGGATTCTTGTGATGTCACCCTCCCCTTTCACCTTCTCGATCACTGTCCACCATAGATCCATATCAGTGTGTTTCTTTTCAACGTAGTGGGCTGTCAGCTTTGTCGCTGTAATTGCGCGTCTTATAGTACTTCTGTGTTCACTGATGCGAACCTTCACTTTCCTTCCTGTCATTCCCACATACATGAGATTGCATGGACACCTAATTAAGTAAATTACGTTCTCGCTGTTGCAATTAGTATGCGTACGCTGTTCCCATGCATGATGCATGCCTAAATCTACTTCCTTGGTGTGTTCGGTAAAGAGACACACCACGCAAGATCCAGAGGGGTAGTGACCTGTAACCGGTTTCTGGTTCCAGAGTGTAAGTTGTTCATTTGGTTTGGTTTTACGGAAATCTGTATGTATTAATGAGTCTCTTATGCTCCTATTTCTTTTAAACGAAAACATAGGTTTATCAAACTTGAGTTTGTTAGAGGTCAGGATAGCCCACTTTTTGTTTATAATCTTCTTGATATCATTGGAAGATGCATTAAACGTCGTTACACAGATCAATTTCTCTTTTTCCTCTTTACGATTGGATTCCAAAAGGGCCTCTCTTGGGGTGTTGCGAGATCGTTTCTTTGCTCGTTCTATAATCTTCCTAGGGTATTTTCTCTCCTCCAATTTTTTGACAGTATATCTGCCTCTACTTTGTAATCATTAAAATCAGCACAGTTCCTGCGTATACGTAAAAACTGCCCCACCGGGAGGTTCTCTTTGAGGGATTGTGGGTGAGCACTTCCAAAATGCAGCAGGCTATTTTTGTCAGATGGTTTTGTGTAGAGTGAGCTGTACAAAGCCCCCTCTTTAGCACAAATGTTAACATCTAGGAAGGAAACTTGACTTTCATTATGGGTCATAGTGAACTTAAGGTGCGGATTAAGTTGGTTTATCCAAACAAAGAAGTTGTTTAAGGTGACAATGTCACCTTCCCAAATAATTAGGATGTCATCTATATAGCGCCACCATTTTCTGATGTTATCAGAGTAGAGGTTAGGACGCCAGATATGTTGCTCTTCTACCTGGCCCACGTACAAACACGCTATACTGGGCGCGAACGTGCTGCCCATCGAAGTGCCGTGGACCTGTAGAAACAGCTGTTCCTCAAACCTGAAAATATTTTCAGTGAGAGCGAGGCGCATCAATGTAATCACCCAGCTTACTGGTGCATCCCAACTCCAATCCTCCTGCTCAAGAAGATTTTCTATGACCATAATACTCTCTTCCTGCGGAATGCTCGTGTAGAGAGCTTCCACGTCTAGGCACACCAAGATGTTATGGCAGGGATCATACGTAACATCAGTTAAGAGATTAAGAAGATGTTTAGTATCCTGTACATATGACCGAATACGGGTTACTAGAGGACGGAGGAACCAGTCGGTGTATTTCGAAAGGGGTTCCAGAAGGGAACCAATCCCGGACACAATAGGTCGCCCAGGTGGTGGTATTGTGTCCTTATGGATCTTCGGTATCGTGTAGAATACCGGTATCCGAGTGTCTTCTGAATTCAGAAAATCATGTTCTTTTTGGTTATCCATTCTCGTGCCAGTGCTTCCGAGGTTATGTTACTTATTGTCCTCCTAAGCCGTGTTGTTGGATCTCTCATGATAGGTTTGTAATACTTAGTATCTGCCAGTAGATTCATACATGCTGTTCTGTACGCGGTGGAGCTTTGTATTAACGTTGCTCCCCTCTTGTCTGCTGGCTTTATGATGATATCTGTTCTCAGACTTAAAGATTTCAAAGCCTCTCTTTCTCTTTGCTGAGATTATCAAACATGCCGGTCTTCATAGGTAAATCCTCAATCTCTTTTGATACACTTTCCTCAAAAGCTATAACTTCTGGCGGCATCACTGATGTAGGCGGGAAAAAAGTCGATTTTCGATGAAGAGTGGTGTGATTTTGATCTTCTGTCTGTGATTCTTTATTTAGAAAGAATGTTTTTATTCGTATCTTCCGAAAGAAATCGCTCAATTCACAGCGTAGCTGGAACTTATCAAGGTATGCGGTTGGCACAAACCCAAGGCCCTTGTTCAGGACTGTGGTTTCTTCAGTGCTCAAGTTGTAGTCTGTGAGATTGACTACTAATCCCGGATTGTGCTCATTCCTGCTGTTGGCCCCTTCGTCATGCTGCGGGTGCTCACTGGTGCATTGCTGTCTTCCCATTGCACTTGCTTGTTGGAGTTGTTCCTTCTGCCTCGTCTGCCCCTTCTCCCCACCCTGTCCTAAAAACGGTTCTGATTGTAATTGGGTTGGAAGAATGGGCCAGATTGTATGTAGTGGTCCGTGAAAGGTGGTGGTCCCTGGAATGGAACCGGACCGAATGGGCCAGGCCATTGGTACATCTGCGGTGGTTGATACCCTTGATTGTAGTTCCCCATCTCGGTCTCCTCGATCTACCTCTCCAACTCTTGTTCGAACCATCACTTGACCACCCTCATTTTCCGATTCAGAATTGCTTGAGTCCCCTGATATGAAGAACCCAACTCTGAGTTCTCCTGGGATTTATAATCTTCTCTTACGTATGGATACACCTTTTCATGGGCAAATTTTTTCAGGTCTTTTTGTAATTTGTTGACCTTGCTCTGCATCAAAAAATCTTTGTGTTCCCCTACCTCCTTATTTACTTCCTCTAACTTTTTCTTATAGAGTGTGATCTTAATTTCGGTCATTAATGCATCTTCGCTGGTTTTGATCTTGATCAAGATGGCTTCTGAAAGGCGTTTCGCCGTGTTGATAATGAGGATCAACCAGTCGCGTGTGCAGCGCCACACGATTAGAGACCATTCTTTTTTGAACTGTTGGTCATCCAAAAATATTCTGGGGGCATTGGTAACCAAGAGGCCTCTTGGTGCTGCGTTGCCCCGTAGGTATTCCGTTAGAATTGCCCCGTGAAGTAAGATCTTCATCTGGGCTCGTTTAAGTTCCTTGAGTTCATCCCAATTTTGTGCTTGACTCAAGTTTTGATTAATATTCGTGTCTGGTAACAGTGAAGGGCCAGCCAAGATGGCTGATGCATCTTCATCTGAGTACCCCAGACCTAGGGACTCGGACACAGTGAGTGATCCTAAAGTATTCATATTTGTGTCTTACGATAGTGAAGAATGAGCGATAAAAAGTAGGCGACAAACATAGGCTAGATCACAGAAAAGGGTAAAACACCTAGGAGTTTCTACCATAGGTGGGTATATATAGGCGGGTTTCAATTTATAAACCCTTCTTTTAAACTACTAAACGCCCCACAGCTGTGCGCTGCGCTAAACTATTAACACTAATGGAATGAGAAAGATTTCTCACGCCTTGAAGGGCTGAGATGAACTCGCGAGGGGAGTGCACCCTCCCGTGTATCAACATTATTACACACAAAGTACTCCCCTAATTGTTACTCCAGGAGGCCTGGACAACCTAGATAATTTTAAACTGAGTAAATGATGGTGAGTGTCCCTTCATAAAGCTATGATAGATCTTCACCTACGGGTGAGAAGGAGGCAACTCCTTTTGTTTTATGTTCCCTCACACACCCTAGTGGTGTCATGCTTCATCATCGGGACACCCTGACGCCTAAAAGTCAGGGTGGGCTCAACCATATATCTCAGGGAGCGCTTAAGAGATATTTTTGGGGTCAGAGGGGATAAAGATTAAAAATCCTCTGTCAGATCCGGTTTCCCTTTATTGTTGGATCTGGCAGGGATATTAAAAGATAAAGAAATAGGGTCCGGTGGGATTTTATGGTCCTAGGACCCTACTGTCAACATGTTTCAGTCCACTAGTGCCCCATAAAGGGTGCTGGACTTTCTTCAGGAGAAGCTGTGGCCCCTAGAAACAAAAATAGTAAGGAATTGCCCTATACTCAATGTAGTAAGGGCAGATAGCTGCTCCTTATCTTAGAACCAATTGGTATGTCGTCACTCCATCTGTAGAACGACATAAACAACAAAATAACCACCATAGTATCATGTACTCATAGTCTGCTGGATTGTGTACCATGCACTTGTGCCGAAAAACTCGTGAATAACCATTTTAATGGTGACACAGTCATGTGCTGTACTTTTGACTCCAGTGCGTGTTACTCGTTCATTAGCGTGTCTCTTTTGAACACTCATGTCTGTGTTATACTCATGTGGTGGCTGACAATTTGCCGCATCTATCCTCTTGCATTGCACTAGTGCGTGTGAAATAGGCTTAAACTCTTGTGCCAACCACTCTCATGCTCTCCTGCCAATAAAACATCACCACTTCAATCACTCATTCATAACACACCACAGTTACTCCTTACCCCAACTTGGGAGAGGTTCCACTTCGCGCTGGACCTCACTCGCGATGCCAATTTTTGACATGGCACGTAAAAATTTCTTTACACCCTGTGCAACCTATGCACTATATCAACTCCAGGGTTTGACTACAGGGCTACACCAAAGAGTGAGGTCCAGCGCGAAGTGGAACCTCTCCCAAGTTGGGGTAAGGAGTAACTGTGGTGTGTTATGAATGAGTGATTGAAGTGGCGATGTTTTATTGGCAGGAGAGCATGAGAGTGGTTGGCACAAGAGTTTTAGCCTATTTCACACGCACTAGTGCAATGCAAGAGGATAGGATGCGGCAAATTGTCGCCACCAAACGGGTATAACACAGACATGAGTGTTCAAAAGAGACACGCTAATGAACGAGTAACACGCACTGGAGTCAAAAGTACAGCACATGACTGTGTCACCATTAAAATGGTTATTCACGAGTTTTTCGGCACAAGTGCATGGTACACAATCCAGCAGACTATGAGTACATGATACTATGGTGGTTATTTTGTTGTTTATGTCGTTCTACAGATGGAGTGACGACATACCAATTGGTTCTAAGATAAGGAGCAGCTATCTGCCCTTACTACATTGAGTACAGGGCAATTCCCTACCTATTTTTGTTTCTAGGGGGCCACAGCTTGTCCTGAAGAAAGTCCAGCACCCTTTATGGGGCACTAGTGGACTGAAACATGTTGACAGTAGGGTCCTAGGACCATAATATCCCACCGGACCCTATTTCTTTATCTTTTTAATATCCCTGCCAGATCCAACAATAAAGGAAACCGGGATCTGACAGAGGATTTTTAATCTTTATCCCCCTCTGACCCCAAAAAATATCTCTTAAGCGCTCCCTGAGATATGGTTGAGCCCACCCTGACTTTTAGGCGTCAGGGTGTCCCGATGATGAAGCATGACACCACTACGGTGTGTGAGGGAACATAAAACAAAAGGAGTTGCCTCCTTCTTCACCCGTAGGTGAAGATCTATCATAGCTTTATGAAGGGACACTCCACCATCATTTACTCAGTTTAAAATTATCTAGGTTGTCCGGGCCTCCCGGAGTAACAATTAGGGAGTACTTTGTGTGTAATAGTGTTGATACACGGGAGGGTGCACTCCCTCGCGAGTTCCTCTCAGCCCTTCAAGGGGTGAGAAATCTTTCTCATTCCATTAGTGTTAATAGTTTAGCGCAGCGCACAGCTGTGGGGCGTTTAGTAGTTTAAAAAGAAGGGGTTTATAAATTGAAACCCGCCTATATATACCCACCTATGGTAGAAACTCCTAGGTGTTTTACCCTTTTCTGTGATCTAGCCTATGTTTGTCGCCTACTTTTTATCGCTCATTCTTCACTATCGTAAGACACAAATATGAATACTTTAGGATCACTCACTGCGTCCGAGTCCCTAGGTCTGGGGTATTCAGATGAAATTGCATCAGCCATCTTGGCTGGGCCTTCACTGTTACCAGACACGAATATTAATCAAAACTTGAGTCAAGCACAAAATTGGGATGAACTCAAGGAACTTAAACGAGCCCAGATGAAGATCTTACTTCACGGGGCAATTCTAACGGAATACCTACGGGGCAACGCAGCACCAAGAGGCCTCTTGGTTACCAATGCCCCCAGAATATTTTTGGATGACCAACAGTTCAAAAAAGAATGGTCACTAATCGCGTGGCGCTGCACACGCGACTGGTTGATCCTCATTATCAACACGGCGAAACGCCTTTCAGAAGCCATCTTGATCAAGATCAAAACCAGCGAAGATGCATTAATGACCGAAATTAAGATCACACTCTATAAGAAAAAGTTAGAGGAAGTAAATAAGGAGATAGGGGAACACAAAGATTTTTTGATGCAGAGCAAGGTCAACAAATTACAAAAAGACCTGAAAAAATTTGCCCATGAAAAGGTGTATCCGTACGTAAGAGAAGATTATAAATCCCAGGAGAACTCAGAGTTGGGTTCTTCATATCAGGGGGACTCAAGCAATTCTGAATCGGAAAATGAGGGGTGGTCAAGTGATGGTTCGAACAAGAGTTGGAGACGTAGATCGAGGAGACCGAGATGGGGGAACTACAATCAAGGGTATCAACCACCGCAGATGTACCAATGGCCTGGCCCATTCGGTCCGGTTCCATTCCAGGGACCACCACCTTTTCACGGACCACCACATTACCAATCTGGCCCATTCTTCCAACCCAATTACAATCAGAACTGTTTTTTAGGACAGGGTGGGAGAAGGGGCAGACGAGGCAGAAGGAACAACTCCAACACGCAAGTGCAATGGGAAGACAGCAATGCACCGGTGAGCACCCGCAGCATGACGAAGGGGCCAACAGCAGGAACAAGCACAATGCGGGATTAGTAGTCAATCTCACAGACTACAACTTGAGCACTGAAGAAACCATAGTCCTGAACAAGGGCCTTGGGTTTGTGCCAACCGCATACCTTGATAAGTTCCAGCTACGCTGTGAATTGAGCGATTTCTTTCGGAAGATACGAATAAAAACATTCTTTCTAAATAAAGAATCACAGACAGAAGATCAAAATCACACCACTCTTCGTCGACAATTGACTTTTTTCCCGCCTACATCAGTGATGCCGCCAGAAGTTATAGCTTTTGAGGAAAGTGTATCAAAAGAGATTGAGGATTTACCTATGAAGACCGGCATGTTTGATAATCTCAGCAAAAGAGAAAGAGAGGCTTTGAAATCTTTAAGTCTGAGAACAGATATCATCATAAAGCCAGCAGACAAGGGGGGAGCAACGGTAATACCAAGCTCCACCGCGTACAGAACAGCATGTATGAATCTACTGGCAGATACTAAGTATTACAAACCTATCATGAGAGATCCAACAACACGGCTTAGGAGGACAATAAGTAACATAACCTCGGAAGCACTGGCACGAGAATGGATAACCAAAAAAGAACATGATTTTCTGAATCCAGAAGACACTCGGACACCGGTATTCTACACGATACCGAAGATCCATAAGGACAGAATACCACCACCTGGGCGACCTATTGTGTCCGGGATTGGTTCCCTTCTGGAACCCCTTTCGAAATACACTGACTGGTTCCTCCGTCCTCTAGTAACCCGTATTCGGTCATATGTACAGGATACTAAACATCTTCTTAATCTCTTAACTGATGTTACGTATGATCCCTGCCATAACATCTTGGTGTGCCTAGACGTGGAAGCTCTCTACACGAGCATTCCGCAGGAAGAGAGTATTAGGGTCATAGAAAATCTTCTTGAGCAGGAGGATTGGAGTTGGGCTGCACCAGTAAGCTGGGTGATTACATTGATGCGCCTCGCTCTCACTGAAAATTTTTTCAGGTTTGAGGAACAGCTGTTTCTACAGGTCCACAGCACTTCGATGGGCAGCACGTTCGCGCCCAGTATAGCGTGTTTGTACGTGGGCCAGGTAGAAGAGCAACATATCTGGCATCCTAACCTCTACTCTGATAACATCAGAAAGTGGTGGCGCTATATAGATGACATCCTAATTATTTGGGAAGGTGACATTGTCACCTTAAACAACTTCTTTGTTTGGATAAACCAACTTAATCCGCACCTTAAGTTCACTATGACCCATAATGAAAGTCAAGTTTCCTTCCTAGATGTTAACTTTTGTGCTAAAGAGGGGGCTTTGTACAGCTCACTCTACACAAAACCAACTGACAAAAATAGCCTGCTGCATTTTGGAAGTGCTCACCCACAATCCCTCAAAGAGAACCTCCCGGTGGGGCAGTTTTACGTATACGCAGGAACTGTGCTGATCTTAATGATTACAAAGTAGAGGCAGATATACTGTCAAAAAATTGGAGGAGAGAAAATACCCTAGGAAGATTATAGAACGAGCAAAGAAACGATCTTGCAACACCCCAAGAGAGGCCCTTTGGAATCCAATCCTAAAGAGGAAAAAGAGAAATTGATCTGGTAACGACGCTTAATGCATCTTCCAATGATATCAAGAAGATTATAAACAAAAAGTGGGCTATCCTGACCTCTAACAAACTCAAGTTTGATAAACCGATGTTTTCGTTTAAAAGAAATAGGAGCATAAGAGACTCATTAACCCCTTCGCTGCTAGGCCTTTTCCCCTCCTGTGCTAAGCCTTTTTTTGGCTATTTGGGGTAGTGCGCGCTTAGGCCCCTGTAACTTTTTGACCACATAAGGTATCCATGCCAAATTTGCGTCCTTTTCTTCTAACATCATGGGGATTGTAAAGGTACCCGGGGTTTGTGGATTCCCCTGGAGGGGACCCAGAAATTAGTCAAAATACAGCTACATTTTGGTTTTTGGGGAAAAATGCGAAAAAGGGCAACAGATGAAAGCGTCTTGATTTTTCCCTGCAAATGGCATCAAAAAGGGGTTGTGGTGCTGAAATCACCATCTTCCCAGCTTTCAGGGACAAGCAGACTTTTGTCAGAAAACCAACTTTTTTACACAGTTTTGGCATTTTTCTGGGACATAGCCTATTTTTGCTATTTTTTGTGCTTTCAACCTCCTTCCAGTTAATGGTAGAAATGGGTATGAAACCAATAATGGATCCTGGAAAGCCATACATTTCTGAAAAGTAGACAAAATTCTGAATTCATCAAGGGGTCATTTGTGTAGATCCTTAAAGTTTTCCTTATAGAAACTAACAGTTAAATAAAGGAAAAATTGAAAATTAGTTGAAAAAAACAGCCATTTGTGTCAACATTTTCACCTGTAACTTCTTCTAATTATGACAGCTATTTGAAGGCAATATACCGTTATATCCGCTGGACCTTGCTGGTTGTGGGGATATATAGGACACCCAGGGGAATCCAGGATGGGGTGACTTGACTTCCTCCCACCAGGTTCTGTTACCCAGAATCCCTTGCAAACATAAAAAATTGTCAAAAAAAACACATTTCCCCCACATTTCTGTGGTGGAAAGTTCTGGAATCTGCGTGGGTCCACAAATTTCCACCCACCCCGCGTTCCCCAAAGTCTTACGAGAAAAATGGTACCTCACTTGTGTGGGTCGGCCTAGTGCCTGCGACAGGAAATGGCGCAAAACGCAACGTGGTCACACCTCAATTTCGCAGTGAAAAATGACCCTTTTTTGGCAAAGTGCCTAGCTGTAGTTTTTGAACCCTAGCTCTGCCGGCACCTAGGGAAACCTAGCAAACCTATACATTTTTGAAAACTAGACACCCAGGGGAATCCAGGATGGGGTGACTTGACTGCCTCCCACCAGGTTCTGTTACCCAGAATCCCTTGCAAACAAAAAAAATTGTCCAAAAAACCACATGTTCCACACATTTCTGTGATGGAAAGTTCTGGAATCTACGTGGATCCACAAATTTCCACCCACCCCGCGTTCCCCAAAGTCTTCCGAGAAAAATGGTACCTCACTTGTGTGGATCGGCCTAGTGCCTGCGACAGGAAACGGCGCAAAACGCAACGTGGTCACACCTCAATTTCGCAGTGAAAAATTACCCTTTTTGGCAAAGTGCCTAGCTGTAGTTTTTGAACCCTAGCTCTGCCGGCACCTAGGGAAACCTAGCAAACCTATACATTTTTGAAAACTAGACACCCAGGGGAATCCAGGATGGGGTGACTTGACTGCCTTCCACCAGGTTCTGTTACCCAGAATCCCTTGCAAACATAAAAAATTGTCAAAAAAACACATTTCCCCCACATTTCTGTGGTGGAAAGTTCTGGAATCTGCGTGGGTCCACAAATTTCCACCCACCCCGCGTTCCCCAAAGTCTTACGAGAAAAATGGTACCTCACTTGTGTGGGTCGGCCTAGTGCCTGCGACAGGAAACGGCGCAAAACGCAACGTGGTCACACCTCAATTTCGCAGTGAAAAATGACCCTTTTTTGGCAAAGTGCCTAGCTGTAGTTTTTGAACCCTAGCTCTGCCGGCACCTAGGGAAACCTAGCAAACCTATACATTTTTGAAAACTAGACACCCAGGGGAATCCAGGATGGAGTGACTTGACTGCCTCCCACCAGGTTCTATTACCCAGAATCCCTTGCAAACATAAAAAATTGTCAAAAAAAACACATTTTCCCCACATTTCTGTGGTGGAAAGTTCTGGAATCTGCGTGGATCCTCAAATTTCCACCCACCCTGCGTTCCCCAAAGTCTTCCGAGAAAAATGGTACCTCACTTGTGTGGGTCGGCCTAGTTCCTGCGACAGGAAACGGCGCAAAACGCAACGTGGTCACACCTCAATTTTGCAGTGAAAAATGAACCTTTTTTGGCAAAGTGCCTAGCTGTAGTTTTTGAACCCTAGCTCTGCCGGCACCTAGGGAAACCTAGCAAACCTATACATTTTTGAAAACTAGACACCCAGGGGAATCCAGGATGGGGTGACTTGACTGCCTCCCACCAGGTTCTGTTACCCAGAATCCCTTGCAAACATAAAAAATTGTCAAAAAAACACATTTTCCCCACATTTCTGTGGTGGAAAGTTCTGGAATCTGCGTGGATCCACAAATTTCCACCCACCCGCGTTCCCCAAAGTCTTCCGAGAAAAATGGTACCTCACTTGTGTGGGTCGGCCTAGTGCCTGCGACAGGAAACGGCGGAAAACGCAACGTGGTCACACCTCAATTTCGCAGTGAAAAATGACCCTTTTTTGGCAAAGTGCCTAGCTGTAGTTTTTGAACCCTAGCTCTGCCGGCACCTAGGGAAACCTAGCAAACCTATACATTTTTGAAAACTAGACACCCAGGGGAATCCAGGATGGGGTGACTTGACTGCCTCCCACCAGGTTCTGTTACCCAGAATCCCTTGCAAACATAAAAAATTGTCAAAAAAACACATTTTCCCCACATTTCTGTGGTGGAAAGTTCTGGAATCTGCGTGGATCCACAAATTTCCACCCACCCCGCGTTCCCCAAAGTCTTCCGAGAAAAATGGTACCTGTCTTGTGTGGGTCGGCCTAGTGCCTGCGACAGGAAACGGCACAAAACGCAACGTGGTCACACCTCAATTTCGCAGTGAAAAATGACCCTTTTTTTGCAAAGTGCCTAGCTGTAGTTTTTGAACCCTACCTCTGCCGGCACCAAGGGAAACCTAGCAAACCTATACATTTTTGAAAACTAGACACCCAGGGGAATCCAGGATGGGGTGACTTGACTGCCTCCCACCAGGTTCTGTTACCCAGAATCCCTTGCAAACATAAAAAATTGTCAAAAAAACACATTTTCCCCACATTTCTGTGGTGGAAAGTTCTGGAATCTGCGTGGATCCACAAATTTCTACCCACCCGCGTTCCCCAAAGTCTTACGAGAAAAATGGTACCTCACTTGTGTGGGTCGGCCTAGTGCCTGCGTCAGGAAACGGCGCAAAACGCAATGTGGTCACACCTCAATTTCGCAGTGAAAAATGACCCTTTTTTGGCAAAGTGCCTAGCTGTAGTTTTTGAACCCTAGCTCTGCCGGCACCTAGGGAAACCTAGCAAACCTATACATTTTTGAAAACTAGACACCCAGGGGAATCCCGGATGGGGTGACTGGACTGCCTCCCACCAGGTTCGTTTACCCAGAATCCCTTGCAAACCTAAAAACTGTCAAAAAACCCACATTTTCCCCACATTTCTGTGGTGGAAAGTTCTGGAATCTGCGTGGATCCACAAATTTCCACCCACCCCGCGTTCCCCAAAGTCTTCTGAAAAAAATGGTACCTCACTTGTGTGGGTCGGCCTAGTGCCCGCGACAGGAAACGGCGCAAAACGCAACGTGGTCACACCTCAATTTCGCAGTGAAAAATGACCCTCTTTTGGCAAAGTGCCTAGCTGTAGTTTGTGAACCCTAGCTCTGCCGGCACCTAGGGAAACCTACCAAACACACACATTTCTGAAAAGTAGACACCCGGGGCTTCCAGGGAGGTATGGCTTGCGTGGATCCCCCAACGTTTCCTTACCCAGAATCCCCTGCAAACCTCAATTTTAGCTGAAAAAATCACTTTTTCACACATTTGTGTGTGGGAAAGTGTGGCATCACTGGCCTCACACAAATGTCCTACCACCCAGCGTTCCCCAGGTCTCCCGATAAAAATGGTGCCTCACTTGTGTGGGAGGCCCAAGTACCCGCGACAGGCAAGGGCCCACAACGTAGTGAGGCGACTTCAAAATGGCCTTTCACAAAACTACCTGGTTTTGCAAGGGGGTCACCTGGGTTTTTGGCCCCGTGCTCGGCGGCCATCTAGGAAACCTACCAAACCCACACATTTCTGAAAAGTAGACACCCGGGGGCTTCCAGGAGGTATGGCTTGCGTGGATCCCCCAACGTTTCCTTACCCAGAATCCCCTGCAAACCTCAATTTTAGCTGAACAAATCACTTTTTCACACATTTGTGTGTGGGAAAGTGTGGCATCACTGGCCTCACACAAATGTCCTACCACCCAGCGTTCCCCCAGGTCTCCCGATAAAAATGGTGCCTCACTTGTGTGGGAGGCCCAAGTACCCGCGACAGGCAAGGGCCCACAACGTAGTGAGGCGACCTCAAAATGGCCTTTCACAAAACAACCTGGTTTTGCAAGGGGGTCACCTGGGTTTTGGCCCCGTGCTCGGTGGCCATCTAGGGAAACCTACCAAACCCACACATTTCTGAAAAGTAGACACCCGGGGCTTCCAGGGAGGTATGGCTTGCGTGGATCCCCCAACGTTTCCTTACCCAGAATCCCCTGCAAACCTCAATTTTAGCTGAAAAATCACTTTTTTCACACATTTTTGTGTGGGAAAGTGTGGCATCACTGGCCTCACACAAATTTCCTACCACCCAGCGTTCCCCAGGTCTCCCGATAAAAATGGTGCCTCACTTGTGTGGGAGGCCCAAGTACCCGCGACAGGCAAGGGCCCACAACGTAGTGAGGCGACCTCAAAATGGCCTTTCACAAAACGACCTGGTTTTGCAAGGGGGTGACCTGGGTTTTTGGCCCCGTGCTCGGTGGCCATCTAGGGAAACCTACCAAACCCACACATTTCTGAAAAGTAGACACCCGGGGCTTCCAGGGAGGTATGGCTTGCGTGGATCCCCAACGTTTCCTTACCCAGAATCCCCTGCAAACCTCAATTTTAGCTGAAAAAATCACTTTTTCACACATTTTTGTGTGGGAAAGTGTGGCATCACTGGCCTCACACAATTTCCTACCACCCAGCGTTCCCCAGGTCTCCCGATAAAAATGGTGCCTCACTTGTATGGGAGGCCCAAGTACCCGCGACAGGCAAGGGCCCACAACGTATTGAGGCGACATCAAAATTGCCTATCACAAAATGTTTTGGGCCCTTGCCTGTCGCTGGTACTTGGGCCTCCCACCCGAGTGAGGCCCCATTTTTATCGGGAGACCTGGGGAACGCTGGGTGGTAGAGAATTTGTGTCAGCCCCGTGATGCCACAACTTTACCACACAAAAATGTGTGAAAAAAGTTATTTTTTCAGCCAAATTTCAGGTTTGCAGGGGATTCTGGGTAAGAAAACGTTGGGGGATCCACGCAAGCCATACCTCCCTGGAATCCCCGGTGTCTACTTTTCAGAAATGTGTGGGTTTGGTAGGTTTCCTAGGTGGCCGCCGAGTCCCGGGCCAAAACGTCATGGGACCCCCTTGCAAAACCAGGTCGTTTTGTGATAGGCCATTTTGAGGTCGCCTCAATACGTTGTGGGCCCTTGCCTGTCGCGGGTACTTGGGCCTCCCACCCGAGTGAGGCACCATTTTTATCGGGAGACCTGGGGAACGCTGGGTGGTAGGAAATTTGTGTCAGCCCCATGATTCCACAACTTTACCACACAAAAATGTGCGAAAAAAGTGATTTTTTGAGCAAAATATCAGGTTTGCAGGGGATTCTGGGTAAGAAAACTTTGGTGGATCCACGCAAGCCATACCTCCCTGGAATCCCCCAGGTGTCTACTTTTCAGAAATGTGTAGGTTTGGTAGGTTTCCCTAGGTGGCCGCCGAGCCCCGGGCCAAAACGTCATGGGACCCCCCTTGCAAAACCAGGTAGTTTTGTGATAGGCCATTTTGAGGTCGCCTCAATACGTTGTGGGCCCTTGCCTGTCGCGGGTACTTGGGCCTCCCACCCGAGTGAGGCACCATTTTTATCGGGAGACCTGGGGAACGCTGGGTGGTAGGAAATTTGTGTCAGCCCCATGATTCCACAACTTCACCACACAAAAATGTGCGAAAAAGTGATTTTTCAGCAAAATATCAGGTTTGCAGGGGATTCTGGGTAAGAAAACGTTGGTGGATCCACGCAAGTCATACCTCCCTGGAATGCCCCGGGTGTCTACTTTTCAGAAATGTGTAGTTTTGGTAGGTTTCCATAGGTGGCCGCCGAGCCCCGGGCCAAAACGTCATGGGACCCCCTTGCAAAACCAGGTCGTTTTGTGATCGGCCATTTTGAGGTCGCCTCAATACGTTGTGGGCCCTTGCCTGTCGCGGGTACTTGGGCCTCCCACCCGAGTGAGGCACCATTTTTATCGGGAGACCTGGGGGAACGTTGGGTGGTAGGAAATTTGTGTCAATCCCATGATTCCACAACTTTACCACACAAAAATGTGCGAACAAAGTGATTTTTTCAGCAAAATATCAGGTTTGCAGGGGATTCTGGGTAAGAAAACGTTGGTGGATCCACGCAAGTCATACCTCCCTGGAATGCCCCGGGTGTCTACTTTTCAGAAATGTGTAGGTTTGGTAGGTTTCCATAGGTGGCCGCCGAGCCCTGGGCCAAAACGTCATGGGACCCCCCTTGCAAAACCAGGTCGTTTTGTGATAGGCCATTTTGAGGTCGCCTCAATACGTTGTGGGCCCTTGCCTGTCGCGGGTACCTGGGCCTCCCACCCGAGTGAGGCACCATTTTTATCGGGAGACCTGGGGGAACGCTGGGTGGTAGGAAATTTGTGTCAGCCCCATGATTCCACAACTTTACCACACAAAAATGTGCGAAAAAGTGATTTTTCGAGCAAAATATCAGGTTTGCAGGGGATTCTGGGTAAGAAAACGTTGGTGGATCCACGCAAGCCATACCTCCCTGGAATCCCCCGGGTGTCTACTTTTCAGAAATGTGTAGATTTGGTAGGTTTCCCTAGGTGGCCGCCGAGCCCCGGGCCAAAACGTCATGGGACCCCCTTGCAAAACCAGGTAGTTTTGTGATAGGCCATTTTGAGGTCGCCTCAATACGTTGTGGGCCCTTGCCTGTCGCGGGTACTTGGGCCTCCCACCCGAGTGAGGCACCATTTTTATCGGGAGACCTGGGGAACGCTGGGTGGTAGGAAATTTGTGTCAATCCCATGATTCCACAACTTTACCACACAAAAATGTGCGAAAAAGTGAATTTTTTCAGCAAAATTTCAGGTTTGCAGGGGATTCTGGGTAGGAAAACATTGGGGGACCCACGCAAGCCATACCTCGCTGGACTCCCCAGAGTGTCTAGTTTTCAGAAATGTGTGGGTTTGGTAGGTTTCCTAAGATGGCCGCCGAGCCCAGGGCCAAAAACCTCACTGGTGTGGGTGGTTCAAGTACCCGCAACAGGCAAGGGCCCAAAACGTATTGAGGAGACATCAAAATGATCTATCACAAAACAAGCTGGTTTTGCAAGGGTAGTCACCTGGGTTTTGGCCCCGGGCTCGGCGGCCATCTTGGGAAACCTACCAAACCCACACATTTCTGAAAACTAGACACCCGGGGAGTCCAGCGAGGTATGGCTTGCGTGGATCCCCCAACGTTTTCCTACCCAGAATGCCCTGCAAACCTCAAATTTAGCTGGAAAAAATCACTTTTCTCTCCAATTTCTGTGTGGGAAAGTTATGGAATCTACGTGGATCCACAAATTTCCTACCACACAGTGTTCCCCCATGTCTCCCGATAAAATGATACCTCACTCGCATGGGTGGGTCAAGTACCCACGACAGGAAAGGGCCCAAAACCTATTGAGGCGACATCAAAATTACCTATCACAAAACAACCTGGTTTTGCAAGAGGGGTCCCATGAGTTTTTGGCCCTGGGCTCGGTGGCCATCTAGGGAAACCTACCAAACCCACACATTTCTGAAAACTAGACACCTGGGGGAGTCCAGCAAGGTATGGCTTGCATGGGTCCCCCAAATATTTCCTACCCAGAATCCCCTGCAAACCTCAGATTTAGCTGAAAAAATCACTTTTTTCTCAAATTTCTATGTGGGAAAGTTCTGGAATCTACGTGGATCCACAAATTTCCTCCCACCCAGCGTTCCCCCAGGTCTCCTCATAAAAATGATACCTCACTTGCGTGGGTGGGTCAAGTACCCGCGACAGAAAAGGGCCCAAAACCTATTGAGGCGACATCAAAATTACTTATCACAAAACAACCTGGTTTTGCAAGGGGGTCCCAGGAGTTTTTGGCCCTGGGCTCGGCGGCCATCTTGGGAAACTACCAAACCCAAACATTTCTGAAAGCTAGACACCCGGGGAGTCCAGCGAGGTATGGCTTGCGTGGGTCCCACAACGTTTCCTACCCAGAATCCCTGCAAACCTCAAATTTAGCTGAAAAAATCACTTTTTCCATACATTTTTGCGTGGGATCACCATGCCGGCACAAATGTCCTACCACCCAGCGTTCCCCTTGTTCTCCCGAGTAAAATGATACCTCACTTGTGTGGGTGGGCCAAAGGCCTGTGACTGGGAAGAGCCCAAAACATAGGGATTTAGGGTATAGCACCGAGAATTCTAAGCGCTATATTTTTTTAAAAATACGTTTTTAGCCAGTTCTGCTTTGGACACCCACACAAGTGAGGTATCATTTTACTTGGGGAACAAGGGCAACGCTGGGTGGTAGGACATTTGTGCCAGCACGGTGATTCCACGCAAAAATATGTGGAAAATATGGTTTTTTCAGCTAAATTTGAGGGTTGCAGGGGATTCTGGGTAGGGAAACGTTGGGGGATCCACGCAAGCCATACCTCATTGGACTCCCCAGGGTGTCTAGTTTTCAGAAATGTGTGGGATTGGTAGGTTTCCCTAGATGGCGGCGAGCCCGGGGCCAAAAACCAGGTGCCCCCCCAAAACCAGGTAGTTTTGTTATAGGTAGTTTTGAAGTCTCCACAATACGATTTGGGCCATTTCCTGTTTCAGCCACTATGCCTACCCACACAAGTGAGGTACCATTTTTATCGGGAGCCCTGGGGGAACGCAGGGTGGTAGGAAATTTGTGGATCCACGCAGATTCCAGAACTTTCCCACACAGAAATTTGAGTAAAAGTGATTTTTTTCTGCTAAATTTGAGGTTTGCAGGGCATTCTGGGTAGGAAAACGTTTGGGGACCCATGCAAGCCATACCTCGCTGGACTCCCCCAGGTGTCTAGTTTTCAGAAATGTGTGGGTTTGGTAGGTTCCCAAGATGGCCGCTGAGGCCGGGCCAATAACCCAGGTGACCCCCTTTGCAAAACCAGGTTGTTTTGTGATAGATAATTTTGATGTCTCCTCAATACGTTCTGGGCCCTTGCCTGTCGCGGGTACTTGACCCACCCACGCGAGTGAGGTATCATTTTTATCGGGAGACCTGGGGGAAAGCTGGGTGGTAGGAAATTTGTGGATCCACGTAGATTCCAGAACTTTCCCACACAGAAATTGGAGAAAAACGTGATTTTTTCAGCTAAATTTGAGGTTTGCAGGGTATTCTGGGTAAGAAACTTTTGGAGGACCCACGCAAGCCATACCTCGCTGGACTCCTCCGGGTGTCTAGTTTTCAGAAATGTGTGGGTTGGGTAGGTTTCCTAGATGGCCGTTGAGCCCGGGGCCAAAAACTCATGGGACCCCCTTGCAAAACCAGGTTGGTTTGTGATAGGTAATTTTGATGTCGCCTCAATAGGTTTTGGGCCCTTGCCTGTCGCGGGTACTTGACCCATCCACACAAGTGAGGTACCATTTTTCACGGAAGACTTTGGGGGACGCGGGTGGGTGGAATTTTGTACATCCACGCAGATTCCAGAACTTTCCACCACAGAAATGTGAGGAAAATGTGTTTTTTGGACATATTTTTAGGTTTGTAAGGGATTCTGGGTAACAGATCCTGGTGAGAGCCAGTCAACTCACCCCATCCTGGATTCCCCTGGGTGTCTAGTTTTCAAAAATGTATAGGTTTGCTAGGTTTCCCTAGGTGCTGGCAGTGTTAGGGTTCAAAATCTACAGCTAAGCACTTTGCAAAAAAAGGGTCCGTTTTCACTGTGAAAATGTGGTGTGTCCACGTTGCGTTTGGGCCGTTTCCTGTTGCGGGCACTAGGCCTACCCACACATGTGAGGTGCCATTTTTCTCGGAAGACTTTGGGGAACGCGGGATGGGTGGAAATTTGTGGATCCACGCAGATTCCAGAACTTTCCACCACAGAAATGTGAGGAAAATGTGTTTTTTTGACAAATGTTTCGGTTTGCAAGGGATTCTGGGTAACAGAACCTGGTGAGAGCCAGTCAAGTCACCCAATCCTGGATTCCCCTGGGTATCTAGTCTTCAAAAATGTATAGGTTTGCTAGGTTTCCTAGGTGCCGGCAGAGTTAGGGTTCAAAATCTACAGCTAGGCACTTTGCAAAAAAAGTCAGTGCCTAGTGGGCTTTCTGCCGCCCTGGGGAGGGGGAAATCAGGGGCTATTGCCCCGATATGCCCCCGAGGGGGCAGAAAGACTGTGGCTATTCTTTTGGGGGTCGGCGGCATTGGGATGCCTATTCTGGTCAGCCCCCACCCCTCCGTATAAAAAAGCCAGCATAATCGCTGGCACATAGTGGGCTTTCTGCCCCCCCGGGGGGCAGATCAGGGGCTACTGCCCCCATCTGCCTCCTGGGAGGGCAGAAAGACAGTGACATCTTTTTTGGGGTGGGTGGGGGCATTGGCATGTCCATTCTTGGCAGCCCCCACCCCGAACTTTGTAAAAAAAAAAATCCCTGGTGGCTAGTGGGCTTTCTGCCCCCGGGGGCAGATAAGGTGCTATTGCCCCATCTGCCTCCCAGGGGGCAGAAAGACTGTAGCATTTTTTTGGGGTGGGGGCATTGACATGCCCATTCTGGGCAGCCCCCACCCCTACCTATATAAAAACAAAATCCCTGGCGCTTAGTGGGCTTTCTGCCCCTCCCTGGGGGGCAGATCAGGGGCTATTGCCTCCATCTGCCTCCTGGGGGGCAGAAAGTTTTTCTTTTCTTTGGGGGTAGGGTGGGGGCATTTGCATGCCCATTCTGGGCAGCCCCCACCCCGGGCCTATAAAAAAATAATCCCTGGCATCTAGGGTATTTCTGAACCCCCGGGTGGGGGCAGATTGGTGGCCACTGCCACCATCTGCCCCCCCGGGGGGGCAGAAAGACTGGAATTTCGTGGGGGTGGGGGCATTGGCATGCCCATCTTGGGCAACCCCCACCCCTAAATGTATCGAGGGGAAAAAAACCCTGCTGTCTAGTGGGCTTTCTGCCCCGGGGCAGATTGGGGGCTACTGCCCCCATCTGCCCCCCAGGAGGGGCAGAAAGACTGTACCTTTGCGGTGGGGTGGGGTGGTGGCATTGGCATGCCCATATTGGGCAGCCCCCACCCCTAACTATAATTGTAAAAAAATCCCTGGTATCTAGTGGGCTTTCTGCTCCCCGGGGGCAGATTGGGGGCTACTGCCCCCATCTGCCCCCAGGAGGGGCAGAAAGACTGTACCTTTGCAGCGGGTGGGGTGGTGGCATTGGCATGCCCATATTGGGCAGCCCCACCCCTAACTATAATTGTAAAAAAATCCCTGGTATCTAGTGGGCTTTCTGCCCCCGGGGGCAGATTGGGAGCAACTGCTCCATCTGCCCCCAGGGGGCAGAAAGACTAATTTTGTGGCCGGGGGGTGGGGGCATCGGCATGCCCGTTTTGGGCAGCCCCACCCCTAACTATAATTTAAATAAAAATCCCTGGTGTCTAGTGGGCTTTCTACCCTCGGGGGCAGATTGGGGCTACTGCCCCCATCTACCCCCCAGGGGGCAGAAAGACTAATCCTGGCAAATATTTTATGGGGGAGCAAAGGCCCTTGCCCAAGGGGCCGCTCCCCTCCCTGGTGCCTAGTGGATGGATCCCTGCTTGGGGATCGCCCTCCTGGGGCGATCCCCAAGCAGGATCCACTAGGAGGGGTACCATTGGAAAGGGAGATTCTCCCTTTCCAACGATACCTCTCCTGAGTTTCTACGTGCTCAGGGGGCTGAGATAGCCCCTGAGCACGTAGAAACTGAAACTGAAATGAGCCTCTTGGCTCATTTCAGTTTCAGTTTCACTGAAATGACATCAGCGCGACGTGCGCGCCGATCGTCATTTCAGGGAAACCAGGGGGCCTCGGGAGCTGGGAAGCTCTTCCCCAGCTCCCGAGGCTTTAGGATTAAAGGGAATCCCTCTGGTGCCCGCACCAGAGGGATTTCCTGCCCTGGGTTCCATGACGAGCAGGACTCGTCATGAGCACACGAGCACTGTGTGCCATGACGAGTCCAGCTCGTCATGAGCATGGAAGGGGTTAATACATACAGATTTCCGTAAAACCAAACCAAATGAACAACTTACACTCTGGAACCAGAAACCGGTTACAGGTCACTACCCCTGTGGATCTTGCGTGGTGTGTCCCTTTACCGAACACACCAAGGAAGTAGATTTAGGCATGCATCATGCATGGGAACAGGGTACGCATACTAATTGCAACAGCGAGAAAGTAATTTACTTGATTAGGTGTCCATGCAATCTCATGTATGTGGGAATGACAGGAAGGAAAGTGAAGGTTCGCATCAGTGAACCCAGAAGTACTATAAGACGCGCAATTACAGCGACAAAGCTGACAGCCCACTACGTTGAAAAGAAACACACTGATATGGATCTATGGTGGACAGTGATCGAGAAGGTGAAAGGGGAGGGTGACATCACAAGAATCCTATTAGAACGTGAACAGCGGTGGGTGTATAGGCTCAAAACCCACCTTACAGGATTGAATGATTCCATACCTTGGAATCAACTTAATAAAAATAGATAATTCACCTAACTACACACCACGTGCGACATTAGATTCCCCCAAACACAACCTGACAATCCACAAACTTAACCCCGTAATCTTAAAAATTCTGCGGGTGTTTCTATAACGGGATCACTGTGTAGTACTTTATTATTATTTTTATTATTATTTTTATGCAAAGCAATATGACGAAAATAAAAATAAAATATAATATAGTCTAAGATTATGTTTGACAGGTCCTCCGTTTTCCATTAAAATCACCTACACGGAAAGTGATGAAATATGTAATATAGCTTTTATTAAGGATAACAGATACACCACTGTCTGGGTATATAAAATCTATCCCTATAAAATAATTTGTAGGGTGTTAAATCTTTTAATTTGTTCCCTTTGAACCACGTGGGTCTATGGGTATACAGACGCGAGGTGTACAAAAGAATCGAAAAGTCGTTAATACAATGAATTTAGTATTAACATTTACTAGCTCACATTTCATTTTCCATTGCTCTGTTCTCCAGTATAAGGGAAACTGACATGTGTCAGACTTAATAAAGTTTTCGTTGGCCCGTACATGTAGAGCTTCTAACCTAAAACTACAATACCCATGATTGTTTGGGTCTACGAGTAACTAGGAACTACATTTCCCAAGATTATTAAGACAAGGGAGCAACACGTGTTTGCTCCTATGTGACAGTTGCCCGTCTAGCGTGGTGACGTCAACACACAGCACCGGAAGAGGAGGCGTCAACGCGGATGTGCGAATAAGTTTCTCCCTTTTAAAAGCAGGGGTGTTCAGGTTAGCGGCTCACCAAGCAGCTGGGACCTCATACGAGTAGATTGAGCAGCGGGGTAGGACCCTTGATGGCGTAAGTAACTCCCACTGTAAAAATATCTCGATGCAGGTATGGACTGACACGTTACCGCTACAATCAGCGGGGCAGCCAGATTTTAACTCACGGTTTTTCTTTTCTTTTCTTTCCTTTTTTCTGTTTTGTTCATTGATTGCGATGCCAATTTTTGACATGGCACGTAAAAATTTCTTTACACCCTGTGCAACCTATGCACTATATCAACTCCAGGGTTTGACTACAGGGCTACACCAAAGAGTGAGGTCCAGCGCGAAGTGGAACCTCTCCCAAGTTGGGGTAAGGAGTAACTGTGGTGTGTTATGAATGAGTGATTGAAGTGGCGATGTTTTATTGGCAGGAGAGCATGAGAGTGGTTGGCACAAGAGTTTAAGCCTATTTCACACGCACTAGTGCAATGCAAGAGGATAGGATGCGGCAAATTGTCGCCACCACATGGGTATAACACAGACATGAGTGTTCAAAAGAGACACGCTAATGAACGAGTAACACGCACTGGAGTCAAAAGTACAGCACATGACTGTGTCACCATTAAAATGGTTATTCACGAGTTTTTCGGCACAAGTGCATGGTACACAATCCAGCAGACTATGAGTACATGATACTATGGTGGTTATTTTGTTGTTTATGTCGTTCTACAGATGGAGTGACGACATACCAATTGGTTCTAAGATAAGGAGCAGCTATCTGCCCTTACTACATTGAGTATAGGGCAATTCCCTTACCTATTTTTGTTTCTAGGGGGCTACAGCTTGTCCTGAAGAAAGTCCTGCACCCTTTATGGGGCACTAGTGGACTGAAACATGTTGACAGTAGGGTCCTAGGACCATAATATCCCACCGGACCCTATTTCTTTATCTTTTTAATATCCCTGCCAGATCCAACAATAAAGGGAAACCGGGATCTGACAGAGGATTTTTAATCTTTATCCCCCTCTGACCCCAAAAAATATCTCTTAAGCGCTCCCTGAGATATGGTTGAGCCCACCCTGACTTTTAGGTGTCAGGGTTTCCCGATGATGAAGCATGACACCACTAGGGTGTGTGATGGAACATAAAACAAAAGGAGTTGCCTCCTTCCTCACCCGTAGGTGAAGATCTATCATAGCTTTATGAAGGGACACTCCACCATCATTTACTCAGTTTAAATTTATCTAGGTTGTCCGGGCCTCCCGGAGTAACAATTAGGGGAGTACTTTGTGTGTAATAGTGTTGATACATGGGAGGGTGCACTCCCCTCGCGAGTTCCTCTCAGCCCTTCAAGGGGTGAGAAATCTTTCTCATTCCATTAGTGTTAATAGTGAAATAATTGGTCCCAGGCCCAGCTCTCCTGTGCTGCTGTATCACTCTCCCTTGCTTTTGACTTGTCGTACTGCTTTCGCCATCCTTTCCCCCTGTTTTTTAAGCACTTCCCCCTGCCTCTGCCTAATTTTTGCTCCTTTCTCACTCCTTTCCCCCAGTTTTTCCAAGTGCTTCCTCCTGCTTTATGCCTCATTTTTACTGCTTTCTCCCTCCTTTATGTCCGATTTTCTAAGTGCTTCCTCCTGCTTTCCACCTCATTTTTTCACTGATTTTTTCTTGTTTTTCTAAGTGCTTCTTCCTGCTTTTTGCCTTTTTTTCACAGTTTTTTCCTTGTTTTCCTAAGTGCTTCCTCCTGCTTTCTGCCTTATCTATTCACTGCTTTGTCCTTGTTTTTCCCATTTGCCACTCCTGCCTGCTGCACATTTTCTTGCCTCCAGCCTATCCCCGCCCACCACCTCCAAGCTCCCTTCCCTCCTCCTAGGACCTACTTAATGGAGGCTGCAGTGCAGCCGTGCCACTGACACGCCAAAGGTAAGCCTGTCTGTACCCGTCCACGCTTGGACCGCACCCAGAGCCAAGACCCCTGGCCCTTCCACCCCATGATGACACACCGCTGCTGACCTCTGAGCCCTGGACCCAGGACAACCCAACAACCTCTGCTGCTGCACATCCCCGCGCTCCTCTGAAGGACCGTTCTCCTGCTGATATTGCCACCTCGCCTTCAGAACCAGCAACACCGCAAACACGGCCGCACCATCAACCGAGACCACCATGTCACAACTCCAGTGCATCCTACTCAATATACGTTCACTTGGGAAACACGTCATGGAGGTCTCAAACATGATCACCTCCCTCACCCCAAACATCATCATCCTCACAATAACCTGGTTAAACCCCACCTTTGCACCAGACATCACCATTTCTGAAGGTTACAAGATAACATACCAGGACTGAACCAACAGCATTTATAGCCATCATTTACAGGGACACCATCCGCTGCACGACATCCCCTGACAACCCAACACCAGTAATGGAACACCTCCACTTCCCGCTTCACACAGACGGAAAAAGACGCATCAGAGGTCCCCTTGCCGACAGACCACCAAGTCCATGCCCCGGCTTCTGCAATGCCACCCCAGAACTCATCGCCTCGCTCGCCATCAACTCAGAGCACTATATCTTCCTAGGGGACCTCAACTTCCACCTCAACGACCCCAGTGACGCCAACTCCACCGACCTCCTGGGAAGCATAAGCAACATCGGCCTCGCGCAGCTCTTCACCGACCCTACCCATATCGCAGGACACACGCTCAACCCCATCTTCACCTCCAATGACAGAGTCAGGTACATACACACCACGCACCTGGTTTGACCACCACAGCGTACACTTCACCATCTCAGGACCCACCAACCCCGGCATCGTGCCCCCCCAGATCCACATGAAGAGACTGGAAATAGGTGTCATAGAACCAGTGGAAAAACACTCTCTGCTCTCAACTCATAGACTATATACACGACCCTGAACAAGCAGCTAAGAGCTTCTCCCAGTGGATCACATACTGTTCTGACGCCATCCCCCCTGCTAAGACAGCCACAACCAAAGAACAAGGCAAAAGAGCAAGCTGGTTCACCGAGGAACAGCCCTCTGCCAAATAGAGCTGCCGACAAATTAAAAGGACATGGCGCATCAGCAAATAGACAGAATACCACACCGCCTTCAGGTCTGCTCTGAACCAGTTCCACTGACCCTCAAAGAAACCAAAAAGAACGCCATAGCAGACCGCATCAAAGCTAGCGCAAGCCACAGCAAAGAACTCTTCGCCATCGTGAAGGAGTTCACCAATACCCCAGCCACTGAGAACAATGTCACTCCCAACCAGGAACTGTGCAACTACCTTGCAGACTTCTTCCACGACAAGATCTTTGACATCTATGAAAACTTCAAACACCAACCGCCCGCCTCAGACAACATCAACCAGCTCACATCCATGAAGACAAACCCCGAACACCTTCTCTGAAAACTCCTCACCGTGCAAGACACTATCCCCATCATGAACTCTGCACTCTGGAGCACCCACGAACCCATGCCCCCACCATATATTCAACCTAGGAAGCAATACAATCTGTGACGAGCTCAGGAAGGTCTTGAACACCTCCATCATCACAGCCTCCTTCCATGAGGACTGAAAATATGCTGAAGTGAGGCCCCTTCTGAAAAACGAATCCGCTGTCACAGCCGAAATGAAGAACTACTGGTCCATCTCTCTGCTCCCCTATCCAGCAAAAGTCCTTGAGAAAGTGATCAATCGGCAACTCACCCAACACTTAGAAGACCAAAACCTTTTGGACTCCTCCCAGTATGGATTTTGAGCTAACCACAGCACACGTGGTCGCAGCCACACATGACATCTGAGCTCTCTTGGACAGCAGAGAATCAGCAGCCCTAATCCTCCTGGACCTGTCCGCCACGTTTGATACCGTCACCCACCACATCCTGATCAACATACTCCACCACATCGGGATTCAAGGAAGCACCTTTAAATGGATCGCCTCGTACCTCACCAGCAGAACCCAAATAATCCTCCTCCCACTCTTCACCTCAGAGTTCAAGGAGATCATCTGCATAGTCCCCCAAGGATGGTCCCTCAGCCCGACCCTCTTCAACAACTACATAACCCACCTGGCAGCCACCGTCAGCTCACATGGACTCAACATCATCTCCTAAGCCGATAACACACAGCTCATCCTCTCACTGTCCGAAGATCCCTCCACCACTAAAGCTAACTTCCACAGATGCATGAGGAATGTCGCGGACTGGATGAAGGACAACTGTCTCAAACTCAACACCAAAAAAGCAGAAGTCCTCATCTTTTGGAACAACACCTTGCCATGGACCAATGCACAGTGGCCCGTGGAGCTTTTAGCACCCCCCACCGCAACAGACCATGCCCCCAACCTCTGCATCATCCTGGATAGCAAGCTATCCATGGAGAAGCAAGTCAATAAGTTCTCATCTGCCTTCTTCTACACCCTTTGGATGCCCGCAAGATCTTCAGGTGACTCCCGTCAGACACCAGAAGGATGATCACACAGGCCCTCATCACCAGCAGACTTGACTACAGAAACACGCTGTACGTAGGAATCACTGCATGCCTCCTGAAGAGACTCCAGAAAATACAGAACTCAGTGGCAAGACTCATACTAGACCTCTCCAGAAGGACCCACATCACATCACATCTCAAGAAACGATATTGGCTCCCGATTCAGAAGAGATGCCAGTTCATGATGGAGACCCATGC
Organism: Calotriton arnoldi; assembly: GCA_963921515.1. Taxonomy (NCBI): domain Eukaryota; kingdom Metazoa; phylum Chordata; class Amphibia; order Caudata; family Salamandridae; genus Calotriton; species Calotriton arnoldi. The sequence goes on from CAWUFW010005241.1 coordinate 266,395, forward strand.
CTACAAGGCCCTGCACAACGAAGGACCAGTACACATCAACAAACGCCTGACCTTCCCCCAACCGACCAGACACCTTCAATCAGCTTCCCCCTTCCTTGCAGACACCCCATGAATCTGTTGAGCCAACAGCAGAGGACACTCCATCTCACACCTGGCAGCCAAGCCTTGGAACAACCTTCCCCTGCACCTCAGGACCGCACCGAAGATAACTAAAGATCTGGATGTTTGAATGATCAAACCTCCATACAACAGCAAACAGCTCCAGTGCCTTGAGACCCTCACGGGTGATTTTCCACGCTCTATAAATGTTTGATTGATTGATTGTACCACCACTCTACGGAGTGGGGTAGGGAGTCAACTTAGCAGTTCCCTCAAGGTTCAAAGCAATCCATAAAAGTTCCATAAATGCAACAAATATAAAATAAAATTAATACTAAAACACAGTAAAACAGCTTATTACATTAGAATTGCAATAGCAGCATGGATTAAAATATTAAAACATCGCACATAGATGGGACCGACTAAAGATAGTGGTCATACAACAGGTATGGATAAGCAGAAAATGATCCTAAAAGCCCACTAGTGAACACTAGAACCACATCCTTAGATCAAACATTGGCTAATCAACCACATAAGATCCAGAAATGTAGCAACCCCACACACAAGCAGGGGACTGGGGTCCGTTTTCAATAGCCTCAGGGCAACAGAATGACTAGAGGTACCCACCTGTCTACAAATATGTGCCAATCACACTTAGAGGGGCTGGACATAGTCCGGGCATACAAACAGAACATGTAATATAGTCTCAGCCTGGGTACTACAAAAGGGGCACACATCGCAGACTCAGACCCCGCCCATTTTATAGCAAATGACCGAGAGGAAGTGACCCCACTCACAGTTGATGCCGTAATTTCCTGTCAAGTGGGATAGTAATCAGGTCCCAGTATTTCTCTAAACCAGGTAGGCCTGGGCGTGAAATTCTGCTCCACTCGCTGAGTTTTTCCCACTTCGCACCGGAGTTCTGAAAAACTCTACTATGTGTTGCGTAGCGGAGTTGAGAAACCTTCTGTTCGCGTTAAGGAAGCTGCCGCTTGAGTAGAACATCTACTCAAATGGCAGAAAGAAGCAGAGCCCTCTTGCAATGCGCAAGGTGCCATTAGTGCTAATTTTCCAGCACAAGACAAACACCCAGCACTAAACATCAGTGCGATTGGCGCAACCTAACACACTCTGCCACTTGCGGAACTCCGCGTAGCGTGGCAGAGTTTTTTGGACACTTCACTGCAAACTCTACCCAGGTCTAAAACCAGGTTTCTCCAAAGTGTGTCCTGGAGGGCCGGATCCATGCCATATGTTTAGCATATTCCTATTTAGATAAATTTAGCTATCTTAAAAATCTGGCGTGGATCCAGCCCTCCAGGACAAACTTTGGAGAACCCTGCTCTAAACAATGCATCGATTTTAAAATTTAAGAAGCACCCAGTTCATGTGCTCATAACCTTTTGCTTCTCTCTACTTGCCAGCAGAGCCCAATATTGTTTCTTCATGGCATCCTTAGATGGCATTGGGGCTGCTATGGAATAAGACCAGCCCAGGACAACCAGCAAGTTCTTCATAGCTCTCAGCCATGGTATTTGGTTAAATCTTTCCACCCTAATGATATCTTGTAAGGCTGCTGCATAATGACCCCGGAGGACCATATTCTCCACCAGAAGAGTAAAGGCCGTAAGGAAGCTTTCAAGGCTAACATTTTAATGCCCATATCTAAATACAGAGTACGCAATTGAGTGCTAGTGGGAAGGAAGGCTAGTCCTCTCAAGAATCTACTCTCTGAGTGCTCTAGAGCTGAGACATCACCAAAGTCCCATAGTTCAGCCCCATAAAGTGCGGCACCCAGGGCCTTTGCCACATAAACCTGTGAGGTGAGGGCTATGGGCTTGGTGTGAGAAGCATGAAATTCTTTTAAAATGGCCCCAACAATCTGCCTATGTTTCAGCAAGGCCATATTAATGTGGGGGCACCATGACAAAGAAGGCAAGATATTAATCCCCAGGTAAGCAAATGAGTCAACTCTCTCTAGTACCTTCCCACCTAAAAGTAAGTTGCCTTTGACCTTTCTGTGATTGGTGAGGACCATACATTTTGTTTTGCCTATATTTATTTGTAAACCGCAGTCATTATAAAAAGCATCCCATTTGTTAAGAAATTGCTGAAGACAACTCATGGATTTTGATATTAGGAGGGCATCATCTGCGATAGCAAATATGGAATTTTGACATTCGCTAAGCTAGAAACATCACAGAACAATCCGGTTAATAATCAACAAGACCATTTAAATATAAAGAAAAAAAGTGGGGGCCAGGACACACCCTTGATGAGCACCTTTCTGCACAGGGATCTTGTCTGTCAAATGGCCCTGGGCACCCCATCTGACCCGGGCATAATTGTTATCATGGAGTCCATTATGTCAATTGGTTCCTGTATCACCACTCTACGGAGTGGGGTAGAGACCCAACTTAGCAGTTTCCTCGAGGTTCGTAGTAATCCAAAAAGCATGCAGACAATTTCTTAGCCTGAAGTTCCATTGTCATCAATCCAGATCCCCAAGCTTTTAACTGTTGAGAAGGGTGATGGAAGTGGACCTAGCTCATCCGGACAGTTCAGTTCCAACCATCGTGAGGGGTTGTTTCCTATAACCAGCCCCTCTGTTTTGTCACCCTTCAGTTTTAACCTACTGTCAGACATCCAGTGAGTGACTTGTTTAAGACAGACATTTAGTTGATTGGATGTTTTAATAGATTCGGCTGTAAGAGATGACAATCTGGGTGTCTTCTGCATAGGAAATTAGCTCTAGTCGATGTGCTTGCACTATTTTAGCTAAGGGGCGTACATTCAAATTGAAAAGTGTGGGACTTAAAGAGGATTCCTGAGGGACAACACATTTCAATGTATATGTAGCAGAAGTTGATTAGTCCTCCTGGACTTCTGTACTCTAAGAAGGCTGTGAGCCAACTGAGCACATCACCAACAATTCCAGCCCCTTCTAACCTGTGGATTAGTACAGGGTGGGACACTGTTTCAAAGGTTGCGCACAAATCGAGTACGATCATTGCTTCTGAGCCACCTCAGTCTAGGATGGTTATGAGTTCTTCAGTTGCTGAGAGCAGTGCAGTTTCTGTTCTACTGCCCTGCCTAAACCCTGTTTGCATGGAATGTAGGATGGAATGTGCCTCTAAGAATGCAGTTAGGTGTTTATTCACATACTCCTCCAAGGTTTTATCCATCCATGAGAGTAGAGAAATGGGCCAGTAATTCTCTACCCTGAAAGGATCTGCTGTGGATTTCTTCAGCAGTGGTTTTACCATAGTGTGTTTCCATGCCACTGGAACCAAGCCACTTTGAAGGGAGTGGTTAAACATATCCGTCAGTGTGGCTGAGATTATACTACCCCTTTTCCGCAATATGTCTGGAGGGGCTGGATCAAGTGGGTCCTTATAGTCTCTTTTGTTGTTTCCTTACTCATTAAAGGAAAGGACTGTACCTTGTATTTCGCTGGTATGATTGCTTTCAGGACTGGGAGATGGATATCATCTTTGGATAAAGCTAGTAGAATGCTGTTAACCTTTTCTAAAAAGAAATTAGCAAGCATATCACACCATTCTGCTGAAGGGGTCAGACCTGATTGAATTTTGGCTGGCTGCATAAGGCTGTTAACTATTTTGACCAACTCCTTGGAGGAGTTAGGGGCCTTTTCTATTTCATCGCTGAAATATGAAAATAGTACTTTCCTTATTGCAAAGGATTCAGAGCTGGGCATAGCACTGAAACCGCATTGCTAGAAGTCACAGAACACCTTGACGGCTCCTGGACATGGGTGGAACAGCCATGTTGATTTTACTAGACCTCAGCACGACTTTTAAAACTGTGTCTCACAACATTCTTGTCGAAAGGTTGACACAGTTGGTTCTCCAGGGCGCTGTTTTGGCCTGGCTATCCTCTTTCCTGGTGGATCGCATGTTTCAGGTATGTTCGACAAATGTAGTATCTAGCACATACTTGCTTACTTCCGGAGTCTTGCTGGGATCCTGCCCTATGCTTTTCAACATTTATGTCCGCACTTTGGTGGACCTAGCTGAAAGCTGTGGCCTTGCCCTCTTTTTTGTTATGTGAACAACGCCCAGATCATTTTCACTCTGTCGCCTAAGCGGAATGCTATCTCCGAAGATCTCAATTCCGACCTCAGTCTTATCTGTACCTGAATGAACTCCAACTCTTTAAAGTTGAATGGTGACAAGACAGAGGTTATGGTATTGGGTAGGAATCTCCAGCTCTGGGGGCCCCAACACTGGCCTACCACACTGGGGGTTCTGTCTGTACCTACTCACAAGGGGCCAGATGTACGACCGTTTTTGCATGTGTAAACGGGTTTGCGAACCCGTTTGGGCATGCAAAAACAGCATGGGCCATGTACAAAGCCTATTTAGCGAGTCGCAATTTATTTGCGACTCGCTAAATAGGTTTTGCGACTCGCTATTAGGAAGGGGCGTTCCCTTCCTAATAGTGAGCGCAAGCCCATGAATGAATGTTTTGCGACCGCAGCGAAGAACAAAGGGGCACACAGAGATGAGCTAAGAGTCTGAGACCAGGCACACAATATCTCTCTGGCAAGGTCATACAGTCCGTGCCTGCAGCTGGAACAGTGGGAGGCCTAACCTTGGAGATGCAAATGCATCCCAGCAGCTTCCGCTTGAGGCAAGCAACATGAGACAGAAGCTTAGTTTCAATCATAGAGCAAAATGGTGGCTGCATAGCAGAAAATGGCGGCACAGATGCCAACCCTTACTCACACAATGTTTGCAGGGATTGATTACACACGTATGCAATAGTGATTATTACAAAGTAGCTACAGGAATGCTAACATCATACAGTGTAAAGCATAAGTGATGGAGCAATAACGCATTCAATTCTAACAGACCCTCCTTTTAGCATTCAATAGCTAATATTTATTCTTGCTATCAGGTAAGCGTCTTTACAATTCTAAAGATAGGAAAACTGTTTAATCACAGGCTACTGTTTTCAACTTTTGGACTATCTGTCGGACCTAAATACTCCATGCGGCTAACGCGTGCGGTGTCAGCATTGATACACAGCAGGCACAACAGGCTGGGAGACAGTGCATACAGGGGCATATTCTTCGCGTCAGCAATCCTTTTGCCTCAGGTCAGAAACATACTTTTACGTTGTAGCTGATAGAATGTATGATGCATAGACGAGGCAACAAATATTGGGGAAAAAGGAAAGAGAGGCAACAACTGTCGGACCATTCCCTCATAAGCAAAACATGAGTGTGCGATCCATAAGTAAAGTAAACATTATGAAGGAAGGTCCAAGGCAGACTTATTGTCATCAGAGGAAAGGACATGCAATGGAGCCAATGGGGATAAAGCAAGGAAATGGGACAAAGTTCCCAGCGTCCATCTGGGTCCCCTGGCGGACCCCTATCATTCATTAGGCATAGACGCTGTTGAGCACCGGCGGTGGAGCTGTTCGTCTAGCTCAGATCCAGATCCAACGTTGCAGGGCAAGGTATTTCTTTCTTTAGAATCGCAGTCCATTTGCCCTGTTCGTTGACTGTCCAAACAATGCACCAATCTTACTTTCCCTAAGCTATCGTTGGTACCACGGACAGGGTACATGCACCCTATTCTTCAGCAATACAGTCCATCCCTAATAACCTGACTTTCTCTTTGGTGCACTGTTCCTCCTGCAGGGGCACAAATTGTACCTCAACACTCCAGGCATAGAGGGGTCAGGAAAAATGGGGTCAGAGTCAAGGGGACCAAGGGACAGGGGCTCAATGGTCTGGGACTTAATCACCGGTGGACCAACAGACTGGGGCTCCTGGATAGCCCCTCCTTCTTTCCTTTCTTTGGTGGTCCTGCCTCATCCAGCACTTCTTTGCTCTGCAGCTCCGCCTCAATCTTATTCAAGTGGATGGTCCACAACGAGCAGCCTGGCTGTGCATCGCATCCGGGCCCCTCTGATGTGACTGCAGGGTGTCCCAGACCTATTAGTGGATAGAATGCAAACTTTCAGTTAACTGGCAAGGATAAAACTTTATATAATTTTTTTTCCCTCAACACTAAGTAGTGGGGTAAGCCTCAATCCATTTGCTAAGCTCTTAAAGAACAATCAGGACATCCTTCGAATCGTTATATCTGTCTATTCCTATATTATTCATCTGAAGAACCTCAAAAGGGAAAAATGTGTGGTGCAAAATTACCGGGGGCATCTGGATACCCCTTCCAGAATTGTGCGTCATGCACACTATAGAGTACACGGGCTGAGCAATGTCTCATCATTCCCACAGAAAATACATATGCATCTGGCAACATTCTTCTTTCTTCCCTGGCCTATTAATTCACCATCCCTTGTCCTTTCAACTGTGCCATACTTTCTATTCAAACATCGTGACTTCCGGTACCCACCCAGCAGGGCCTGCTACAAACATTCTTTTCATTTCATTTTGATCTTTTCCTTAGCTGCCTGATCTGCAAACACGTTATCCCTTCCCACATCATCAGTTACTTTCCGGTGGGCACTACACTTACTTACAATTCACAACCCAGTTACTCGGGCTAACTGATAAGGGACTTGTGGGAGCATATTACCAAGGAAGTGGCGGAGAGAGGCATTAGCCATCTTGGCTTAACGCCTCTCTCCGCCATTTCGGAAATGCCAGGCTACACCATATTAACAAGGATATGGTGCAGCCTGGCGTTTCCCCCTTCGATGGCGCTAAGTTACACAACTTAGCGCCAGCGCAGGCACCCTTGCACCAGAGTGCAAGGGTGTCTGCGAGCAGGGAGGTTTGTTTATGTGTAGGAAGGAGTTCCTTCCTGCACATAAACAAACCTAAAATGCCATTTTGTAACTTTCATGTGTGCTGCTTCGTGCAGCACACATGGAAGTTACAAAATGGCATTTTGAAAAATGGTTTGTTCATGTACAGGAAGGGACACCTTCCTGTACATGAACAAACCATGGCATTTTGCTTTTTCCATGTGTGCTGCACAAGGCAGCACACATTGAAAAAGCAAAAACAAGGAGAAATAAAGCATTTCTCCTCGTTTCGCCACCTTAAGACCAGGATTTTTCTGGTCTTAAGTTCGGCACTGCCACCTATTATCGCCAAACTTGATAATAGGTGGCAGCGTCGACTTATATGGGTGTTGCGGTGGAACGCTCACCGCAACACCCACTGCGCGCCCCCTTTCACGCTAAGTTTAGCGTGAAAGGGGCCCTATTATCAAGGCAGCGTTAAGCCACTTCACGTGGCTTTAAGTCACGTTAAGTGGCTTAACGCTGCCTTGATAATAGGGCACTGACCCTATCGCCACCACAACGTCACAAAAAGTGACGTTGTGGTGGTGATAGGGGCTTGATAATATGCCCCGTGGTGTCTCTGCGACTGTATGTTGTGTTGTGGTAACATGAGCAATAGTGGTGGTGCCACCTGGGAATTTAAACAAGAGCCACAGACATATAGTTCCCCTTAAAGATCAGATAAGGGAACATCAGTCCAGTCTACCCGTCCTTTCATCTCTGTCTCCTTTTCAATTCCATCATTTGGCAAAAGGGAGGGGCAGTAACATGCCTGAATTCAAAGTGGCACCTCTTTCAATCATGACAATTTTGGCGAACAATGCTAATTTATAGTCAGCTAGACATGCACTGGTGAGGTGCTGTGTCTCTTTTTATTCAAGGGCATGGTCACAGCATGGAGTACCATATCTGTCAAATCAGCGGCTAAAACGAGTCCAATCAATTGTCGTATGGAAACAGCCACCATCATGAGCGCCCCCTAGACAGCTCGGGAGGGCTCTTGCAGCAGCATCAAAGACAGATAGCGCGCAACAAGCCATCTCGTGTACTTACAACAGAATACGGCACGCAACAATTTGTGTACCAAGCACAGAACCAAAGAAAGCGCAGTTTGTTAGTTGCCCAAGACATGCACCTCATTTAATGTGTTAGTTCACCAAGGGGCTAATCTCCTACCCCCCTTCGACAGTAGGTGACCGAAGTAAGTAACCTCCTGTCGACAATACTTACCTCTTGAAAAGCATTCTTCATGGCCATTCAAAGCCAAAAGCAACAACTGTTTAACTGTACTGTCCCTACAGCTTTGCCCTGCGTCTGAAACATTGGATGCTCTGTTTTTCTGCATAGTCCTAAGAAGCGCAGCAGAGCCTAACAAAGCTCCTACCAGTCAATGTGAATCTGGGCGAAGACCTATTATTGAAATAAATAGTACCACCAAAGAATGTATTTTAGATCAGTGATAGAAAAATATTGAGCAGCAGAAAGAACCATTAGCAGAAGCATAGCAATGAGTAGAAAAGCAGGAAGTTGGAAAACCACCTTTTCATTAACCTGACACCAATCAGTCACAAAATTGTAGACACAATCAAAAAATGGGGCTATTACAATTTAACAGTCGCCTCCTCACCAACACCTTTCTCAACCAATCCTGCATCATGCATAAAAAGGCTCGCCGCCCCGCCCAATGTATCCGGCAGTAAGGGATGCGAGGCAAAGTAGCATTGCCTCTGCTTAGGACCAAACCGGCGATATCTGTAGCAATCCCACCTCTGCATCGCCTGTTGCCCACAGAGTGAATGGCACATTTTGCAAGACTCAGGGGGGGGGGAACACTATTCACTGCTTACATTAAGGCCCGCCATAGGACATTCACCTGCCTGAGAGCAGTAATAGTAGGATGCCAAACCCATCACATTCTCACCACAATTAGATATTAACAGAAACTCAGAGTCCACGGAAAAAAGAAAAGGGACCAATGGTCAAAGCAAGAGGGCGCAAAATGTGTGTTACAACTAATACATCCGAAAAACCCATTGAAACAGTCATAATATTGTGCTATGTTAAATATGTAACAGAAAGAGGCAACGTAGACCAAGTACTCTCAAATGTCTACAACCAGGCCACTATTTCAGAAAACACATTAGGAACGAATCTATGAACAAACAATCAAATCCCTTTTCAGGAGGCAACTCCAGCCCACTATAATCTAAGAACACCTTCAAGTCAATTAAAAACATGAGACACACTCTCGTCTGTCCTCTGGTGACAAGCCGTTGACTTACCCCCGGCCCTTTCCTCTGCGGAATGAGAGAACCCAAAGGCATGACAATGCGGCCCAGCAAAATAAGTATCCTTGTTGAGATCACACAACATCTGCGGCACAGCCTATTTTGAAAACACTGCTCCTAGAAACCAAACAATATTCCTAAAGACAAGCTGTTGCCCAAAAGGCTCATAATTTTTATCACATTCCACACACCTTCCACACGAACCCACTGAGCACCTTTATTAGCTATAACCCTATTCCCTTTTTTTTCGCTTCAGATCACACGTACGGACCCACACGTTCCTCCAATTTCACCCAGTCTCTATCCTCAAATCCACATACCTGGGTCCCAGTACTCACTAATATCGGGAAATGAAAAACCACCGTGGGAGTAGCACAGAAATAACAGACATTAGCATTGTTGCTGGCTGTGTCGCAAGTATAAGAGTTAGCGAAACAGGATGCTGAGGCAATCAGTATGTCGGGGTACTAACAGTCATAACGGCCACAGGTGGCGGAGACAAAGAAAGGGCAAGATGTGCAATAGCCAGCGCAGCCTGAGCGACATAGCAGGAGCAGAAGCAGCAGGAATAGAAAGAACAGCTGAATATTTAAAGCAATAAAATCAGAGGGAAATGGGTCAACTGTCATTTATGAAAACAATGCCACCGCTGTCTCTTATTGGACCATTTTAAACTGTACGTCCTCATCAGGAATCTGATATTTAACATCATCTGGTGTACAGTAATCTGTGCCTTTTAATTCGCAAAATGCATCTTTTCCTGTCAGGCCTGCGTCCCAAACAACAAATTTGTAACCTATCTCAAATGACCCTATTGTTGCTGCGACCCTCTCTAAAATTGACTTTGTAATTTCTCTTTTAAAACTCCTACAACTTTGATGTTCTTTCCTAAGTGGGGAAAATCTTGACCTTCCACCGTTGCCACAATGGACTTAGTAATGCCAGAAATGTTAGAACCAAAAATCTCATCTTCAATGTTCTTATTTTCTTTCTGAAAAGAATTCACATTTGCCCTGGACAACTTATTTAAAATAATTTGAGCATTCTCCATATTTTGAGGGAGCATTTGAGCTTGAAAAACTCCTGTCATTGGTAACTTTTTCTGAATTGACATTTGCATTTGCTGAGCTGACACATTTTGTACCTGCTTTTCTCTGTTTTTTGTGCATTTCCATCTACCACGTCTCTTTTAATTTTACATTTCTTCTTCCAATGCTCAAATCTATTACAAAGATGGCAAAAGAACCCCTTTTCCAGCACTGCGTGAGCACCTTTTATTTCTGCTTGTGAAACAACACATTGTAACTCACTTTCATTCCCTGCAAACAACTTTTCTGAACAAACTCCCTCTGTACCATCATATTGTTTTTTGTTTAAATCCGTCTGCCTTTCAAGCTTATTTCCTTCGTTTCTCACTTCTCTGTCTGCTGCTCTGCGTGTCCCACAGAAACTGCCCAAATGAGCCCCCCCTTTCCCTTCTGCAGAAAAGGCTGTGTGCGAAAGAAATTCCATTCTTATCTCAAGGCTGAATGAACAGCGAGCCTTCCAAAGCAGACTAAATCACGATCTTTGTATTTCAACTTTTTCTCCCACACTTTAAAATGCGTTCCTATTCAGCAAAAATACATACTACCTTGAAAGTTTAAAACATATTTCCTAAATTAAATGCACATTCTATAGTGAGGTCAAACCTAAATTAAATACACTCAAATCAACCCTGAATTAATTAATTGAGCATTGCACCGTATTTCTGCGTGCCATTTTCAAAATGCAGCTCATGTCTGTAACTCACAAACTCTAAGTGAAATCTGGGCGCCACCAACCCACCGCCCCCCTTTTTATTACATTATGCGCTATGATTTTCTTATTTTGCACTCTTCCTATGTTAAAAACAAATGTATATTCTTACTATTATTTCTGATCAAAAGTGCCCCTCAACGGCCATTTCAACTCAGTATTGTCCCTGGTATATTTGTGGCATAGAGTATTAAACATAATAGGGCCAAGACGATTCTTTGCGCGCATCAATATTACAGTGCCTCCTAGAGGCACCAGCTGATCTTCTTCCAATGGGCATCTGCAAAGCAACAACGACACCAAGAGAACAAATTAAGCTCACTCCAGGCATTTTCAAGAAAGGAACAAAATCATTATTTTGCCTGGCAAAGCAATTGCAAGTACCTTTTCCCAAAAGACAGTCCACAGAACGTACCAAAAACAAACTAATGGTGCACCAAGTTCACAAAGAACCCAAACAATTCAAGCGCTTGTTCCAAAAATGGTCCTCAAACCAAGACAGTCCTCAGACTGCACCAAAACAAGACAGTCCGGAGACTGTACCAACACAAGACAGTCCGGAGACTGCACCAAGACAGTCCGAAGACTGTACCAAGACAAGAAGGTAGGCTCTAGCCCCAGGCCTTTTCAAGATTAAACCAAATTCAGCAAGTGGCCTGGCAGAGCGTTCGCAAACACTCTGTATCCCAAGGGTCCACAGACCCACCAAGTTCAAACAAGCGAAGAATGGTCCTCAGACAATATTCAAGATACCAAGAGACAAGACAAACGCACCTGGTGCACACAGGTCAATCAATGTTATTCTCCACTGCCGACTCTTCGGACCTCATGGTCAAATCCAAGGGTTTCGCCTTTTCAGGACCCCAGCCGGTCGACCACTGGGCAAGGCACCGCCTGATCAGACGGGGGAGCTGCAAGAACTAGGCTCGATCGTGTGGGGTACCCCGATCCGCCCATCCAACCGGATGTGACGCCGACCTCCACACCCAGTCACGAGCGAGGATGGGTCACCTGGTGGGGTCCCTGTTTGGGCACCAACTGAAGGAAGTGACCCAATTAGGGCCACCCGGGTCACTCGCGACCTCCTCTTAGCCTTCCAAGAAATGAAGAGTCGATGACGCAGTAGAGAATGCAAATCAAAGTTCTTTATTGTAAAATGCGCTGCAGCGGAGTCCAGTCTGACTAGCCTCCTAAGATGCTACCGAGGGGACTGCCTTTCCCCAGCATAAAGGGAATAATTATACATTTGAGCATCAGCATAGGACACACCCACCCAGTAACTTTCCACAGAGACCAGCGAAGAACAAATGGGCACTCAGAGATGAGCTAAGAGCCTGAGACCAGGCACACACTATCTCTCTGTCAAGGTCCTACAGTCCATGCCTGCAGCTGGAACAGTGGGAGCAAACCTCTATCTGCAGGGAAAGGTATGCACTATCGAGGACATTTCTCATACTTCAGTGAGGCCTAACCTTGGAGATGCAAATGCATCCCAGCAGCTTTCTGCTGATGCAACATGAGACAGAAGCTTAGTTTCAATCATAGAGCAAAATGGTGGCTGCATAGCAGAAAATGGCGGCACAGATGCCAACCCTTACTCACACAATGTTTGCAGGGATTGATTACACACGTATGCAATAGTGATTAATACAAAGTAGCTACATGAATGCTAACATCATACAGTGTAAAGCATAAGTGATGGAGCAATAACGCATTCAATTCTAACAAAGTGTTGATATTAACATTGCATATGCAAGATGTGGATTTAGGCTCTATTTTTTACCTGAAGATGCCTTATTAAGGAGCATAAGATAAACATGGCATCATATTCTAAATTATTTTCATAGCCCTCAAGGAACTGAGCAATAATCATTGTAGACCAATGCTAGCCACCTCCACATCCATTCCAGGACATGATGGAAGGGTTGTGCAGTTGGAGTCCTCAGCAAAACATTGAGGAACCTAGGTCTCAGAAGGATATAACTAGGGATGGGTGGTAAACTCTGCTCCGCTGGTGGAGTTCATGGAGTATTTCCCACTCCGCGATCCACTTGGAGTGCGGAGTTCGGCAAAAACTCTAAATATGCCATGAGGTGGAGTTTCCCACCCTCCCTTAATTAAATAATTATCCACATAGGTTACAGCACTGATTGTAATTCTCCCAAAAATACATACAGAATGGAGGCAATACGGTGCAACCGTACATAACAGATAAAAGCGTCAGGCTGTTACCAATCAAAGTGGAGTATGGTTTCCAAAATGTTCTTGCATTCAGTGGGATCTTATGGAAGGAGGTGGAATATGTTGAGGTAGGTTTGTCTGATACCCCTCACTCCTTGGGTCTTCCTCCCTCGCCCGCCTATTCACACATGCAGAGGAGCCCCATTGGACTGCAAATCGATGAGAGCGGAAAGTTGTTAAACGGTGGCCGTGCAGCTCCGTGTTTAAGGAGGCAGCACTACCAGGTACTACCATGCTCAAGAAGGGTGCCGAGCTCTTGTCCAATCGCTGTGTCTGCCACAGCACAGCCAAAAATAAAACTTTGGCAACGCCCAGTGGGGGCCTCAGCAACAATAGCACTGCCCCTGGCAATGGCAACTCATGGGAGGAGGGCATCTCTGGTTCTGGCAAAGACAATGAGCAGGGTAAGGAGCTTCTAGTGTGCTTTCTTCTGCCCCCTTCCTTATCTTCCCCTGCCTCTGTCCCCGCAGGTGGAGCATGCGGGTCAGGTTGTGGTATCAATCAACTCAAGCATTTGTGCTGGGGTATGATGCTGGTAAGTCTGGTAATAAGTTTCATTTTATTGTTTGTTTTGTACAGTGCTACATGCCTCAGAGTGTTCTTGAGTATATGTAATGCTGTGTTCTTGATTGAACCAATATTCTCACTGTTCTCCATGTAGTACTGGTTAAAACTACTTTGCTGTTTCTGTCTGTGCTGTCTTACGAGCACCTCCATGTATAAAAAAATGTAAAGCACTCTGAAACAACTAAGCAAATACTAGAGTGAGCGAGGGTGTGTTCGTAGGATGTGAAATAATTGTAGTACTTGCTCACAGACACGTAGAGGTGGATAACTTGCATGAAGCATGCTTACTAGTGTGCTCATAGAAATGTTTCTATTTGTTTTTATTTGTTTCTCCGTTACATGTTGTGTGAAAACAAACAATAAAACACAAATGTGCAGATCCCCAAAAGCCTTCCTGTAGCACTTCTAGGCTCTAGCATGCACCCATAATACATGCTTTCACAAATCAGACTACAAGACTGTGCTGCTGACTTGCCCCTGCCTGAGACCAGCCAGACACCTACCATTTTCCTGCACAATGACCTACACACAGCGTTTGCAGAGACCCGCTTCCCTCGCCTTGAGGTCCCAAATAATGTATACCAAAACTTCCCAAATTATTGATATCTGCCTCTTTTATAGTAGTGTAGACGTGAGGCTGTCAGTGTGATGAGTGTGTTAGTTTGCGGCAGCCATATCCAGATGTATTATAGGGGTTTGAATGTGAGGCTGTCAGGGTTGTAATAGCATTGGATATTTGCTGCAATACTCTGTGGAATTTGGTGGAGTTTTTTGGCAACTCCACGAAATTCTACAGAGTCAAACTCTGAGAGCACCACCCTGGCCTAGATATAAAAATCTCACAGATTTTATTTTCAGAAATGGAAGTTAATTATGAGGGTAAAAGGATTTACCATGTTTATGACACCAGCATTTTCTTTATAACCGTTCCCAAGCCCCCTGAGTTCTACTTAATAATTTTGAAGGTCAGTTATCTTACAGATAATGCCCTCCAGAATGGTGTAAATGTGAATAAAACGTTTGCTGGCAGCAACATAAGTCTGAAATACATTTTTCCCTGGCTTTATATTTAAAGAATCCAAACTGAATTGTATTTTGACTAATCTGCTCATTAAGCAGTGCCTTGAGAGGGGATAAATTGGAGCATTGAATCCTCAGAGTCAGAGTAATATGGACTTCTGGCAAATTATGTCAAATGCTTCAAGGTGCATTATTGCCAGCTAATGATTTTTTCCTAAGCATATCCTTTCACCAACCTTTCACTGCGTATCTACTTTTCTATTTTCTATAATGTCTTCATGGTGGGCCTAGCTCTGTCAAACCCTGCAAGACCACGAGGTTTTGATTTTTAATATACCTAAATAATCTTTATGTCACTCATTGTCAGTATGCACAGCTTGATATAAAACACATTGGCCCTGATTTGGAGTTGCATATTACTGACCACTATAAAATCACATGTAATTTTACCATTATCACTTGATAAAATCACCCGAGTGCCATGCAATTACGAGTTAAAGCCCATGGCATAGAGAATTACCATGTGGGACCTATTTTTCTGCTCATTAAACCACACACAATTTGCAATTCCATTGGGTTTTACCACATATATTTATCAACTACTCTGAGCAGGTGATAAATATATACGTGGAACTGTGGGTTGGATGTGAGGGAGATGGTTAGGAGGAGTAGAGGAGTGAAGGGAAAGTATTTTTTGCTAGAAGGGGAGCATAATGTGCTTCCTCCTGTCGGAAAAAAAAAACCAGTAAAAGGTTGGGTACTGCTGCCAAAGCGTCATGCGATGTGACTGGCTGGAATTACCAGCTAAAAAATTCAGGCCATATTCTCACACTCCCAGTAAAAGCAGGTTAGAAAACACCTAACAAGTCATAATCAGGATGAGCTAAATTAACATATAAAACATGTTGTTAGACCTGTTAGTCTTAGGATGGTTTCCCCCAAAACCTTTTGCCTTCCTTCTCCATTTTTTCTAATTTCATTTTTGCCGGCCTTAGGACTCTGTTCATTTTACCCCTGCTAACCAGTGCTAGTGTTTAAGTGTTCACTCCTTAAAACATCGTAACATTGGCTTATTCCTAACTGGCATCTTTAATTTACTTATAAGTAAAGTGGTACTACATGTACCAAGGGCCTGTAATTAAATGCTACTAGTTGGCCTGCAGCACCGATTGTGCCACCCACTGAAGTAGCACCTCTAAGGATGTCTCAGGCCTGCCATTGCAGCCTGTATTTGCAGTTTTTAAGCTGCTGTTTCAGCCTGGAAAAATAACCTTTTTTGCCAGGCCAAAACCTTCCCTCTTTAAATACATATAAGCTACCCCTAGGGTGGGCCCTGGAAATGCCAGATGGTAGGGTGCAGTGTATTCAAAAGGAAGGCCATATCATTTTAAGTTTTACATGTTCTGGTAGTGAAAAACTCTTAAATTTGTTTTTTTCTACTACAAGGTCTACTTCTCCCATAGGATAACATTGAAGTTACCTTATTACGTTTAATAAGCTGTATTTTCCAAATGGGAGCAGGTAACCAATTAATGTTTGGTGTCTTTGGAATTGAAATGAAGAATCCTCTCTTATGGTAAAGTCAGACTTTAAATTATAATTTTGAAAATGCACTTTTAGAGAGTTGGCATTTTCCTGCCTTAGCCATTTAGTGTTTGTATCCCTGGGTCACATGACAGCGGGTAGCTAGCAACTGGGCGTTGTGTATTCTTCCTAGACCTACACACACAATAGAGAGCTTAGGTGTGCCTAGATGGGCTATCACTGGCAGGATGGGAGGGAGGAGCACAGTACAGCCCTACTTACACTAATAGGCTGTGCCTACCTCCACACAAAGGGCTGCATACACCCTGTAGTTATTCTGGAGCAAGGACACGGAAGGCAGGATCTCTAGGGAATTCAAAGGGAAAACTCTAGAAGCTTTTCCCACCTCCAGAGGAATGGCACCAAGTATAAATATTGGACGCCAGACACTACCTCTATAGTATACTTCTGGATCCGTGGATACTCTTGACTGGGTGACAAAGACTGGACCTGCTTCTGTTGAACCCAGGAGCCCAAAGTGACTTCAAGGGCTAGTTGGCTGGCCTCACGACTAGAACCTCAGGGACAGAAGGCTCAAACAACCTTGAACCCAGCACCTGGACTCTGTCATCTGTGAGTCTACCCTGACAATTGGTGCCACCCCAGTCCTGCACCCTTGGAATTGGGCCTAAGGTGCTCTGCCAGTATCTGTGGATTCAGCGGAACTGACTCATCTCCTCGGCTGCATGGCTCGACCCCAAGCAGAACCGACGCATTGCCACTGCTGTGTGGATTGGCTCTATTTCAAAGACCTGCATAATGTCACAGTTCATCGCTTCATTGGAAACAGCGCATCCTCAGTGCAGGTCCTTGCATCCTCGTCAATGGCAGCCTCGACGTTGATGCCAGACTCCTTATTGTAGCTTCCGCAGCTCCTCAAACTGACGCATCACTCTGACTGCACAACGCATCCACAACGCCAGACTTTACATCACAAGCCCTCGTCGACGGAATCCTCAATGAAGCAGGACCGTGCATCTGAGCCTTGCCGCAATTCAGAACTGACACATTGCTTCAGTTTCACGACACATCTTTGATCCGGACCCTTGCAATGCTCCGCAAACCAGGATTTAAGGTTCTTTGTTCACCAGGCCTAAAAGGTCCCCATAGCCGACCCGGGCTTCATCGTGGTTAGCTTAAACTTATGACTTTTTTCCGGTTTGGCACGGCCAGATATGCTTAGTTGGTGTTTTGTGTTTTTGGCGCTATTTTCATTGAAATATTTAAACCAGCATTTTTTCAGTTCTACTGATTTTTGTTGTTTTGGTCCTGCTTTATTTATTAAAAATTGCTCTAGTTTTCATAACTAGCATGGGATCCTTTTTAGCTGTGAGTTAAGCCTCAATGCTCTGTGCTAAGCTACCCGAGGTATGAGAAAAGGTTAATCTAGGGTTTGCTTGTAAGTTCATCTTGACAGGGATTGTAGTTCTTGCTTTAGTAAGGTTCCACCCCCCTGAACCAGTAACCCAATTTCTTACACTCCTAAATTTTGCTACACCTAACTTTTAATGAAGGCTTTTCTGTTGACTGCAAGTCTTTGGAAAATACTGTAAAATGCCATTTTACTCATTTTACTAAAGGTTTCCACCTTCCTATTGTAAGACTATCACTGATGTGACAGATGTGAAACACACACATAATCATAACAACATCTACGTTATGTATGTTTCTCATAGAGAGCCTCGATCATTTACTTCAGTTTCTAAATGTCATAACTCACTGCTATGACATAGCAGGCATTGAAAACAAAACCTGTTACCCGCTGATGCTACGTCATAAGGCTGCAGGAAAGTGGGTTTCTGTTGCACTACCCCCCACACACTTTTTGCCTAGCTTTTGATGCAACTTTGACTGGAGAGTACTGAGTCCCTGCTAACAAGATTCCCAGTACCAGTGTTCTTTCCCTAAATCTATACCACAATTAGAACAACTTCAGCTACCCTTGTAATCCCCAAGTGAGTGGTACCCCTGGTACCTAGGGAATGGGTACTGAAGAGGGTCTTATGGGTCTGCAGCACTGGTTGTGCCACCCCGGAGACCCCTCACCAAGGCTATGCACTCTGCCATTACAGGCTGTGAGTTTTAGTGCAGAGAAATCTGAAGAGTTGACATGGCACACAGCCCTGTGTGCCATGCCACCCATACACCGCATGAGATATATGTAAGTCACCCCTACTAGCCCTAAGGCAGAGTAAACTATATTCTACATGTGGGCATATCAGCATGAGCAGATATGCCACTACAATCTCCAGTCAATTCTGAGATGCTATAAGTGCACATCGAAGCCATGAAGAGAACATGGGCTGGATACTTGTCAACGTAAGTTTCACAGCTCAATGATGGCTTCACTGATTTCTAAGGTGTTTCGTACCAAACATTTGGTCTTAATACATCCTCACTGATGCCAGGCCCCGCACTTGTGTAATTTATTCATATCAGACCTGTCTGGAAACCTCGATAAAATTAGCTCACACTCGCCGCACTTAGGTCAGCTACAATTTTCTCACCTTGCCTATGCAGACAACATTGTCCTCTTTAGTCTAACTAAGGTTGGTCTGACCAGACTATTAATCGAACTGTCTGAGTTTTTGTCTACAAATAAGTTGGAAATCAACATATCAAAAACAAAAACAATGCTTATTAGCAACCGGTTACCTCCACAACATAACATCTGGCATGGGTAGGCCCTGGAAATGCCAGATGGTAGGGTGCAGTGTATTCAAAAGGAAGGCCATATCATTTTAAGTTTTACATGTTCTGGTAGTGAAAAACTCTTAAATTTGTTTTTTTCTACTACAAGGTCTACTTCTCCCATAGGATAACATTGAAGTTACCTTATTACGTTTAATAAGCTGTATTTTCCAAATGGGAGCAGGTGACCAAATAATGTTTGGTGTCTTTGGAATTGAAATGAAGAATCCTCTCTTATGGTAAAGTCAGACTTTAAATTATAATTTTGAAAATGCACTTTTAGAGAGTTGGCATTTTCCTGCCTTAGCCATTTAGTGTTTGTATCCCTGGGTCACATGACAGGGGGTAGCTAGCAACTGGGCTTTGTGTATTCTTCCTAGACAGACACACACAATAGAGAGCTTAGGTGTGCCTAGATGGGCTATCACTGGCAGGATGGGAGGGAGGAGCTCAGTACAGCCCTACTTACACTAATAGGCTGTGCCTACCTCCACAAAAAGGGCTGCATACACCCTGTAGTTATTCTGGAGAAAGGACACGGAAGGCAGGATCTCTAGGGAATTCAAAGGGAAAACTCTAGAAGCTTTTCCCACCTCCAGAGGAATGGCACCAGGTATAAATATTGGACGCCAGACACTACCTCTATAGTATACTTCTGGATCCTTGGATACTCTTGACTGGGTGACAAAGACTGGACCTGCTTCTGTTGAACCCAGGAGCCCAAAGTGACTTCAAGGGCTAGTTGGCTGGCCTCACGACTAGAACCTCAGGGACAGAAGGCTCAAACAACCTTGAACCCAGCACCTGGACTCTGTCATCTGTGAGTCTACCCTGACAATTGGTGCCTCCCCAGTCCTGCACCCTTGGAATTGGGCCTAAGGTGATCTGCCAGAGTCTGTGGATTCAGCGGAACTGACTCATCTCCTCGGCTGCGTGGCGCGACCCTAAGCAGAACCGACGCATTGCCACTGCTGTGTGGATTGGCTCTATTTCAAAGACCTGCATAATGTCACAGTTCATCGCTTCATTGGAAACAGCGCATCCTCAGTTTCAGGTCCTTGCATCCTCGTCAATGGCAGCCTCAACGTTGATGCCAGACTCCTTATTGTAGCTTCGCAGCACCTCGAACTGATGCATCACTCTGACTGCACAACGCATCCACAACGCCAGACTTTACATCACAAGCCCTCGTCGACGGAATCCTCAATGAAGCAGGACCGTGCATCTCAGCCTTGCCGCAAATCAGAACTGACACATTGCTTCAGTTTCACGACACATCTTTGATGCGGACCCTTGCAATGCTCCGCAAACCAGGATTTAAGGTTCTTTGTTCACCAGGCCTAAAAGGTCCCCATAGCCGACCCGGGCTTCATCGTGGTTAGCTTAAACTTGTGACTTTTTCCCGGTTTGGCACGGCCAGATATGCTTAGTTGGTGTTTTGTGTTTTTGGCGCTATTTTCATTGAAATATTTAAACCAGCATTTTTTCAGTTCTACTGATTTTTGTTGTTTTGGTCCTGCTTTATTTATTAAAAATTGCTCTAGTTTTCATAACTAGCATGGGATCCTTTTTTAGCTGTGAGTTAAGCCTCACTGCTCTGTGCCAAGCTACCCGAGGTATCAGAAAAGGTTAATCTAGGGTTTGCTTGTAAGTTCATCTTGACAGGGATTGTAGTTCTTGCTTTAGTAAGGTTCCACCACCCTGAACCAGTAAACCAATTTCTTACACTCCTAAATTTTGCTACACCTAACTTTTAATGAAGGCTTTTCTGTTGACTGCAAGTCTTTGGAAAATACTGTAAAATGCAATTTTACTAATTTTACTATAGGTTTCCACCTTCCTATTGTAAGACTGTCACTGATGTGACAGATGTGAAACACACACATAATCATAACAACATCTACGTTATGTATGTTTCTCATAGAGAGCCTCGATCATTTACTTCAGTTTCTAAATGTCATAACTCACTGCTATGACATAGCAGGCATTGAAAACAAAACCTGTTACCCACTGATGCTACATCATAAGGCTGCAGGAAAGTGGGTTTCTGTTGCACTACCCCCACACACTTTTTGCCTAGCTTTTGATGCAACTTTGACTGCAGAGTACTGAGTCCCTGCTAACAAGATTCCCAGTACCATTGTTCTTTCCCTAAAGCTATACCACAATTAGCACAACTTCAGCTACCCTTGTAAGCCCCAAGTGAGTGGTACCCCTGGTACCCAGGGTATGGGTACTGAAGAGGGTCCTATGGGTCTGCAGCCCTGGTTGTGCCACCCCGGAGACCCCTCACCAAGGCTGTGCACTCTGCCATTACAGGCTGTGAGTTTTGGTGCAGAGAAATCTGAAGAGTTGACATGGCACACAGCCCTGTGTGCCATGCCACCCATACACCGCATGAGATATATGTAAGTCACCCCTACTAGCCCTAAGGCAGAGTAAACTATATCCTACATGTGGGCATATCAGCATGAGCAGATATGCCACTACAATCTCCAGTCAATTCTGAGATGCTATAAGTCCACATCGAAGCCATGAAGAGAACATGGGCTGGATACTTGTCAACGTAAGTTTCACAGCTCAATGATGGCTTCACTGATTTCTAAGGTGTTTCGTACCAAACATTTTGTCTTAATACATCCTCACTGATGCCAGGCCCCGCACTTGTGTAATTTATTCATATCAGACCTGTCTGGAAAGCTCGATAAAATTAGCTCACACTCGCCGCACTTAGGTCAGCTACAATTTTCTCACCTTGCCTATGCAGACAACATTGTCCTCTTTAGTCTAACTAAGGTTGGTCTGACCAGACTATTAATCGAACTGTCTGAGTTTTTGTCTACAAATAAGTTGGAAATCAACATATCAAAAACAAAAACAATGCTTATTAGCAACCGGTTACCTCCACAACATAACATCTGGCTAGGGTAGGCCCTGGAAATGCCAGATGGTAGGGTGCAGTGTATTCAAAAGGAAGGCCACATCATTTTAAGTTTTACATGTTCTGGTAGTGAAAAACTCTTAAATGTGTTTTTTTCTACTACAAGGTCTACTTCTCCCATAGGATAACATTGAAGTTACCTTATTACGTTTAATAAGCTGTATTTTCCAAATGGGAGCAGGTGACCAAATAATGTTTGGTGTCTTTGGAATTGAAATGAAGAATCCTCTCTTATGGTAAAGTCAGACTTTAAATTATAATTTTGAAAATGCACTTTTAGAGAGTTGGCATTTTCCTGCCTTAGCCATTTAGTGTTTGTATCCCTGGGTCACATGACAGGGGGTAGCTAGCAACTGGGCTTTGTGTATTCTTCCTAGACAGACACACACAATAGAGAGCTTAGGTGTGCCTAGATGGGCTATCACTGGCAGGATGGGAGGGAGGAGCTCAGTACAGCCCTACTTACACTAATAGGCTGTGCCTACCTCCACAAAAAGGGCTGCATACACCCTGTAGTTATTCTGGAGCAAGGACACGGAAGGCAGGATCTCTAGGGAATTCAAAGGGAAAACTCTAGAAGCTTTTCCCACCTCCAGAGGAATGGCACCAGGTATAAATATTGGACGCCAGACACTACCTCTATAGTATACTTCTGGATCCGTGGATACTCTTGACTGGGTGACAAAGACTGGACCTGCTTCTGTTGAACCCAGGTGCCCAAAGTGACTTCAAGGGCTAGTTGGCTGGCCTCACGACTAGAACCTCAGGGACAGAAGGCTCAAACAACCTTGAACCCAGCACCTGGACTCTGTCATCTGTGAGTCTACCCTGACAATTGGTGCCACCCCAGTCCTGCACCCTTGGAATTGGGCCTAAGGTGATCTGCCAGAGTCTGTGGATTCAGCGGAACTGACTCATCTCCTCGGCTGCGTGGCGCGACCCTAAGCAGAACCGACGCATTGCCACTGCTGTGTGGATTGTCTCTATTTCAAAGACCTGCATAATGTCACAGTTCATCGCTTCATTGGAAACAGCGCATCCTCAGTGCAGGTCCTTGCATCCTCGTCAATGGCAGCCTCAACGTTGATGCCAGACTCCTTATTGTAGCTTCGCAGCTCCTCGAACTGATGCATCACTCTGACTGCACAACGCATCCACAACGCCAGACTTTACATCACAAGCCCTCGTCGACGGAATCCTCAATGAAGCAGGACCGTGCATCTCAGCCTTGCCGCAATTCAGAACTGACACATTGCTTCAGTTTCACGACACATCTTTGATGCGGACCCTTGCAATGCTCCGCAAACCAGGATTTAAGGTTCTTTGTTCACCAGGCCTAAAAGGTCCCCATAGCCGACCCGGGCTTCATTGTGGTTAGCTTAAACTTGTGACTTTTTCCCGGTTTGGCACGGCCAGATATGCTTAGTTGGTGTTTTGTGTTTTTGGCGCTATTTTCATTGAAATATTTAAACCAGCATTTTTTCAGTTCTACTGATTTTTGTTGTTTTGGTCCTGCTTTATTTATTAAAAATTGCTCTAGTTTTCATAACTAGCATGTGATCCTTTTTTAGCTGTGAGTTAAGCCTCACTGCTCTGTGCCAAGCTACCCGAGGTATGAGAAAAGGTTAATCTAGGATTTGCTTGTAAGTTCATCTTGACAGGGATTGTAGTTCTTGCTTTAGTAAGGTTCCACCCCCTGAACCAGTAACCCAATTTCTTACACTCCTAAATTTTGCTACACCTAACTTTTAATGAAGGCTTTTCTGTTGACTGCAAGTCTTTGGAAAATACTGTAAAATGCAATTTTACTAATTTTACTATAGGTTTCCACCTTCCTATTGTAAGACTGTCACTGATGTGACAGATGTGAAACACACACATAATCATAACAACATCTACGTTATGTATGTTTCTCATAGAGGGCCTCGATCATTTACTTCAGTTTCTAAATGTCATAACTCACTGCTATGACATAGCAGGCATTGAAAACAAAACCTGTTACCCACGGAGAGGTGTGGTGCAGCGACCAGGGCAGCTGACTTCAGAGCACAGGGCTCACGGTTCGATCCCCAGCTCCGGCGGCAGCTCAGCTCAGCACCATGTGACTCTGGGCAATAGCTCACTTAATTTCCACGACGGCCCCCAGCGCCTTGAGACCCGTAAGGGTGAGTAGTTCGCGCTTTACAAATACTGATTTAGATTTGATTTAGATGCTACATCATAAGGCTGCAGGAAAGTGGGTTTCTGTTGCACTACCCCCACACACTTTTTGCCTAGCTTTTGATGCAACTTTGACTGCAGAGTACTGAGTCCCTGCTAACAAGATTCCCAGTACCATTGTTCTTTCCCTAAAGCTATACCACAATTAGCACAACTTCAGCTACCCTTGTAAGCCCCAAGTGAGTGGTACCCCTGGTACCTAGGGTATGGGTACTGAAGAGGGTCCTATGGGTCTGCAGCACTGGTTGTGCCACCCCGGAGACCCCTCACCAAGGCTATGCACTCTGCCATTACAGGCTGTGAGTTTTGGTGCAGAGAAATCTGAAGAGTTGACATGGCACACAGCCCTGTGTGCCATGCCACCCATACACCGCATGAGATATATGTAAGTCACCCCTACTAGCCCTAAGGCAGAGTAAACTATATCCTACATGTGGGCATATCAGCATGAGCAGATATGCCACTACAATCTCCAGTCAATTCTGAGATGCTATAAGTCCACATCGAAGCCATGAAGAGAACATGGGCTGGATACTTGTCAACGTAAGTTTCACAGCTCAATGATGGCTTCACTGATTTCTAAGGTGTTTCGTACCAAACATTTTGTCTTAATACATCCTCACTGATGCCAGGCCCCGCACTTGTGTGATTTATTCATATCAGACCTGTCTGGAAAGCTCGATAAAATTAGCTCACACTCGCCGCACTTAGGTCAGCTACAATTTTCTCACCTTGCCTTTGCAGACAACATTGTCCTCTTTAGTCTAACTATGGTTGGTCTGACCAGACTATTAATCGAACTGTCAGAGTTTTTGTCTACAAATAAGTTGGAAATCAACATATCAAAAACAAAAACAATGCTTATTAGCAACCGGTTACCTCCACAACATAACATCTGGCTAGGGGAGGCCCTGGAAATGCCAGATGGTAGGGTGCAGTGTATTCAAAAGGAAGGCCATATCATTTTAAGTTTTACATGTTCTGGTAGTGAAAAACTCTTAAATTTGTTTTTTTCTACTACAAGGTCTACTTCTCCCATAGGATAACATTGAAGTTACCTTATTACGTTTAATAAGCTGTATTTTTCAAATGGGAGCAGGTACTTAATTAATGTTTGGTGTCTTTGGAATTGAAATGAAGAATCCTCTCTTATGGTAAAGTCAGACTTTAAATTATAATTTTGAAAATGCACTTTTAGAGAGTTGGCATTTTCCTGCCTTAGCCGTTTAGTGTTTGTATCCCTGGGTCACATGACAGGGGGTAGCTAGCAACTGGGCTTTGTGTATTCTTCCTAGACAGACACACACAATAGAGAGCTTAGGTGTGCCTAGATGGGCTATCACTGGCAGGATGGGAGGGAGGAGCTCAGTACAGCCCTACTTACACTAATAGGCTGTGCCTACCTCCACACAAAGGGCTGCATACACCCTGTAGTTATTCTGGAGCAAGGACACGGAAGGCAGGATCTCTAGGGGAATTCAAAGGGAAAACTCTAGAAGCTTTTCCCACCTCCAGAGGAATGGCACCAGATATAAATATTGGACGCCAGACACTACCTCTATAGTATACTTCTGGATCCGTGGATACTCTTGACTGGGTGACAAAGACTGGACCTGCTTCTGTTGAACCCAGGAGCCCAAAGTGACTTGAAGGGATAGTTGGCTGGCCTCACGACTAGAACCTCAGGGACAGAAGGCTCAAACAACCTTGAACCCAGCACCTGGATTCTGTCATCTATGAGTCTACCCTGACAATTGGTGCCACCCCAGTCCTGCACCCTTGGAATTGGGCATAAGGTGCTCTGCCAGTATCTGTGGATTCAGCGGAACTGACTCATCTCCTCGGCTGCGTGGCGCGACCCCAAGCAGAACCGACGCATTGCCACTGCTGTGTGGATTGGCTCTATTTCAAAGACCTGCATAATGTCACAGTTCATCGCTTCATTGGAAACAGCGCATCCTCAGTGCAGGTCCTTGCATCCTCGTCAATGGCAGCCTCGACGTTGATGCCAGACTCCTTATTGTAGCTTCGCAGCTCCTCGAACTGACGCATCACTCTGACTGCACAATGCATCCACAACGCCAGACTTTACATCACAAGCCCTCGTTGACGGAATCCTCAATGAAGCAGGACCGTGCATCTCAGCCTTGCCGCAATTCAGAACTGACACATTGCTTCAGTTTCACGACACATCTTTGATGCGGACCCTTGCAATGCTCCGCAAACCAGGATTTAAGGTTCTTTGTTCACCAGGCCTAAAAGGTCCCCATAGCCGACCCGGGCTTCATCGTGGTTAGCTTAATCTTGTGACTTTTTCCCGGTTTGGCACGGCCAGATATGCTTAGTTGGTGTTTTGTGTTTTTGGCGCTATTTTCATTGAAATATTTAAACCAGCATTTTTTCAGTTCTACTGATTTTTGTTGTTTTGGTCCTGCTTTATTTATAAAAAATTGCTCTAGTTTTCATAACTAGCATGGGATCCTTTTTTAGCTGTGAGTTAAGCCTCACTGCTCTGTGCCAAGCTACCCGAGGTATGAGAAAAGGTTAATCTAGGGTTTGCTTGTAAGTTCATCTTGACAGGGATTGTAGTTCTTGCTTTAGTAAGGTCCCACCCCCCTTGAACCAGTAACCCAATTTCTTACACTCCTAAATTTTGCTACACCTAACTTTTAATGAAGGCTTTTCTGTTGACTGCAAGTCTTTGGACAATACTGTAAAATGCCATTTTACTCATTTTACTATAGGTTTCCACCTTCCTATTGTAAGACTGTCACTGATGTGACAGATGTGAAACACACACATAATCATAACAACATCTACGTTATGTATGTTTCTCATAGAGAGCCTCGATCATTTACTTCAGTTTCAAAATGTCATAACTCACTGCTATGACATAGCAGGCATTGAAAACAAAACCTGTTACCCACTGATGCTACTTCATAAGGCTGCAGGAAAGTGGGTTTCTGTTGCACTACCCCCCACACACTTTTTGCCTAGCTTTTGATGCAACTTTGACTGCAGAGTACTGAGTCCCTGCTAACAAGATTCCCAGTACCATTGTTCTTTCCCTAAAGCTATACCACAATTAGCACAACTTCAGCTACCCTTGTAAGCCCCAAGTGAGTGGTACCCCTGGTACCTAGGGAATGGGTACTGAAGAGGGTCCTATGGGTCTGCAGCACTGTTTGTGCCACCCCGGAGACCCCTCACCAAGGCTATGCACTCTGCCATTACAGGCTGTGAGTTTTGGTGCAGAGAAATCTGAAGAGTTGACATGCCACCTATACACCGCATGAGATATATGTAAGTCACCCCTACTAGCCCTAAGGCAGAGTAAACTATATCCTACATGTGGGCATATCAGCATGAGCAGATATGCCACTACAATCTCCAGTCAATTCTGAGATGCTATAAGTGCACATCGAAGCCATGAAGAGAACATGGGCTGGATACTTGTCAACGTAAGTTTCACAGCTCAATGATGGCTTCACTGATTTCTAAGGTGTTTCGTACCAAACATTTAGGGGTCGATTCCGATTCGGGCCGGAAAAAGCACCGACCGACTCGGAGCCGGAATTAATTCCGACCGACACGTACCTGTGGCGCCCGACACGCCAAGTACGATGCAAGGCGTGCAAAATCCGACCGACACGTACTGAACCCAAGCCGAACGACCGAGCCGCACGGAAAACAGCAATCCGGCTGGAAAAACACGCAAATCGAACCGACCGATACGCACCCGGAACAAATCCAACCGAAACGTACACGCGAACTCCAAACCGCAAAGTACGATGCAAGGCGCGAAAACCACGACCGAGTCGTACGGAGGACAAGCCGTACGACCGACACGCATACAAAACTGCGAGCCGAAGTAACACAAAACACCTCGACCGACGCGTACGCAGCATAGAAAACTGCACAAACACAGCGTGAACGAAACGGAGAAGACCGTACGAGACAACTGCAGGGTCCGACTCGGTCACAAGAACGTTTCCAACATGCACAGAAAGTACTAAGGAAAAATACACAAAAAAAGGCCAAACAAGCAATTACAAAGCCAATAAATACTGGGGGGGGTGGGGACAGAGAACAAAGACACACCCACAACTCCACCCATATAAAGGACACAAATCCCAACCATGATCCTTTGCAAATGCTATGCTACTGCCAGCACTCAACAGACAGCAACCACTCACCCACAGCTCATCCCTCACACAAGCCACACACCATCAGCACACCAACAAATAGCTACCTCACATACACCCAGCAAAACACACACTCACACACCCTCACCTGCACACCAACACACACATCACTCACCATCACCACCCATCACCATGCCCCCAAAGAAGAATCACAAGTTCCTAGATTGTGAATTGGAAGTCCTGGTAGACGAGATCCTCAGGGTAGAGCCACAGCTGTTTGGCACACTGGTCCAACAGACACCCATCTCCCAGAAAACCAAGATGTGGGAGAGGATCATCAACAGGGTGAACGCACAATCACCATGTCTGCGCACAAAGACTGACATCCAGAACAGGTGGTATGACGTGCGCAGTAGGGTACGGGAGCTGCTGAAGAAGGAATACCTCCTGAGCCAATACACCGGCAGTGGCCCTCCTGCCAAGCCAGTATACCTCAGGCCCTGGGAGGAGAAGGTGCGGGCCATCCTTCCGCCAGTGAGCGTCTATGGACTAGAAAACATCCCAGAGCCTGGTGAGTACACAACAAATGTACACAATATTCTGCCACAATACACACACACATCACTGTCAAGGGGAGAGTCAAACCATGCACTCTTAGCAATTACACAGCAACCAGAACAGAATCATCCCAAAATGTGTATGTCAGTCAGATAAACACAACACATGCCATCTCAAAGTTACATTTAACCGTGTCATCACATGTACAAACACAACTACAACTACAGCTAGGCAGTGGCACAAATATAACTAACAAACACATCCAGACATGTAGCCACCACTACAACACCAACACACAGTGAAGACCACTGAAAGAAAGGAATTCTGTGTATGCTGGGCAAGTCAGTGTAGCCAATAGCATCATGGGAGTCGTAGTCACAGATATTGCTCACCCCACAACTGTCCCATCAACACCACCATGAACCATGCGCACATCACAGGGAGTGGAAAAGGACTCACAAGATGGCTGACACTGGCTACTGCTGTGGGGAGCACAAGGCCCTGCTGGCAACTGTGCACCAACAAACAGCAGGACACCACTGACTGACATCCTGAGAGACAACTTACACTCCCTGCAATGCAAGCACGTTCCATGGTGGGATATCTGGCTGGCTGGGTGGGAAGGGGGACTTGCAGCACTGACCATAGTCACCAGCACCTCCCCTCACACCCCCCAACACAAACTCCACAGTACCCACCTGGTAGAATGCAATGCCCTCCATCCTAACACAAGATCCCACAAAGCACCACCACCCTGGGTTATGTTGTGTGAAGCACAGGGACACTCTTGGGACTCTTAGCCAAACAACTGCCAGGACAACACTCCCAGCCATCCTGTCAGCACAGCCAGCCCACCCCACAGGGAAGCAGAGTCAAAAGGAAGGAAGCATGGGCATGCTGGGAAGGGGGTGGAGGCAATAGCATGATGGGAGTCGTAGTCACAGACATTGCTCAGCCTCACAACTGGCCCATCAACACCACCCTGAACCATGCTCACATCACAGGGAGTGGAGAAGGACTCACAAGATGGCTGACACTGGCTACTGCTGTGGGGAGCACAAGGCCCTGCTGGCAACTGTGCAACAACCAACAGCAGGACACCACTGACTGACATCCTGAGAGACAACTTCCACTCCCTGCAATGGAAGCACGTTCCATGGTGGGACATCTGGCTGGGTGGGAAGGAGGACTCGCAGCACTGACCATAGTCACAAGCACCTCCCCTCACACACCCCCTCAACACAAACTCCACATAACCCACCTGGGAGAATGCAATGCCTCACATCCTAACTCAAGATCCCACAAAGAACTACCACCCTGGGTTATGTTGTGTGAAGCACAGGGACACTCTTGGGACTTTTAGCCAAACAACTGCCAGGACAACACTCCCAGCCATCCTGTCAGCACAGGCAGCCCACCCCACAGGGAAGCAGAGTCAAAAGGAAGGAAGCATGGGCATGCTGGGAAGGGGGGTGGAGGCAATAGCATGATGGGAGTAGTAGGCACAGATATTGCTCAGCCTCACAACTGGCCCATCAACACCACCCTGAACCATGCTCACATCACAGGGAGTGGATAAGGACTGACAAGATGGCTGACACTGGCTACTGCTGTGGGGAGCACAAGGCCCTGCTGGAATCTGTGCACCAACAAACAGCAGGACACCACTGACTGACATCCTGAAAGACAACTTCCACTCCCTGCAATGCAAGCACGTTCCATGGTGGGATATCTGGCTGGGTGGGAAGGAGGACTTGCAGCACTGACCATAGTCACAAGCACCTCCCCACACACCCCCTCAACACATACTCCACATAACCCACCTGGGAGAATGCAATGCCTCACATCCTAACTCAAGATCCCACAAAGAACCTCCACCCTGGGTTATGTGGTGTGAAGCACAGGGACACTCTTGGGACTTTTAGCCAAACAACTGCCAGGACAACACTCCCAGCCATCCTGTCAGCACAGGCAGCCCACCCCACAGGGAAGCAGAGTCAAAAGGAAGGAAGGATGGGCATGCTGGGAAGGGGGTGGAGGCAATAGCATGATGGGAGTCGTAGTCACAGCTCAACATCCCCCACCACATGGCCCAGCAAGCTCACACTCACGCATGCACATCCCACAGAGAGTGGAAAGGCCCATCAAAGATGTCTGACACGGTTGCTGTGTCGTGGGGAGCACAAGGGCATGCTGGGAACTGCACACCAACCAACAGCAGGACACCACTGTCAGCCATCTTGCCATTGCTCTCACACCCACACACACTGAACTCCCCACAAAAGCAAGTAAGTATGGGAATGCTGGGAAGTGGGGTGGAGGCAATAGCATGATGGGAGTCATAGTCACAGACATAGCTCACCCCCACAACTGTCCCATCAACACCACCCTGAACCATGCTCACATCACAGGGAGTGGAAAACAACTGACAAGATGGCTGACACTGGCTACTGCTGTGGGGAGCACAAGGCCCTGCTGGCAACTGTGCAACAACCAACAGCAGGACACCACTGACTGACATCCTGAGAGACAACTTCCACTCCCTGCAATGGAAGCACGTTCCATGGTGGGATATCTGGCTGGGTGGGAAGGAGGACTCGCAGCACTGACCATAGTCACAAGCACCTCCCCTCACACACCCCCTCAACACAAACTCCACATAACCCACCTGGGAGAATGCAATGCCTCACATCCTAACTCAAGATCCCACAAAGAACCACCACCCTGGGTTATGTTGTGTGAAGCACAGGGACACTCTTGGGACTTTTAGCCAAACAACTGCCAGGACAACACTCCCAGCCATCCTGTCAGCACAGACAGCCCACCCCACAGGGAAGCAGAGTCAAAAGGAAGGAAGCATGGGCATGCTGGGAAGGGGGTGGAGGCAATAGCATGATGGGAGTAGTAGGCACAGATATTGCTCAGCCTCACAACTGGCCCATCAACACCACTCCTGAACCATGCTCACATCACAGGGAGTGGAAAACAACTGACAAGATGGCTGACACTGGCTACTGCTGTGGGGAGCACAAGGCCCTGCTGGCAACTGTGCAACAACCAACAGCAGGACACCACTGACTGACATCCTGAAAGACAACTTTCACTCCCTGCAATGCAAGCACAGTCCATGGTGGGATAACTGACTGGCTGGGTGGGAAGGAGGGCCGGCTGTCAACCAAATACAACCAATGCAGACCATGTTCACACCCCAACAAATACATAGAAATGCCCAAATAATGCAGGACAATGTGCTACACCAATATCAACCCCTGACTGTGACAACTTAGGACAATGCAATGTACAGGCCCGCACCCAGAGGCACAGTCACAACTGTCAGGTGTGTCAACCATTGATGCCTGCAGAAACATAACATACATTGTGTGTGTCTCCCAAAAACAGGTGATGATGGGGACACAGCAGCAGACGCTGAGGAGTCCCAGTCCCAGGCTCAAGAGGATACGGAGCTCACTGGTGTCGTACAGCCTCTGCCCTCCTCGGATGAAGAAGACCAACCTGGCACCTCCGGTGCAAGTCAACATGCAGCACCAGCAGGACCACCAGCTGCAGCACCAGCAGGACCACCAGCTGCACCCCCTGCACCCACCCCTCCAACGACTGTCACCACAAATACCATCCCTGCCGACATGGACAGAACAAGGAGCACCACCAGCACAGGGACCCTGGACCAACGTGGGGCCATGGACACCACCACCACCACCAACCCCCAAGGGGGACCAGGGTCATCTGTGCGTGCCACTGCACGCACTGCACATGTCAGCAGGGGTGGTGGGAGGGGTGGGAGACAGAGGTCGCTGCTTGCAGAGGTGTCTGGTGTGTATGATGACCCACAACTGGTACGCATAGCCGATGCGTACCAGTCCAGCACCGGAGATCTCAGCCAGGTAGTGGGGCTCCTCAGAGACATGAAACAGCAGCAGGCTGCCCATCATGCCCGCTTGGACTCACACATGTCCCGCATGGAGTCCAAGTGGGACACACTGCAAGAGATGACGGCGGTGCATAGGGACATATTACAATGCCTCCGCCAGATGAACAGCAACCAGTCTACACCTCCCTGTGTGCCAACAACATCTGGTGCTGAACAAACTGCAACTGCCACAGGGAGGGAGGATGACTCTGGCGGAGAGTCCCCTGCACCGCAGCAGCCTGTGCCTGAGGGGCCCCCCCAAAGAAGAGGGGTCGCCCGAGGAGGGGCAAGTGAGAGGCCGATGGCCAAGTGCAACCCCCAGGAAGCCTGAACCTGTTCTGGATGTTCACCTTTGTGCACAGACTGTTCACCCTGTTGACGGCAACACAACTCCCACACATGACATGGGGAGTACAAGTTGGACCAATGTCTTAGACAACTGTGGCCCCGATACTGGGGATTATGTCTACCAGGACTTTCAATTCACCTAGGAACTTCTGATTGCAATATAAATGTACAGCACTAACCATCCTATGCACTATTCACACAAATGTATCACAATAAACACACTAATACACCATACTTGCCTCTGTTGTGATTCCAACGTGGGTGCTGTCATGGGGATGATGAACTGCAAAATTACACTGTGTATGCGAACTGCAACAGCAAGTACAACACAGGCATGTGAGTAATGGCAATGTGACACATATGAGGGAGACACACCACCAGGGCTACACAACACATACACACCTAGGCCATCTGACTCATTGCCTACACTGATGTTGCCAGGAAAGACGGTGCAATGCACAGACACCACACCTATTCCCAGTTGTAGTCAAGTAGCCCACAGGTGCAGTAAGCAAATGGCAGTCAAATGTGTGACCACAGACAACGCACATCACAAAGTGAAGCACAGGTTTATTACACAGTTGCAACATGTCGTAACCACTACAGATGCAAGGTAATCCCACCTGGCAGCGGGCACACAGTCAACAACTGTAGAAGGAAGGAAGTCCATGGGTGTGGCGCACATCACCTGTAGGGACACAACAGCTACCACCCTGGAAGTACAATCACGTCGTCGGTGGACACAGTTGACCAAACGAATCTGAAAGTACCCTGTGAAGGACAGAAATGACACACAGTCAAAAGCAATGGAGAACAGGACAGAACAGCAAAACTCATGCACAATACATGTTACAAGATACCCACCCAGAACCAAGTTAGCATGTCAACACTGTTGGGGAGTACAGACCACCTGTAAGCACACATCGCTACACACATCCAGTCAAGTAGCCCATGGACACACTCCAACAGCACCAGAGCACCACCTACACATATCATGCCAACTCACATCATTGACATGACACCTCAGGATACTCACATTCAGCTAAAGAAGTTGGTGATGAGCTGTGTGCGGACATCACCCTCATCATCATCATCATCACTGGCATCGTGGTCCAGGCCAGGATCCTCCACAGGTGGCGGATGTTGGTCATTGTCATCCTGGATGAGAGGCAACTCCTTCCGCACTGCCAGGTTGTGGAGCATGCAGCAGACGATGATAATCTTGCACACCTTCGCTGGGGCATATGGGAGAGACCCTCCTGTCTTGTCGAGGCAGCGGAAGCGGCTCTTCAGGAGACCAAATGTCCGCTCAATCACTCTCCTGGTCCGACCATGTGCCTCATTGTAGCGCATCTGGGCTGGTGTCACAGGGTTCCTGAGGGGTGTCAGCAACCACGGCATGTTGGGGTATCCCGAGTCACCTACGGACAGACAAGTGCACATTAGCTGAGTTGGAAAAGTGGGCGGAATACTACAGATCAGATCACACACAATGGCACAAAGTCAGTACACACCGACAAGCCAGGCACGCTGGTTCTGCATCTGTGCCAGCATCCTGGGGATGCGACTACTACTCATCACAAAGGCATCGTGTGCTGAACCAGGGAAACGGGCACACACGTGTGAGATGGTCATATCTGCAAGACACACCACCAGTGCATTGACCGAGTGGTAGTGCTTGCGGTTACGGTAGGCCTGCTCCTGGGCCTGTGGTGGTACCAAAGCCACATGTGTCCCATCAATGGAGCCAATGACATGCGGCATCCTCCCCAGGGCATAGAAGTCACTCTTCACGTCAGTGAGTCGTTGCAGTCTAGGGAAATAGATGTACCGGTTCAGGTATAGCAACATTGCCTCCAAAACATCGCGGAGCACACGGCTCAACATGGTCTGTGACATCCCACCAGCAGTCGCCACAGTATGTTGGAAGGTACCGGTGGCAAAGAAGTGTAGGGCTGCCATCACCTTCACCTTGGGGGTCAGCGCTGTAGGATACGGCCGGCCAGGCTGCAAATGTGGGGCCAACTGCACTGCCAAATCCTCAATCAGCTGCCTGGTGAAGCGGTACCGTCGGATGCTGTCCCGTTCCACCATCGTTGCCAGGTCTGGGAATGGTCTATGGACAGCAGGAGCCCTGCAGTGCAGAGGAGAAGAAAGCAAGATTGTCAGTCACCCCACATATGCGGCATTGAACACACTCAATATCACATCATACATCATTATGAGGCACAACTACATGAAGTGTGCAGTTCCGTAAGGACATGTATGGTACATACATGGCCAACATCTGTCATCACGGGTCAACAAGTGGCATCAATAAGTCCCAGGTTGGCCCATTGGATATCATGAGGCCGTGTCACAGTTCCCATCTCCTGCTGCCATGTCACAATCACCCCCACAGTGACATGTGAGGACAGATGTGCCCCAGGCATCACAGCTCAACGACAGGTACATTCCCAGGGACCCTGTATTGCCACATGGACACTGGAATTACATGGAGTATCATGTATACACCACAGCAAAACAACCATGACCCCCACAGGTAGTGGTTCAACTTGCCTCTGCAGGACAGACATGGACGTCTGTGACACACACACGCACAACATCAAAGTCCATGCACACACAACGTGGATGTGGAGACTGTCTCCCATTGTGCACATGAAATCAGAGACATTGTAAACACTACATGCACACAGACTGTGGAGGACCATCACTATTGTGCCACTGGGACACCCTGGCTCAAACATACCATCCCACATGGGACTCACGGGGTATGTGACATGACATACACATACACCACCGTGCAATGTGACCATGGCACATGCACAGATATGAACAGTTGCACATCACAGTGGTCATGTACACGTAACACCCAGGATCCTGTCCCCATGAACACGTGCACAGCCTGGGGGTGGCTGCCCCCAGGTGACACCCACAGGACAACGTGTACACCAACATACACACAATAGGAAATGCAGCCTTACATGCCTTATGATACAGTTTGGACAGGCTGTGGTGTAGTAGGTGTGCCCCTCACTCCCTGGGAGCTATCTGTGGCTGGCATATGTTCATCTGAGACAGGCATGGTGACATATGCCAGTCACTTGTACAGGGATGCGTTGAACAGCAATGGACCGATCGGTGCACCCGGCCGGCCCATTGCATTCAATGTGTGCGGGTACGCATTGTACCCCTGTACGCGTTGAACAGCAATGGACCGATCGGTGCGCCCGGCCGGCCCATTGCATTCAATGTGTGCGGGTACGCGTTGTACCCCTGTACGCGTTGAACAGCAATGGACCGATCGGTGTGCCCGGCCGGCCCATTGCATTCAATGTGCGGGTACGCGTTGTACCCCTGTACGCGTTGAACAGCAATGGACCGATCGGTGCGCACTCCATTGTCAATGGCTTAGCCTGGCAACGGACACGTTTCGAAATTCGAACGAGTCGGTTGCTGGAAATTCAGTTGGTCACCCACAACAATGTTGCAAAATCATGTATGTCATGAAGTTGAAGATTTGAAGGATGCTGTGGGCGTGTATTGGTGCTGCTATTCCATGGATTGGCCAGATTCAGAAGATGCAAACGACTTGGACCTATCACTTTGGACACATGGGACAGTATCTGCCTCTGCAGCACATATATATTGCTGGCTGTTCCGCTGAGAGCTCACTTGCCTGCACTACATGCTCCAGGACGACATCTGCCACTGCACTGCTGCTGTCTCTGCCCCCTCTGGACCCTGCAATGGCACGTACTGTGGAGAGAGCCCCAGCCTTCAGCCTTGAGGAGAACCAGGCCCTGCTGGACAGCCTACTTCCACAGTACAGCAAGCTGTATGGGACACCAGGGGAGCAGGTGAGTGTTCTGTGCACTGCCTTTCTGAATGTGCATTTTGTCTGACTAGCAAGGCTGAAAGTCTGCACGCCACTGGCTAGCAGGCTCACTGAGTAGTTGTCACCCCCATAGTGTGTAGTGACATGCACTGGACAGGTATGGTGCAGTGACAGTGCATTTGAACAAGGTTTTACTTCCCATGCAATGATACCATGTAGTGACTTCTGGCAAACTGTCCATGGGCAGCGTTGCACTGCCTGTGTACATCATGTGCCCCTGTGATTGAGACATGTATATACAACCGTGTCATGCACGGATATGTTGCATGTGTAGTAATGGCCTTTTCACTTTGTCATCCTGACAGGTTAATGCCCATCGGAAGCAGGAGATCTGGAAGGACATCGTCCGGCCTGTCCGGTCCGTGGGGGTCTACAAGCGCCGGATCCGCAACTGCCAGAAGAGGTGGCAGGACCTTCGGGGCTGGACCCGGAGGATTGCACGGGTCCAGCTGAAGCTGTCGCCTCCTCGCAGGAGGGGCGGAACACGGACCCTGACCCCCACATGCTCCAGATCCTGGCAGTGGTGTTTCCAGACCTGGATGGGCAGCTGAAGGCCAGACAGCAGCAAGGAGGGGGTGAGTCAAAGACTGCACTGTGAACTCTGTATACATGCTATGTGCCCTCCTCTGGCCTGGTTAAACTGCCACAGTACAGCAGACATGTTGTCCAGGAGCCATGTCCCTCTATTGTGCACTGCCCACTCCTCATCTGATACCCAGGTGTGGCCCTTACATTCAGGGAATTGTGTCACTTGGGACTGTGTCCTTGCAGTTTGCTTCACTCAAGGTGGGGGACAGCATCTGTTTCCCTAACTCTGTTGTGGGCATCATGGGTGGGTCCATTGTTCACACAACGCCTGTGTAATCTGCGTGTTGCTTTGATATGCGGTCCACTTGCTGAGCTGAGCCACCACATGTGCCTGGGGTATCTGGCACACACCCATGCAGAGGGTGGGAACAATGTTTGGGCCCCAGGAGTGTGCAGATTACGTGTGTCACACATACATAGCCAGCTATCCACTGTCCAGGGCTCATCCCTCATTCATGTGGGGCAGGACAGTCATGCCTACTCCAGCCCATCCAATACACCTGTACTCCCACTCCTGTGTATCAGCTGACACATTGTGCGCAGTGATTTGACCCCTCAGGTGTCTGCCTCTGTGTCAGTGTGCTGTGTATTTGTCGCCAGGACTGCTGGGGTGTTTCTCGGTAGGGGCTCAGCATGCCACTGGAGATGTGACCATAGGAGACGATACTTGTGTGTCACATAGGTGTTTGATCAGCTGCCCGTGCAGACTGGGGTATGCGAATGTGAAGTTCAGGCAGCTGTTTCCCATTCACAGCAGATTGTGAGGGGCTCAGGTTCAGAGGGTAGTGTCACAGGTCTCCCATATGTCCAATCGGTATGACCTGGACAGATGAGGGTTAGGATGATGTGTTGTGTGGGGGATGTACATGTGCACTTGTGCAGCTCCAGGACTTGCATTCCACATGACCTACTATTGTCACACAGTGCAGAGTGTTGTTGTCTGGCTGCCAAGTCATTCATCACTGAGACAGTGATGTATGACTTAGCAGTCATGCCTCCGCCATGGCATGTGTCTACTTATTGGTGATCCTGCAGGGGAGTGACATGTGCTACATGCACACCATTGTGGTGATGGCTATCAGGACATGGTTGCATCATGGTGTCTGTCGCTGGTATGCATCACATGCATTTCCTATTTGACTCTGGGCATCCCTTTCATCCGGAAACCTGTACTGACTCAGTGGCAAGAGTTGTGATGTGTGCATGTCCACATGCTACACCGTGTCCTCTGCACTGTCCAACTACTGTGTAGGTGGTGCATGTGTCCACACTGGGGTGTTGCTATCCAACAGACACCAGACAGATGGGTGCAAGGCCATGTGGGATGTGAGTGCCATGGTTGGCATCAGACTGACAATTGGCTTCTCCTGTTCAGTTAGGGCACTTTTAGCAATGTTCAACTAATGATGCCAGGGCTTGCTCTGTAATGTGCTGTGCTCACAGTGGTGTGTGCGTTTGGTGCAGGTGACTGATGTCTGTCTGTTTCCCCATTGTTTGCAGATACATCCACGGCCACGGAAGGGGACAGCTCCACGGACCAGGAGGAGCCGGAGAGCCAGACTGGGTCAGCAGCCGAGGAGTGGTCGGAGGGACCAAGTGGCACGGAGGGCGAGGGGAGCCACACCGAGGAGTCCTCAGCAGCATCCACCTCAGCTGAGGACCACAGCGGCTCGGAGGATGACTCTCTTATGGAGGCGGGTGTCAGCAGCCACCACACCCCAGCTAGTGTTGCTATCCCCGCCACCACCAGCACCACCACCGCCCTCCCATCGGCTCCCATTCCCCAGGTCCGTGGAGGCTCCCATGTTCGGGAGCGTGTCTCCTTTGGGCTAGGGGTGGGCGGAATGTGCGTAGTCGCGCTACGCAAAGCTCCGCGAAACTGTAAAAAATCTCCGCGAGCACGCAAAAGTTCCGCGAACACGCGGAATAGCTTGTTCCGCCCGCTC
The DNA here is from genome assembly GCA_963921515.1 of Calotriton arnoldi. Taxonomy (NCBI): domain Eukaryota; kingdom Metazoa; phylum Chordata; class Amphibia; order Caudata; family Salamandridae; genus Calotriton; species Calotriton arnoldi. The sequence goes on from CAWUFW010005241.1 coordinate 306,040, forward strand.
GCGATGCTTTTTTCCTGTTCGCGAACGCTGTTTACGTGCTCGGGGAGAAATATCTTGCGAACACGCATTTTGAAAGCGCGAACAAGCAAGAACTCCGCGAAGTCACGGATTGCGGAATTTTCGGCAATTTCGCGTTCTCCGCGGAACGCAAAATTACCCAAATTCCGCAAATTCCGCGAGCGGAACGGAATTTACCGCCCAGGCCTACTTTGGGCCAGGCACCGCACCCCCTGCCCCTGTGTCCCCTGCTGCGCTGAGTGAGGAGTCTGTGTACCTCCTTCGCCAGCTCCATGTAGGGCAGACAGCCATGCTGAGTGTCCTCCATGCGCACACCGCTCTGTTGACTCAGCTGGCGTCGTTCATGGAGGGCATCTCATCGGGCATGTCTGACCTACAGAGGGGCAATAGGTCCATGGACTCCTCCCTGACGGCAGCAGTGTCCCTCCTCAGACAGTCCCTCACCCCTCCTGCCTCTGCTCCATCCACACTCCCCAGCACCTTACCCGTCCCAAGCACACACACACCGGCACAGGCACACACCAGCACACACACGTCCAGCACACAGACACACACGCCACAAACAAAATGCACACGCACGCACAGTCAGGGGACTGAAACCAGACTCACAGGGGATGGGGCCCTGGTACACACACACGCATCCACGGGCACTGCGCAGTCCTCAGTTGCCTCTCCCTCCAAAACACCCTCCCTTGCCTCACCTGCAACCCCAAAGACCCAGCGCCTCTTCCTCAGTGACCTCGCGCTCTTCCCCTCCGATCCAGCTGCTCCAGCATCCAGGGGGAAGAGGAAGCCCCCCCACACGGAGCAGAGTGCCCCTCGCCCCCGGACACCCTCCCCCAGGCGCAGACAGACTGAGGCCCCCACCCGCAAGTCCCCCCGGAGTCGTAAGAGCAAGACCCCGCCGCCGCCCTGCAGCTCAGGCACCAGGTCTCCTTCCTCCATCCCTCAGGCCCCCACACCACAGGTGCCCCCACCACACCCTGCCCCAGGTTCCCCACCCACAGATATACCATCCCCAAGAGGATCCGGCCTTCTCCCCTGCCACTTGCTCTCCCGGCACCACACCCCCGCTGCGCTTGTCTGTGCCACTGATGTGGTGAGGGTGTCCTCCCCTCTGTCCAGCCCACCTTGCCTGTTCCCCATTCTCCTCCCCTGGAGGTAGGCACTGCAGTGGAGTCCACTACCACCCTGTCTGACTTGGGCACTGCAGTGGCGGACCTGTCCACTCCATCTGCAGGGTCCACTGCAGTCGTGCCGGCACCCACAACATCTGAGTCATGTCCCCCAGTTGTGCCGGCACACACCATGTCAGACACCTCCACTGCAGTTGTCAGTGGCTCTCCAGCACCCACCACCCCTTCCCTGCCTCCTCCTGGTGAGCCCTGATCCTGTCCCTGTGGTGCCTGGCCTGCCCCCCCGGTTGCCCCTCCTAGTGGATTGTCCCTGGTCTTGTGCAGTGCAGGCATGCGTAGGGTGACATCTGCCACTGTCACCCTGTTTGGACTTTGACAATGGACTGGCCATTGGCCTTTGTGTTTTTTCGGGACTTTCACTTTTAAACACACATATGCTGAATAAAGCAACTTTCTGTTCTCTAGTGCTTATGCTTCTGATGTACATGTTGTTGATGATGCTAACCATGCCCTTGCTGCAGTGATGGTGATATTTGGTCTCATGATAATGAAGTGTTACTGTGCAGGAACACATGTGGTCCAGGGGGAATGTGTCCTATCCTGTGGTGTATCCATGTCATCCATAGCAGCATCTGAGGGTGTCATGTGTTCAGTATTTGGCAATGGGATTTCCTACTTACATTAGCAATTTCACATCTGTGGCTTCCACCCCTGCACATCTGTTGTGCCTGCCATTGTTCAATTCGTCTACTTCCCTGACCGTGTGGCCATCTCCACTGGACATGCAGGTTTGGGCATCAATGGGGGAGGACTCATCTGTGTTGTCAGTGCAACATTGCTATACAAGTGTGTTGGATCTGTGCTGATGATTTCGTTGGCACTTCCATGACCAGGCTGATGTGACGGGAGCCTTCATTTGGTGCTAATTGTTGATTGTGTGACCAAGTGCTCAGCTGACATGATGGGGCCCTACTGAGGCAACATATGGCACAGCTTTCCTCACACAGGAGTGGAGTCCCCTCATGGCAGTGTGTACTCCTGTGACATTGCCTGCGCCCAAGGTGTGTGTTGTATGAGCATGTCTGTGTGTTCACTTCCGTTTTGCTGTGCATGCTGTGATCCCTAGTGTTGTACCTGTTTGTGATGCTTGCTGAGTTGACCTATGTTCCCCCAAAGTCTTCTCCCTGGGTTCTCTGTGATGTGGGTGCATGGCACATTACTGGTCATCAGGGTGTCACCCATAGGTGTGTTTGCTGTCAGGGCTGAGTTTGTGTGCAGACGCAGATGGGTCACAGTCAGGTTTCCCCTTGGCACTTGTTGTTTGCACCTGTCATGTGATTTCCAGTTTGTGTTATCTTTCAGTGATTGTGACACGTTGTGTGTGTGACTGCTGGCACTCCTCAGGGTCCGGGCTGCAATGTTGGTTGTTGTCTATGTGTGTTCTTTGTGGGTGACCTTGGCTTCTTCATTGGTGTGTGACTGTGGCTGGGATCCCATTGGTTGGTGTGGTATTGCCGTCATGTCCATGTACAGCGTAGTGTGCAGTGTGTCAGACATTCAGGAGTCTTGTTGAGTGGCCATGTGTGATGTGTTTCTGCACCTTGGTTCCCACCCACCACCCTGGAATTGTCATGGGTGCATGTGCAATGTCACCAGTGCATGTGTGCTTCACTGCTGCACATTGTTGGAGGTAGAGGTGTGTGGTGTTGAGTGTGTGCAGATGAGAGTTGTTGCCCGGCCAGACCCCTGCCTCCATGTTGGCCTTGGCTTACTGGCCGTGCTGATTGATTTGTGCTTGTGTAGGTGTGATGGTAGTTTGTTGCTCAGGACACATGACTGTGGTTCACAGTGTGAACGACATTTAGCTTTGTCATCACAGTGGGATTGTAATGCAGCCCAGGGTCACCACATTGTGGGGGCCCTGGGTGTAGTGCTGTGGTGTGTCTGTGTCTTGCTGTGTCAGTTGCTGTTCCTACGTGCCTGTGTGACATGTGTGATTTGTACCTCCCTCTCATCTGACAATGCCTGATTGCCCACATAGGGGATTTGGATCCATGAGTTACCTTTGTGTGGCACTGTATGCACATCTGTATAATTGGTATTCAGGCCTCCTCATGTGTTGTGTGGTTGCCTGGGGACACTGGCACCCCCCCTCACCTGTTGTGTTTGATGTGCAGTGTGGGTCTGCCTGTTTGTGTTTGTGCATCTGCACCACTGCATTGGCATATCTTAGGTGTGCCATTGGCTGTATGTAGTTTGGTGGGTTTCCCTGCTGTCCCTGGGACTCCTAGGTCATCAGTCAGCACAATGATCATGGTTTGTGTGTCCCATTGCTGCCATGTTATGGTATCTGTTCACCTCACATCTACAGTCTCCACAGGGTATCTGCATTTGTGTGCCCATTGGTGCAAATTTGTGGGTCTGCATTCTGATGGTCACTTCTGTCATTGTGTCATCGATTAATGTTGACTGTGTCAGCCCCCATGGGTGTTGTTTGTCTGCACATGGCCAAAGGTATGTCTTATTTGCACTGCAGTATTTGCCTCCCCCAATCTATGTTGCAATGGGACACATGCACTACTTTGCCACTGATGTGTTTTATGTTCTGTGACCAGGAATCATCCATGCAGTTTGGCAGTTGCAGCTTTTTCTTTGTCAACACTTACATTTTGGTCACTGTGATGATGGGAGTTTGGACCCCATTGCCACAATGTTCAAAATGTGCTTCAGAAATGGACCCCACACTTACCTTTTGGTCACTGTGATGATGGGGGTTTGGACCTCATTGCCACAATGTTCAAAATGTGATTCAGCTATGGACCCCACACTTACCTTTTGGTCACTGCGATGATGGGGGTTTGGACCTCATTGCCACAATGTTCAAAATGTGCTTCAGCTATGGACCCCACACTTACATTTTGGTCACTGTGATGATGGGGGTTTGGACCCCATTGCCACAATGTTCAAAATGTGCTTCAGCTATGAACCCCACACTTACAGTTTGGTCACTGTGATGATGGGGGTTTGGACCACATTGCCACAATGTTCAAAATGTGCTTCAGCTATGGACCCCACACTTACCTTTTGGTCACTGTGATGATGGGGGTTTGGACCCCATTGCCACAATGGTCATGGCCTGCTTGCATTGTGGGGGCCACACACATATATGTGTGGCACATGTGATAGGGGGTCACATTGTATGTTCAAAGTCATGTTCAGTGTTGTAGGCATTTGACACAGTCTACACACGCTTGTCATGGTGTTGGGGGGATGTCTTTTTCTTGCATTCCCTAGGTTGTGGTGTGCTGGTTGTGTCATGCATTGTCCATCCTATGAGTGGGGGTGGTGTTGGTGGTAGGCATCCAGCCCCCCATGGGTAGAGGTGGTAGTAGTGACAGGCATCCAGCCCCCCTGGGTAAGGGTGGTAGTAGTGGTAGGCATCCAGCCCCCCTGGGTAAGGGTGGTAGTTGTGGTAGGCATCCAGCCCCTGGGTAAGGGTGGTAGTAGTGGTGGGCATCTGGCACCCCCTGGCTAAGGGTGGTAGTAGTGGTGGGCATCTGGCACCCCCTGGCTAAGAGTGGTAGTAGTGGTAGGCATCCAGCCCCCTGGGTAAGGGTGGTAGTAGTGGTAGGCATCCAGCCCCCCTGGGTAAGGGTGGTAGTTGTGGTAGGCATCCAGCCCCCTGGGTAAGGGTGGTAGTAGTGGTGGGCATCTGGCACCCACCTGGCTAAGGGTGGTAGTAGTGGTAGGCATCCAGCCCCCTGGGTAAGGGTGGTAGTAGTGGTAGGCATCTGGCACCCCCTGGCTAAGGGTGGTAGTAGTGGTGGACATCCAGCCCCCCTGGGTAAGGGTGGTAGTGGTGGTGGGCATCTGGCACCCCCATGGCTAAGGGTGGTAGTAGTGGTAGGCATCCAGCCCCCTGGGTAAGGGTGGTAGTTGTGGTAGGCATCCAGCCCCCTGGGTAAGGGTGGTAGTAGTGGTGGGCATCTGGCACCCCCTGGCTAAGGGTGGTAGTAGTGGTAGGCATCCAGCCCCCTGGGTAAGGTGGTAGTAGTGGTAGGCATCTGGCACCCCCTGGCTAAGGGTGGTAGTTGTGGTGGACATCCAGCCCCCCTGGGTAAGGGTGGTAGTGGTGGTGGGCATCTGGCACCCCCATGGCTAAGGGTGGTAGTAGTGGTAGGCATCCAGCCCCCCTGGGTAAGGGTGGTAGTAGTGGTAGGCATCTGGCACCCCCTGGCTAAGGGTGGTAGTAGTGGTGGACATCCAGCCCCCCTGGGTAAGGGTGGTAGTGGTGGTGGGCATCTGGCACCCCCATGGCTAAGGGTGGTAGTAGTGGTAGGCATCCAGCCCCCTGGCTTAGGGTGATAGTAGTGGTAGGCATCCAGCCCCCCTGGGTAAGGGTGGTAGTAGTGGTAGGCATCTGGCACCCCCCTGGCTAAGGGTGGTAGTAGTGGTAGGCATCCAGCCCCCCCTGGGTAAGGGTGGTAGTAGTGGTAGGCATCTGGCACCCCCCTGGCTAAGGGTGGTAGTAGTGGTGGACATCCAGCCCCCCCTGGGTAAGGGTGGTAGTGGTGGTGGGCATCTGGCACCCCATGGCTAAGGGTGGTAGTAGTGGTAGGCATCCAGCCCCCTGGGTAAGGGTGGTAGTTGTGGTAGGCATCCAGCCCCCTGGGTAAGGGTGGTAGTAGTGGTGGGCATCTGGCACCCCCTGGCTAAGGGTGGTAGTAGTGGTAGGCATCCAGCCCCCCTGGGTAAGGGTGGTAGTAGTGGTAGGCATCTGGCACCCCTGGCTAAGGGTGGTAGTAGTGGTGGACATCCAGCCCCCTGGGTAAGGGTGGTAGTGGTGGTGGGCATCTGGCACCCCCATGGCTAAGGGTGGTAGTAGTGGTAGGCATCCAGCCCCCCTGGGTAAGGGTGGTAGTAGTGGTAGGCATCTGGCACCCCCCTGGCTAAGGGTGGTAGTAGTGGTGGACATCCAGCCCCCCTGGGTAAGGGTGGTAGTGGTGGTGGCCATCTGGCACACCCATGGCTAAGGGTGGTAGTAGTGGTAGGCATCCAGGCCCCCTGGCTTAGGGTGATAGTAGTGGTAGGCATCCAGCCCCCCTGGATAAGGGTGGTAGTAGTGGTAGGCATCTGGCACCCCCCTGGCTAAGGGTGGTAGTAGTGGTGGACATCCAGCCCCCCCTGGGTAAGGGTGGTAGTGGTGGTGGGCATCTGGCACCCCCATGGCTATGGGTGGTAGTAGTGGTAGGCATCCAGCCCCCCTGGGTAAGGGTGGTAGTAGTGGTAGGCATCTGTCACCCCCCTGGCTAAGGGTGGTAGTAGTGGTGGACATCCAGCCCCCTCTGGGTAAGGGTGGTAGTGGTGGTGGGCATCTGGCACCCCATGGCTAAGGGTGGTAGTAGTGGTAGGCATCCAGCCCCCTGGCTTAGGGTGATAGTAGTGGTAGGCATCCAGCCCCCCCTGGGTAAGGGTGGTAGTGGTGGTGGGCATCTGGCACCCCCCTGGCTAAGGGTGGTAGTAGTGGTAGGCATCCAGCCCCCCTGGCTTAGGGTGATAGTAGTGGTAGGCATCCAGCCCCCCCTGGGTAAGGGTGGTAGTGGTGGTGGGCATCTGGCACCCCCATGGCTAAGGGTGGTAGTAGTGGTAGGCATCCAGCCCCCCTGGGTAAGGGTGGTAGTAGTGGTGGGCATCTGGCACCCCATGGCTAAGGGTGGTAGTAGTGGTGGGCATCCAGCCCCCTGGCTTAGGGTGATAGTAGTGGTAGGCATCCAGCCCCCTGGGTAAGGGTGGTAGTGGTGGTGGGCATCTGGCACCCCCTGGCTAAGGGTGGTAGTAGTGGTAGGCATCCAGCCCCCCTGGGTAAGGGTGGTTGTAGTGGTGGGCATCTGGCACCCCCATGGCTAAGGGTGGTAGTAGTGGTTGGCATCCGGCCCCCTGGGTAGGGGTGGTAGTGGTGGTGCGCATCCAGGCCCCTGTGTGCATATGTGGCATTGGTGATGGGCATCCCGCCCCTATGGTGCTGCTGTTGCTGGTGTAAGTAAATTCTGCATCCCTCTGTGTGTGTGTGATGTGTCGTGTACGTGTTGTATGTTTTTGTGGTTGGTGTCTGACTTACCTTCTGCGCCGTACGCGTCCGTGCCTGTTCCGGTAGTAAATGTAGAATATTGGTAGGATCGGGACGAAGGGATTCATGGTTGGTTCGTGTCGTTCGTCTTTCTCGTTGCTTCGCGTCGTCCTCGCCGCTGGCGTGTTCGCCTCGTAGCCGTGGATCGTGTTGTGGCGCGAATCGGAGCTTATGTGCGCCTCTCCCGGAAGCTTTGACGTGCCAGACGTAGCGACGGGTTCGGCGCATACGGAAAGCGCATCGTACTTGTTCGGCCGGACGGGGCTGCATTTTCCCTTCCGTGCGACTCGATTCTGCGTTTACGGATTCGCCTCGGTCGGAGAACAGGACCTGGACTGGGTGAGTACGACTCGGCCGGATTCTGTGCTGTTGTGCGCATCGTACTTACTCGTTCGGTATGATGTACGGATCGGTCGGGAAACAAGCATTCGCATGGCTTTTTTCCCGACCGAATGGTATTGGGTGCGCCTCCGACCGAGATCGGAATCTGCCCCATAGTCTTAATACATCCTCACTGATGCCAGGCCCCGCACTTGTGTAATGTATTCATATCAGACCTGTCTGGAAAGCTCGATAAAATTAGCTCACACTCGCTGCACTTAGGTCAGCTACAACTTTCTCACTTTGCCTATGCAGACAACATCGTCCTCTTTAGTCTAACTAAGGTTGGTCTGACCAGACTATTAATCGAACTGTCTGAGTTTTTGTCTACAAATAAGTTGGAAATCAACATATCAAAAACAAAAACAATGCTTTTTAGCAACCGGTTACCTCCACAACATAACATCTGGCTAGAAGGCAAACTATTGAAGAACGTATCCAGCTATAAGTACCTGGGATATTATATAGATAACAAGCTATCCCATCATGAGCACAAAAACTACATGGCACGGCGAGCAGGCGCTTTAACATTTGCCTACAGGTCGTTGGCAAAGAAGTTGGGGGGACCATCACTAAGGCCGTTGCTATCGGTTGTAGCCACCAAAACTATGCCGACCTTAACTTACACTAGTGCTGCTATGTACGGGAAAGATTCCGTGCTGCTTAATAACCTAATAACAAGCATCTACAAAAAGGTTTTTCAACTCCCCACGACCGCATCGCCAGCGCAAATGCGCCTAGAATTCGGGTTAATAAACTAATCATTGGGCAGACTTTATATGTTTATAAAGGTTTGGTACCGGATAAAACAAAACCCGGAGGAAAATAGCCTTAACATGGCACTATGGTCGGAACAGGATAATGATAAAAAATCGCCTGTCAATCAATTTCTGTACAACGCACTTAAAGTAAACTGTACTAATGATCTCTTGATTAAAAATATGCCTTGTCAAACATTCAAGTTAGCAATAAATAAAGCTGCAAAATTTAATTCGTTGATATTGGATAAAAGCATTTTTCCCCAAAGATCTCATTCATGGACGGTGATTAACATCTATAAAGTCCTTAAACCGGCAGCCTACCTAGATTCTACATTTTCTATCCACATAAAAAGACAATTAATGGCATTGCGGTTTGGAAAGTACCCTACACTGGCAGACCCACCGCACTGGAAGCACATTGATTTAAAGGTGTGCCGTCTCTGCGGCAGTCAAAAAGAAGTCCTCACTCATCTTATATGTCACTGTAAGAAATTACAACCAGCACAAGTCTCTTTCTTAAGGAGAGCCTTCTTGGACAGAGGAATAAGATCCTGTAGAACTGCCGTCATCAGAGGATTGGATCCATCTGATACCCAAATGAACTGTAAACTGATAACATTTCTACATGCTCACGATCAAGCTGTGAAAGCAGAAGCATCTTAATGAGGCTATCACAGTGCGGGAGAAACTCCACTCGTAAATCACTACTGCAAGGAGAAGGAGACTGCACAGTCGACTATCACTTATTGCCTGAACCAGCTCATTGGACTCCCTTTAGTGGTATCGTCAGGACAATTTTGTTAGTAAATGCATTTAGAGACTTACAGATGTAACCTACAGCCGGGCTGAAAGTAAATAACAGACTGGTTTGGAAATGCTTTGTTTTATTACAAATGCACTTTACTTGTATTTTAACATGCGCAGCTAGTAAAACGAGGAACTAACACAACATTTTACGGAAGCTAGACATGCGTTATAGATTGATTTTAAAATCAAATTAATTTACATATGTTGCTTTTTAAACACTGCATGCTAATTTTTATTCCGTAAAATGCTAAAATGATTTTAAATTGCGGAGTGAAGGATGTTTGATCTATGTAACATTGTTACAGTTTTAACTAACTAAACAATAAAATTACTTTATACTTTATACACTGATGCCAGTGGTGGATGTATTAATAAATTCACACAGTAGACCCTTTTATAGGGTCCCCTGAAAACCTTTCAAGCACTGGTGTGGTCCCTGACTTGTTTTTGCCAGCCTGCCACTACCAGACATGTTTCTGATCTCATGGGGTGAGAGCCAGCGCTCTCAGAGGACAGAGACAAAGCCTGCGCTGAGCAAAGGTGCTTCACACCTCCTCCAGGATAAGATGTCCTTCCTGGGTGGGAAGCTCCAAATATGATGCTGCCTTTGAAATCCAACCCAGGAACCTGCACATAGTGGGGGAAGCCCAGCTCCCTTTCCTGATCCCCTTTTGGTAGGAGGAAAGGTGGGAAAATTAGCTGGATTAGGAGGAGGGTCCTCACTTAGCCTACATCACCACTAGGGTGAGGCAGGCAACGTGAAACTCTCTTCTGAAATTCCACCATTTTGAAATGATGGGAAATCATCCTATGAAGGCCAGGGTAGTGCCTCCTCCCACAGGAATGGTCACTAGAGGGTATAGACACCCAAAAGGTAGGTAGCCCATTGGCTACTACCTGTCCACCTTGTAAGGCCCCTAAATTCAGTATTTAGGTGGCACCCCAAGACCTGAACATCAGATTCAATGGACAAGAGAAGATCAGGACAAAGAAGACCCGCTGCACGAGAACTGAAGCCCTGCTGCAGAAGAAAAAGGCGCAAAACCCTGCCTGCTGCTCCCAGGACTAGACAATCGCAGCTGCTGTGTTGTCATGAAACCGGAGAGGCCTCCAAGAACCCCAGAGCACCCCATCCTTCAAGAAATTGCCAAGAAGCTCCCTTGGTGTGAAGGTATCTCTCCCCTACACACCGCTGGCATCAATCCTGTGAAGTTCGGTTTATCGCCTTGCTGCTCCCCAACGTCCTCAATGCAGCACCAAAGCAAGAGAAGGTACAACAGCTTTGGAGGGTCAGATCTGTCTCCCCACCATGTTTGGAGCACCAGGACCTACCGTAGCTGCGGCGTACCAATACACGGGGTACCGGACCCCCATCGGCAAATACCAAGAAAAAGAGTACACTCAGGACTCACAGAGCACCAGAAGCAAGGACCCATTGAGGGACCTCAAGACACCCAAGACACACTTCTTGAGTGGCCCAGCTGTTCGGAGATTGTCTCTCCAAGTTGCCTGCCCCTGACCACGAGGACTTCAAGATGCATAACACCCGGCTGGACTGTTTGCTCTGCACCTGGCCCCAGCACCGACCAGCCAGCTCTGCTCCCGTGCTCCCCAGGCCCTTTCAACCTCCTCCCCCTAAGGAGACCCAGCCGGGCTTACCTGTAAGTCCCTCTGAGCAGTGCATTTTCAAGGGGCCCCCTTCGTCTTTGCTCACCGGCTTCCAAGACCTCAGTACTCTGCTCCCGGCCGATCCGGGATGCTCCCAAACTTCTCCTGCTGGCACTTTGGATCTGGTCCCAATATCGACCTAAAACGAGAAGGTGAATTTTTTTAAAGCATTGACTAAATTTCTATGGACTTTTTTGCTCTTTCTCCATTATTTCCTATGGTGCGCAATCGCGCATAGAAGTGATATATTTATCAAGCTTTGCAAACTCATAACTTCAAAAGTACTAACATTAGAACTGTGCTCTTGGTCTTAAAATCTATATAAAAATCGATGTAATTTTTACAAATTGGGATCGGATTTATCATTGAGTGTGTGTCTCATTTTTTTCTGTCAGTACAACAAATACTAAGCACTACCCTCTGATAAGCCTAACTGCTCACCCACACTACCACAAAAAGAGAGTTAATATTATCTACTTATACCTTTGTATACCTGTTGGGGATTCTTCAGACTCTCTACATAGTGTACTTCATTTTAGTACACTGTGCAGAGCGCCAGTTTCCTACAAAGGCCTTCCTGGCTAGACTGACAGGCGGAGAGTGCCTGTCAGCGCAGACCTGCTTGTCTGCTTTGACTGAAAGCAGAAAACACAGCGCCAGGGAGGGGAAGGAAGGTACGGAAGGGTGCTGGCTTTAATTAAGGATGTCAAGTAAGGTATTTATTTTTCACATTTGCGTCATGGAGGAAAAGGCATGTTATGTATATCTATCCCAGTATCCTCTGCCTCTGCGCAGCAGTTGAGAACAGGGGAAGATGATTTAGGGGCCATTCATAAAATAAAATTATATTAGGGTAAGAGGTGAATTGCAGGGATGTTTTCACCTCGGGGTTCAAAGTGACATCATAGACAACTCGAGCTTCAGTCTCATTGTCAATTTGATGTCACTAAGAAGCCCTCGCTGAAAAACATCGCTGTAATTCACCGTTACCCATCTATAATTCAATATGCTATATATAGCTACACAAACATGTTTGTAAAACTCATATATTTTCTCCTCAAGTACAGACAATTTTTGTACTAACAATTTATAACTCACTTATAATTTGATTTTAATTCAGCATATGCATCAAACATCTTTAGTCAAGCATGATCATAGACAAAATGCTGCTCAGTGTCTGTGAGTCGAAGATGTGGCCTTTGGGGGTCAGCTGCTTATTCAAGGGTTCATAACCACTTCCATGCCATCTGCGAAACTCAGCTGTAATGCTCCCAGAAATGGCAGTGTTTTCAACAATCATTTTAAAGAGTCAGTGACCTTAACATTGCAGTGCCTGAAGAACAGTAAATCACAGATTGTTTTTTGTGGAAGAAGGTTCCTATAATTTGTTGGGAATCATATATTTCAATTCTCTGAACTATTTGGTGAGCCAATAACATCATTTGTGTCTGCTTTGTAATTATGAGCTTAGCACAGCAAAGGAAATGCGTCCAAAGTTTTTAATTTCAAAAGCTCAAGAGCACAGGTATCAGAACCCGACAAAAATATTTACTTGTAAAATGTTGTAAATGACACTGTGTTCTCTTCTTGGCCCCTGTCAATTTATAGAGACGGTACCACCAAATCATAAAATAAAAGAAAAAAAAACAATTGTAACCATTATTTAAGTTTTGTACAGGTTTTGTAAGAGGGCGATAGATGTGTGACATTCCACCAAGCTCTTGTCTCAGTACCGCTTGAATGCATTTCCTCAAATTGTAGTTTTCCTCCAGACGATCTTAAAGATTTCCGAACTTTTTCTCAGAAAAATGCTAAGAAAAGGCCTGCGCAAACTGCAAAAAGAGTAAGCTAGATTAACCTATTGGTGGTGGACCTCCACAAAAAGATCAGGTTGTAATTATACTTCTGTAAAAGTAAGCAAAAAGCTCATAACTTAAACACACAAAGTTACAACTGAGAAGCAAAACATCCAGAGAATATCCTGGTCCTCAAAGCTTAAACACAGACAATATGACAAATAGTATGCTCTAATTAGGGGTGGGCGGGACTCGTGGAGTTTTACTCCGCGGAATTCCATGGAGTTACCTAAGAACTCTGCAAGATTCAGAAGAGTTCCGCGAGCAGCGGTTTGGTATGTCGAACTGCTTGCACTGATTTTAACCCCTTGAGTGCTTATGACGGCACCACGCCGTCATGAGTCACGGGCGGCGTGTGCTCATGACGGCGTGGTTCCGTCATGCCGCGGCCGCTCCGCCCACGCAGCATTAATTCCCCGCTTGTGCGGGCGAATTAATGAGCGGGCGTGGTCATGACGGAACCACGCCGTCATGACTCATGACGGCGTGGAGCCGTCATGAGCACCGAAGCGCCGCGCTCACCCCCTAGCCCCCCGCGCCGCGGCGAAGGGGTTAAAGAAGGGAGTTTGTCCAACGTGAATGGCACTATGCTGCGTGCCAGAGGGCGCTGCTTCTTTCTGCTACTTGAGTAATTTTGTCAAGAGGCAGCTTTCTCAACGGTAGCTGCAGCTTTCTCAACGCAAGTGGTAGTGACCTGCTGGTACCGCCTGCGTTGAGAAATCTTACGTTGAGGTGGTCTAGGGCTCGATTTTCTCTTTGCGCTTGCCAACTTACTGTTGGGGAGCCGCATGCGAGAAAAACTCCTCCATGCAGTGGTTGGCAGAAACTTTTCAGAAATCTGTGCTTGAGTGGGCAAACATTTACCGGCCAACCCTAGCTCTAATAAAGTGATCATGCGAGTAAAACAACTCTTTGGAATATATTTTTATTTGACAGCTATAATCATGGCCAGGTGATCTAAGAAAAAATGTATATATGTTGGTTAACTATACACTCCTTCCTTCTCATCCATCATGCCAGTACACCTTCTTCAATGGTTTTTAGTCCAAAATAAAGAGAATACCTGTAGAAATACACATTTCAGGTGATTAAAATAAACTGTTCATCTCCAGGGACTTTAATAAAAGAATGAGAATTAAATATTTACAGCCTTTGCCCATTGACTCGGGTTTCGAAGTATAAATAATGCCACTTGGAAACAACTTATAGAAAAACTGCTCAAGATTTATGAGGTTAAAGTCTCCTCAGTTATTGCATGAAGTGGAGTGTTTACCAAGACAGAGTGAACTATCTGAAAAGAGGTGAAAGGAAAATATTAAAATGTATTCTTGCAGTAAGACAATCCTTATTAGTGCAAACTAATTAATTCAGAAATTAGCTCCATTACAACTGGTACTTATAGTTTTCAAAATAATCTGAAAAATGGTACCCTGTGTCTAAGTATCCAAGACTGTGAGTACTTGATTTTCCAACAATGGACTTGCCAAAACTGGTTAGAGATGCGCTTATGAAGTATAGTTTCATTCAAGATGAAAAACATACGTTGTGCCGCAATAAGAAGATTCGACATCTAAATCAACATCTGTGAAGCTCCATCATAACCTGTGCTCGCGTGTCTCTGTTAATGTGCAATGGACTGGCCATCCCTTATGCATGCATGTTGTAATTCATGAGAAGGCAAAACTGTAAATAGGATTGTTTGCCAAACGTTATACCACATTGTAGAGGGGTGTGAACCCTTCTCAAGTAACAGCAACAGTTCTTGTCAGGGTGGACCATAAAAGTCATGAAATAAACCTATGCTTAACTCTCTGGTAGCTTGGCACAAAAGAAGTCAGGCTTAACTTAGGGGCAATCAGTAAAGTATTTATGGAGCACATAAACAATAATAAATTGAAAATGCAAGAAGAGAAAAATCACACATCAATTTAGACAAATAGAGTAAAATATAATAAATTAATTGATACCAACCTGACTAAAATCAAACCAGTAGAACCGGAGATATGCAATTTCAAAGATTTATTGTAAGGATAGCACCTAAAACATCAAATTGTCAACCACGGAAATCCAGTCCCATGAGACTAGGGCAAAGCCGAAAGTTATGGCCCACCACGATGGAGCATGGATCTGATGCACAAAGTGGACTTGACCCAGTCTCTGCTTACCTTCGGACTTGGAATACATTTGGGAAGAAAATATCTGAGAAGGTAAAGTTCAGCGGGGCATGGCAGCTGGCGGTGTCTGAGGAAGAGGCATCACCGTGGGGGAGCCGATGGACAAAGTTGTGGTGAAGATTCCCATTCAGACTTAGAGACTGGTTGCAACTTTGCCAGTCCAACCGCCAGAGAACCGTGGTCACCATGTCCACGCCCCCACTGTGCCGGCACAAGACCGACCGCCATATTGCAAGTTGTGCGGTCTGAAACCCAGATCGCGGGCACATTGGTTCACCCAGTGGTCCTGTGGCGGTTTGAAATACTGGGGGTTCATCGGCGGTCGCCGCCAAGCCTGTGGTCCTACCGCCGGGCGTATTATGAGTACACAGTCTTACTGGCGGTCTCACAGTGGTGCCCGACCACAGCGGTTTGCGCAAAAAAGAAAAAAAACACAACACTGACCATTGGATGGATTCTAAAAATACACACCTGGTGTGCTTTGGCAAGATGTCATGCCTGCAAGTCACACTATAAAACACAGCCCATCCCTGACCAGCATCCTTTGTTTCCAAACTGCAGCACAGGAAGACAGACAGCCATTCACTGCTCTTTTTAGATAAGGCAACCCTTTTTTATCTTCACATTTAGCACTCTCCGTCACCTACATGTATTTTAGTTTTTGGCACCGCTTTGGCACATCCCTTGTCTGTATTTCTTCCTTAAACCCATTCACACTTCATTTTGATTTTTATCACCATGGCCCCCAAAAACTTGCCTTCACTGAACAAGAGTTGACATTCATGGTGGATGAAATCCTTAGAGTAGAGACCCATATTTTTGGAACACAAGTCCAGCATACTCTTCACACTAGGAAAGCAGAAATGTGGGATAGGATAGTCAACAGAGTGAATGTCTTTGGTACCACCCTGTGCACACAGGGCGACATCAGGAAGAGGTAGAACGACCTCAGTCACAAGATGCATGGCAAGTACACCAGCCACCAACAGGAGGCACAGAGGAGTGGTGGGGGCCCTTCCAGTGCACCATTACAACTCATGCCCTGGGAGGGGAAGATCTTGTCCATTCTGCATACTGAGGGCTTGCCAGGAATACCTGGGGGACTGGACTGTGGAAAATGACACTTTAACAACTGCCACAATATCACAATGACCTGTTTGCAAACAACTCTGCCTTTGCTATTGTCTCCTACATCTACTCTCATAACATGTAACATAGAAAGTATCTGAGATATCTGCTTTTTTGTGGCAATGAGTATTGGTGCATATGACACCACATGCCTACAACTCTTTGACCTGTCACATGTTTCAATGATTAAATGAAAAGTGGTGTAATGCGGGAACAAATTCTCGTATCATTAGTTATCCAATGATTACACAAATGAATCACTGGGGCTGTCTACACAATTTCTGCAAATGTATTTTAACATTTTATTTAAGCCTATAATTGTTCACTCCTGGAGTGGGTTCCTGGGTTTGACAATGTTGTAAAGCACATTAAACATCCACAAATAAACCAAATGAGAAAACATTCATAATGGACAATCAACGCACAGAGTTGGGCATACATAAAACACGTTTCAAAAACTCAACAACAAATGTGCCAACTAGGAAGTTATTTTCTTCTGTCTTCCAGTTGTTTTTAACGGATATGGCTGTATTATTTGCTTTTTGCACAGTCCATAACAGAAATAGTCTGTGGATTGTACACAAGTGAGAAGCAATTTTGCTGAGTTACAGCATAACTACGGAGTACCCCAAATATGTCAGCTGTGAAAGAAACACAGCTCATTTCCAATGGCAAGTGTCCAATTCACTACAGATTCCTAACAAGATGAATAATGTCACTTATACAACCAACATGCCTGTTTGTCTGAAATCGACCCAAAGATGCTTTGGAATCGAGAAATACACATGATATGACTACATTGTGTGTGTAGCTGAGTGTTGGAACTGTTGCATCTATCCCCAAATCCCCAAAAAGTTTTTGCGTCAAATCCAATTAGATATGAATTCAGATACATAGATTGAATGTTAAATAATGTCTAGTAACCAAATTCAACTCTGTACTCATTGCTGACTGAAGTAATAACTAATTACTCTTTATCCCTTCTAGCTCCAAAATTAACCAGACACAAACAACTTTGATGTGTATACCACAATTTGACCATTGATTATGTTTTTTATAACTCAACACGTGAATCCACTACTGCAGCTGAGCAGAGGCAGGAAAGCCACCAGAGTCCCTCTCCAACCCAGGAGCAAAATTAAGCCCTCAGTGATGCCAATGCTCCTGAACTGGTGGACGTCGGTGACCATCCTGGCCCATCTGGTCAGCCTGGGCAGATGCCTATAGTTGGGCTCACTGTGCCCGCAACTCCAGCCACTGCAGAAACACCACAGATAATCGCTGGCCCCACAACCAGTGCACCTAGCACTGTCAGTAACTTCCATTGGCCACCAGTCCTGGCCTCTCAGATGGCCCCCACCACCACCCCAGTCAGTAAGGAGCCAGGACCCAGTAGTAGGGTGCAGTCTGTGCCTAGGGCACAGGGCAGTAATCTAGTCATCATGGTGGGGGTAAATATGGGCCCCCAGAGGGAGCCCACTGAGGGTACGGACACCCAGGCTGACATCACAAAAGTCCAGGTCTACCACAATGTGTTGGGCCGTCTTGTTACAGAGGTGGGAGAAATGAAAGTGCTGTACGAAGGCTTATACCAGGAGGTACCGGGATACAGGTGGAGGTGGGCGGCATCTACACAAGGTTGTGGGCCTACACTCTGAAGTGGCTGGGGTCCGCACTGAGGTGTCCTGCCTCCGTTCCGAGGTGGCCTAACTGGTAGGGGTGGAGTGGGATATTAATACCACCCTCTGCAGGGCTTTTTCTCTGTCATCTACCCCTCCCTGTGGGCCTAGTAATTCCACAAAATCAACATCTGCTGTAGCAACAGGGAGGGAAGCCGTGACAGAGGAGGCTACTCCTGCAAATGCCCCTTGCCCAGCAGCACACGATACCCCCTCTGTAAGAAAGGGGGCATGTTCATGTAAGGATTCAGGAGTGAAGGATGGCAAGGAAGACACCACTTCAGCAAGAGAGGTCGTTCCTAATGTCCCTCTGTGTGTGCGCAAAACATTCTGCTTGTTGACTTTCTGTCCTTCATTTCTATTTCTGGTGGGAGGAGTATGTTGGACTCCAGAAATAATGGACTCTACTTCAATGTTTTTATCCACCATGACTGATTCTCTCACTGTGTTTTAAATAGTTTTTCACTCATTGCGTTTCAGGTGATTACTTTAGTCTGTTCACTCAATAAAAAACTCAAGTCACCTAAGCATTTTCTCCTGTTGTCATTCTCACATATGACAATGAGAATGAGAAAGTACAACCATGTGAACTTTGCTATGTCAAAATTAGGGACTAATGGAAGCATGGATATGTTGTATGTTTAAAAAATGAACAAATCTGGAACACTACCATGTCACAACAAGTCATACATACGAGTGTCTGGGCTTACAACATCTTATTACATTGGTCAATTCATAGGCTTACATGATGTCAGACACATATAAAAAAAACATGACTCAGTGAGCCAGGGCCAATGATCACATAATTTCCTGCAAACTTACACACATGGTAGGAGGGGACACATCTGATAACATCCCACACAATAGCCAACAACAAATTAGATCTACATCATCAGCTTCAGGCATGTTGACGACCTCTCAAAAGGAATACTACATCAAATAAATTTGTACACAGACACATGTCAGTACCACAGTTTCTGACCACAGGGTCTTTTCAATCTAGTGTAAAATGTATCTAGTGGAATGTTACAAACTAATGTCAGTGATGGGCTATAAGCACTTTGATCCAACAATGAGGGACACAGCAACACCTACATCCGGTTTGTAGACAATGACAAATCAGACAATGTGATTTGGCCACAGCATTACAATTTGTAGGATCACATGATAGCACACATAGTGCATTAGGACCAACACACAAGAAATAAGTCCAATGGAAGCCAAGTAACTTCCATCCTATCGCTGTGAAGCTGTCTTGGTACCGGCTTTGTACCTCAAAACTCTGTGACACATATTCCCAGGAACAATCCATGTCCACTTAATACGTCTGAACAGCAACATATACCTGCTGATGTCACAACTCTGAAATGTCAAAATAAAGATAACATGGTGAAGATTCCTACAACAGAGCAACACAGAGAGATTAGCTTTTCAAAAATTCTTATGACACACATAACATTGTCTAGTTCTATAGAACACAGTCCTAAATAACATTTACAACTGAACAAAGCGACACTAACAAAATATTCACCTTTTCCCAAGATTTTTCCAGACCTACATAGTCCCAGCTACTAGCTTCAAAATCAGCCTCACTACAAGATTGCCCAGATTGTTAGTTCATCACATCTCACACCATACTTACAATCAGGAGAAGTAGGTCTGGATGAGTTCCCGATGCAAATCTTTACTCTCTCTTCACCACCATCATCATCTTCATTTAGCATTTCAGGGTCCACACCCTGTAGGTCTTCATGGCCTGCATCCTCTGCGATGTAAGGGATGTTCTGTCGCAGGGCAATGTTGTGGAGGATGCAGCAGCCCACGTTGATCTTGCGCACCTTCCTGGGTGAGTAGAGGGCTCCCCAGTCCTGTCCAGGCATCTGAATCTGGCTTACAGGAGCCCAAAAGGCCACTCTACTGGCCTTTGTGTTCTTCCTTGGGCCTCATTGAAGCAGACTTCCCCTGGCGTTGTAGGATTTCTCAGCAGGGCCAACAAACATGGCCGGTTGGGATACCCTGAGTCTCCTAGATGGGAGATAGATAGAAGGGCAGAAGGTAATAACACACAATCAGATCATACTACCTCACTTTCCCCAAAATATAGCTTAAATACATCACACTTACCTACAAGCCAGGCCCTCTCTGAAAGGAGTTGTGACATCAGCTGTGGTATGGTGCTCATCCGCAGTATGAAGTCATCATACATAGATCCTGGGAACTGGGCACAGATATTGGATATGTACAAATCTGCTAAACAGACAACTTGCACGTTGATAGAATGGAAGTGCTTCCTGTTCTGGTACACTTGCTCTCTGTTGTGTGCTGGTACTAATCCAATATTGATGCTATCAATTGATCCAATTACATTTGGGATGTGACCAAAACCATAGAAACCTGCCTTCACAGTGGCTAAATCCTGACATCTGGTCAACTGGATGTAAGCACCTCTGTGAGGACATGAATGAACATCGGTTGTGACATTCCACCTGAAAGAGCAACAGTAAATTGAAATGAGGCTGTGGCCAGAAAATGCAAAACAGACATGAGTTTAACTAGTGATGGTATTGAGTTTGGGTATTGAGGTGAGGTAGGAGGTCAGGCTCCAACTGACGACTAACATCCAGTATTGTTTGACGATTCAATCCGAACTTCTGGATTATGTGACGCTCTTGCATAGTGTGTAGGTCCGGGAGTGGGTGAAACAGTAAAGGCGGGTGTCTTCTTCCTCTCCCAGGGTACCTACCTATGTGAGAAGTAAATGTAACATGAATATTGATCTCTATTTGCAAATTTACATATATGTGACCTGTAAGGCCAAAGTCATGTGTTTGTACATTTAGGCATAAGAAAGCACTCAATATGTGACTTCATGACTGTGCAATCTGACTTGTTCACCAGCCATCCACAAGCAGGCATACACAGGGCTGTCACATTACTGTGCACACCATCAAATCAAAGTAGAGAAATTGCACTATAGTGAGGCATCCATGACATGTATAATCTGAAAGGCATTGCATATAGCGCAACGCACATTGTACATATGTGAACAGTAATGCACTACACAGATGAAGTGTTGTACAGGACATGACATGGAAATTCAGATTTGAAGTTGTCAAGGTCTCAGCACTCATGTGGTAGTGGTGCACTTTGGTGTGCCAAATACAGTTTCTGCAAATGTGCACATGCCGTTTGCAACAATGTAAACATGACCGCAACCATGGTGAATGCCTGATCTCACTAATAGGACAAAAAGAGGGTTCCTTGGGTGTCGGTCGATGTCCACATGTTTGGCTGCTACTTGCAAGGCGGTCTCTGCCATAGGCTAATGTTGGGGAATGTGACTACGGCAGACCAATGGCTGTGTGCGTCTACACACATGACCGCGTAAACAACATACATGTACGTCGCGTTTTGAAAAATAACTCACTTGCTGACACTGCTGTCATTAACACCTCCTCTTCATCACCTACTGTGTGCCACCGCTAGGAGCAGCCATGCCAGGCCAAACAGGTAAGAGGCCCCCTGCTTTCATGCCAGAAGAGCTGGAGACACTGGTTGGAGAGGTCCTTCCCCTGTTTGGCCAGCTCTGTGGCTCACAAGGGGAGCAGGTAAGTTTTGCATGATGTATGAAGGATACTGATGTCTCAACCTTAACATGTCCATGTTCGACTATATGCCTATGAGTTCCAGAGTAAAAGTACAGACGCATTTGTTAGGATGTATTCTCAAAATTTAGTCAGAGATGTGTTGGATGATGATGCTTTGTACATTGGCTGCAAACACTATTCATTATGATGTTGGAGCCACACTATATCCAATCCCTGTGCCATGCACAAACAACTGCATGCAGAGTGTAATGTGGAGTAATATGGGCTTCACGTGGAGATATTATTAAATCTGCCAAGGCATGAACATGGAGCAATGCATTACTAGTGGAGGTAACATATAGGGTGGAGCACTAGTCGAATGCAGGTATGTGTATGGTCCCCCAGTTCTCTCAGCACATATCAGTCTGCACCAACCTCTTGGCTGGGAGTGACGGAACATCACAAACATGTTAAGTGAGCAACACAATGTTGTCCTGTATTGCATGACCAACACATTTACACTAACCTACTAACAATCTGCAAATATGATGTTAATGTGGGGTCACTGAGGTAAGCATGCAAAGAGCCAATCCTGCCAATGGTTCCTACCCACTCCGGCCCAAGATTTAGCTGAAGTATATGTGACATAGCACTGCAGCACAGTGTCCTCTTCAAGGCTATCTGCCAATCCAGAGATAGTGTCCAAAATAGTGTTCAAGGACAATTGGTGGACCTAAAACGTTTTAATAAAACAACCTATGTGATTAGACCTGACAGGAGCCACAGACCTGAGTGTACGTGCCATTTATCCTCATTCCCAAAGTGTCACACTGCCTTATGACAGACCCCTCACTACCACAAGTGTGTTGTAACAGTTCATGATTTGTGCTCTCATTTGGCAGAGTATATGCACTCTTGAAACATGTACTGTGCAGATAGTTGGCTATTCTAGCAGTCATATCCATCACTGCACCACCAGGTGACAGTGGTTGAAAGTGCTAAATGGCTTAGCTCTGCTGCCAGGACCTCGGCCACACACTTAATGAGTCATATGACTTTTTAACATGGAGTTGTACACATGACTTCTATTTTGCAGACTGTGAGCACAAAGTATGACACATGCCAGACCTTCCATGTTGAAGGATGTTTTTGGGATGTATCACAGTGTGTGCTAAGTCAAGTTGTGAACAGGATGTACAGAGTCACACGTCTGGCCTGTTAAAATGTCTGTACAGTCATGCAGATTTTCTACAGCTGTCATGTGCTCCCAATGGTGTGTAGTGGTACATCTTTTGCAAATCAGCATAACATGTGAAGTGGACCTGGCCTTAGTGTTGTATTTAGGTTGGGATAGGCCATAGGCTACCCAACCAGAGTTCGGTGTAGTCGTCAGATGATTAATGTAACATTGCCTCATTTCAGTGTGCATGGGCATCAAGGAAGACCACACATTTGTGGTCTTGTCAAGTTCTACTTGGACATACTATGTGTGTACAACTTCTTGATCTGCTACACAGATGACCTCTGTCTTGCATGTCCACTTAAGTCTCCTCATCTATTGCAGCCATCCAGGTCAATGCCCATCTCTAGCTAAGACATTGGAAAGCCATCGCCCAGAAAGTGGGGTCCCTGGGAGTCTATCGCTGGTGCAGCGTCCACTGCAGGAAGAGGTGGGAGGACCTGAGATACTGAACCAGGAACATCACAAAAGTCCAGCTGGGGAAGTCCTCCCAATGTTTTGCCTATGTGCACTATAATGCACTACACAGATGAAGTTTTGTTTTGGACATAACATGAGAATGGAGTTTTTCAAATGTAAACATGTTTGCCCTCATATGTAGTGTGGTGACGCACTTAACTATCACCAATACTGTTTTCCCAACCACTAATATGGCAGATGACTGACCTCACTAATAGGACATATCGAGTGTCCGAAACCGGATGAAGTTGAGCACGCGGTAGGTGGTCACATGCACGTTGGACACAGTCACAGGCTAATGTTGGTGATAGTAACGGGTGCTGTCCAATGGCTGTGTGCATCAACGCTGATGACCGCACACATGGCATACATGTATGACGAGGTTTGAAAAACAACTCACTTGCCTCCTGTCACTGCTGCTTTCAACACCTCCTCCATTTGTGCTGCTGTTAGCCACCTCGGGGAGCAATCATTGCACGCCATGCAGGTGAGAGGGCCCTTCACTCCAGAGGGCTGGCTACCCTGGATGATGGGGTCCTTCCCTTGTATGGTCGGCTCTATGGCTCACCAGAGGAAAAGTTAATTAGCTCAAATAGTTTTTTAACTCTATTTAACTGCTTCCTTTCCATTCCCTTAGGCTACATTGTGTCTCTGAGAGTCAGAGTGTAGAATGTATTTTGATGGCATACAATATGTGGTGCCTACATATCAATTAATCAATTAATCAATCAGGGAATTTTAAGCACGCTACTCACCCGTGATGTCTCAAGGCACTGGGGGTGGGGGGGAAGCAGCTCCGGTTAGTTGAAGAGCCAGGTCTTGAGGGTCTTCCTGAATGTGTGCAGGGTGGGGGCACGTCTGATGTCAATTGGGAGCTCGTTCCAGGTCTTGGCCGTGATGTAGGAGAAGGTTCTCCCACCTGTTCTTGCACTGCGGATGCGCCGGGGTTTGGCAAGGGCGAGGTCGGCGATCGGAGGTTCCTCTTGGGTACGTGGAAGGAGATTCTATTGTTGAGATATTGGGGTCCGGTGTTGTGGAGGCATTTGTAGGTGTGGGTGAGTATCTTGAAGGTTACTCTGTTTTCAACGGGGAGCCAGTGGAAGTTACGCAGGTGTTGGGTGATGTGTTCGTGTTGAGGGATGCCGAGGACGAGTCTGGCTGTGGTGTTCTGTATGGTCTGGAGCTTACGGAGCAGAGACTTGTTGATCCCGGCATAGAGGGCATTTCAGTAGTCCAGTCTGCTGGTTATGAGTGTGTGGGAGATGGTCTTCCTTGATTCAGGGGGATCCATTTGAAGGTCTTTCAGAGGATGTGGAGGGTGTTGAAGCAGGTGGAGGCGACATCGTCGACCTGTCGGGTCATGAAGAGGGAGGAGTTGAGTATGATGCCGCGGTTTTGGGCATGGTCCATGGGGGTGGGGGGCTGCCGAGGGCGGTAGGCGACCAGGTGTTGTCCCACGCAGAGGGGGAGGGGCCGAGGACAAGGACCTCTGTCTTCTCCGAGTTGAGCTTCAGGCAGCTGCTGTTCATCCAGGATGCAATGTCCTTCATTCCTTCTTGGAAGTTGAGTCTGGTGGTGATGGGGTCCTTGGTGAGGGAGAGGATGAGCTGGGTGTCGTCGGCGTAGGATACTATGCTGAGTCTGAGCTGTCTGACGATAGCGGTGAGGGGGGCCATGTAAATGTTGGAGAGAGTGGGGCTGAGCGACGATCCTTGGGGTACTCCGTAGTTGATTTCCTTGGGTTCGGAGAGGAAGGGTGGCAGTCTGATTCTTAGGGCGGTTTCCTGTATGCCGCCGTTGTGGAGTCTGGCGGGGAGTGTGTGGTGGGAGACGGTGTTCAACGCTGCAGAGAGGTTGAGTAGGATCAGGACTGCGGTATGCCCTTGGTCGAGGAGGGTGCAAATGTTGTCTGTGGCGGCGAGTAGAGTGGTCTCGGTGCAGTGGTTGCTGCGAAATCCGGATTGGGAGGGGTCGAGGATGCAGTTTTCTTCGATGAAGTTTGTTAGTTGGATGTTGACGCTCTTCTCTGTGACTTTGGCTGCAAAGGGGAGGAGGGAGATGGGTCGGTAGTTCTTGAGGTCCGTGGGATCTGCTGAGGGCTTCTTAAGTAGGGGTCTGACTTCTGCGCATTTCCAGTCATCGGGAAAGATGCCGGTTTCGAAGGTGGCGTTGATGGTGCGTCGTAGTTCCGGAGTGATGTGGCTGCGGCTCTGTGGAAGATGTGTGGGGGGCAGGGGTCCATTGGGGCTCCTGAGTGAATGCCTTTCATGGTTGATGCGGTGTCTTCTGTGGTGACTGGGGTCCAGGAGGAGATGGTGGGCTGGCTGGCGTTGCTGGTGGATGGAGTGGTTTTGGAGTCAGTTGTCTGGTCATTGAAGTTGTTGTAGAGGCCCTTGATTTTCAGATGGATGTAGGAGCTGAGCTTGTTGCAGAGGCCCTGGGAAGGGGTAATGTCTGTGGTTTCACTGGGGAGTTTGGTGAATTCCTGGATGACGCTGAAGAGTTCCTTGGAGTTGCTGGAGGTGGCGAGGATCTTGTTCTGGATGAAGGTCCTTTTAGTGGATCTGATGCATTGGTGGTATTCCGTCATGGTGTTCTTATAGGTGGTGCGATCTTCCAGGGTTTTTCTGTTTCTCCAGTTCTTCTCGAGACGTCTGCAGATGCGTCTGGATTCTTGGAGGTCAGTGGTGAACCAGATGGCCTTTCTGGGGCGCTGTCTGTTGGGGTTGCGTATGGGTGCAAGCTTGTCTGCTCAGTTGGTGATCCATCTGTGGAGTTCTTTGGCTGCGAGGTTGGCGTCAGTCGAGGTGGTGGGGGCGTTGCGGTTGAGGGTGGAGTTGAGCTGTTCCTCTGTGAGTTTGCTCCAGTTTCTTCGTGGAGTGCGGGGTGCAGGTTTGGGCGGCATGGGTTTGTTGACGAGGAAGTGTACGCAGTGGTGGTCCGTCCATGGGGGTTGCGTGGTGTGGCTGAAGCTGATATTGTTCCCACTTGCAAAGATGGGGCCGAGGGTGTGTCCTGCCTTGTGGGTAGGGGTGGTGACGAGCTGTTTCAATCTGATGTTGGCGAGGTTGTCCAGGAGGGTGGCGGAGTTGGGGTCGTCGAGGGGGAAGTTCAGGTCTCCGATGAGTCCATGGAGGTGATGGCATGGGGTGCCAATGAGGTCAGCGATGGTAATGGCAAACGGGGTGCGAGGTCCAGGCGGTCTGTAGGCGAGGGTGCCACGAACTGTGGTTCTAGGGCTGGTCTGGATCTGGAAGTGAAGCTGTTCGGTGGTCGAGAAGGAGTCGCTTGTGGTGGAGGTCGAGAGTCGGAGGGAGCTCTTGTGTGCAATGGCAAGTCCTCCTCCTGGGCGTTTGGGGTGGTCCATCCTCTGGATCTTGTATTTCTCAGGAATGGCCTTGGCGATGTCGGTGGCAGAGGAGGCGTTGGTCCAGGTTTCTGTGAAGAAGGCGACATCGGGTGAGCGGGTGTCGAGGAGGTCCTAGCTCTCCATGGCGTGTCTGTGCAGGGAGCGCACGTTGAGGAGGATGCACTTCAGGGCTTCGGTGGTGTTGGCGTACGACTTGGGGGCGGTGACCGTGGGGGTGCGAAGGGTGGTGAAGGTCTGGCAGCAGTGACGGCAGGAGAACTGGCAGTGGGTGGTGTTCTGCGTGGACAGCTGGCAGTTGTTGTTCTTTCCGGGGTTGAGTGTGAGGAGGGCAGCTGGGTTGTAGCGGTGGGTGGTCGGAGATTCAGGGTCCCTACCGCTGGTCGCGGGCAGGTTGTGGACGGGTCACGGACGGGCGCAGATGGGCTTGCCTTTGGCGAGCCAGCGGCGCAGCCGCACATCGGCCGCCATTAAATAGGGGAAGGTGAGGCAGGGAAGCACTGCTGGGAGGCGGGAGTGGGAAAACCGGAAGGGGGGAGGGGCCGCGGGGGCATCAGCGGCAGGAGGGAAAACTGGGCAAGGTGACACAATGGGATAAAAGAGCATAAACAGCAAGCAGGGAGAAAAATAACATAATAGAAAGGCACAATACCAGCACAATAACAAAAATAGAAAGGCACAATACCAGCATAGGACACACGTGTAATGGATAATGGAGCCCTGTACTTTGTGGAGAGAAGACCACCATTGTAATGTGTGATAAGGGTGATTTCTACTTGTGTTACATGCATATATCTGCGCAGGGCTTAAGTTCATAGTAGCTAAAATGAGATCTCAAATCGCATCATGGTATATGTGCCTAGTTATATATGGGCTTTGCACCATGAACCATGTCTGTATACTGTTATAAGCATTTGAGGATGACTTTAGCCAGGCGTACCATCCCACAGATCACTCAGCCCGCATCAGATGGTGTAAAACAGTTGTCTGGGAGGTAGCTATACCTCACAGACTCCTTCAGAGTGCCAAACAACCATAAGCTTACATATGAGGTGGGCAGAAGATTCATTTTTATGTATTGAATTGGTGGAAATGTGAGGTTCATATGGGATAATTATCCTCAGCCTGTAGAGAGCAAGGCCTGACAATTATTTGTGGGCAGTCTGTGCCATGGACCAGCCTGGGCCAGAGTTACTGTGGCAGGTAACTGATGCACAGAGTAATGTCCCTGTAGACCTGCTGATCCATGGATGTTTCCAGAAAGAGTTATCTCTACCACTAGTAGCCTTGATAGCTGTTACTTAGATAATATAAGGAATGGTGACTAAGGTGAGCCCCTGACCTGATACATCTTTCCATTGAAGTTTTGGAAATTAGGGACCCATACAGATATAATATTCTTGCTTATCGTAGGGAAAATAATTGTGTGGGAAAAAGCGGTAGATAAGCAAGTTGACAATTTTAAATTCGGTTTTCTAAGCAACAAAACAGTATAAATTATTAACAATCAATCATGTAAATAGTTTCAGAAAACACCAACACAAAGAAAAAGGGATATATATCAAAATTAATGTATTTATTATTTTTTTGTTTAGTATTCAGTGCAAACGTTTTTTTAGAGAGTTTTCTTCAAAAGATAATAAATTCATTAGAGCAGATATCCCCATTTGAAGGATCTGACATTACTGCTGTGGCCAAAACGAATGCTGCCCTCTACCTAGACAATTAACAGGTACATATATTATATATTAAAAAAAACGTTCCTTATGGGGTATCTGCTTTTTCCCACACAAACATCTTTCCATTGACCCACAGTAACAATGTGTGTCTGTCACTAATGACAGTCAACAAGTCTGTTGACACTTTTCCAATAGTGTTGCTTCCACTGTGCATGCCTATTGCACACCTGAGACATGAACAGCACAGATAGTGGGTTAGTTCTGAATAGATTTAGAAATGTAAATCATCTGCTTGGTTACAATATTTCCTAGCACACAAAACATACATTGGTATGTTGATTTGCATCCCTGTTACAGTGCCACATATAGCAAAAGGTGTGTCTTGTGATGGCAGTACATACCACACAAAGTTATTCTGATGTACTTCGATATCCCAATAAGTAGTCCACATTTGCACACATCCCCCAGAGAGGTAGCTCTCACTGATACACATACTGCCTTACATTGTGACCTTAGTCTTAGGATGTTGTGTATACTATGGTGCTCGCCTCTATGGACCATATGCATGGCAGGAAAGGTGTCTGGACAGTCATACACAGGTATTTTACCCTTCAAAAGGCCCAAATGGTCTGCTGTGTGTCATATTACCTCACATCACATTCCATGTAGGATGGCCCTTGCCTACATGAGGTTAGTGGGCTGCCTCAGTCAGTGTAGGTCATGACCAGGGTTGAGGTTAGTCATCAGATGATCACAAAAATATATATCCACAGTTTAGTTGTGCTTAGCAGATAACTTGGACACATGTATTTTGTTGACTCTTGATGAATGCTTGTGCTAGTTGTCAACAAAATGTGTATCAACCCTACAGTTATCATTAAACTTCCAGTTACAATCTGTTTCTAAATCTATTACATCCATACAGGTCAGAAGAAGGCCATTTGGAGATCCATCACCTGAACTGTGCGGACCCTGGGAGTCTTTACTGGTACAGTGTCCACTGCAGAAAGAGGTGGGAGGACCTGCTGCGTTGCTCCCGGAAGATCGTGGAGGTCCAGCTGGGGAAGTCCTCCCAACGTGGAAGGGGTGTGCACCGGTACCTGACTCCCTAATGGCCCACATCCTGGCAGTGGCCTACCCGGTGCTTGGTGGGTAGTTGAGGGCCCAACAGCAGCTAGGAGGGGGGTGAGTAATTTGCTGGCTAATCTGAGTCTTGCCTAACCATCTATTCATTGTTACAGGCACCTGAAGCCACACCAACCTTGACCTTGACTGATGCTAAACCATATAGAAGTGTGTTGGCATGGTTGGCATTGGTAGCATATCTGTGTTGTACTATCAAATGCAGAAGTTTTTGCTACAAGATTGATGGCTCTACATAGTATGAAATCAGCGTCCTTCACTTTTGAATATGTTAGGCAAGATGTCAAGGGCTTTTGTGACTGGTGATATGCATGCAAGTCATGTCTCATCACAGACAGGGGAGTGGGGACATGGGTGGGTGTGTCACACATACCCATTTACATACTTTATTGTAAAACATCTGATGCTCATGTTGAAGCAATACATACATGGTCTGAGGTCATATTTCACAATGTTATGTTTCATGCTGGTGAGGTGTCAGTAGACGTGTAAGTGACATGCACATGTAGAATTGTGGAGGAACTGTAACTGCCTGATGACATGCAGCAGGTAGTGTAAATCAGACTTGTAGTCATATGTGAGTGTGTACTGTCAGCAACATACTGGAATATTTATAAGTGAAAAATATTAAGGTGCTGTGATGTCCCTTCCCTATTGGTTACAAGTGTAACATACACTACATGGACAGGACATTCGCTGTGTCTCATCACTCTTACCTGTTATAATAGCTTTACAGGGGAAATGTGTAGTATTCTGTTCATGTTAAGGTTCAGCCATTATCTCTCCCCCTGCTCAGCCAGTGTGAATGTGCTGTGTGCTGCATGGAATGTTGGAGTGATGATGCGTATTGGAATGTTGGGTGCCTGAGAGGTGAAGTGGACAGTTGGAGAATGGGCTGAGCAGCAGGCAGGCTGCTCCTGGTGGGGCTGCTCTACAGAACTTAACTACCTGCTGTACTGGAACTATTCTACATGTATCTATCTTCAATGAAACTTCATGAACTACATCCGACCTGCGTGGACCTTCTTTACTACATTATTTTGGCGACAAGTTGGTGACTACCTATGTGTTACAAACGGATTTCAGGGACCTGGAAAAGAAAAGATTACCTGAAAATAGAGTAAATTACAGAGCCTACAGATGCTGCCAACAGAAAGTACAAGACAAGGTATCCACAGGAAAGGAAAAATCCAAAGAAGAACCATGTAAGTGAACAAAGAATTTCCTCACAGAAAAGCAATAGCGCTCACATGAAACCAAGAAGTTCTTCACAGATCACCAAAGACAACCACAACAAAGTAAGAAGTTCTCCACACAAATCTCAAGATGTCAACAAGGTACAAGTGAAAATGAGGTGCAACGCAACGCAGCCCCACCAGTGTATTTCCATCAGACAGCCCCAACCTAAGCGTGCTGCGCTCATTGACATTTTTCAAGGAATTTGGACTTTAAACATCAGTCTGGAGTACCCTCACTACAACTTACTGGCAGCTGTCTTTTCAACATATTTGTCTGCTGGTCGTAGGATGATGTTCCTGTGGAGGATCTGGCTTAATTCTACATGGCGCAAGTAATGGTATTCCGTGTCCCATTGAGCGCAAGGAAATTTCAATCAGTCTACACCCTGAAGAAAAGAAGGGATGAATGATTGGTATCTAGTCCTTTTCGAGGCCTGTTGACATGCTGCACAGTTAACAATGGCATGTACACTGGGACTGTAAGTTTTAACTGCGGTGCTTAGTTGAGTCAGATTGCTTTTGTGGAGTCAATCTACTCTGATCTGGTATTCTACTTTCTCCACAAGCATCGCGATGAGTGTGGTACCGGTGGACGGATGGGACTGTCTTCTGTGTATTTTTACACAAACTGTGGTGAGTTACACGTTATGTTTTATTTTTGTCCTCCTCTTCAATTACTACGTTCTGCTGGTACAGTGCCAGTTTAAATCGTTATTTGGCAGTTACTGCACGAGCTTCTTACCTCATCCACGTTGCCGCACAGATCTTCACGAGGATCTTCTGTGACAAAATGCCTGCGCTTGCTGAGGGACACTGTTTGGCGCCCGAGCGCGCCATGAGCCATTGGGCACAACGTACCGTGTGTGCCACCATTTTGTGTTTGGCATCTACACGGAAATGGCGAGCTTGGTTTCTCCCGTTTTTCCTAACTGGATAATGCACCATGCACCAGTGGCATCTAGTCATCTTCGAGTGCTCACCCCAAGGTTGTTTCCATGTTTCCTGTGGGACTCTGGCACATCTCAGGAACACGAAATTTTGTGCTTACATGGACGTGGGGTGAATTTTGTGAGTACATTATGAACTTACTTTTCGAGCCCTCTTCCGGTTCACTTGTACAACATCAACATTTTCCTTTTGGGTGCCAACAACAGCACCCTTTATGCCTGTTGGACCACTTCATTGAGCAGGCACTACACATGGGTGTTCAACAGTTTCTCCTTCCACGTTGGATTTTACCTCTCTTTGCAGAAGAATCTCACTAGTCATAGTCCGCTTCGGGCTATTTCTTCAAAGTTTGTTTGCTCACAAACACAGGTGTGTGTCACAAGGCTACGGTGACACGCACACCCTAAATTCTAACAGTCAGCAAATTAAATGTTAATGTGTATCGTAATTTAAGCCTTTTGCATGCATAGCTGTGATTTCACGATATGCATCTATGTTTTGGTTTGTGGTACATTTCATGAAGGTACTGTCTTTCTTCATTCTTATCCTCCATGGGATTGTTTGGTGGGTTTCGTGGGCTCATCTTATTACGTTCATGGACATTGGGTACACACCTTCAGGGGTTCATTGTTCATTTCGCATGTGTACACCTTAAATTTTGTTTTCCCCTACGTAGGGATGGCAATGGGTTTTAGTCCTATTTGCGCAGAGTATGTTTGCCTATATGGGCTACATACGGTTTCTACCCTCACTCAGGGCATCGTTGTTTGGGTGTTAGTCCCATTCACAGTAGCTAACCATCCCTATGTCTGGGGGTAGGTTATGGGTTAAGTCCCCTTTAAAGTAGCTAACCTCCCTTACGTCTTGGGGTAGGTCATGGGTTCAGTCCCATTTACATTAGCTTACCTCCCTTATGCCAGGGGAAGGTAATGGGTTCCAGTCCTATTTTCACACATGAGTGGTCCATCATTACCCTTACCCAGGGTGTGCCTTACTGGGTGTCAGTCCCATGTATATTTGCTTCCTCCCTTATTTTAGGGGTAGGTCATGGGATTTAGTCCCATCTTCTCGTACACTTTTACCCTCACACAGGGTGTGTCTTATAGGGTTCATTCCCATCGTCTACATTATCTACCCCCGTTTTGGGCACAGTTTATGTTCAGTCTACACTTAGGGGCCCATTAGGATGTAGGGCGGAACGCCACCGCCAGCATGGCGGAGGCGATCCGCCCTACATCCTTCCCCGCCTGCCAACCATTTACCCCCGCCATATTAGTATGGAGGGGGTACCGCGGCGGATGGGAAGACCGTCCGCCGCTTTACCGCCTGGTCGACAAGTCGACCGGGCAGAAAAGGATTTAATATGGTGACGGTGTCTGCTAGACACCGCCATCCATATTAACATGGGGGCGGAAACATGCCTTTCCGTGGCGGTGTTGCCGCCACGGAAAGGCATGCAGAATTCTCTTCCGGGGGCCCGTTGCGGGCCCCCAGGGTATTGGGGGGGTGGGAGGTGCACATGGGGGGTACATATGGTACCCCCCTGCATTGTCATGGACATGGTGGCAGGCACCTCGCGGTGCCTGTCACCTTGTGCATGACAATGCACGCAGTGCATTCCCAGCATTGTGGCGGGCGGTGCTGTGCGCACCGCCCGCCACAATGCTGGGAATGGAGGATGCCACCTCCACGGTGGCGGTGGCATCCTAATCGCCGGTGCGGGACCGCCGCACCACTGGTGGCCGGTCCCAGCACCGCTAGGGTGGCGGGCGGACGTCCGCCCGCCATCCTAATGGGCCTCTAAGACTGTGCTGTTATTTACTCGCAAAGTTATGCTTATATTCTATTACATTGTCAATTTGAAAATGGGGGAGGATGAGTTATACTTCTTGTATTTGTCTTCTCATCTTCTCTGTTTTCTCGCCTGTTCAGTTCCCCTTGTGATGTCTTTCATCTTTTCATCCTAGGATTCTGGACTATATTCTCCATAGTCTTTCCCTTATTGTAGGGTGTTTCTTTTTCTTCTTTGTTTAGGAGGAGATCCTTCCTCCTCTACTTTAAGTGTCTGGGTGTAAAGCATGTCTTCATTTTGTGTCGTGCTATGTCTTTCCTTCTTGCATGCCTTTCTGGCCAGTGGGTGTGTTTGGGGTTAGTCGTTGATGCTTTTTCGTCAATCTTTTTCACGTTGTTTCTTATGCCTTACATTAGTATTCTTTTCTGTTTATATTTACAGAAGGGGAGGATTGGTCATAGCAATCTGTTTATATTTACCTATTGCTTCCTCTTCATTTACTTCCACCTATCTTTCTGTTCTCTCCTTTTCGTTCACTTATTTGCATCCTTTCTGCTGCATTTGTGTTCCTCTCTTTTATTCCTTTTCTTGGTCATAGTGTTTTATCTTCTTTCAGGTAACCACATTAATTCTTCTGTTGTATAAGGAAAGGGGATAAGTAGTATCCTCGTCATGTTAATGTTCAGCCATTATCTCTCCTCCTGCTCAGCCAGTGTGAATGTGCTGGGTGCTGCATGGAATGTTGTTGGAGTGATGATGCGTATTGGAATGTTGGGTGCCTGAGAGGTGAAGTGGACAGTTGGAGAATGGGCTGAGCAGCAGGCAGGCTGCTCCTGGTGGGGCTGCTCTACAGAACTTAACCTTATCTACCTGCTGTACTGGAACTATTCTACATGTATCTATCTTCAATAAAACTTCATGAACTGCATCCTACCTGCGTGGACCTTCTTTACTACAAAATGGTTGTGGTGGTTTCACAAAACTGGAGAGGGAATGTCACTAGTCTTAGGTAATGTCAGGTCATTTGGATGTATGTGATGGCATTGCATACAAAGTTGATCCACATTGTCTCCAAAATTCTTTGGTGTGAGACACATGATACATAACTAATCTCACCTTTTTATTCAATATTTAGCTGTGCTGTGATAGAGATCATATGAAGAAGTGTGAAAGTGGTCGTGTGAATAATGTGGACTGGGCACTTTCTTAGACACATTCTCCTTGTTACCACACATATTCCTGGAAGATATCTGTATCAGGCTTGCATCAGTGCATAGGGAAGTGGGATTCAGAAATGATTAGTGGCTGTAGCAGGTCATTGTGTGGAATGGGTAGGATTGCTGTAAGCACGGCCTTGCTAGCTGATGTCACATGGTCACCATAGAATGTGAAAGGGGCTAAGTACACAGGATGAAGTAATACCCTGCAACATGCAGGAAGATTGAGTAGTAACAAGGTGACTCATGCAATTGTGGCAGACTGTGGTCCAAACATCATTGTGTGCAACTGTTGCAAAGTCATTATGTGTACATGCATGTGCTACTGCTAAGGTTGTAGTCATTCTAGCCATCCTAGAAGGTGGTGTGATAACAGCAATGTTGGTGTGCCATGTGTACTGAGATGTTTCTCCTGTGTGTCGACGATCTTGAATTTAACAAAGCTCATTTATCCTTTCAGCATCTACCCAGGCAAGCAGAGAGACAGGGCCCAGGATGTTGAGAAAGCAGCTGGCACAAGTGGGTCCGGTCGGGACATCAATACAGATGGACCCAGTGGCCAAGAGGGTGGGGAGTTTCATGGAGGACCTGGACTCCGTGACTGCTGTGACCGAGTCGGACTCCAGTGGCTACTCCTTGGTGGTGGCGGACCCCACCCATCCTGGTACTATACCGTCATTGTCCGCTACCCCTCCTTTCATCTCTGCCCTCCCTTCTGCTCCCAACCCAGTTGTCTGGGCATGCTCCCCTAAGAGGAAAACCATCTCCTCAGCTACAGGCACCTAAGCCTCAGCACCTGTGCCCCTATCTGTCCTTGGTTAAGAGGGTATTGACCTTCTGAAAAAGATCTCTATTGGGCAGATTGCACTGTTGAATTCCATCCAGGGTCTGGACAGCCAATGGACTCTAATGGTTGCCTACCTGGGTGTCCTTCACAGAGGTATTCACCTACAGGGATTGTTTCAGACTCTGTCCTCCTCATTAACGGCAGCCTTACACTCAGCCCAGCCTTCCATCGCACATCTTATCTCTACCCCATACCAAGACCCTATTCCCCTCCCTGTCCCAAGCACACACACAAACCTGTGAATGCACTCACCCAAACAAATACATGCAGCACACAACGATCAACAGCACACACTATCAGTCAAGACAGCACACCTACTCCCACATCAAAGCCACCTACACCAGACACTTGCAATCCCTCTACCTCCCAACCTGACCCCACCTATGATTTTTCCACACCCTCTACCTGTGACCCGTACTTCCTTTCCATTGGACTCTGCCCTTTTGAAAACCTCCCTCCCCCCTCAACCCAGGCCCCCTTTTTCTATCTCCATCACCTATACCTCCACCTCATGTGCCACACCTCCCACATTCACCACCCAAAGGACGAGAAGAGCCAAGCCAAGTTCCAACCCCAAGAAAACCACTCCCAGGTCAAAGTCCACCCCTCCTACGCCCCTCTCCCAAGCGCAAGAACCCCCTAAGCCCAAGCCCCTAACCCCCAAGCGCAAGCCCCCCTTCCCAAGCGCAAGCCCCCAGCCCAAATGAGATCCTTGAGGTGCCTGGCATGCCCACCATCTGCCCCTCCCTGGGGATGTTCCACCTGGCATTGTTCTGTAGGCAAGATCGGTGGCAAACCTAGTGCTCACCTGCCCCCTACTTCACAATATGGACTGGGCAATGGCCTGATTATTTTAAGTTAAATCTCTGATACAAATACAAATTTACAGTTTGTTTGATACACCTGAGTCCTGCCACAGTTTCTGATCTGATTGTGAAGTAGTCATTGTGTTTGTGATGTGTCACTACATTTTGTGCTCCTACATGTAGTATGATGTGCCATTAGATGAGAATTTAGTGCTCCAGCAATATGCACCGGTGATGGTATCACACATGAGATTGCTGACAGTTCCATGGATAAACATGCTGTATAACTTGGAATGAGGTGGAAGGTCATTTAGAGGGTATTTAGACTACTCTTGTACATTGTGAGCCTCATTTGGCTTAAAGGTTTTGTGATGTTGTAGTTCAGATATTTGTTGCAGTGACTGACTTGGATCAAAGCACATTGATGTATATATGTAGGCTTCATGTGGTATGAGTTGTAATGGGCATATGTCCACATATGTGTGCTGGCATTTTACCTAATGCGTCTTCCTTTCCCACACATTCACATTCTGCTGTGGAGCTGAGCCTACTTGTACTTCCACTATTCCATATTCAGCATGACTGTTGTCTGTGATGATCTTGGTCTCTGGTTAACAATTAAGCCACAGCTACTGTGCACATTGGGATTTAGAGCCATGTGCAACTTTTACTGTGGCCCAGACCCTCAGGCTGTCAGATACCCACGTGATGGAGTGGGTGTTATTATGTATGGGGACTTACTTTTCGTTGTGTAGTACCTAATTACATTGTCGTGTAGTTCCTATATTACCCATACAGGACATGCACGTTCGGATAACATAAACTGTGGGCTTGGTGGCAGACTGACTCTGAACACCCCCACCGAAAATGTTAGCCTGTTTGCATTATCTAGCTCACAGTGCCACTAGTGTCTCCTCTTATCGGGGAGAGAATAGTTTCTGGCAACCTTAGAACATAACAACCCTGATCCCTCAGGATCGTGGAAACAATGTACTACTTTTCACTCAGTCACTCGTGCTCACTTATTCGGTCTCAGAGAATTCCACAGAAGAAGCAGTCAGGCGTGTTACAATAAGTATTTATTTCACAGTCGCTCTTCTGGTGTAAAATAGATGTGCTGCAATAATTGTGAGACAGTAGCAGAGATATATAATCAGCAGTATAGTGAATATAAATGGATAGTACAGTTCTACCATGTTGCAACAATCATAAATGCATACATGGATATAAAATGATTGATAAAAGAAAGCGCGTACTCCTACGATGCCTATCTAGATGTACCTAAGTGTACCTAGCATGTGAGTAGGTGTAAAGCCAAGAGTCCCTCTAGGATTTAGTCGAACCCCATTACCTGAAGTGTGAGAATGCAGGAGCCCTTCTTGGTCACGAGTTGGACACCCCGCAAGGGATGTTCAGACCACTGTCAGCTGGAGCGTCTGCATGCATGAGCCTCAGCGTCTCTGGTCAGTGTGTCGGCCTGGAAGTCTTGTTTCCCTCTAACTAACACTAGCAAGAGGTGCTGTATTTATACAGAAAGTATCTAGGGCTCCTTTGTCCCTTGTTGCTTGTAATAGCCATTGTTGGATTTGAGGATGGCGTATGGGATGAACCCTGTACGTAGATATGGGGAGGAAGGTGGTGTAGCCCCAGCCTGGTATCTAAGAACCCCTATGAATATTCATTCATACTGTGTGAGTCTATTGATGGAGTTATAGGACTCTATTGTTTAGAAGAAACCCTCCTTCTGCACCCAGGACTAGAACTAGGTAAAGGTTCAATCCTAAAAGGCTTGTTACAGTGTAGTGTAGGGAAGGTAATGTAGGTGAAGGGATATGATGTTACCCGGGCCTATATTAGGGTACCTATATGGAACATAACACCCACTCCTCTTCCGAATAGTCAATAATGATAAAAATGCTAGCGAACTACTATTTCAACTAGGTAGCAGCGCATAAAAATATCAGTGAGCCACGTAAAAACATATTTCTAAAACATTAAAAACATTTAAAAATAGTTTAAGAGGTGAAAATTCTACTGAAAATCAGTTGTTTTGGAAATGTTATTTAAGCCAAAGTCCTAGACGAGTTTGTTTATATAGGTCAAACCACTATAAGCGTCAGGAGGCCATGCTTTTCAGCAAAAGTGTCAATTTTAAAAGAAATGTTCCAAATTTAGTTGAGTTTTGGAAAAAAAGGAACAAACTGAATTCTTTCCCAGCACACGATGAGCCAATTTTAGATTAAGTGTCCTGGCTGAGAGACGCAACATCGCCGTTGCTTGCTGCTGCAGGGGACGGTCCTTGCAACACCTCGCACAGTACGTCAATGGAGCACAGATGATATTCAGCACTGCCAATAGCTGGTGTAGAGGCAGCCGGTGCTGTAGTCGATACCTGGGTGCTAGTAGTGCTAGTGGTGGAGCTGATGCTCAACCCAGTTGTAAAAGGCGCCTGCGGATTCTAGAGGAATGCAGCCATCAATATGGGAATACGCTGGGGACATTGCCGAGCATGGGCCCTCAGGGGTTCCAGCCGGGTATGCAGGTCCGCGGTGGTTTCCGTTGCAAGTGTCAGACAGAGGTCCAA
This sequence comes from Calotriton arnoldi, assembly GCA_963921515.1. NCBI lineage: Eukaryota > Metazoa > Chordata > Amphibia > Caudata > Salamandridae > Calotriton > Calotriton arnoldi. Next base: position 344,682 of record CAWUFW010005241.1, read on the forward strand.
CATGCATTCATCACCGCAAAACAGGCATCGAACAACAGGTAAGATGCAGTCCATCCAGACTGGTCTAAACGATAAGAACCAAGAGGCGTATAGTTCCCTTAGGCGAGGTGTGTCCAGATGTTGTACCATGCACTCACGGTACTTGCACTCCAGGAGTGCTTTTGCCATCTCGTTGCTGATTGGGCCGTCCATTGCGGAGCAGAAAAATGACAATGAGGATTCCTGCGATATAAAGCAGGATCAGCGGAAGACCTCCAAAAACGCTTCCCAATACGGAGTGTATAACATTTGGAATAACTCCGAGGATTGTCTGAAAGGCGCTTAGAAATCCTGACCCTATGGTCTTAAATAGGTGTACAATACCACTCGTATCAGACATATTAAAGATACGACCCACCATGTCTGCAAAATGAATGGGGCAGTTTGTATGTATAAGTGCCTGTATCTCAGTCGAGGTCCTTGCGATTTGAAGATCAAAGGTCTCTCGAGCAGAGGTTAAGGGTACGGTTTGCTGCAAAAGCATGGCTTTCAGTCTGCTCAAAGTATCAAACTGTATAAAGGAAAGATTCAATGAAGGTCATAACGGCGCCTCCCTGACTGTACTTGTTGGGGGAAAAAATACATGCATACAGCAAGTAACCCTGGAGTTCACAGTGACCAGATAGGCAATGCCCGGAAGCATCCCACAGCAACCTTGATCGTTAAGCATCAAGTAACTCCTATTCAAGAGCAGCTCGAATACCGGTTTAATCACAGCAGCTGGAGTCCCTTTCATGTGGCAGGACAAGTTTGCTACCGACCCATTACAAGCTCCGTGCAATGAAATGTCCTGGCACATGAGCGAACCGCTTAAAGCGTTCTTGCAGTTTGTCCCGCTTAGAAACACTTCTCGATCCCCACTCCGGCATCGAAATCTGTATGGTAACTCCCAAGATTCCTTAATGTATTCCTTACCCATCTTTTCATATTTGCCCGCCTGCCTTTGTTCAAGGCAATATTGAAACTGAAAAGGAGTGACCGGTAGAGTTATGTGGCCATGGATAAGCCATTCCATAGACGGAGATTCCATTACCGTAAACAGTAGTCTGTCCAGTTTTTCAATACGCAGCATTGTATATTTTGCTCCCCTTTGTGCCATTTCCATCTGTTTATCTGTTAGATTATATTCAGAAACAGAGATGTACTGTTGATATAACGCCAAGGCACATAGCCTGCACGCAAAGATTGTAGCATCCAGCCCAATAACATAACAGAACGTAACTGAGATTGCCTGTGTTGTAATATGGCTAAATCCTGCTCCAGTATGTCTATTGCAGAAGATACAATGTTGCTTAAGGAATATATCCTGGAGGTCAAAGTTGTTAACCCGTTGTCTACCACTGCTAGAGATTTCTCCAAGTTAATACGGTCTATTTCCCATATTCTCTCTGCGGCCTCTTGTTGGGATATTTTCCTAATTTTCATTGTAGGCAGCATAAATGCCAGCATATATTAAATGTTTCTGACAGGGTTTCCTGGGACCTAGTAAAAAATCCCTAAGATCTATGTCTTGTGAGAGTAAGGCTAAGTGTTGTTTCGCTTCTGTGAGTGTTGAGGTTTCTAGCCAATCAAGGCACAACTTCCCAACACTGTAGGATGCCACTACCCCTGGGTGTTCTCTTTGTACATAGCGTGGGTCTGGCCTATGGATACTGAACCCTTCGGTGGTACCCCAGAATCTTTTCTGACATGTGTTCATGTCTAAGGGCCAAACCACCCATTTTTCCCAATCGGGGTCTGTTCTATTGTACTGCAAAATGTCATCTATTGTTGCCACTTCTTTTGAAGTCGAATTTTGCCACCCCTCCATCTGCGATGGTGTTGGAAATCGAGTGTGTTCAGGTCCTTGTTCTTGGCTAGTCCAAGACAGGTTGTCTGTTGCACAGTGTCATTTAGAAATATCATCTGCTGTGGAATGAGGCATGCTCTAAATAGCTCTTCTGTTCCCTAGACTCGCCAGTCCCAAGAACCCCAGACTGATTTTACGTCTATTGTGTCCTTCCATAGATCAAAACCCTGTTCAGACAATTGGGCAATAAAAGAAGCAGAGTATATCTGTTTGGTGTTAGTCAACATAATTTTCAGTGCCGATGTCGGTGTAACCTTATAATAAAATGACGTTGGGTCAGTGGTGTTAAACCCTGAAAAATATGAAAATTTCTGTGCAAGTGTATGCAAACAACTTTTTGGTGGTGTAGGGCAATGTTCCCACTGGTGGTACTCAAAAACAGTTCTAGGTGATATAGATTTGTGCAGGAAATGATGACCATAGTGTTGGTAACAGTACAAAGGGTCATAGTCTGAATTACCTTCTAACATTTCAGTGTTCGGAAATGCAGCAATTTATTTCTAAATCAGACAACATGTTATTAACAGTTTCAGAGTCCTAATCATCAGAAAATGTACTGGAGGTAATGATATCACTTAATGAAATTTTAAATACATGTGAAAGTTTTAAAAGTTCAGTCGGACCGAATATATCAAAATCAACTTTGTCCCAGACTATACCGTCAGGTATAGGAACTGCTGTGATGTTCACTGTTGACAAGTCTCGTTGTTCACGATGTGAAGATTGATGTGATTTTAAAATCAAATTAACTTTTTGGGCTGTAGAGCTTTGTTGAAGGCATCGTCCATTAATAAGCATGCTAAAAGATATAACTAAGCCTAGCCAGAAAAGAAAAAATAGAATCCCAGTAATTACCCAGAGTTCTAACCAAGGCGATACCAGGTAAGTCTTTTTGAGAAAGTTTAGAAAGTCTTTAACTTGCTGCTTGCGTGAATTTTGGGCTGGCGCCATTTCTGGTTCACTTGGATACAAAGAAAACGTATCAAAGTTCATGAAGTAGCCAGAAGCAGTTTGATCAATTCTAGGAATTGCATCGGGATTTGTTGAAATCGCATTTTGCTCTTGTCGAGGCATGTTGACGTAGATGTCTGTATTTGGTCTAATTGCAACTTGTGTGTTATTTTGAGTTTGATTTTGAAGTTGAACTTCGGGTTCAAGGGGAACAAGTTCCATAGCATTGTTGCTTAGTCCTTCATTCCGCACAGGAGGCTCTTCAAACGTGATGAGTCTTTCTGTTTGAACTTCTTGGATGGTAGCTAGAGGAGGGCGTCTGCTACTGTGGAGTCCACAAGGCTTACTGTTCAGTATCGGCCACATAGTGTGGTTTGATTAAGTCGATTGAGACAAATATTTTCTCCTTTTTTCCAGCAAGAGACGGCAAAAGTACAGTTCTTGTTCCTTGAACTGCTAGGACAGGTACAGGCATTTCTGTATGATGGTCCAAATTCTTTTTTGTCCGCTATTTTCTCTCTGACCAGATCCCCGACTTTTGGGATCCAGACAGGTCTTGCCGTGACTGCCTTGACTTCCCAGTGGCGGTCTGTTTTAAATGGACGTTGCTTTGTTGTGTCCTGGATTCATTTAGATCCTGTAAAACAGCCAAACGATCATGGATATCAAATGGTTTCTTATCCGCCACTGCACCTTCACAATCAAGATCAGGTACCCACATTCTCGTCCTAATTAGGACCTCATATGGAGTGACACCCCCTAGAGAATTTCTTGGCTGGTTATTGAGTGCCCTTTGTACCCAATATAGGTGATTGACCCAACTACCGCCCTTGCCTAATACCCTAGCTGTTAAAGATTGCTTTAAGTCCCGGTTTTTCCTCTCCACAACCGAATTTCCCTCAGGATGGTACCGAGAGGAGTACCGCAATGCTATGCCCATACCTTCCATGGCCTCTTTGTAAGCCCGAGAGCTAAACGCCGGGCCAAGGTCAGAATGTAACGTGCCAACTGCGTATGTCCCTATAAAGACTCGCAAATCTTTGATAACATTTCGAGCGTCAGCCGAGCGCTGAGGCCAAACCCATAGGAACCTTGAGCAGGAATCCACTGCAACCATGATATACTTGTAAGCTCCATCAGATTGTAAGGGGCCGCAGTGGTCCAGATACACACATGCAAGAGGTTTGTCTGATTTTAATAGCGGTGTCTGCGCCGGGCGTGTTATGGTGAAGCCTTTCATCTGTTGGCCAATGTCGCATTTCAAGACATAGTCTTTAGTTTGTTTTGTTAGACCTGGCCACCAATAGCGATGTTTCAGCAATGAATTCTTCGCTGTAACGCCTGTATGTGCAGAGCCCAAACCCTCGTGTGCTGCTCGAATTAAACCTTGCCTACGATCCATATTTGGTATTACTCTGTCTCCCACTCCAGGAATCTGAGCAAATGGAATGTTGTTCGCATCTAACTTGTAGGAGTACTTGAGTGGAAATTTCTTTGGTACTGCACTGCTGTTTTTGCTTGAAGCAATAACAACCACCATAATCTCACCGTCTATCCTCGTTTTTGAACGAGTTATTGCAGCTACGGAAGCTGTGCATACAGCCCCCTTCGCGGCTTCATCAGCCAATGAATTCACTTCAACGTGAACACCATCACGCTGATGACTCAGTGTATGAATCACGTGAGCCCTTGGTAGTTCGTTCTTCAACTCAACTACCTGTTCCCATAGCATTTTATGCATAATTGTGCCACCTTTTGCGTCTTTAACCCCGTTCTGTTCCCAATGATATAAATATTCATTGTATGACTGTACACAGTAAAAGGAATGACACACAATTAGTGTGGGGAATTCGTGATCAGTATTCACCAGTGCTAATATTAGTGCTTTTAACTCTGCCAACTGAGCCGTGCAGTCTCCTAGAGATTGTGTTTTGGTGTAACTTGGATGGATTTTTCCATCCCGCATGCGACCTTTAACGATTGCACATGCTGCGCTGTATTGTTGCTTACTCCCTATGGCCGGTTGAGCTGATCCGTCAGTGCAAATAATATACTCATACTGATCTAGAGGCAACATTTCGTTTGGTAGAGGATATTCTTGTTCGTATTGCAGGAATGCTTGTGTATTAGACTTGGATCAAATCTGTATTCAACGTCCGCTGCAGTAAGAGAATTAGCCCATTGTATCCATCTTGAATGTAAGGCTTTTGCGTTTGGAATGCTTGCCTTTGTAACAGCTTCTAAAGCTGGTACTGGGGTTACGACAATTATGTGTTTGCCCTGAGTTAGTGCTCTTTTTCTTGCTACAGCGGTCTGAACTGCTGTCAGGATTTTTTCTGTTGAAGTAAAACGCATTTCTGCGCTTGTGTACAGGTGTGATTTGTAAGCGATTGGTATGGTTTCGCCTTCATTGAAGGTTAAGTAAGTGTACCCGCATTGATCCGCTACTATTCGGATCACTAACTTGCGTACGTTTACGCGTGTCTGTAAGTGTTTCGAAGCTATCATGTCTTCTTGTAGTGAACGTAGGATGTTTGTGTGTTCCTGTGTCCAGTGTCTGACTGAAAAGTCAGGTTTTATTAAGTCATAGAAAGGTTTTACTCTTTCTGCGTAATCTAAAATGTATGTTCTGCCGAAATGTAGGAATCCCAGTATTGATTGTAGATTTTTTAATGATTTTGGTGGTTGAAGCAGCGCACATTTTTCTAAAAGGTTTGCTGCCAGGCTTTTCCCTTCACTTGAAAGCTTGTATTCTAAAAACAGGACATTGAGGCGGGCTATTTTAGATTTCTTAAAATTAAATTTGTAGCCCTCAGAGGCGAATCCCATGATAATGGTGCTCACCCTGGTCAAGTGCCTTTTTACTTCATCGTCCGTCAGATAAATATCATCCACATAGGACAATGCTGCTTCATCAAAATTTTGGAGTAACTCAGTTACTCTTGCTGAGAATACCCCCGGGCTGTTCTTATACCCCTGGGGGAGACAACAAACTTGCTGATGGGACCCCAACGCTGAGAATGCGGTCAAATACCTGCTTTCAGGCACTATATTTTGGCAGAAAAATCCATTTGAGATATCAAGTGTAGTTTTGTATTTTTTCCGCACAATGGTATTCATTTGTCCTGGAAACAAAGGGTTGTTCATTGGTGAGGTGCATGTTTCAATCACCCCTTGTATTCAAGTTGATCTAAGATCTCCCTGGCCTGTTTTTTAGCTTCTTGCTTTATCGGGTATTGCCTCTGAGCATTTGGTGAAACTTTTAACGGGATCACGTGGTGGGTTGAATCCTCGTCCCATCCGGCATGATTTTTGTACAATGCTGGAGCTAGGGCAACTGCCCACTCCTGTGCATATGCATGTTTAAGGTGTATGGGAACGACGTCGGAGAAGGCTGGAAAAATTACCGTTTCCCCCCTAGGGCAGTCCATAATGAATGCTGGCGGCCAATCTTGTTCAGCTAATAGGATATCATAGCCAGATGATAGGTTTTTCCAAAAGAGACCTTTAACTTTCCTGGGCTTGTCCCCCTCCATTTGGAGTGTTATTTTGTGTAACTTATGTGGGACGCTCACCCTTGTATCTGGTGTTTCCACCGTGATGTAATCATTCAAGTCCACTGTCACCAGAAATTCCATCAGGTTCTGGCGAGCTATTGTTACTTCTGCCGCACTGTCTAGCATCGTCAGAGCCCATTCCCCGTTCAGAAGTTGTGTCCTCAGAATTCTGGGCATGTCTGATCTTTATGCCTGCAACTTTCTTCTTCTTAAACGGAGGTTTTGATTTTGGCTTCTCTTCTTTTTTGGAAGTGTAGTCTTGAGCGTGGTGCTTGTCTCTGGACTTTGTACGCTCTTCTTTGTGTTCTGACCGTCCTTCGTCGAGCCCTGAAAGGAACGAGAGGAACATGTATCAGTATCCTGATACCTGTCAGGTTTCCTAATATTATCCCTATTCCTAAGGTTGTACCTCTTTTCAGAGGGCTCCTGTGGAGGAGACCTGCCTCGGGATTGAGATCTGTTTTTAAAGTTTTGTTGTTTTTTATTATCCCACTTCTTTTTAGAAGAAGCAGGTGTCTGCTTGGAAACGTCCTTTTCAGGACTGCCCATCAGTTGGGGTTTTAAAGCTTTCCCACCCAAACTGTCTCTGCCTAATTCTGCATATGCAGTTTCAATTATTTTGGGCAGTTCGTGTTGTTGGTCTAACGGACTGTACTCCCTTAGGCAATGGCGGATTGCCACTGAAGCTGCTTCCCCTTTAATATTAGCTAGTATTATGGCTGATACCTGGTCATAGTTATTTAGTAACTTCATCTCTAAGTTTAGGGCTGGCTCTGCTCCGTACTCGTTTTGTATTTGTCTCAATACATCAGGTACTACTGCTAATGAAGGAATACCATGTGTTCTGGTATATATGGCAGCAAAGACTGTACCCCAAGAGGTGCAATCCTCTACTTGTGGTGTTATCCCCATGGGCAAGCAGTTTGTTAGCATTCTGTGTTTTTCAAATGGGGTAGTATTCAGGAATACTGCCTCGAGCTGAGTTATTTTCTGAGCTATCCAGATTGGCATTTGTTCACGTTTCGTGGACATCTTTCCCATTACTGCGTGTAATGTTTGTGGTGTGATTTTAGTTGCTGTACTCTGATATTGAGTTCCATTTGTTGCAACTGATGTTGGTTGGACTGTGAAAGTCCTCATGATGAATTGTGTCAAGTTTCTGTAGATTTTGATTAAATCCTTGTGTTGTAAGAGTAAGTCTGCCTGTGGCATTGTGTCAATGTCAGGATGTGGTGTGTAGGCCGCTAATATTGGCCATGTTGCCCCGTCTCCTCCGAGCGGGCCTAATCTTACTCTGTTTCTTATATGGGGTAGGGCACCTTTAAACCAGTATAGGTGTTCCTGGTACGTGAGTGGAACTTCTATGTCCTCGCAAGGACCATATTCCTGTGGTGCATCTCCTTCTATATAGTAGTGAAATGTCTGTGTTCTTGCATCTGTTTCTGGGAATGTAACCGATGAATAGAATACCTCTGTTTTGTTTGATTTGTGTGCCTCAATTACGAAAGCTACTATACCACCCCTAGGTGTTAAACCATATTCTAGTAGTTTCAGGGTGATAGTATGTCTGAATTTAGGTGCAATGAGAATTCCATCCACCTCTTCGTCTCCTGTTGAGAGGCGTCTAGCCACCACCGGGTTATCTTCGCTCTCAGTCATTTTGTAAAGGAGAAGTTTGCTCAAGGGAACTGAGATAAGGTGTTATGTGCAATTTTTAGGTACAAAATGTCCTTCAAGCTTGATTAACCAGCAGCCAATAAATAGGATATTTCGCCTACTCAGCTGTGGCGGAGTTTTGTGCCCATCCACTACAGACGTCTCTGGCGTTTTGTGAGTAGGGGTCTCTGAGAAATAGCACGACTGAATTACTCAGATTCTACTGTTAAATAAGTACCGAACCAACGTTGGCGGCGCCATGTCGTGTAGTTCCTATATTACCCATACAGGACCTGCGCGTTCGGATAACATAAACTGTGGGCTTGGTGGCAGACTGACTCTGAACACCCCCACCGAAAATGTTAGCATGTTTGCATTAGCTAGCTCACAGTGCCACTAGTGTCTCCTCTTATCGGGGAGAGAATAGTTTCTGGCAACCTTAGAACATGACAACCCTGATCCCTCAGGATCGTGGAAACAATGTAGTACTTTTCGCTCAGTCACTCGTGCTCACTTATTCGGTCTCAAAGAATTACACAGAAGAAGCAGTCGGGCGTGTTACAATAAGTATTTATTTCACAGTTGCTCTTCTAGTGTAAAATAGATGTGCTGCAATAATTATGAGACAGTAGCAGAGATATATATTCAGCAGTATAGTGAATATAAATGGATAGTACAGTTCTACCATGTTGCAAGAATCATAAATGCATTCATAGATATAAAATGCATGATAAAAGAAAGTGCGTACTCCTACGATGCCTATCTAGATGTACCTAAGTGTACCTAGCATGTGAGTAGGTGTAAAGCCAAGAATCCCTCTAGGATTTAGTCGAACCCCATTACCTGAAGTGTGAGAATGTAGGAGCCCTTCTTGGTCACAAGTTGGACACCCCGCGAGGGATGTTCAGACCACTATCACCTGGAGCGTCTGCATGCAGGAGCCTCAGCGTCTCTGGTCAGTGTGTCGGCCTGGAAGTCTCGGTTCCCTCTAACTAACACTAGCAAGAGGTGCTGTATTTATACAGAAAGTATCTATGGCTCCTTTGTCCCTTGTTGCTTGTATTAGCCATTGTTGGATTTGAGGATGACGTATGGGATGACCCGTGTACGTAGATATGGGGAGGAAGGTGATGTAGCCCCAGCCAGGCTTCTAAGAATCCTTATGAATATTCATTCATACTGTGTGAGTCTATTGATGGAGTTATAGGACTCTATTGTTTAGGAGAAACCCTCCTTCTGCACCCAGGACTAGAACTAGGTAAAGGTTCAATCCTAAAAGGCTCGTTACAGTGTAGGTAGGGGAGGTAATGTAGGTGAAGGGGTACGATGTTACCCGGGCCTATATTAGGGTACCTATATGGAACATAACAACATTCCATGGTTTCATGTTCTGGAAACTGTAGGGACAGTGTGACCTAGCGTCTAGTCTAGCTATTGCCCAAACTTTCTATATGGGTGATGGACATATATTTAGACAAGAATCACAGTGTCCCAATGATTTTCCTCATGTACACAAAGAAATCTGGATATGTAAGCATGACACGACCATTCACTTATTTACTGAATGACATATTTGTATTCCATTAAAGGATGTATCAGGCCTCCACATGTGCGCATTCCAATGGGTTCTACATTGTACATAAACCAATTGTGTCATCTATACCCATCTGTACTATATATGCATATGTGCACCCCATTTTTTTAGTCATCGCTGTGGTCACACTCATGGTGAAAATGGTGGGTAGATCAGAAGGAATGTGGTAGAATCAAGTATGTGAACTGATAGTTCCAGAGAATTGTTTTTCACCCCCTGTAGACATGTTGTTACATGCTTGTAGTGATTGTGACGCTGTCAATTACACAAGGTGTAATCCACTTTCTACCACCAAAATGGCGGCTGCCTAACGTCGCTTATAGGGCATTCAATATTCGGCTAGCACCAGTGGAAGTTGACCCTGAAGTAGGTGGTATCAACTACGTCAGATACAGTCATTGGGTTACAGTGTTTGAATTTGAAGGTCGCAGTCCAATGCTGTGTCCAGGCATGCCAAAGAGTGTCTGTGTGGCTTATATGTAAGTAGTGGTGTGCTGAACTCTTCACTTGCCTACTGACAGTGCTGCGAGTGACATGTCCTCTATTTTAGCTGCTGTTTCACATCTCTGTGAGCTATCATGTCCCGTGCAAAAGTGGTGAGGGCCCCAGCCTTCTATCAAGAGGAACTGGAGAAGCTGGTGGAAGAGGTCCTCCCCCTGTATGGCCAGCTCTATGGCTCACCAGACGAGCAGGTAACTTCCTCACATACTTTCGTTCACTCTGTTGGACTGCATTGCTTCCTGTCTCCCAGGCTATGATGGGGCTTTGGTATTCAATGTGTCATATGATATAAAAAAAATGGCCCTACATTACAAATCAATGTAGTGGATAGTAAAGCACTTTATTCTGTGTACTTTACATCCTCATTGTGACGTTTGTTTAGGCACAGAGCATTCCTGGGTAGCATGCACATTTTAGTGAATATGTTCTGTTATTGGTGCCACGTAACATTTGTGTTACAAAATCCTGATGGTGGGTGGTAGGTATTTCTAGGCTCACAGTCTGTGCTGTGTATGTGTCCTGTAATGAGCAGGTAAGGATGAAGAGAGGCATGTGTACAGTGGTTGTACTGATGCAGGCCAGATCTGTAGTCTTCCCAGAATGTTTGGGAGATATCCATTCTGCACTGGCCCCCTCAGAGTGCCCCAGAAAGGTAACGTCATATTTAGCATGGGGAAAATATGTACAATCTTCTTTGAAGTGCTGTATAAGTGTCATAAATGTAGTTTGAGTCTACACTGGCTGCAGGGGGCAAGGGTAGATGCAGATTTGTGCCCATGATTGGCCATGGCAGAGGCTGAATGACACAGTCACTTTGGGCTGGCCATGCGATGAACAGTTTTTGCTCCATTTAGTCCTGCAGATCCTTGGATGTTTCCAGAATGAGTCAATGTGTGGGACAATTGCCTTTTGTGTTTCAGCAGCTTGCTAAAAGGCAACATATACAACTGTGTATTCTAAAGTTTGTTAATGTCATCCATGTGTCAGTGCCCCATGTGGCAGGATGTATGTCCTCTGATGGTAGTAGCAACCACTCCAAATCAGTGAAACATTGTATGTTATCCCTTTCAGAAGTCCACATGGCCAGAGCAAACACAAGCTGTATATGTCAGCGTGACACATACAAGCCATTTCATTGTGAGCTTTGTGTTTGGTGTCACTATGTACCCTGGTGTCAGGACACACACACAGTCACTGCATACTGTTTCATTCTACAGTCACTTTGAACTGTACTAGAGTGTGTCACGGGGCTCACACACACTTCCTGCACCCATACATTAACCATGTGCACACTGTTCCACAATTGAACCTATGTGTTGTGTATGTCTTGCACAGGGACATGCATTCTGCACATGGTTTTATCATACACAAATCTCATGGTCAATCTGATGTTGGGCAGGGCAGAGTGTAACACACAGCAGCAGATATTTTGAAGAAGTGAGTGAGCCAGTACGCCTCACTGCAGTGAACCAGGCTTGAATGGTAATTCACACTACTACTGTTCACTACACAGCATGCTCCCATCACCACTTTAGCTCTGTCTTAAACCTGGCAAAGGCTGTAGCGTACATCTATTATAAGGGCAGGTGTTTGTGTGGCACTCCTGGTCCAAGCAGACTGCAATCCTTGACACAGGCATATGTCACGGCACACATGCATATTCCCTTTTCTCATTTGGGTATATACAAGAGTTGGTTAGCCAGTCAGCTATGCACTTGTACACTCAGATTCTGGGTACAATACTCTTACCACGCTGGGATAATTTCATACCCAACATCTCTGTTGCACCATATTCAATGACAATGTTTGGGCACTTCACAATTTTACCATCTTTGAATTCTTGATGTGATGTCATGGTTACAAAAGCATCTCCATTTTCTTACTTCTCTGATTAATGCCACACATTGCAAGTTTATCTGTTTATAGTGTTCTGTTGCAGCCTTTGAGCCTCATCGCATTGCTGTGCAAAGCATGGAAAATGTGTAATTTGTCAACTGTGGCCAGATGTGACAATTGCATCATTCTGCTCCAGAAAGGTGTCACATGACATGTGAAGTGTTTAGTGGCTCTCAGCCCATGCATGTGTGCATTCTGTACATATGGCACTGTAACATCTACACCTAGGAGTAGACCTTTGTCCATGACAACTGTCATTCATGATCTGTGATGATATCTGCAACAATATTTGCTCCTGCAAAGTGCTGCCATTCTACATGCTTGTCCAGTGCCAGTGGTGAGACATGCTACAATCAGAAGTTTGCCTCAGGTAGTGACATTTTGGGAAATGTGTGTTCCCTCAATCACTGAGTACCACATGAAACCCACTTGCTGCTGCGGAACACGGTAAGACTGCTAGCTGCGCTGTTCTGCACTGCTTTAGTCTGTGAGGACAAGAATGGACAATTAAGATGTAGATACGTGGCAATCCTGCCCTGACCCTTTATTGCAGTGTACTGCATTACATTGGCTTACTGCGTTGATTTATTCATTGTTTTGAGTTATGGTCCCATGTTGCTCAGGCAACATGATTGTTTCATGTTGAGGCCTACATCTAGTTAGAGACAACACAAAGCAATGATTTTAAAAATTGATTATGATGCTGATAGGTTGACATATTTTTGTCCATTTTACCATCAGGTGATATAGTTTAGCTAAAGAAATTAGCCACAATCTGGTCACAGCTCCTTCATTCTCTTCATCCTCTTCCATTTCCTCCATATATAGTGGCTCATAGTCCCACAGGAGATTTGTTTTTACACAGATATTGTGTAATATGGCACAGACAAGGATTATTTTGCAAACCATAGGGGGGAGTACAACAGTCTTCCCACTGACATATCCAGACATCTGAACCTGGACTGTAGGACTCCAAAAGGTTCTCTGCACAACATTCCTTGTCTTGCTATGTGCCATGTTATACCATTTATAGCCTCCATCTGGGGATCGGTGATGGGATCATGACCCATGGCTGCAACCCATATCCTTGGTCACCTGAAAGTACAAATATACATAAGTAAATGATTAAGCACATTGTTACAGAGGCATACCTGCCCATGTGTGTTATGTATACTGACAAACTCAGTCACATTTCTTACAGTTTTGATCAATATGTGTTCGACGCTGTTGACCATTGGTTTTCACATGTATCTTCAAGTTTGATGTCTTATTGCAAATGTTGACCATGTCCTAATACTTTAGGCTCTTCTAAATGCTGACTTTATTGTTTAGGCAATAGATTACTATGATAGGTATTTTTAAATGTTCTTGACCTCTCTGTGTTATTTGCACTCACTATATGTGCAAAGTAACAAATGCATGATCAGATTCTATGGCACATACTCACACCTAGGTTGGTTGTGACAGTGCCATACATACATTTGTTCTTTTGACACCTCTGATGTTGTTGCTTGCCTACATGACATTAGCACAGCTGTTGTCTTCACTTAATTTAGCTTGGCTATTTCCTTAGGACATGTAATGAATTTCCAACATGTGACATGCATTGTATATATTTTGTGGTCAACCAACACATAATGCTTTTTAGAGGGCAAGTTGTCATGGTGAGCTTAGATTGACACTTAGGTATGGCAATGTTGGTTGTTTTTATATGAGACAAACTGGTGTAGACACAACACTTTAGGTTTTCACATGTATGTATGTGATTGAGTACTTATCTGCCTTGATTATGACATCATTGATGTGGCAAGAGAGTGCTGAGATTAAGATCCTGAGTACACTGTGATATCTTACCCTGGTAGCATTTTATCCGCTGTTAGTTACTGGTGTATGACAGCACAGTGATTGACTTTGTGAGTTCTACTTTGATGGACTGAGATGTAGGTAACATGCCATAAAATTGGTCATCTATCACATTGTTGAAGTATGTCAATGGGGTTGATAACTAAGTGCACGTTTGGACCTGGACTGTAAGAATGTCTCAGACATATGCGTACTTTGTACTGCTGGTACTACATATGTACCAGGAATTTACATTTACGCATACATTGGACCTATACTTACACCACATGACACAAATGATATTTAAACTACTTCTTCCAATAGTGCTCCAAATAGTTTAGTCAACATACAAGTTTACTGCCATGTGTGACACATTTACTTTAGAACACAATATTGTTAATAAACCATTAATTGATGGATCTTTATCTAATATCAAGACTATGTACACCAATGAACAGACACTCATCTCACACTTAGCTAATATGTACCCTTTGTACTCATATTGACTTTACTTGTGTGCCACATGATTTGTGTATTGGTTAAACGGGGCAGAATATGCGGTTCTGTCCATTCACACAGTGTGAAATGGCACAATACTTCTCTCAGTTGTTGCTACTAACACCGCAGGATGAGTGAGGTAATGACACAATGAAAAATCATTGTCTACATGTTTGAGAAAGTTATTCCCACTATGTGCACATGACACGACCTCTGTGGACAAACACAGAGATGGGTATTATGGCATATGTTACAACTTCATAGTTAGTATGATGTATGTTTCTGCTTTTCTTACCAATGAGTAGGTCATTCTTATATGTTCCATTCTGGAATTGCTCATTTATCATACTGTGGCGAAAGATGTAGGCATCGTGGGCACTTCCTGGATATTTGGCCAGCACATTGATAAACACTCCCTGATGATCCACTAAGGCCTGCACATTGATTGAACATGTGTGCTTCCAGTTTCTTAAGAGGTGGGATATTGCAGCAGGGGCACCAATTGCATATTTGTGCAATAATTTGCACCAAGAACATGTGGGAATCCAGCAATGGTGTAAAACCCTTGCTTGGTGTCCAGTTGTTGAGTTTTGGGTAAGAGGAGGTACAGGGGTGTTAGTTTAATTGTGGCATCCCACAAAGTGAGGAACGCAGAAAAAGATGCCAGTGAGATTCCTTCCAATCTTGAAGGAAACAGATGCCAGCATGTGGAGAACAGCCATAAATTTAACATGTTTGGAAATGTTAGTTGGCCTTTCGGTTGCTGGCTGGAGACTTGGCCCAATATTATGCAGCATTTGAATGATGGACTCCTTCCTGAGTTTGTACAATTTCATGAGCTTATCAGTCCTGAAGTCAATGAGGATTATGCACTGCCGCAACACACGTGCACTACTCCTTCACTGCCTATGTGGGGGTGGTCTCCTAACAAGTCCTAGTTGCAGAATGACGACCTCAATGGCCTAGTTGAGCTTGCCAAATTGGTTTGTGTGCTTGCTGTCTTTGTACCACAGCCACCATGCCTGATTTGCCAACAGCAATTCTGGCACATTTCAGGCTTTGAGTTGCACTTTCCAATGATGTGTGATGCACTGGCAACCCCATAAATATCACTGCGTTACATTTTCGCCAGATTTTACGGGGGAACACCTACATTGCATATGTTAAATTGTGCATGGCACAGTTGGTGTCAGTGCAGCTTTTGCCCCATGCAAGCCTTGTAAAACAACTCATTTTGGCAAATGTGCAGTTTTATAAATATGACTTAATGCTTGCGTTGCCGTTGCATCACAGTTAGTGGCACAGCGCTGGCCAATCCTCTCATAAGTATGCCCCAGAGTATTTGCCTTGTACCAAACTCTTTGTGGCTAGTTAATATGTGCAGTCAATGAACTGCAGGTAGACAAGCACCTAACATGCACAGCCTTAACTTTGTACAGAATTCTTCAAGAAGAGCACAGTCACTGTAGACATCCAACTCCCTACTACACACAGCCTTTGCACTTTACCGGACCCTTTGTGAGTAGGCATCCTCTTCTGAGCAATCAATGAGACACAGATGGCAAAGCCCCATCAATGCACAGCCTTTGCCTTGTACAGAGGTCTTGACAGAGAGACCACTTCCTACAGACACCCAAGCCCTATTAAGTGGCCTAGCTTCTACTATGCACAGCCTTCACCCTGTACTGGATCCTATGCACAGCCATCTCTTGATTGACAGCCAACTCCTCCCAGACACCTAAGCTCCTTAGGTGGGCAAGCCCCTACTACATACAGCCTTCGTCCTTTGCACAACTCTTCACAGAGAGCCCAATTTCTCCAGATACCCAAGCCCACATTAAGTAGCCAATTCTATACTATGCACAGCCTTTGCTCTGTACCGGACCTTTCATGGATAGCCAACCTCTTGGTAGGAACCAATCAAGTATGATTGGCCATGTACCTGCAGTGCATCGTCTTCGCCCTGTGTGCAATCCCTGATGGAACGCACACTCTCTCTAGATACACAAGTCCCCTTAGGTGACCAAGCCCTTACTACATACGGCCTTTGACCTTTACTGAACCTTTTGCAGATAACTGACCTCTCATAGTGACCCAAACATATAGTGGTGGGCAAGCATCTTTGGCAGACTGTGTTTGCTCTGTGCACAGCTCCTTCATGGAGAGCACACTAACTCTAGAGACTCAAGGAAACTTAGGTGACCAAGTTCCTACTACCCATAGCTTTCGTCCTGCACACAATTCTTCATGGAGAGCCCACTTCCTCCATAGTGACAGCCAAGCACCATTAGGTGGCCAACCCCTACTATGCAGAGCTTTTATCCTGTATTGAACCCTTTGTAGATAGTCGACCACTCATGGGGAACTAAGCTCACATGAGTGGTCAAGAAACTTGTGTGTATAATCTTCCTCTTGTACACAACTCTTCAGAGAGAGCAATCTCTCAAGACACTTAAACCCCCTTAGGACTGCAAGTATCTGCTATGAACACTTTTCACCCTATACTGAACTGTTCACAGAGCGCCTGCTTCCTCAAGATACCCATGTGCACAACCTTTCCATGGGAAGCACATTCCCTCTAGACACCCAAGGCCTTGCTCCTACCAGGCACAGCAGAGAACCTATACTGGATGTTTTGCAGATAGCTGACCTCAAGTGGGGAACCAACCACACACTGGTGGGCAAGTACCTTCTGCACATGGTCTTTATCCTGTTCAGAAGCCCTCATGGAGAGCCTACTTCCAGCAGGAACTCAAGCCCCTCTAGGAGGCCAAATTCCTACTATACACAGTCTTCACCCTGTACCTAAACATTTGTGGTAAGTTGACCTGTTGTGAGCAGTCAATGAGACACGGGTGGTCAAGCCGCTATAATGCACAACCTTCACCTTGTTCATACCTCTTGTTGGAACATCCACTCCCGCCAGGAATCTAAGTCACATTAGGTGATAAACCCACTACTACACACAGCCTTCACTGTGAAATGGACCATATGGAGGTTGCAGACCTCTCATGAGCAATAAATGAGACACACGTGGCCAAGTCTGTACTACATGGACTCTTCACCAAGAGCCCATCCTTTCAGACGACAAAGCCTCATTAGGTGTCCAAGCACCAGGTATGATTAGACCTTCTCCTGTGCTGACTCCTTTGCAGGTAGCGAACCTGTTGTGCACAATCAGTGAGATAGGGGTGGTTCAGATCTCATTATGAAGAGCCCACTCCCTCTACACACTCGATCACAATTAGGTGGACAAGCCTCTGCTACAAACAGTCTTTGCCATGTACTGAACTATTTGCAGGTTGCTGACCTCTTGTACAGAAGTCTTCACTGATAGTCCGCTTCCTTCTGATACCTTAGCTTTATTAGGTGGTTACACACCCACAATGCACAGCCCTTGCCCTGAATCGAAGTCTTCGTGGGTAGTCCATCTGTTGTGGGGAATGAATCAGACAGGGGTGGCCAAGCCTTTACTATGCAAAGTCTTACTACACCTTTACTACGCAAAGTTTGTCCTAAAGAGAAGACTTCATGGAGAATCTATCCTCTACAGACACCCAAGCCCTGGGCTATCAACCAGACATGGGTGGGCAAGGCCTTGATCTTTTTTCTGCATATCACCCTATTAGGACAGGCTGGCTTATTTAGACACTGAAGCTTTCTTAGGTGGTGAAACCCTCAGTATGCATTGCCCCAATCATTTTTCACGTCTTTTTGTGGGGTAGGTAGGGTAGAATATTTACTTGTTTGTAAATGTTAGGTTAGTACTGTGGTAGTCCTCCAGTACTGGTCAAATACCTGTTAAACAAGGTGATTTACCTGGTCTGGTACCACGGAGTACCGCAGCACTAAAATATTATTAAAAAACATGTTGTTTAAATTAATTGGTATAATTGGGGGGACTGTTGCTCATGGAAGAGCTAGTGTGTTAATAGTGTGTTGTACATACGCAAAGGTACAACTAAATGCATTCTTTGATGTTGTTAAGGTATATCCTGTTCCCATCTGCTGTGAAATTGACTCGATCCCTAGGGTAGACACAAATTACATCAAAGTGGATTTTGTTGTGGTATATAGAGCTAATATCATGGTCACTGGGAATTTCTGAAATTACTTTATTGATATGATTCTCGAATTTCTGTCTTTGGATAACACATACATATTTTCAGATGGTATTAGTTTTTTATTTTGCCCTTTCTACACCAGCAAACACTATCCAAACAAAGATTTCATTTCATTATTACGAAATTATACCCTATTACAGCAATGACTAAAACAAAAAGTACAATGGCATTTTGCAAACTACAGTGGCCCAACAATATGCATGCATGCCCTCTCAGAGGCTGTTCTCATCATGGGGAAAGACTGGAGGGAGACTCACATTTCACTCTTGACTTGCCACTGTCCCGCAAAATCACATAGGACTTACAAAATGTATCTTACTTGGTCCTCATCTGTGGCCAATAGCAGAGGATGACCAGATGATCAAAGATTTTTCTCTGCCCCACACTTTAATACAATGCTGATGTTTCCATACAGAAGTTCTATAAAAAACATATGGGACATTGCAAATTGTTCAGGAATATGTAATGAGAGCATAATTCACATGCAAACAGAACTCGCACCCTCACCATGCACAGTGTTGTCATCAATGATGTCATATCAGATGTTGCAGTGATGTTATAATGATGTCATATAACTGGGTATGAGTGATGTAAAGTTTGGTAACTAGCAGTGCATAGCGAGGGTGCGAGTTTTAGTTAGTTTAGGACACAAGTTATAGTTACTGGAGATACCTATAACTGGTGAATATCAGTGGTTTTATTTGTTTAAAATGACATGTTTTAAGTGACATTTGCACCTAACTATAACTTTCTCTTAACCTTTACCTTTTTCAGTAAATGTCTAAGGTTTTTTTTTAAGTTTAAAGTAAGATATAAATACAATTCCCAGTTATAGCTTCACTTTAGCCTGCAGCCAGGCCCTGCCCCAACACCCCCATGCATCCAAGCAGCCGCTACACACATCTTTTGGATGTGCAAGGCATGGTATTGGGGGCAGACCCTGCAACCAACCCCCATGTGTGGTCTACACCCCACAGCGCACAGCCTTTGGCATTGCACACCATGGGGTTAGAGGTAGGGCCTGCCTGCAGCCAGGCCTTGAGCCCAAACCTCCACTGGCATCCAACCTCCACTGTGCATGGTATGACTTTGGGTGAAGGGCCTGGTTTGCTGCCAGGACCTGCAACCAAAACCCCATGGGTGAGCACAGCTGACTATGTAATGTAACAATATAAAGGGTGTCTCTTAAAGTAAGACAGACCTACTGACTTTGTCAAAATGTCAGAACATAAAAATATTTTTTAAAAGTGGGCCTGTTGGTTTTATCATGGTGTCAGCACATCAACATATACAAAGCCGACCTATTTTTTTGTCAAAAAGTCACCAATATCAATACTCAAATGTATATTCTATTAAATTCACACATTGCAATGTTTAATTAGAGTGATTGTCATAATATTTTTTAATAGAGTGTTATTAAATAAAAAACATAAACATGTCTTTGAGTCTTCCGTCCAAAGTGTTTCAGCCCACAAAATGCAGCCATAGAACCCACCACAAGGGGTCCATGTTCTCCAGCTGAAGAGCATAGAACTCCAACACAGAATACTTTAAAAAATATGGTATGCTCTCTTTTTATTCAGTGACCCAGGAGACTTGGGGCCATATGTACAAAAGAATTTTTGCGGTTGCAAACAACCTGCTTCACAGAATCGGAACCGTTTGTGACCACAAAAATGCTTTTTCATATGTACATAGCACAAATTACGCGAATCACAATTTATGTTTAATAATTTCACATTTACAAAATCTCAGTGGTATAAATGAATGTTTTGTGACCGAATTACGGTTGCAAAACATTCATATTTTACTGACACCTCAAAGGAGGTGGTAATCATTCACAAATGGGAAGGGATTCCCACGGGACACCTTCATATTTGGGAATGTTGTAACAAATATTTTTTAAGAGCATTCAGTGGGTCCCACAGACCACTGCTTACTCTTAAAAAGTGAAACTTGAACTTTTCTTTTTCTTTTTTGAAATGCATCCCGTTTTCCTATAAGGAAAACATGCTGCACTTAAAGAAAGAAAAAAGACTCCCTTATTAAAAAGCAATTACAGACTTTGTGATCTGCTGACCACACCTTGTCACCATTCCTGTGATGGCTGCATTTCCTAATGGGTCACCTACTGCGACTTACCTCATTAACATTCATGAGGTCGGTCAATTTGCTACCCACTAGGAACCGCTACTTGAACCTTGTATGTTTTTGTACATTAGGAATTGCGATTTCATAAATATGTGATTCGGTAAGAATAGCAATCATGAATTTGCAATGTTGCTGGGGGGGGGGGGTGGCTGCATTCCCACAATATTAGAAAAATGGTTGGTGGTGCCCCTGCCTCCTCTAGGGGCACCACCAGTGTCCAAAAAACATAGGTAAAAAACCATTGCAGGGCATTATGGGGGCTCCTTCTCTGGAGCAGTGAATAATAAATGAGCGTCTCCTGCAGCTTTTTTTTAAGTTGGGGTTGGCAGAGGAGTCCCAAGGACCCCGTAGCCCCTGCTGGCTCCCCAGCCAGCTCCTATTGTGAGTGCCGGCAGGAGTCTACAATTTTTGTTCAAGTGGGTGCTCCAGTGCCCAACCTGCCCGTCATTGGGGCAGGGGGAGGAGCCCCAAGGACACAGTGACCCCTCAGAGGGTCATGGAGGGTGGCTACGTGCCTCCTCCTCCTCAAACTATTTAACTGTGCCACTCCCAAGGCTCTAGCCCACCCCAGGGTTTTATTTTTATAAAACAAAGGAAACCAGCAAATTTCTTTTTATCTGTGCCATGAATCCTGGCACGATGCAAAATATTGGCATTTTTGTCCTGAGGGTTTCCCTCTAAGCCAGAACAATGCCCTTTCAGGTTTATGAGTTACATAAGTTATGCAACTAAAGGAATTAGGGAAACCTGGGAAGTTCCCAAATGTATGTGGAGAGCTGCTATTTTATACAGAGCACTCTACAACACCACTGACAAGTTGAATCTGCTCACCTCAAATTTCTGCTTTTCTGGCAAAAGGCCAACCCCAGGAGCACTTGACACACACCTAAACTTCTCTCATGGTCACTAATGTTAAGGAACAAAAGTCTTAGGCTGTCAAATTCCCAAAAGCAGTTTGGGATTGCAAGGGCCCCACTGCTGTTTCCGAATGGCCAATTTGGGGTTTTCTTTCTTAGAACGAAAAAGAGTACCTCTGCATGGCAGCCCCCAGGGCCGGACTGGCTACCGGGCGTTTTGGAATGCTGCCGAGCTGGGGGCTGATTTCGTTGATGGGGACCTTCGTGTGCTGAACGAAATTCGTTTTGCTTTGTTGATTTCGAAGCACACGCAGGTCTCCATCAACGAAATTAGCCCCCACCGCAGTGACATCAGCCCCCAGCTCGGCAGCATGCCAAAACGCCCGGTAGCCAGTCCGGCCCTGGCAGCCCCCTCCCCCAAATGTATTCCTAAATAGAATGCTCCTACCATGTTGGTAGGAGCAAATTCATGAAATATTACCCATGAACGCTCATTCTAATTACGTCATGGGGTGTACTGCATGGAGGGCCGATGTGTTGCCACCACAGGGAATTGATGTGCCACAGTGTGAAGGGAGAACACCTGCTATGTCTTTTCACTTTGTTTTAATAGACATAATGCATGACAATAAAGAAAAGAAAAGCCACTCTCATCGAATTCCGGGCCAAATATATGAAAAGATGTTAGCCATCTCGAATAAGAAGAAATGTGACGCTGCTGTTGTTTCAGTTCATGAACTAAAAATGTTATCTCACTTTTACTTCTAATGGGCATTCAAAAGTTTTGACAGAAGTGTTCTACTTTTAGTGTTATTTTAATGTGACTAAAAGTTACATTCTTCAGAAAATATCTACTTTAGGACAATTATTTTGTAACTAACTGCTTGCCTTACTGAAGCCTCAACTACATTTAAACATTATTTATTTCACAGCTCTTGAACATAAAGTCAAATGGAAAATCTGGTGGAGTGAGAAATTACAGTATCGAGAAATACACCGTCTATAAATGTAAGCCTACAGATGCGCTTATTGTTGAAATGACTGTGGAAAGAAGCTGTAATGCTAAAGACATCCTTGGAGTGTGCATCTTTTTCACATTTAATTGGAGTGAGATGCTCGTCAAGGCAAAAAACAACACTGTGATAATGGCAAAGCTTCTAATAGGAGCAGGTCCCATGTGGTATTCAATACCTTAATGTTATTAACATACCAGATGGTTGAAGGTTTTTGCACCTGTCTCGGCAGTTGTGTTTTTGTCACATTTGCAGAAACATATTCACAATATATTTGTCAAAAACTAATTGACAAAAGTCAGGAATGGTGAAATACTGCATGCTAAAGATCCATTAATATCTGACTGCAACACCACTGATGATTTATTTTTATAATCTCAAGTCCTATGTAGTCTTTACATACCATTCTACAGTCTTAAATATCAAAGTACAAATTTTAAACTCATGAATTAAGTTGTATATTATCAAACGAGCCCTCCGAACATTGATTGTGGAAGGGTTTGAATATGAACAAAGCATCGCCTGTCCAATAGCTCTTACAAGTAGACCCAGGAAGAAGTTTTGCTAAACATTTCCAAGTGCATTTGCACGACTGCTCAAGCTTGAGGAAAATGCCCCCTGCCGAGAAATCAAGTTTTCGAAAGTAGTGTCTGCTACTCACAATTGTTTAGTTTTACCAGTTACTTTAGATACACCTGTTACCATTAAATGCCTAAAATGTCATGCTGCATTGATCTGTCTAAGCAGTACTTTCAACAAGACAGATAGTGTCACTTTGTGGTGTAAATTAACAGACATATCCGGTTCCTTGTTGAATTTATGGGTGGTGCTGCCTGTAAATACACGGGTTTGTATTCCGATTAATAATTCTGTTGTAATTAAATCCAATCCACGTCAATCCTTGTCGCCAGGGTTGTAATTGTAGATTCCTTCTCGGTAAATCGGAGTCAGGTAGCCAGTTCGCCTAGAATAACAAGTTGTAGGTTTATTGAAGAGGTTACAGGTTAAGTTACACGTTACTTAAGGGAAACCCCACCAAGAACAGCATCCTCTCAGCTCAGCCCACTTTCTCTAACTGCCCACTCCTCCAGCCACTTCCCAACATTCCATGACATCACACACTGGCTGAGCAAACCAGAGAACAAAGGAGGTGTGCACAGAATGCATCACATGCATAGCAGATTATAACACATCTCCTTTCTTTTGAAAATGATAAAATGCAAACGGGAAACAAAGATAGAAAATAATGAAATACAAACAAAAGACATAAAAGACTCTAGCTTCGATAAGTCCTATACATTTCGCAAACCCTATAAATTATTCAGACAGTGGTCGAATAACAAAACCTTTTCCGTGCACTTTCACTGGACCAGGGAACAATGGTTTAATAACAAAACCTTCACCATTTGCCCCCTACCTTGCACACTCTCTGGATCAGGGACATACAGTTAGCAAACCCTCTACTGCACAGTTTTGCGTATTGGCAAGACCAGGTAAATACATGGGGGCTTATTTACAAGGCCCTTGCGCTGGGAAAAGTGACGCAAAAGTGGCGCAAGGGGCTTGTAAATCTGCCCCATGGCAGGACCAGCGAAACATGCATGCCCTCTACTGCACACACTTTTGGAAAACTCACTATACGCTCACTCTCCACTGTATAGTCTTGCAGGATTAAGGACAAGTACTACACTAACCCTCTACTACGCACTCTCGCAGGATCAAGGAAATATTCGCTACAATTACCCTCTACTGCATACTCTTGCAGGACCAGGGAACTAAAACACTCACCCTCTACTGCCTACACTTGCAGGACCAGGGAAATGAAAACACTCACCCTTTACTGCATACTCCTGTAGGCTTAGGGATAAATGAGACTATACATCTATCATATGCATGCAAAAAATGGACACCCTCTACTGCGCACTCTTGCAGGACCAGGGACTCAAATGACAAAATACATTGCATGCAACAAATATAAACGCATTTTTCCTGACTACTCCACTCAAAATTGGAACAGAATGAGCAAAAAAATGTATAATACAAATTGCCATCATATGCAAACATTCAGCATAGCATTACAAATGTTCTTTGGCAGCAAACCCAAAATCCTTCTCTCTAGTGAGCAGTCTCATCCGACCTTCTCATATTAGACTGACTCTTCTGCAAGTATGTTTACTCAACTGATCATTGGTGCTACCAAGGTTCAACTTTCCTGGAATCACCGCTGCACGAGTAAAAGTCACCAAAGTTCTCCGAAAGTTTGCAGAGAGTGGAAACTTTTTCTTTTTAAAGAGAATTTAATAATTAGAGACACATTACTGTTCTCTTGGTGTCACGCCACAAATGTATACACCACAATTGCCTGCAAATACGAGCGAGGATCAGGAAAGAACTTTCAGACCCCTATGTAGTTAAACAGTTAAACTCGTCTTGATACTGACGTCGCATCACTCGCATCCTTATTGTGATCCTATAGTGCGGCTTGACTTGTCATAATAATGTTGCACGCCGCTTTGACGTGTTTCCAAAAGCAATGATGCTGATGCTGCTGATTCCCGCATCGCATTGACTTGCAGTTGATATGCGTTCTAGTCTCTTGTTGGTGCGTCGCCCTGACGTGTTCCCTCATGACAATTTGACCAATGCCTCTGCGTGTTACCAGGCAGCTTTGATCACAACGTCATTGGCGCAACACTAGGCATGCTCAGGATTCTGTTCCCTCGCGTCTAGGAGCTTGTGCTTGGGATTGAGGTCGAGAGTGACCAACAATGATGATTCTGCACTGCGCTGGGCATAATGGGTGCAATGTGACGTGACTGATTTCTATGCCCAGGGTCACATCACATAAGCTTCTTGGTGTGCATACACATGGGTGACAATCACACCAGCCTCACCGCCTCACAGTGCACTCTAGCCTCATGGCTAATTTAAAGCTCTCACTTCCAACTGTCACTGCCATGCAGGTAAATGCATGCGCTCTGAACTGTCACTGCACAATAAACTCACCACTCATATTCTTTGGGGAAAAAATCAATTTAAATCTGCATTTGGCATAGTTCCTACTAGGCACAGCAGACATGGCACAAAAACAGTGACTTCTTTTCAGTGCTCTCTAGTATAGCCATCATCTTTGTTCATCTGCATACAGTTCAGTAGTCATCCCTCTTCAGTTTTAAGTTTATTGGTTCGTTTTCCGTAGGCTATCTGATGAAAAAGACACTGATTGGGTTCAGGGAGTCTACTATGTCCCTTTTTACGTCTTTTCCTTCTTTTATTGCACCTTCAATGTTCCTTAATTTCTTTGTTTCCATGAGTTTCCTTACATGTAGGTCTGTTTTCAGATCATCGCCAGTGTTGTAATAAGAGTATCTCACTTCGTAAGTAGAAGTCAGATAGCCATTTCAGGTCGGATAATAAGTTGTAACACCGCCAGGATCAGCATCATCTCCGCTCAGCTCACTCTCTCTAACTGTCCACTCCTCCAGTAACTCAACAACATTCCATGACATCACACACTGGCAGAGCAGACCAGAGAACATTGGAGGTGTGCATAAAATACATCACAAATATAGCAGATTATAACAAATTCTCCTCCTATCCCTCCTCCTTCCCAAACACCAGGCTGCCTTTACCTTCTATCACAGCCTACAAGACGTGATGGATGACTTAGGACTAATAGAAATGAAAACAGAAATTGCTTACCTTGTCATCTACAGGGTAAGGGTGAACTCCTGAGGGAGTGATGATCAGTTCAGTGGGGGACCTGAAAGGAAGAAAAGAGGGAGTTAACATCAGGAAAGGCGACAGATTTAGAAAAACATCAGAAAGAGAGAAGCAACTAAGGGGCCAATTATGAGTTTGACGCAGTTGCACAGGCTCTCCGCCAGCACAGTGCGCCAAACCCACACAAGGACCTCCCGCTGTATTACGAGTTGAAAGAGTTCAACATGGTCCTTTGCCCTTCACATGGCGGTGCCTGGAAAACAGGCACAGCAATGGGAATGGGGAAAAAGTTCCAGCATGACATGGACATCCATGCTGTGCTGGAACTTTATGGGAATACAGTCAGGGGGGCACCTGTTGTGCCCCCCTGAATGTATCTCCATGGCAGAGGGCACATGGGAGCTCTGTAGGGCCCCCTTTCTTCCTGCACCACCAGCCTTTTCATGGCAGAGCTTTGCCATAAAATGGCTGGCAGTGCAGGAACTCGTAATAAGCTGAGCTGGACTGCACCAGTCCCCGATCAGCACATTGCGCTGTGGCGCAGCTGCGCCACCGCCAGTGAACGTCTGTTCCCTGGCTTCGCCGGCAGTCCACCACCAATACGACGGTGAACATTGTAATAGGCAAAACGGTGGACTGCCACTGCTGCGCCACTGTGGGACTGGCGGTTGATAGACCGCCAGACTCGAAATCATCCCCTATGAGGGGTATGTGAACTGAAATACAAAGAACAAGGAAAAAGGTAACAAATTACAGGAGGAGTCAGGAGAGTGGAAAAAGAGGAAAAGGACAATCAAATAAAGATGAGGGATGCAAAAGGGAGGGGTTGGCAAGTCATGAAGGCATCAAGAGAGATATGGATGCCAAAAGGACCAAGTCTGCTGCAGCCAGTTTGGGAGAGCAGGAGACCAGGAAAGAAGGACAAGGAGAGAACTAGTTATTTTCTACGAGAAGGGAAAGATGCTGCCAGAAGGAGGAGCCAGAAGACGACATCAAGGATATCAAAGAGCCAGAAGATAACAATGAGGAGAGAGACTGGTGGTTTCCCTGAACCCACTAGGAAAAGCCTGTAAGTGGGTCACGGGTAGGCAAGAAAAGGGGGTAACTAAAAATGGGTGGTCATGGGAGATGAGGTGAAATATTTTTTGATTATCTGTGTGATGGGCCCAGAAAGAACAGGACAAGAATTTGAGAAAAAAAGCATAGTGAAAGCTCTTCAAGAAAAATATAGAGTATTAAAAATGTTGGTATACAAAGAACAAATTAAGCAAAGAGGGCTGTATACACATACTATAGTAAATCCACAAGCCTGATGAATTAAAATGTATGTGACTATCTGAGACTCTGAAAGAAGAAACGAGGTAGATACAAAGAGGAAAAATCAAAAGAGAAAAAAATAAAGTTATGAAAGCAAATGCTAAAATATAGAAATCTACACAAATACTTTCTTCTAATTGTATTTTTATTTGTTTTATTTACAAATATTTACCTGTGCTCTGTCTCGATACCAAGATGTTCCAGGTGGGTTGTGAGGAACTCCAAAAGAAAATAAGAAGAGGAGATTCTCTGATACGGAATCTTGAGTTATTCAAACTTAAGAAGTTTAAATACAAAAAAGACAGAGAAGTTAGGTCCCCATTGCTACTTTTGCGGTGCTGCGACAGCTTTGCGCCAGCACAGCACCGCCAAAGCTGGGCAAAGACTGCCTGCCTGATTACGAGTTGAACTTGTGCCTTTTGCCATTGACACTCAATTGAAAGGGCAGAAATGTTCCAGCATGGCATGGACTGTGAAGTCCATGGCGTGCTGGAACTGGGAGTCCAAGCACACAGGGGGGCACATGTCGTGTCCCCCAAATACATCCCCATGGTGGGGGGTATGTGGGCCCTGGAGGGCCCCCTTTATTTCCCCACCGCCAGCCTTTTCATGGCGGGCTCACCGCCATGTAAAGGCTGGAGGTGGAGGAACTCAAAATATGCTTGGTGGCACTACTTCAGTCCTGCTCAGCATATTGTATTGCCCCTCTGCCACGCCACCACCAGGGCACGGCAGTGCCCTGGTGCAGTTGGCGGTCCACAGCCAGAACAACGCAGACAGTCGCTATCTGGCAGTCGGACCACCGCGAGTCTGGCGGTCCATGGCACGCCAGACTCGAAATCAGACCCTTAGACTGTCTTCCAGCTGCCTGGCATTTATTAGAGCATTTATTGCTCATCCACATGGTCACATGTTGCCCGCCAGAAAGATATGGTCAATTAATGATCTTAGGGTGATCATTGAGGTAGGCTGCCATGTTGTAGTGCTTTTTAAATAGGTGTGTTTTCCACTCTTTACTAAATTGAAGGAGGGTTGTGGTGTTTCTGATGAATGCAAGGATGTTGTTCAAGGTCATAAATTGAGAAGGCCTTCTGCCTTGTTTTTTTCTTTTTTGTCCTTTGATTGTAGTCTGATGTTGTCCTGACTGCAGGTGTGGTGAGAGTTATCTTAGTAGACATTGTCTGCCAGATTGATCTGGGTGCCATTGTGATGGCTCTGTAGATGAATGCAAAAAGAACAATTGATGGACAAAATGCTGAACAATGTCATACATTCACCCCAGTACAGAGATCTGGGCCTAAATCCATCGTTTTTTTGCTCACCATGCCATTCCAGTTGAGACCCAGCCATATGCAAATCAGTCTTGACCCTGTACCCATAGGAACAGTCCAGCCCGAACTGCCAAGCCAGGTCCTTCCTGGACTGGAAAAAAGCATCCTAGGACAGGCTAGCTTGACTCCAGTGTCATGGAGAGCTCTGTAGATGATGTAGCTGGTTTTGAAGTCTGTGATGGCTGTCATGGGGAACCAGAGGAGTTTCAACAGGGTAGGAGTAACGTGATCCTGTTACTTAAGGGTCTTTATGAGGGATGATGCTAGAGGTAGGATTCCCTTAAAAGCGGATATGGAGTCTGAGAGGCCATGGAGCATAAAGTTGCCACCATACAGATGCTGGTTTATGAGAGATTGAGAGGCAATTCAGAAGTAGGTTTTTGGGAAACACTTTACTTTCTTCACTAAAGAGAACTGGTCCCAGGCAGTCTTCATTTTTCTGGCTATGTGTTCCAGGGTGAGTCTGGGTGACTTGGCCCTGGGTGAAAGTTGGATTTGAGATCTGTCCAGGTTTGAGCAGTCGTGCCAGATTTGGATTATTAATTACTTGTTTTATTTGGCGAATAGTAGGAATTGTTTTATGGTGGGGTTGACATTTTAATAGGGCCTAAATGAGGTGCAGGCAGTGTTTGAAGCATTGGATGTCTGGAGTGAAATAGACTTTTGAGTAGAGATATATATTGTTGGCCTATTGCGGAATTTTGATACTGTTAACAGTACCCCCACAGGCAGCGATGTAGAGGTTGATGATGACAGGGGACAAAATAGAACTCTGTGGACTCTGCAGTTCATAGTATTCTTCTGGGACCAGGAGATGTACCTGTGTAAGAACTGATGTCAGCCTAATAGATAGGAGGAGAACCATTCAAGGACGCTGTCACTGAAACCCATTTGAGAAGTCAAGGTGTGGATACAGATATGATGTTTAATGGTTTTGAAGGCTTCTAAAAGGCCAAGCAATATCAGGAGGTAGGGGCTACCTTTATACCTGATCAGGAGGACATTGTCTATAATTTGCAATGCAGCTGTCTCCATGCTGGAGCATTGCCAGAACCAGATTGATAGTCATTTTGTAAATGGTTGACATTGATTTTATCTTGGAGATGTGTGTAGACTTCTTTTTCACTGGTCTTGCAGATGAAGAGCAGGTGAGTGATGGCCTAGTAATTGGTGTGGTCATCAGGATCTAATTGTGTGTCTTCAATAGTGAGAGCATCAGGCCTGTCTTGGGAACTTTTGAGAAGATGGCTTCATTAAGGCATACATTGACAAGGGAGAGTTGTGGTGACAGACAACGTCATAGGATGTGACTATGAGGGAGTTGAAAATGTCACAATTTTGTCAATGTGTTGTCTAATATTCAGTTTTTTTCACCAAATAAGGTTGATGGCATAGAACCTTTCAGTGGCCAGTTTTTGATTGTCTTTAAGAGCTAATTTTCTTCTATTAGCAGCTTCATTTATAGTATTGACAAGTACTTCATTTGGCTGATATGATAGGTTTTCTCAATGTTGTACAAAGGGACTTCATTAGAGTGAGGCCATCAGGGTTTCTGTTTTTTTCCATTTTCTTTCCTCTCTCCAGTTGGAGTGTTTGTTGTCAATTATGTTTTGGACTATAAGGGTGCTGAAGGGTTCTGGTTGGATTTGTGAGTTTTAATTGGAGTGTGAGTTTTCAGATGGTTTTCAAGAAATTAATTGAAGTCATTGAGAAACTTTAGATTATTGCCTTTAAAGGATCTTGAGGTTTGGAGATCTCTTTTGAGTTGACCTTGGATTTATCAGTCTGATACTGAACATGGTGATGTGGATAGTGAGATGGTCAGTTCAGTTCACAGGTATGGAAATTTTGCATTGGCTAGTTAATCTTGTCAAAAGGATGCATTTATGAGTTTGACCTTTGAAGTGTGGTGGTTGGGTGGCATTCCGTACCACGTTGAGGGTGTTGAGTTTGAGGAGGGTGACTCTTGTTTCTTCCTACTTGAATTGTCTGGTAGTTTGAAGTCATTGAGTATGGTGCAGTGGGCATACCAAATGTATGAGGTGGTGGGAAAGTCGTTGTTCCATCTGAGAGGCCTGTAATTGAGGTGGAACGTGGTGTAATGAGTTGCAGAAAGTGGATAGTCACATGTAAAGATCTCTTTTGTCTTGAGTTCCATGTGCTTGCCTAGAGTACAGTACCAGGAGGACTTAGGGATCACAGCACACCTTTCTCTCTTCTAATGTGTACAGTCTGTATGCTAGATGCTGTAGCCTGTGGGAACAAGGACAGTTAGGAAATGCAATGGTAGGCACTGGGGTTTGCAATGCCTGGAACACAGATACTGCAGAGTTAATCAGCATAATGTGGAGTGTATGTACAGTAGTTTGAGGGTGAGTGTTAGTGTGTGTGGGGGTAGGATTTTTATGTGTGGTTGTGTGGTGTAAGTGTTGTTGTGAAGACGCATAGTGAAGGGGGCTCAGCTAGACACATGATGAGATCTTACCTGGTAGGTGGTTGTGGACTTTACGGTGGACCAGGATTCCTGTCCAAATTCCTCTTGGTCCTAAAAACCACAAAAAGATAACATCCTTATTTGTGTCTCCCCTTAATAGACCCGATCAAGCAATGCACCATTTAATCACACAACTACTTCTTCTCCGTCAACCTTGGAGGAAATGCCACTAGTTTGTCAGTTCCCATAATTGAAAGAGGTGACCCTATTCTATATAATTTTACCAACTTCTTTGAAGAAATGAAAAAACTATTTGACAGGAAAATCCATATTCTCTCCTTAGACAGAGAACTTGTTACTCTAAAGCAAGGGTCACAAGACCTTTTAACCTACAATGCAACCCTAAACAGATTCGTAGTTGAGCCTGAGTGGGCAGTTAGGAAGAGAGCGTCCCTTTTCCATCGCGGAGTAAGGAGTGAACTGAAAGATATGTTGGCACAAGTTGTGAATCTTCAAGATAACTGTGGGCAGTTGATAGATTTAACTGTACAACTTGATCATTGACTGTTAGAATGAAAAGGAGATAGGCCTCAATCAGACTCTAAGGTGATTGTGATACAACCGAATAAATCTGTAATAGATGAGTGGAACAAAAGCTTAAATGGTGTAGAGCCAATGCAAACTAATGGAATATGGGGTCCTGGGGCACTAGAGATGGGTGGAAAAATTAACTCTGCTCGCGGAGTTTGAAGAATTCGGGAACTCTGTGCCCCAAGTGTAGCGTGGAGTTCCCACTAAATTCTGCCACTGATTTTTATCCGTTGGTGTATGCAAGACTTGTTTTGGCATGTGCTTGCGAGTGCCACGAGACTTGCTGTCCACTAGTGAGTGCATGCAAGATTTAGCACCCGTTAGTGTGAAGATCCAATAATCACGCTCTCAACACACGAGGTAAGTTATAAGAAGATAGTTTATTTAATGAACACTCCAGCCAGCTCTAACTTGCCAACTCCCATTCCTCTAACCGTCACAGCTGTCTTCAACATTCTACCTCAAAATTTCATCATTGACATTCTCCTTCTCATGCTCACCTCACAAAACATGTCACATCGCGAGCTGCACACGAGAGGAGAATTCCACAGTTAGTGGCAAAGGCAAGTGACGGTGACTGTTCCTCAAGCAGATTGTCTTCTAAAGAAGCAGCTAAATCTCCTTGAAAACATGTTTTTCAGTTGATATTCTACTCCAACAGACAGTTCAAATAGTTTTTTAGAAGCCTTTTTTAATTTAATTTTTTGTTCATTAAGTAGGAAGCTCCACTAGAGACCCCAACTTCCTGTTCCTGTCCAGCAGGCTCCTCTCAGTGCTTTGTCCATCTCCTGAACACTAATTATTTGGTTTTGGAGCTGGAAGGACCACTCTCTTTGGCTGCTGGGTATATACCATTGTATTTAAGGACTTTGTTTTTGTGATATCGCAGGTAAGTTCAAAAACTGTTGTATAAGAGTGTTGTTTGTTTGATAGAGGGAATGCACCAGTATTTATTTGTACTTTTATTGGCTTTTTAACATTTTTTGTGATGGGTAGCCTGCAGTTTCAGTAGGGGCCTAGTTATTTTTTTACATTTCATTTTTTTATCTTTTGTAAAGGAAAATGTTGCACAGTTCAGTATATTTTCTCCATTTTTGTTAATAAATTTGCAATATATTGATTTTTTTTACTATGTGGCCTAGTTTGCCAATGGGCCATCAAGCCATTAGGCCCAGTACTAGTCATGGGAGCATGAAACAACTCTTTCTGTGGTATATGTTGTTTAAAACATCATTTAGGGCAGAGATGACATTGGATTAAATTTAAAATGTGTTTTTTGAGTATTTCACATTTTATTTCTGCAAAAAGTATATAGGTGGGGTAATATTTGATGCCCTTGGGAGGCTTTCTGTTGCTGTAAAATTTGTATAGCTCAGTTAATGTTCGCTTTTGCCATTGCTGAATTCATGGTAGTCTTTTCTTCAGTGTTACCATGCCTCCTTTTTCTGGCCAGTCAGTGTGTTTGCCATAGGCCACCATTTGACTTTGTTTTCCATGCCAAGTTGCCAGGAGTCATTTTGTACAGTTGGTGTCCATAGGTCTGCATGTGTTTCCAGGCCTTCTTGCTTGTTGTTTGCCCATGTGGCCGGTGACCATTTTGTGTAGCCAGCCAGTGTGTTTTTGCCATAGGCCTGCATGTGTTCTTTGTTGTGCCCATGCCTCCTTGCTGGCTGTTGTTGTTTGACCATGTAGCAAGTGACCATTTTATGTAGTCAGCCAGTGTGCTTTGGCCATAGGCCTGCATGTGATCTTTGTGTAGCCATTCCTCCTTGCTGGTTGTTGTTGTCTTACCATGTGGCCAGTGGCCATTTTGTGTAGCCAGCCAGTGTGCTTTGGTCATAGGTGTACTGGATTCAAACTGCAGGAATGCCACGTTTCACTACATGTTTTTCTTGCTTGTTTGCTTTTAGGTGCACAAGAGACATCACCAGAGTACTGCCAGACAGAAGGCCTGTACAAAGTGAAGTGACAACAAAACATGTGACGTGAGTCCTCCAATCTCTTTCGCTTGTGCAGCTAAGTGCCATGCCAACTGACAGCTTCAAGATGGCCACAAACAAAGATGCTGCCATGAAATTGGCCAGTGAGAAGAAGCAGCTTTCCATTACTGGTGTGCTGCCTGGAACCTTTTTCTGCAAACCTGTGCCTGCTACACCAGCCTCTGGGGAGCAAGCTGGGAGGAGCACTCCTGCAGCAAGTGCACCACCCCAACCTAAGCCTAAACCGATGTTTCTCACTGAAGCAGCCACTGTAATCATGGCGCCACCGACAAGCAGTGAGATTGAATTTGATTTGTCTCTTTAGCAAACTAGTACCCAATTGTTGCAGGAAACTGAGCATAGTGGACAACTGCCGCAGACAGTAATAGTAGATCTTCCTGAAGCAGGAGCATAACAGGATGTTGTTGAGCTTCCTGCTGAGCAAGAACCTTCTTATTTACAAGCATTAGCTTATAGATCTCCACCATCTTCTCCATGCCCCTCTTCTGATGATCTGGACACGTATTGATCCCTAGCTGAGTCTGAGAAATTCCAGAGAAGCTCAGAAAAAAGAAAGTTCCTGAAACTCTTGCAATTATGGAAATGGGTAAGAAGGATGATAACGAGTCAGTCATTGTGAAAGTTGGACCAGAGGAGACCTACATTACCCCTCCTATTCAAGCTGCTCCAAAGGATGTGGTGCCAGCTCCGATATTTGTAAGGCCCCTGCATCCACCACTAGCTCAGTAGAAGTACGCACTGCAGAAAGCCAATCGTCGACACAACCCGCCTACCTCTAGTTCTTCAGGCATTGGTAGTGGCACCAGTGGCCCACTGAAAAAGTTGACCTCCCCAGTTTGGGGCTTTTTTACTATTAGCAAGCATGAGGATAACATGTGAATAGGCTCCATTTGCCACACGAGTGTTCATTGAGAGAAGCCTGGTCCACAGTATGGTACTGGAGGCCAAATGACCCATATGAATAAACACCACTCAATCCGGTGGGAGGCACACCTTAAAAAAAATTCTTTAGGTGGTGGTGATGAGAGAGGGGAATCAGCTCAAATCACGATGGGAGGTGAAGGTGTTGAGGAAGAAGAGGGTGAAATGCTCTTTATGCAAAGCAGCCCTGTCCAGTATCACCCACCTCAGCAACCTCGCACTGGCACAAGAGACAGATAGAGACACCACAGCAACAGCATACAGTGACTGCCCAAGATGCCCATTGAGTCTACCACCTCCTGGTTCTCTCCAAAAGTTGACTGCATCTGTGGCACCAGAAACAAAATCCAGGCTACTATTACGGGCATGTTTAGGCAGGAAGGGCCTTACAAACGCAACAACCCTATGGCACATATGTACAACGTGAAACTGGCTAAGATGTTAGCACTGGGCCTCCTCCCTTTTTCTTTTGTGGAAGGAGAGGGTTTTTTAGAATTTGAGGTGGCCATCTGCATGAAATGGAAGGTTCCCAGTTGGACTTATTTTGCCAGAGTTGAAGTTCCAGCGCTCCATCATGATGTGCTGCAATTGGATGGACAAGCTTTGTAACAGAGTGCTGCTCACACTCTCCACCTGACGATAGACATGTGGACCAGTTGTCAAGCCACTAACTACATACATATTACTGCACACTGGATCTCTTTGGTGGGGGCTAGGAAACAGATATCTCTAGGTGTCGGCGCTGAAGAACATTTTAAGGTCATTTGGCAGCATGTTACAGTAGCCATGTTCATTGCAAAACAAAATGGAGTGTGAATGCGCTCCATTTACATGTCGCACAGCGAGGAAAGCGCAGAGAAATCCTTTGTTCAACAAGTATTCCATTTTATTCCATTGTTCATCCAAATTTTGTTTCACAAGTTTGTCACAACATTTTCATTCTTCAAATTAAAACAACGTGAATCCCATATTTTTCTGATGCCGGTGACCTGTCAATCCTGGCCTTAATCATCAACACATGGGGTTCCGCAGCCCCAACCAGCCTCATTAAAATACCCAATGCATTTCGGGCTCGCAAACAGCCCTTCCTCAGGGGTAGCTGCAAGGTTTAAAAATAAACATAAGTGTGACTTATAGTCTACAGGAGCTATGTAATCAGTGCATCTCGTGTCCCACCTTCCTCTGTCTCATCCCCACTTGACTATCCTGCCTATTGTGCTGTCCCACTGTTACCACGCCCCACCCTGTGATAAAAAAA
Source organism: Calotriton arnoldi (assembly GCA_963921515.1). Taxonomy (NCBI): domain Eukaryota; kingdom Metazoa; phylum Chordata; class Amphibia; order Caudata; family Salamandridae; genus Calotriton; species Calotriton arnoldi. Next base: position 380,785 of record CAWUFW010005241.1, read on the forward strand.
AACTATAAGCATTGCATTACTTAATTTAAACTGTGCTCCCCATTTACAACAACCAAAAGGAAACTTTCAAACCACTGCCACAATTAAGAACCAAAACACATGACTATCTGCCCTTCTTTACATTTCCAGTGTTCCCCAAATGTCACTATACCTGCTACTTTCAAAACAAATACTCAGCAAAACCTTTGTCCCCTTCGACTTAACAGCACGTCTGTGCTTTAACTGATCTACTCAAAATCCAACCGTTGCAACCCCTGCAGGTGTCACATCTATTTCAACCCTCATTAATGGTTTTGAATCCCCCACGTGATCATGAGTCTTTACTGAAAACTTAAACAAAGAAAGTGTTTCCCGTGTCTTTGACTGAAATTAATCCTCCATGTATAACAATACAGCTCGTAACATTTCTTTCTGTTAAACTGTGTCGAATAAAAAACAAATAAACCAACATGGTAAACAACTCCATTTGACTCAAAAACTGTGCATGTCAACAAACACAAAGGATTTTATGATTATTAGTCCATTGATGGGATTTCTGTTGTTCCTCTGTAGTTGCACGAAATCTTTAAATCAAACTTTTGCCAAAGAGCATTATTAAAAAGAATCGACTAATAATATGTTGGTGTGCATACTGCTGCAAACATCTTGGAAGACTTTAACAGCAAAGTGTTTGAATGACTGCAACCCAAAGGTCTCAGAATTGGATTTGTTGCCATGGACAATAGCAGTGATATAGATAAAGCCATGGCAGATGGCAAATATTTCAGTGTCCTGTTTCTGGAGCATTGCATCAACCTCATTGTGCAGGACTTTCTTAAAAAGAAGACATAGTCAGTAGCTTATTGACCACCTGCATACGAATCTGCACTCATTTCAGTCATTCTTTTAAGTGAAGGAAGTGACCCGATTAGGGTCATCCGAGTCACACAAGACCACCTCTCAGCCTTCCATACCAAATGAACAGTCGTCAGACAGTAGAGAATACGAATCAATAGCTGTTTATTTCAGGTACACTCAGAGTGGAGCCCAGTCTGCCCAGTCGCTAGGAGTGCTGCAGAGGGACTGACATCAGCAAGCATAAAGATACATTATGTACATTTCAGAACCAATGAAGGCACGCCCACAATGGAATTTTCCGGACAGATGTAGCCGAACAAAGGAGTACAGAGGATAAGTTTCGATTCTAAGGCCGGGCACACACTATCTACTACTCAAGGTCGTTCTGCCCGTGCCCGCCACTAGACAAGTGGGAGAAGGCCTCTATCTAGCTAGAAAGGTATCCGCTAATAAGAACAGTCTATTCATTAGTGAAGCAAAACCTAACCCTGAAGAAACAGAACCTAACAGGGGCCTTTTCTCGGAAATACCGGAGTATAAGTTTAGATTATAACAGAAAATGGCTCCGGCAGAGAAAATGCTGCTGTGAATGCTAACATACATAGAACAATGTGCAAACATGCATTTTTCTATTCTAACATAAGGCCCAGAAGCAGTAGAGGATCATTCAGGCTGCTCATAGAGCACCAGTTAAAACCTTCATACAGGAGGTGCCAACATATTGGAACTCAGCATATTAAATGTTGCAACGTCTATTTGAGCTGTACAAATCTATCAATGAGCATATCATTCAACGAGGAGGGGATGCAACTGTGAAAAAAAATGCCCATTGTGATGGACAAATGGGGCCTAGTCAAATGCCTGATAGAGATGCTACTTCCTTTTAAGGTCTTCACACGGGGAGTCAGCAAGGAGGACAGTACGATGGGCCAAGCTATCCGTTGTTGAATCTGCTACAGGACCATTTAAAAATGGTGGCTGAAAGCTTTTCAGGTGTAAACAAAGATGCACATAATTTGGTTCAGAGCTTAATCCTTTGCTAGGCTTCAAAGAGACTTTGTGACATCCAAAAAGTACATCTGTGACACAATACTTGATCCACGGTACAACAAAAATACTGTCAACTTTCATTCTTTTTCAGAAGGGAATGTTTCAGAATACAAGACCTGGATTGTCCAGCAAGCCAGACGCCTGGAAGAATAATGGTTGGAAATTAGAGTCCCACCCTTGGGCACAAGTTCTGTGGTGCCGCTTTCAATTTCCAGAGAGGGCAGTCCTGTTGTCTCACAGCAGCCAACACCAGCAGCAATAACACCGGTGACAACAACAACAACAGGAATACAACAATTGGCCAGAACCTCTACATTGGGTTGGCTTCAATTTTCAGGTCTTAAGTCCTGTGCAGAGGTGCAAACAAAGGAGGACGAGCGAGTGGCTGTACCAATTATCATTCAGAGGATGTTCCAGGACTATTTGGATAACTCAAGAGATGTCTATGTGGATCAGCACCCATTGGTGTATTGGTATGGAAAGATGCAAAAATGGCCAGAGCTCAGTTGACTTGCAATAAAGTATCTGGCTTGTCCGGTACCCTGTGTGTTTCCTGAGTGTGTGATCAGTGCAGCTGGTGCAGCTGTCACAGTGAGAAGGACCGGCCTCCACATACCTTTGTGCCCCTGACTCCTTTTTTGAACTCTCAAGAACTCTATCTCATTGCCCCACAAATGTTCCCTCCTAGTATAGCATATTTGATTTGTTTGCTCTAATGCCGATTAGGCAAAACAAAGCACACATCTCAAACGAACATCAGTAATAAAATCAGAAGCAAATTTCAGAAAACTAATTAAATCAACAATAAAAGCCACTAATATTCTTATACAACAGGATTCCTCCAATTCAGATATTGGCCAGGACGACAAACAAAAAGGCATGCACACATACATGTGTAAAAATAAATGCAATTCAAATACCCATTAAACATGCTAAAATGAATAAGAAATCAATCTCTGACCCTATTTGGGGTGTCCAGCAATTTTTTCAGCACAGTCCACCCCAGCCTCGAACATATAAATCCACATAGATACTATACTGGTCAATGACAGCAGTAGAGAAAATGGTGACTTGACAAAACGGGTTATGCAATATCACAAACTGAACAAAAATTCATTAAACTTCATGCTTAATACTTAAAAAAGAAAAATCATATGGTGAGAATTGTCTGCAGCCGTCAGATGATGCAACACCAACAAAGAAGTGGAACAGTACATAAAAATACAAACTCTTTGGAATTTAAAGGAGCAATAAAAAAAGAGTTAAAATAGCTACAACCCCAATCAACACCATCGGGCAAATAGCAAGTCACATTATTAAGAAAAGGTGCAGGGAAGCTCACCGACTACAAAGGAAAGAAATTTTGTCAAAGCCCAGCAGACCATCATTTTATTACAGTGCCAAATTATATTAATTATGTTGCTAATACGATGGACCTGCACTTTTCTAAAAACTGGCAATAGTAAGCCTTGTCTTGTTTGTAAAAGAGGCACAAAAACAATAAGATGCCAGAATAATAATACATTGATATTACAAATAGGGCAAAAGTCACTGTCCCTCTTCCCCTGGCTGGGGTAACATACCTCACACAACCTAACCTTCAGAGCCCATCTCCTCACAGATCTACCCTTGATGTCCCTCAAATATGGGTGAATTAAACCACAATAATTAACTTCCACAAGGTGCTGCAAACTGCATCTCTTACTCACGTCATTTGAATGATTGCAGAGTGAGTGCTCTTTAATTAAGCATTTACTACTAGTTTCTGTTAAACACCGACATATCTGAGGGAGAATACCAGGAAGGCAGATTCAGAGATGCTTCCATGACCTGTAGGTTTTTTTTAGCCCTTTTCCCTTGGGTTTCCCTTGCAGGTGAAGTAGTGTAATATGGTTCTCAGTCAAAATATCGAGTTTTTATTATATCGACCTACACTAATATCGAGTTTTTAATATAGTAGGGACAGAATATCGATGTCAAGAATATCGGTGACCAGAATATCGACCTTAAGGTAAGTAATATCGTTTTTTTTTATATCGAAGTAAGTAATATCGAAGTAAGTAATATCGAAGTAATTAATATCGTTAGCAAAAATATTGTTGTTAATAATATCGATATTTATATTAGTGTTATGTATTTTAGTATGTATTTTATATGTATGTTTAACATTTTTTGTAATGCATTTTTATTATTTTTAAATATATGTATTAAATGTTTAGAAATTAGTAATTTTTTTAAAGTAAATTTTGCGTTTTAGTATCAGAAAGGTTTGTGGGTTTATAGGGGAATAGGGTGGGAAGTAATTTAATTATAATTAATTAACGTGTTTTTATTTATTGTTATTGATTATTAATTTATTGGTAATTAATTATTAATTGGTAATTAATTTTTTTATTGATTAATTTATCATTATATTAATTATAATTAATGTTTTATTTATTTATTGTTATTGTTAATTAATTTATTGTTAATTAATTATTAACTGGTAATTAATTTTTTAATAATTGATTAATTGATAATTCAATTAATTATGTTAATTTTTATGTGTAGCGGGTTGTGGGTTTATATGGGAATAGGGCGGGAAGTAATTTAATTATAATTAATTAATTAATATTTTTTTATTTATTGTTATTGATAATTAATTTATTGCTAATTAATTATTAATTGGTAATTCATTTTTATTAATTGATTAATTTATAATTATATTAATTATAATTAATTTAGTATTATTTTTTATTTATTTTTATTGTTAATTAATTTATTGTTAATTTATTATTAATTGGTAATTTATTTTTATTAATTGATTAATTGATAATTAAATTAATTGTGTTCTTTTTATGTGTAGCGGGTTGTGTGTTTATGGGGGAATAGGGTGGGAAGTAATTTAATGTTATTTAAGTAAATATTAATTTTATTTTATTGGTATTTATTATTAATTATTTAGTTAATTAATTATTAATATGTTATTTATTTTACCAAAATTATTTTATTAATAAGTATGTTAATTTAACCCCTACGCTATCCAACACTTTCCCTACTGTTGCACTCACTGGAGTGGGAATAGTAATTTTTACCCCTACTCTATCCAACACTTTCCCTACTGTTGCACTCACTGGAGTGGGAATAGTAATTTTAACCCCTACGCTATCCAACACTTTCCCTACTGTTGCACTCACTGGAGTGGGGATAGTAATTTTTACCCCTACGCTATCCAACACTTTCCCTACTGTTGCACTCCCTGGGGTGGGAATAGTAATTTTTACCCCTACGCTATCCAACACTTTCCCTACTGTTGCACTCCCTGGAGTGGGAATAGTAATTTTAACCCCTACGCTATCCAACACTTTCCCTACTGTTGCACTCCCTGGAGCGGGAATAGTAATTTTAACCCCTACGCTATCCAACACTTTCCCTACTGTTGCACTCACTGGAGTGGAAATAGTAATTTTTACCCCTACGCTATCCAACACTTTCCCTACTGTTGCACTCCCTGGAGGGGAATAGTAATTTTAACCCCTACGCTATCCAACACTTTCCCTACTGTTGCACTCCTGGAGTGGGAATAGTAATTTTTACCCCTACGCTATCCAACACTTTCCCTACTGTTGCACTCACTGGAGTGGGAATAGTAATTTTTACCCCTACGCTATCCAACACTTTCCCTACTGTTGCACTCCCTGGAGTGGGAATAGTAATTTTAACCCCTACGCTATCCAACACTTTCCCTACTGTTGCACTCGCTGGAGTGGGAATAGTAATTTTTACACCTACGCTATCCAACACTTTCCCTACTGTTGCACTCACTGGAGTGGGAATAGTAATTTTTACCCCTACGCTATCCAACACTTTCCCTACTGTTGCACTCCCTGGAGTGGGAATAGTAATTTTTACCCCTACGCTATCCAACACTTTCCCTACTGTTGCACTCACTGGAGTGGGAATAGTCATTTTTACCCCTACGCTATCCAACACTTTCCCTACTGTTGCACTCCCTGGAGGGGGAATAGTAATTTTAACCCCTACGCTATCCAACACTTTCCCTACTGTTGCACTCCCTGGAGTGGGAATAGTAATTTTTACCCCTACGCTATCCAACACTTTCCCTACTGTTGCACTCACTGGAGTGGGAATAGTAATTTTTACCCCTATGCTATCCAACACTTTCCCTACTGTTGCACTCCCTGGAGTGGGAATAGTAATTTTAACCCCTACGCTATCCAACACTTTCCCTACTGTTGCACTCGCTGGAGTGGGAATAGTAATTTTTACACCTACGCTATCCAACACTTTCCCTACTGTTGCACTCACTGGAGTGGGAATAGTAATTTTAACCCCTACGCTATCCAACACTTTCCCTACTGTTGCACTGTTTGGAGTTGGAATAGTAATTTTATTACCTCCGCTATCTAATATTTTTTGTATTATTTTAGTTAATGTAATATATAATTAATTTTTAAAAGATTAAAAATAATTTTTTTTTAAATTTGTTATATATATTTATTTAATTTGTGTTTATATTATTGTTTTATGTGTATAGATGTATTTATAATTTATATGATATTTTAATTTTTTGAATAAGTTATTAAAATAATTATTACAAATGATTAGTAAGTACATATATATTATATATTATATGTATGTTTAATTTATTTTTACATTACATATATATTACTTATAATTTTTAAACATTTTAAAATATTTGTAACTATGTTTATTTTAATTATATGTATTATTTACTTTATTTTACATTATTTTTTTAACAAATAAAAAACGATATTTTTAACGATATTTTTGACATCGATATTTTTTGTTGTTGATATTTTTGTACTTACCATAATGTAGATAGGATGTCGATATTCTTGACTTTGATATTCTTGCGTCGATATTTCTGTAGGTTGATATTCTGACCTTCGATATTTTGTCAGTGATTCGTGTAAGATACCTCAGCTTTCTTCTGATTTCAGCAAACCTTCCCAATAATTGAGCAACCTCTGGCTATATTTGGAACAAAAAATGTGTGAGGCCCAACTCTAGTCTCGGCGCACTGCTCACTGAACCTGTGGGTAACCCCAACCATTTTTTCCAGTTGGTTGTTTCAATGATTTGCAAGCACTTGATATCTTTTTGTACTAGATCCTCACACCCGTAGAGTAACAGGAAGACTATTTTCACATTATATGCCTCTCTCAGAACTTCTACTGACTTATGTCCCAAAGCCGAATATAATCCCTGAAGTGAGCCTGCAATAGCCTTCGTGCTTGATTTCTGCAGTGAAACATGACCCCAGAAGTCAAGGCTATGGCAAAATAACGCACCAAGGTATCTGTATTCCTTAACAACCTCCATTTGGACACCACTGAGCCACCATCTGAACCTCGTGGGGAGCCTCCTCCCTTTTGAAAAATCTTTACCTTCATTTTAGTCGTATTAATCTTTAAATCATTCCCTTTATAATAAAGAGAAAAGGTGTCCAATTTCTGCTGCAGCCCCACCAGCATAAGATCTAAAAGCACTGTGTCACCCGCATAAAACAACACAATCATGGGTTCTGTCCCCAGCTTAGGAGGGAAGGCCCTGACCTGCCTTAAACACTCTAAGGCTTCCTCTATGTAGATTGAGAATAGAAGCGGGGACAAAATGCATCCCTGTCTCAAACCATTGGGTGTACTGATCTTTTCCGACAGGGCCCCATCCCCTCCCAAGTTCCACTCAAGTCCACGTGCCCTCGTACAATTGGACTATCAGCTTCAAGAGTCCCGGGAGGCACCTCCATCTGGCCATCTTTTTCCTTAAAATGGATCTGCTTAATGTGTCAAATGCTGTAGACAAATCGATATAAGCTGCAAACAGGGGCTATTTCTGTAAGAGGGCATAATCCTGCACCAGCAGCTTTAAAATCACACAGCCATTTCCAAAAACCCATTTGGGTCAGGGGTAAAATTCTACCTGCACTCACCCAATCTTCCAAAAGGTGTCACAGATACCTTGCAAAAATTGTACTTGTAAAATCCATCAGGGTAATTACACAATAATTAGATGGCTGTGCCGTGTTGCCCTTTTTGAATTGGAGTATCCTTATACTCCCTTTCCAAGTTTCCGGAAAATTGTGACCCCCAATTATTTCACCAAACAGTACAGAGAAGGTCTGTGCCCAGAGGAGAGGACTGAGTATAATGATATCAGTGGGAACACCATCTGGTCCTTGCGCCCTGGAGCTTTTCATACCTTTGATCACCAATTTGATATCATGAACAGTCGGGAGCGGCATACTCTCAACCGGTCTCTTAGCCTGTGGGCTTGCCTTTTGGCATACCAGGAGGAACCCTATCACCTACATTAATTTTATAGAGATGTAGGTAACCCAGGTTTCTTCGGGTATTGACACTGCTGTAATATGTGTGACAAGACTGAGTATACAATTAGAGATGCACCAAAGCCCTTAAGGTTGCCAGTATGCAGGAAAGAGATAGCCTTAGTCCATAGGCTCTATTTTTCCCTTCACTTAATTTGCCGCATTTCCTTCCTAAATGGTTCCCTATGTTGTTTACTCAGACTCTCCATTAGTTCCCTGCATACTCTAAACGCCTACCTTATGTTTTTTATTGAGCAAAACTTTGGCCCTTGACTTTCCAGAGCTAAAAAGATCCATTCAGACCCTGCCCCCTACAAGACCTACAGCCAACCAATCCCAAATGGAGGAAATAAGGTTTTCGAAAACCTTTACTGTGTGAAGTAATGGCGCATTAAGTTGCTTCATTAGTAACCCCCTCAGACCAATTAGAACATGCCGTTTTAATTTGTCTGACCACATAATTCACATACTTTTTTACAATGCATGGGCCAACTATCAGGCCACCTCTATCTTGTTTTAGTCCCCCTAAACAGTGTGAGGACAAGAGGCTTATGGTCACTACCCCATGATCATCTACAAATAGATCCTTCGCCATACCAAAATGTTCAGAGGATATTATCACATAATCAATCAGGGATGTTACCCTCCTGTTGTCAGTAGTCAACCAAGCCGGCTAACCCGCGGACACCTACCATTTTGTTATGGACATATTGCTGCTATTGAGTAGGGTCTCCAAGTGCCTGCCAGACCGACCCCCTCTCTGACTCCCCAAGATGATTATATACCTGCATTTTGGAATACAATCTTTCTTGTTCTTTTCTTAGATATTTTCAGAACTTTCCTTTTTACATTCTTGTTATTACTCTTTTGTTTATTATTAACATAACATAACATGTGTATTTGTAAAGCGCACGTTCACCACTACGGGTATCTTGGCGCTGAATAACAGATGTTTGTTGTTACCCAACTCAATGGTACTCATTTTATCGACCTCAGATGGATGAAAGGCTGAGTGGACCCGCCGGGATTTGAACCTGTGACCATGAGGTCGAACACAGGCCCCTGCAGTAGACGCATTAGTCCACTGAGCCACCAGACCCGGCCACTCTTCCATGCTGCAGGCCTGACTCCTGAATTGAGGCTTCAGAGATAGACCTTGTGGCTTTGTCAAAAATCTGAAAAACTTTGCAGGGTAGCCCTGGGCCGGAACAGAGCCAGTGGGGACAGCCTCAATATTAATACCCTTATAGGCAGGATGCCCTTCCTCAATATTAATGTCTTAATGGGCAGAAAGCCCTTCCTCATAAAACAGGGCTTCCAAATCGCTTAGGCTCAAGGATTGATCACAACTTTTTTCTTGTCTATGTGGCCGGATCCTAGGATCACCCGCCTGAGGGCTCATGTCTGTGGTGCAAGTAACAGGGCTCTTTGCAGCAGCCTCATACTCTTCTCCAGGCCCACTGGACAGCACATTTTTCAGTATTACTGATAAAATATCTAAAATATGGTCAGAACTGTCTGTGTTGTTTTCTAGTAGGGACAAAATTAGTGCCAGACTCTGCAGAGATCTCAAAAAAGAAACATAATCTGCTGAAATGTTCACTGGGGGATTCAACAATAAATCAGGAGAAACAGACAGATTAATTTGATCCGATGTTGTAAGGCTGGGAGTGCTCGAAAACAGGGCAATTGATTGTTTCCACTGCATTGGCATTTTGGGTGGGACTTCCATCCTCCAATCTCCCCCAAGGGACGTCAGCTTAAATGGTGAAATATCAGGCAGCGTGTAATCCAGGCTTAGAGAAGAATGAGTTGCCACTGGAGATTGTGAGGCCTCAGTAGCTTCCTCCCTGGTGATAAACACAAGATGGACCTCACCCCCGGAGAGCAACATACTGCCCCGACTGGGGGTTCCCTTTATATTTGAGTGGGGGGTGGAGTAAGAGCCATCCATTGCTCCATTGACTTTAACTTAGAGGGGCTGACCTCATCATTTGCCACCACCAATCTAGATAAATAGATGACTTCTCCAGCCTGGGAGTTGCCCTCCAATAATTTCTGAAAGAAAATTGGTATTTTGCCCCCCACTTTAAGCATGGCTAAATGGGTGGCACGATTCCTCAGCAGGTTGGCTTTGGTCTTCTTACAAAGTCTGGTGGTTAGAGTACGGCCTAACCTCAATTTTCTGGCGGTTATCTTTTACCAAAGTTTTGCCCTGCAAACCAGGATGTGGGACGAGAAAAGCCTAATTCTTCTCTTCCACGAGGCGTCAGTCCAGAGGACCGAGGCACTAGATCAGGCCTATCCAAGGCCAACCAAGAAAGTTTGGAAGGGAAGAAAAAGTCCATGTACCCTAAAGATCACTGGTGCAGAGGCTCACTCCCAATATCCTAAGGCACACTCTTGTGGATGGAGACCAGCATTCCACGGCCTCAAACTCTCTAGGACTTCCAGACTCCGCTCCGTCCATATCAGATGGTGGAGAATCCCGCACCCACCTGTCTGAGAGCTGAAACTCCACCCACAAGTTACATCCGGGCTGCCAGCCAACCAGCACTGTGAAACCCCACTCACAACACCCACAAACCGTGGTGTGACTGGCAGCCGAGCCTGACCGAGCACTCTCACTGACCACTCTCCCAGCTCAACCAGCTCTTCCCTTTTCCCCTCAACCAGAGGAACACAGCTCAGCCCCAACTGCCTATACAACGGGAGCGGAATGTGCTCGGAACAACCCTCAAAAAAAGGGAGCACTGTTTGGGGCCACACCTACCTTTGGGCCAGGAGAAGGAGATGGGGGCGATGCACCAGCTATGGCACACACACCTGATGCATTCCATGGGTGCAACTGTGTGAGCTCCCTGTGCAAAGACACTCCACATGGCCTCAAGTCTCTTCTCCCCTGCTCCTGTTCCTCTGAGGGAGCTCCTACTTCTCTGCACCTTTTCTTGCTTGACTGCTACTCTCCTGGAACTGTCCCACCAGACATCAGCACCCTCAGAATCTGGGGCAGTTTCCTGCCGGTGTCCTGCACAGCATCTATGTGACCTTGCATCTCACTCAGGGTCGTGGGGTAGTGGCAGTGAACTCTAAAATATCCTGCGGTGCCCTCTCCCAGCACAGATTGTGCTGGCACCGTGAACACACCGGGCAGGGCTGAAATGGAGCTCTGGGGCTGAGCCTAGGGACTCAGGAGAACAGCCACAGAAGCATGGTTCAGCACAGCAGCCACGGAGAATCGGGGCATGTGATATCACCACGTTCATGTCAGCGTCACTCTCAAGCTCTCGTCTCACTCTCCCTCCTGTTCCCTCCTGATATCCCAACTTTGGTACTGCACAACCCATTTTCAAACCTTTGAGTGACCACAAACAAACACCCTCCCTATTTACCATCTATTTGCATTCTCTCAGTAACACAGGTGCTTCTGTCACAGTCTCAAGTGGGAGGTTGGATGCACATTGCTTGGGTATCCAGGCACGTATCACTCTGTACAGCCCCTCTCAGCACACCAAGACTACACTTGTTTTCACTCCTCCATAATTTGTATTTTGTCAAACCAAGATGACAGAACATTTAGATATATATTTTCGGTCTCTGCGGCTAAAGGACTGTTTGTCATGTATTTAACTGAACTGTGCCAAACTTAGTTTTTTTTCCCGTCAACCACAGTCTGATGTTGATGTGCTGCTTATCGTCGCCCAGATCAATATTGTTGTTGTGTAGTGTTTGTCTGTGTCACACCTTTCCCCAAATCCCCTTTCCCATTCATTCATCAAACCCCTAATCCTCTTCCCCCGGGCTGTGTGATTTATTGAGGTGACTTAAGTTGCACCATAAATGGATCACACACTTGGTGGTGCAGATGCGGTGAAAGCAACACCAACTCACTGTGGGATCTTCTATTACCTGAGCAACAGCCCACACCAGCCCCACTTACCCACCTAAGCATTAAAAGGGATTTAGACATAGAACATCATTCATCAGCATCATCATTCAGGCCTTGTGTTGCAAAAACGCTTAACCTTATCAACTCCACTCCTGACAATGAGGCCACCTCTCCTGACTTGAGGATTTCATAACTTCAGTTTTAATTAAATAGCTCCCCATTGCTCAGAAGAAGTTACTATTGCCAGTTTTTGTTCTAATATCACTATTCTTTTCTTTGTTATGTCATGGTGGTAGTAGTCTGGTGTCAGTTTTCGTAAAGCTATGACAAAAATATATAACCCACTAACTCTGTGCTTTTCTTTCAATTTATTTGCCTGTAATGGATAATCCTATTGGTAAATCCTACAGTTGGAGCTAAGCTAGGTGGGAGTGGGACCTTGCGCGTTGTGATGCCTTCCCTGTTAGCGCACTAGCCTGCTACTACCAATGCCACCATTAAAAAGGCACCTTGGTAAAGCCTGCAAGAAGTTTTTGAAGATTGAGAGAGGTAGCAGCCATCACTTCATCTATTCAGGTAAGAGAATAGGAGTGAAGTAAACTAGTTTAGCTAGTAAGTGATTAACTTCTACTGCAGATAACTATTTTATAGGACTTACTTTTCTTGTTTATTTAGGTTGTCGTAGGTAATATAGGCAATAGCATCATACTCAATGGTCAATCAATAGTTAGAGAGGGTAGTAGGATGAGGGCATAGCCAACTAACAGGTATACATACACTTTGATAACCCAATTAAAGACAGGCTGTGCAAAAAGGCAGCAGAACAAAGTAAATATCAACACTTTAGGCATACAGTAGCATGATAATTTTTCAATTCATTATTATTTTTCTACCAATATAACATACAAAAACAAAACCCACCCTCCCCACCCACAACAGGTCCACCCTTATTCCCTAACAAATCACCCCATCCCCAACCAATGTCCAAAATCTCCAAAGAAAAACTAGTCCTCTCATTCCCATCCCAATTCTCATGCTCTTAACCCACAACAAAACGTCCCTCCCAGCAAAAAAAAAAATAAGAAAAGGGCTAAAAGAGGGTGTTCTCCAGGCAGATCTGGATCTCCTCATGGTTACCCTTCATCCGTGCCATCCTGCAGTCTATCTGAGCCAGGTGCTGCATGACGAGATGCTGGAATATGAGGTCTGAACGGGAGGGGAGGCAGCAGTGGTTATACAGGCAGATGCCAGTTGCCGGTGGCTCTGATAATGTTTTATCCAGGAGTCTGGAGGTGTTGGCAGCTGGCTGGGGCCCAGGGTAGCAGCAGCTGCGTCAATTTTCTCCTCCTGCAGGGCCACTAGCCAATGAAACTCAACCCTGACTGTCTCCAACCTCTGTCACCGCAGCTGGGCTGCTAGAGCCTGCTGTGTAGAAAAAAAGAAAAGAACAGCAAATTGTAAACAAAGCACTTGTTTAAAATTACAAAGTGGCACAGTAGTAGTACATTGCTGCTCCCCTAGGCCCATTGAAATTTGACGTGATTAGAGTCACACTCACAAGGCCATATTTTACCCATCGATGTCTCACATAAAGTTCAAAGGCACTGACTGGCTGAAACGAATTAAGGCAGAATAACAGCACACCAGTTTTTAAAAAACTGTTATTTTTTTTCTTTTAAAGGATTTCCTGGTAAAAAAATAAGTAGATACATTGGGGCCGATTCCGATTCAGGCCGGAAATCACTCCGACCGAGCCGGACCCGGAGAGATTTCCGACCGAATCGGACTCTGGCAGTCCGACCGAACGAGTACGATGCGCACACATGCAATCGGACTCGAGTCGGTCGGACTCCCATTGAAGTCAATGGGAGCCCGACGTACAACGCGTACGCAGGCTCCCATTGACTCAATGGGTGCGTGGCGAACAAGGGTGCCCCTACAGCGGGTACGCCTCGATGCGACTTGCGGCGTACATGCACAGGTAGCTGTGTGTGACTCACGCGGCTACGTGTACAGGGGGTCCAACACGCACCCCCAAAGTCCGGCTCCGACTGCTCTTTCGAGCCGGACGGCGCGAGTCGGTCGGACTGCTCGAGGCGCGCATCGTACTTGCCCGGCCGGGGAACGTCTCCATTGCGCGGTGCGAGTCATGTCCGTGCGAGTCGGTCGGAGCGGTCGGACCCGGGAACGAGTCGGTCGGCGATTTCGCATGCGCTCGCATCGTACTCGCTCGGCCGGACGCACGTACATATCGGTCGGGAAAGAGGGCTTCGAATCGGATCCGGTTAAGCCGAATCCGATTCGGTGCCCTACCGGCCGAGATCGGAATCGGCCCCATTGTGTGGAAAAATAAAAATAAATTGCCTCTCATTAATGGTAAGCCATTATGCACCATGGAGTACAAGTATTCTTGTTGTGCTAAATTCATGGAAGCATGCTAGCTGGTGCATCGGGTACTTTGCTATTCTCTGCAGTCTGCAGCTAGGGCAGCTGTAATGGACAATTATCTTACTTTAATTCCAATGGCCTGGGTCTTCCCCCAATACCTTTTAATTCTACCTTGACTCCAAAGAGACAGATGAATAATATAATGACACTGCATTACACACGTCACATATAAAATGCGATATCCTGTCTGCTGTAAGTAGATGGTGGAAAAATGATGCACTGTGGTACAGGGAAAGGAACGGGACATAGATTGTAGTTTGCACATTCATCACAGAGTATCCCAGCTGCAAAACTCTAAATCAGGCACTTAGTCCCACTGTACTCCCTGGCCTCACCCTCCACCACAAATTATCTCCAAGAAATAAATTTGCTTAGCAGTAAAGAAACTTAACTTACTCTACTGCAGGGTAATTTAGAGGGATTTGGCTTGGGTAGGTACAGGTTTCATTATAGAATAATGAGGTGCCTCTGATCATCATAATCAGCATGTGCCCACTGCCTAAGCTTTGGCTTAGTCAGTCATTGTAGTTGACAAATGTTGAAAGGGAGTAAATCCATTATGGAGGCCATGAAATATAAAATGATAACTTGTCCAGACAAAATGTGGATCATACCAAAAATTGTATTTTCAATTTGTTTGGTATGCTGGGACAGAATTTAGGAAAGAATAAAGGAGTGAAGTACTACGAGGTGACTTAGTGGGCACTGGAAGGGAATGGAAACACACTGTGTTTTTGGTTTGCAATGCAATGAAAGCTTTGTAAACGCTGCATCAACTGAAGCAGAAGCACATTTCACAGCCAAAACTGCAGTGCCGAATTGAACCATGCTACAGTTAGGTCATGGCTGGCGAAACACCATGGGCAAGGAGGTGATGAATGATGATGGGTGCGATACATATCTGCCTTGCTTAACAAATACAGTGAATTAAGGGAGTAGACAGAAAATTGAAATACCCACCACTTTGAACCAAAGCTTTGATGAAACCAAACAAGCCAAGTAGGTGAGCACGCCCCTCTCCAGAAGAACTCCCTTGTTTCTTCATCCAAGCAATTATCCATTCATCCTTTTATTTTTCTAGTATTCACACATACCCAAAATGTAGGCTTTACATTCTCTCATCCAGTCTTTCACCATTCTAATCCATCCATTCCTTACAATCACCCAGCTACACATGCTTTCAGCCACAGAGGCATCCTTTCACTCATATACCATTTTACCCATCCATTCTTTTAACCTTCCATCCTTTTTTCCCCTTTTGCATCAACCCATCATTTGTAGAGTTCATTATGAGATTTTTTCTGCTGAGCTGCAGATAGAAGAGGCCATTAAGAACTCAATCCGCAATGTAGCTGCTAAAGGGCAGGGTTCATGACGCCCTTACAGTGAGTATATTAGTAATTGTCAATAAGCAAAAGCAATGTGACTTCCTACCGCCTGTCCCTACCGCCGTGGGGACTCTCCCTCTAAGAGAGGCCTTTACTGGGACCACTGTGGTGTTGGCCAATACCCAGCAAGGTTCCAGAGCTCATTTGAACATTAGCATCCAAGATCAGTAACCAGGTGGTCAGGAACTAGAAAATCCAGCTTTGTTAGATTCAGGGGCCATTGTAAATTTTATGGATCAGACATTTTTCAGAGAGTTACACATTTCTTCTATCAGGAAAGGCATACCATAGAGACTAAAAGTTGTGGACAGAACTGCTGTGCCTTTGGGACCAGTTTGCGACCATATGTGCCCAATAATTATGAGAATTGGTAAGGATCATTTTGAACACATTAGATTTGATCTAATTGATGCACCACAAGGCTCATATTGTGAATGCCTTGACTAATACTCCACAACTCCTCAATTCAGTGGGCAGCATGGTCAGTACTAATGAATTCGGATTTTTGTAAGAAATATTGTATAAAAGACTTAGTACTTCAAGATCCAAATCAAGAGAACCCGGCCAAATACCTGACTCACGGAAGTGCTGAATCTGAGATTCATTGTATTAATACTCTTCTGGAACGATTATTAAGAAGTGTTTGATAAACACATATCCAGTCAGTTGCCCCCACATCAAGATTATGATTGCCATATAGATCTAGTCCCTGGGGCAGCAATTCAATTTAGCGGGATCCATGCTCTGACAGAGCCAGAGACCCAGATGAGATGAGAACTTAGCAAGAGGGTTTATCTGACTCTCTCAGTCTCCAGCATCCTCTCCTCTCTTTTAGCTGCCTGAGAAGGGAAGGGAGATATGCAGGTGTATAGACTATTGAGCAATAAACCATGTGACAGTAAATAATAGGTACCCTCTACATCTAATACCAGTGTTTATGGATCAGTTGAATGTGGCGACGATTTTTTCCAAGTTCAATCTCCGGGGAGCTTACAATCTTGTTAGAGTCTGACAGGGCGATGAAAAGAAGACTGCGTTTAAATTCAGCCTGTTCAACTATCAGGTCATGCCCTTCAGACTCTGCAATGTCCTGGCAGCTTTCCAATATTTCATGGACAATGAATAGCGAGTAAACGTAGACATATTTTGCATTGTCTATTTTGTTGATATTTTAATAAACTCAGATACCACTCAGGAACCTATTGGTCATGTGAAGTCCATCTTGAGTCAATTGAGGGAATATTGCCTGTTCACGAAATTTGAAAAGTGCCAGTTCCATGTCTCCGAAATAAAGTTCTTAGGGTATATCATAATTCCAAAATGCATAAGAATGGGTGACAAAAAGGTGTCTGCCGTAACTCAATGCAAGTCTTCGTTAAACATAAAAACTCTTCACAGCTTTTTAGGATTTGCCCATTTTTACAGACAATTCATTAAAAACTTTTCACCACCGTTCAACCCATCACTTGCATCTTGAGAAAAGAAGCTACAATTACGTGGACAGGAGAAGAAGAACAAGCCTTTCTAACCCTGAAACAACAATTATTTCAAGCCCCTGTCTTGAGGCATCCGGATGTTAACCTCCCATTCACACATGAAGCAAACGCTTCATTTTACACAATGGGAGGGGTTCTCCCACAGCATCACACGGATACCAGTCAGATGCATCTGATGGCCTATTGTTCTCAAACATTTACCCCATGTGTATTAAACTTAACCTAAAGTGTCTAAGATAAAAAGCTGCTCAAGATAAAACGGCCCTTCAAAGAATACCACCATTATCTGATGGAGGCCAGACATACCATTGAAATGTATTCTGACCATTGGAATTTACATTTTTTTAAATCAGCCAGTGTCTTTACTCCTCAGCAACTTTGATTGTCCTTATTTTTCTCTGATTTTGACTTTTCTCATAAAATACTGTTTAGCTCCTCAGAATGGGAAGGTGGATGTCCTTTTAAAGTCTCATGTTACTGCAGTAGAAAACAGACAAGATCCAATTTATGAATCACAATTAATTCCCGAAAAGCCAGGAATGATTTGCTCATAGACAACCCTTATGTCTTTTTAACCAAACTAATAGAGCGCATACGGAACATTGATAAGGAGATGTGGTCAAAAGCAGACCTGGTCAGAGAAGAGAGATGGGCTATTATATCATCAAGGTAATCTCTGTGTTTCAAATCATGATTTGAAACATCATGTTTTGACCTGGGTAGATGATTCTGTTACGGGGGCTCATGCGGGATATCCAGAAATATACAGCTACTGCGCAATGATATTTTTTGGTGGCCCATACTAAATTCTGATATTATGAAACATATCACAACTTGTACAGTTTGTGCTCAAGGTAAGGCAGAGCACAAAAACTACAGCAGGGTTGTTACGCACCATTCCACCTAGCCTGTGGCATAATATCATTGTGGATTTTATCGTAAAAATGTCTCGCAGTCAAGGAAACACTGTCATCCTAGTAGTGGTGGCTTACCTAACAATGATGGTGCATTTTATAGCTTTGACTAAATTACCTACTGCTTTTGAATTAGCACACATTTTCACACAGAATTTGATCTGATTACATGGCATTCTTAGTATGATCATAATGGATCGATGCACTCCATTCACTTCAGTTATTTGGCAAAAGTTATGTTCAGTGATGAAAATAGATGCTCCCTTATCTACTAGTTTTCACCCAGAAGCTAATGGTAAAACAGAATGCTTAAATTAAATGTTAGAACATTTTGTTAGGTGTGTAGCAATCAATTATACGGAAGATTGGACCAGGTATTTGTGGAAGACGCAGTTTGTTTATAATAATTCAGAACACGCGGCCTTGGGCTAGTCCCCTTTCTATTGCACAAATGATTATCATTCCAACATTTTTCCATTTGAAGGGCCAGCAACCTCCAATCATCACTCCTCAGTGCAGGAGCATCACATGAACCTACAGTTCATTCTAAAATCTTCTGAGGAACACCTTGAGTTAGCACAATGCAGGAGTAAGTTTTTGAAAAACAAATGTGGTGGTGCACCCAATAGAGAAAAGTCCAAATCATTCAAATTCTTATATTATCTTTATTTTGCTTCTGACATCCTTTATTTCATATTCATAAAAAATATTTACTGCTTTAGCCAATGTGTTTCATTCAAAAAACAAACTTCTCCATGGCTTTTCAATCCAATAATCCTTATATTTCCATTAGTCCATTGATTATGACAAATCTGGTAAATCTTGTTGTTACAATGCAAATTCGGTTTAAAATATACTTCATCCCCTTAATAAACTTTTGGTCCTACACTGACTACATCCACATATTATGGGCCAGTTGTACCCTATATTGACACCCAAATCTGTGTCTCACTTGATGACAGGCCTTTCGCACCCCGACTGACAAAAAGGAGTAAGCTTTATGCTATTAAAAAGCATTTCACAGAACCTCAGTATCAATTTGGTAACAGATTTTGGTTTTCTACCAAACATTTGAAGTTAAAAGGCAATAGAAAACTAAAACCAAAATTCATAGGGCCATACCGTATCATGAAGATAATTAACCCAATGGCTGCTCAATTGGAACTTCACTCAACACTCTGGGTCAATACCCTTCCACGTTTCATTATTAAAACCCTGCATCTAGAAATGTGTGTAGAATCTACCCCAGATCCCACTGGAGTAAAATATTAAATTAAACGTATACTTGATTCTAAGAAAATACTAGGTCAAGTCTACTACTTAATTTTCTGGAAAGAGTTCGGTCCATAGGAAAGGTTTTGGGAATTAGCTAGTCATCTCCACGCACCATAATTACTGTGCAACTTCCACAGGCAGAATCCTACCAAGCCAAGTCACCCTCTGAGACAGTGGTTATTAACGGGGAACCAAGTTATCAGAGTCTGGTTTTTCACAAAACAACCCAGGGGGTTGATCTTTTTGGGTACGTTTGTGGACATACAAAAAGATGGTTCACAAATCTTTGAGTGCAGGGGGAAGTCACAAGTGTTCATATCTAATAGAACTGGTAAGAACAAACATAATTTAAAACTGTGGGTAAAATGAAACAAGGTTGCCAACTAATCAATTAAAAATAGACTTTGAAAGCAATTTGTAATCTATCTGGAACAATCTAGAAGCTTCTGGAACAAACCAGAAGGTTCAAGAACAAGCCAGAAGGTTCAAGAACAAGCTAGTCAATAGACATTAACAACACATGGCAATCCATCTAGAACAAGCCAAAAGTTTCTGGAACAAGCCAGAAGGTTCTGAAAACAGCCATGTAGTGGTGGCAGCCATCTTTGATTTCAGGAGCATATAAATACCACTCCCTTGGACTACACCCTTTGTTTGGCAGTCGGAGTTTCAGTGAAGACATCAACCCTGTTTCTCTCACCAACCCAGCTTACCTACGCATCCAGGAAATCTTCTTCCACCCAAGCTGTGCAATACAGCCTGGCGGAGAACATGCTAGGTGCACATGATTGGTCAGCCCAAGACAACCGACCAAACTGTCATGTGCACTTAGAAAGCGTCTACCAGTCCTCCCCCAGCACTGAACAGTCTAGCCCCACCCCACCCCCCAACCAACTGAGCCAGGACGGTAAAATAAAATGATAATAACGTTTTATTTTTCCATTTTGAACTGTGTGAGCAGTGGGGGGACACTCCTCCAACTTAGTGGAGGAGCCACCTCTGCCTAACAGCCAGTTGGTTTCTAACTTAATGAGCCCATCTCTATTGGATGATTGCAGTCTCTATAGTGATGTCTCACTGCGTTCGCCTCTGTCTACTTTAATTTTAAATATTTACCTTCAATCTCTTTCTTATCTTTTTCAGTGCCTCTGACTGCATGTACATTCATTCAGGATGTCACCATGATGTACATTACATTTTTCACTAACCACCAACCACACCTCACATTGGAATCTTTACTGGATAACAAGCAGACTAAAAGTTGTTCAACTCCTTACAACCCAGTGCAAAAACTAAATAATTTTCCTTGCAGGATATCAGATTATATTTACTATCTCCAGTGGCACCTAAAATTCTAGTTCTAGTTGTACTCCTGGATAAAAAGGTTAAAATGTGGTTGTTCTTCTTGATGCGGGTGCTTATTTGGTCCTGCAAGCTAAGAATGTGTCAACAAATTGTTTTCATCATCTATCCTTCCTTTGCTCTCAGAATAAAACAAGCATTAATGGTGGTGTCCCTGATTAACTGTTGTCTGGATTATGGTAGTGTCAGTTACGCAGGCCACCTTACTTCTCATCAACTTTTTCTTTTCTTCTTCTGGCTAGGTGCTAAAGTGCTAATGGATCAAGCATGAGTGTTCGAAAGGAGAAGTAGTTTATTGTTGGTAGCTCAATTTAATTCAATGCCTAAATATTTCTGTCACGCAACAGTCCCAGTTTATTCTCATTTCATATATATCCTGTTGAGGAAGATAAAGTTCAACAAGGCTGAGGTTAATCATATGGGTTTATTTGGTCCAATAACTCTACTTATCAATACCCACTTCTTTTCTTCTTTTTTTGAAGTTTCTTTTTTAAAATATTTTTTTATTTATTTGTCCCAGAGAATACAGCAATTGTGCAGTGAAATACATCCAACAAGATGTAGCTATAGCCATAAAACAGTAAAACATGGTAGTCATAAATACATTGCATTTGAAATAGTAAAATCACAATTGTAATACAAATTTCATAATATGGCCACAGTTCATTAAGCCGTGATAAAAAAGCTACCAAGCATATCAAAGTTAATTAAATAATTAATATACATATTAGGCTAGAAAGAGGCATAATATACACAAAAAAAGTCATTGGCTGCAAGAGGTCAGACATTACAGTACTAAATAGATTTAGTGCCAATGTAGCCCCTAGGTACTGTTAAAAATTAACTGCCTGGTAGGGGCTAATTGCCGTGGGGACTCAGAGACAAACCAATCCCCATTCTCCATCCCCCCGGCAATCCAGTTTAACATAGGGCCCCAGATCTTGCTATCTTGTTTATTAGAACGCCTCCCCTTGAAGTTGTATAAAGCTCCTTCTTAGTTGTAGATGTGCAATAACTGGGAAAGCCAAGCATAACAGGTAAGGGGATCTGGATCTTTCCATTTTGTAGCTATCAGTCGGGCTACTGCAACCAAGATAAAAATAAAATATGTCTTGGTCTGTTCCAATTGAACTTTATCATTATACCCTAGGAGCATCATAAGTGGGAAAATACCAATTTTCTGCCCCAATACTTCTCGCAAGAAAGCTTCAATTCCTCTCTTTTAGGATTGCAGTTTTTCACAGTCATAAAACATATGTACCGCATCTGCTGGGCCTTGTCCACACCATGGACAGTTATCATTTTCCTTTTTCCCATACCCTTATAGCTTAGTCGGGGTAAAGTAAAGATTGAAAACTGTTTTATAATGTTGTTCCTTCAGGTTAGCCGAAAGGAAAATCTTCCCTGCTAATGCAATGGACATGTATACGTCTGTATCATCTTCCCCTAGCTTCCTAGCCCAGTTAAATTCTACCTTCACCAGGTCATCCGGGGTAGATCCTGAAAGAATTTTATAAATATGTCTTATCCAACAATCATTACAATTGATGGCTTCTAGGAGAGGAATTTTATCTAAAAAGGGCATTTCACCCCTAAGTTGTTTAGAGAATTCTCTGACTTGGATATACTTGAAGTAGGACCTATCGTCTTTTCCATAGACCTCCCACAACTCAGCGAATGAGGCCAATTGTTCTGAAAAAAAGATATCGCCTATTTTAGATATACCAGCTTGCTCACATTGCCTTCCCATCCCATAAAAAAAAGGCAGGAAAAAGAGGGTATCGCCACAAGGGCGTATATTTGTGATATCTTGGTAACTTCAACAATTTACCATCCTTACGGTAAACATTCTAGGCTGTTTTGAGGCATTTAAAACATGTTTTTTTTTATATTAGATAGTCTCCAGTATATTTATTTATCATTTATTTGCAGAGTTTTATATAGCGCTGGCTAGACCCGGAGGTATCAGAGCGCTTTACATGAGGATTAGCGAGTTACAAAATTATGTCAGTTACAGGAGCCTAGTATAACATATGATAAAAACAGTGTTACACAGTAACATGAGTTACTAGAGCATAGCATAAACATATACACATATCCTATGGGGTATAGAAGGAAGAGGGGAAAAGTAACATGGGGTTGGAATGAAGATCGGGTCAGGAAAGACCGGAAAGGGGGAAAGTAATTCAGGGGAACCAAAAAGACAAAGTGAAAGTCAAACAAGCCGGCTGATTCGTCAGAAGGCGGGGGAGGAAGGAGACACAGCGGGGAGACGAAAGAAAGTCTTCCCAATGTCCGGCTGGGTAGGTGACGGCTGAGGGGGAGATCCACAGCCAATCTCCTCTATAGCTACCTAGGTAGCTCAACCGGGCATCGGCCATATTGCTAGATCCAGTTGTCGCAATACCACCCCCGGCTGCCCTTCCGATAGCTAGCTCAAATATTGACGGGGGAACATCATCAAATTCCTGCTGCTCTATATACTCCTTATCTGCAGTAAGCAGAATTCCCATCTGTTGAAGCATTGTAGTCCAATAACAAAATAGCAAATTCCGAACCGCCCAACCTCCCTGTTCCTGGGGTAGGATTAAAAACTTTAATGACCGTCTTATTTTCTTATACTGCCATATAAAATTGGAAAACAAAGAGTCTAACCTCTAGAAAAAAATACCTTCAACCTCTAGGGGGATAGAGCGTAACAAATAAAGTATCTTTGGAAACGTTACTCCTACCAATTATTGTTAGATGCAATTTATCCATTCGTCTCAGCTCTTTACTAATTTTAGCTATCAGGGGCTCCATATTAATTTGCCAAATAGAGTCCACATTCAAAGTTACCTGATCCCAGGATATGTGGCCATATCAGTCCTGTGGGGATCCTGGAAATCAGTATTCCTAGTACAGGCAATCTGGGTTTTCTCAGTATTCATGAGGTACCCTGACTGCCTCCCATAATCCCCTGCCAAAATTTCTATTTGTTCAATTTCACTCTGCAGATTTGAGGTCACTACAGCTACGTCATCCACATACGCCAACACTTTCGTAGTGTGGCCCCTGACGGAAACCAGTTTAATTATCTGATTTTTAAATATTGCTCTGATAAATGGGTCTATAAAGAGAGCAAAAAGAATCGGGGAACATGGGCACCCCTGCCTTGTCCCTCTAGCAACCTCTATTATTTCTGATTCCCTACCCATCATTTGAATTCTAGCATAGGGGCAGCAATACATGGCTTTAATAGCCATAATAAAACATGGCCCAAACCCAATTTGCCTCAGAATGCCCCAAAGATAGTGCCATGACACTCGATCGAATGCTTTTTGGGCATCGAGGAGGATCAGGGCCATATGGTCACCTGTAACCGAAGCTATGTCGAACAAGGTATTGGCTCGTCTAATATGGTCTGTGGTCCCTCTACCTGGTATGAAACCATGTTGCCAAAGACAAATCAACTGACCTATAATTTTCCCTAATTGAGCTGCAAACATTTTAGAATAAAGTTTTGCATCAGAGTTGATAAGGGAAATGGGTAGATAAGAGGCTGGGTCATCTGAGGGTTTATCTTTCTTCAAAAAAACAATTATATCCGTACCTAACCAGGATTGCGGGAGAATACTCTCATGTTGAACGGCCAGGAACAAATCCAATAATAAGGGTGCTAACTTTAGTTGAAATGTTTTATAGATTTCCAAGGGAATTCTATTGGGGCCTGCAGCTTTTCCTGAAGTCATCAGCCGGAGTGCCTAAATGACTTCCTGTAATGTGATGTCAGCCTCCAGTGTTTGTCGGGCAATCTGGTCGATCCCTACTATCCCCCTGCCGGCCATTACCCTTTCTTCGTCTTGGGTCATATGCAGTGATCCCACCTGATACAGTTCCCTATAGAATTGTGTAAATACGTCAAGTACCGCCTTAGGGTCCGTTTCGGAAGACCCGTCTTGCTTTTTGATCTTGCCTATTTTGTTCCTGACCGATTTCTGTCTTGTGCGTAAAGCTAAGAGCTTACCAACTGCCTCTCCATATTCTTAATTTACTAGTTTCTAAGCTTGATAGGCTTCTGCCGTCTTTTGACTATAATGACTATTAATCTCGGCTTTGATCCGAACCACTTCTGACTGCAGTTGTGCCTGACGCTATTCCTGCTTCCAAGTTATTGCAGTAGTATGTTATTCCTCTAGCAGAGCAAGCTGTGCGATCAATTTTGTCATCTTCTCTTGCTGTTTTTTCCTTCTCTGCCCCACAAAACTAATAACCTCACCCCTTAAACCAGCCTTAAAAGCATCCCAAACCACTTCCCTCGCGGCACTAAATCTATTTATATCAAAATAGTCTTGCACCCAACCACTAATGTGTTCAATAAATAAACTGTTGGCCAATAATTTCCTATCAAATGACCATTTGGACTGGGCCTTTATATATACCCTTGTACCATAATATCAAGAATCAAAGGATTGTGGTTTGATAATAGTTTGGGTAATTTCCTAATGCCGGTGCTATCCAGGAGGGTGGCGGACACACAAAAGTAATCTAATCTAACATATTTCTTATGAGGGAAAGAAAAGTAGGTAAATCCTGTATCTAATGGTTTCCTCATGGCCCAGACATCAACTAAGCCATGGCTGGCCATTAATGCAGCTAATGCCCTGTACACCTGTGGCTTTCTCTGCTGATATTTATTACTTGAAGCTCCAGCTACCTCCAGATGGATATTCAAATGCCCGCAAATTATCAGCTGGTCTGGCCAGGATGCCAACTCCACCTCAAGCTCTTCCAATACCCTAGGGTCATCCGAGTACATACCGTCAACCCTATGGGTAATGCACTGCCCACCTCCCCCACTTATCCTCCAAAACACGTGTAGCTGATGCCATATTATTTACCACATGAATAGCCACACCTCTAATCATGGATATCTGGGTAAAGCACACCATAAGAGTATACCCATTAATCGAAATAGATTCCTTCTTTTCCCACGGAATATGGGTTTACTTTTAACATATATTATATCGACACCCAAAGATCCTAATGTTTCTCCAACTCTACTGCGCTTGCCTTTATCATTAAGCCCACCAACGTTTACTGAGCAGATAGATATTTTACCCATATGGGCCGCAAATAAGCATTCCAACGGCTACACAAAAGTTAGCTACAAGATCAATGTTTTCTTTGCTGATTCTCTGGGATTTCCCCCCTCCCCCCCATGACCCCCCATGCCCCACCCCATCCCCCCTTCCCTGTTCCCCCTCTCCTACCCACCCCACCCAACAGCTCCCTCCTACCTCTGAACACCCCTATAATGAAGGAAAACAGACCAGTCCTCGGTTTGCGGTGGGTGGAAAGTAGCTACCCAAACCAGTGGCCAATACAGCCAATCAATACTAACACCCTATACCCTATACACCTTACACCTGATCACCAGCTAATAAAGCAGAGAAGTTATCCCTTGCACATTAATTACTAATGTAAATCTAACAGAAAAGTTGAACATGAACATAAAGGGCTAACCTTGTGCTATACTCCACCCTCAGCAAGAAACTCCTTTGCTTTTATTTCAGAGGTAAAAAGCGGGTCTGCTCCCCCCAGATTACTTTCAAACATGCCGGATTCATTAGGAAAGCCTGTGCCCCTTTCTCCTGGAATGGTGTAATCATCTGTTGGAGCCTCCACCGCCTTTCAACAGTTACAAAACAAAAATCCGGCATGACAAAAAATGAAATGTCCCCAATGGATCGTTTGGCTTCCGGTCTGGCTTTCTCAAAAATATTTTGCCTCAGTAGGTAGTTTCTAAAGTAAACTAGCACAGCACAAGATTTTGTGTCAGGTCTGATTGTTTGTCGCAGAGAAAAGGGCACTCAATGAGCCCGCTGAACCTCCTGAAACCAGTTCCATCCCTCTAGCTCCGGGAAGGCTTTAGTTTGCAAATCTACCATAAACAACTGTATGTCTGATCCCTCCTTCCCCTCTGGAACCCTAAGAATCGTAAGTTATTACACCTTCGGCGATTCTCTTGGTCCTTAAACTTCCACTGAATATCAATCAGTTGGGATTCGTGAGCCTCTTTTTGACCTCGGGTGCATGCAATGTCAGACTCAAGGGAAGCAGCTATGATCTCTAAGTCCGTCAGCCGCTCATAATAGCGTTGCATGTCTTAGCTATCTTCCTAACTGAGCCTTGTAATT
This sequence comes from Calotriton arnoldi, assembly GCA_963921515.1. Lineage (NCBI taxonomy): Eukaryota > Metazoa > Chordata > Amphibia > Caudata > Salamandridae > Calotriton > Calotriton arnoldi. The sequence goes on from CAWUFW010005241.1 coordinate 407,975, forward strand.
TATAAACAGCAGTCTGTGATCAGTGACTATCCTGCCGAGCCTTCTCACGGTGGGACATAACACATTGAAAAATTGTGCCCAGAGTTGGAGGCATTGTTAGATGAGCCTCTTGCGACCCCGTAGCCATGGTTCCAACTAGCTGATCCCCAGGGGAATAGTCCCACTTGAGGTCTTTTCTGCCCTTACTATAATGGTCACCAGGCTTTCTGGCCACTTTACGTGTGGTTACCACCGAGTCCACTCCGCTGGTATCAGGTAAGCTCTCATTCTCGCTTGACTCACTGCTTGACCCTGATCCATCAGCTGACCAAGTATCATCCGATAAGGAGAAAAAATAATCATTTGCCTCCAGGTCAAGATCATTACTCCCTTCCTCCAGCCACATGGAGCGGGCTACTGAGTGGCAACGTTTCCTAGCCTTCTGATTTAGCTGTGAAAGGGTTAAATCTCTTCCCCCAACTGCCCGAACCTGGGTTTTCATAATTTTTGTGTTTTTATCCAGCTTAACATTTTCTTCTTCTGTGTTGACCTCCGGGGTTAACTTATAGGTTAGAGCAATGTCCCTTGCTGTGTCTCCTAACCCCCATGCCCTCCTCTGAAGGTAACAAATTGACTATATTATTTACCTCATCAGTTATAGTCACCGTAGCAAGTACTGCTGCTTCTCCTTAAGGGCCAGTTTCAACAGCAGCTGGTGGAGTGGTCTCTTTGTCTAACAATGATGGTTCGCCATCATCTTTCAACAGATCTTTCTGCAACAACAGTTTACAGGCTTGACTCACTTCAACTCCAGCAGAGGAGCCACGAAGTAGCTCCAGTACCAACAAGCTGTGCGGGCGCTGCTGGGGGGGGGGTGCGGCTCCACCCTTCCCCTTCCTTTCCCCCGAGGTCTCTGTCCGGGTCAACACCAGCAGTCGGCGCCCGGCAGGGAGCGAAGTGGAAGACGGTGCCGCCTCTGCTCCCGAGACCATGGCTTTCGCTGTAGAGTGTGCTCCGGTCATCAAAGAAGCGGCATCTGCCTTTCTTCTGCTGCCCATCGTCTTGGGTCCCATCCCTATCATCACAATCGCAGGCAGCGACGAGGGTCGGAAGTCAGCGTGGTCGGCTGCTTTAAAAAATCTTCTACAGGTGAGCAACAGCTCCACTTGCCTGGAGGTAATTTTGCAGCAGCACGTACCCTGAGTTGGATTATGCAAGAGTAAAGTTGCGGCAGTTTCAAACATAGTTTATCCTTAAATAGTACAGAGGGTGCATAGGTACATAGATAATCTGCCGACTGGTCAGGGAGCTATGCGTGGCCATCTCAAGTGGTCGCCATCTTAGTATCATTTGTTGAAGAAATACCTACTTCTTTTCAATGCACTTTGCAGACATTGAGGCACCTTCTGCAGGCAGTTCTACAGTGAAAATAAAAGAGGCCAACATTTAGAGTAGCAAGCTGATTCTCTAGGTAATGTAAAACTGTCATCATGCACATAATTATTGAAGATTTAGCATTTTAAATATATAAACGTGGAATAATTTAAGAAAATACAATTTCCATTAGTTTCAACATGTATTTTTGTAGATGTACCATCAGATTTCTGATGGAAGGAATTGGGCAAATTGATTCTGTGATCTGATCACATACCACTCCATTTGTAGTATAATGCTTTATAATCATCAAATAGTTTATTTCAGGTTTCAAGAACCCCTAAAACAAACATATTCATAAACATCAAAATTCGTAACAAATTATAAAACATTATAAGTAAGGGTGGGCGGCAAATTCCGTTCCGCTCGCGGAACTTGCGAAATTTCGGCATTTCCGCGTTCCGCGCGGAACGCGGAAATGTCGAAACTTCTGCAATCCGCGGCGGAACGGAATTCGGGTGCATGAAGCACTTACAGATTTCAATAAAGCAGGTGCCCGAGTTGAAGCTCAAATTCTGTAACGCATTAATCAGCACAAAAAATTCGTGAGCAAGGGCGAGGCTCAGCAGGAGTGCTTTCTGCCCAGATCTACCGCCAAACATTAGCTGTAATCCCTGATGGAGGTCTTTGTATCCTTGATTTTCCCAAGCGCAATCCTCGTGCAGAATTCGTGAGCGTGGTTAAGCAGACGTGCCTTCTCTCCATTTCCAACGTGAAAAGTTAGCTGTAATCCTCGTGTAGTTCCTGTGACCAGGAGGTTCCTTCTCCTCGTCTGCCGCTGATGGGCAGCTTAATCAAAGGACCCCGGTGCTTTCGGCGCGGTGGCAAAGTTACAGACACACAGGTCACTGGGGAAAATTCTTCAGGTCCTGTACGCAGCTGTAGTGTAGGAAAGGCACTATACATTTACCCAACGAGGTAGAACTTACTGATTAGCCAGTAGAAAGTACTCCAGCTGAGTAGAGGTATTGCACAAAACGGAGGCATCTTCGTGGATAAATATGCAGGGCAGGTGTGCAGAATTCGTGAGCGTGGTTAAGCAGACGTGCCTTCTCTCCATTTCCAACGTGAAAAGTTAGCTGTAATCCTTGATGGAGGTCTTTGCATCCTTGATTTTCTCGAGCGCAATCCTCGTGTTGAGTTGAGTAGAGGTATTGCACAAAACGGACTCATCTTCTTGGATAAATAATATGCAGGGCAAGATTCATTCTGGGCTGGCACGATGCTCCTGTCACAAAAATTAAACCTCAACAGGAAGCACTCACAGATATAAAGGGGCGCAGCAAAATCTCTGCGAGCACGCGAAATTCCGCGTGCTCGCGGAGATTTTTTGCCGTTTCGCGGAATTTTGCGGAACGCAATTCCGCAAATTCCGCCCACCCTTAATTATAAGCACAGTTAAAATAATGGAAAAAGTTACAAATAATAAAGAGATGCTAGCATAGGTATTGATCTAGTTACAAACAACACATGCGGTGAGTGTATTACTAAAATACTATTTGTGGAAGTCACAGTTCCCTAAAAATCCAAATATAAAAAAGCTCGGATAAGATAGCTGCTAAGATCATATAGCAATTACAAATGACCAAGTGTCCGGCTCCTTACACTCATAGGGCCTCATTTATGGCGATTTGGCATAGGGCAGTGCAGCAAGTCACCTTGTGTGTGCAAAAGGGCAGGAATGCACTCTATTTGTCCAATGCAGTGTATTCCTGTCCCTTCCCCCTATGCCGGTGCCGTTTTGGCAGCCTAGCACTCTTTCATCATGGCGAAAGGGTGCCTGTGTTGGCGGTAGGATTGTTTTTGTGCAGGAATGGGCACCTTCCTGCACAAAAACAATCCTAGGAGGCAGAATGCAGCACACATGGAAAGAGGGAAAAACAAGGAGAAATAAAGTTATTTCTCCCCGTTGCGCCTCCCCTGGGGAGATGCAAAGTTTTGGCGCATCCCCAGGTTTACATGGGGGCATATTATCTAAAAAGTGCGCTAAACATCGCAAAGCGTGTTTAGCGAGCACTTTTTTATCGCCGGCTATCGTCGGAATAATTTGCCATGCTAACGCTGTATTAGCGACATTTAGCGCTATGGCGATAATTATTCCAGCCATAGCGGTGTTTTCCATGAAACATCGCTGGTTTTCCAGCGATGTTTCATGGAAAGCAGGCGATAACCTTGCTGATACGACCCTGTGGTCGTATCAGCATAATCCACCCCCATGTTAGATATGGCTAACACCTGCTAATTGCAGGTGTTAAATAAATGGCGATGACCCCGGTTAGCGCGACTTTTCACGTCGCTAACTGGGGCCATGGCCACCTTGCTAATAGGCGATAGGCCTGTTAGCGGGTGTTTCCCAGGTTTGTTCGTCGGGAACGCCCACTTTGCATGTCATTAGCGCTAAATATCGCTGACATGCAAAGCGGTAAAACACGGGCGCTAATGCCCGAAAACTGTCTCTAACTGCTGTTAGAGACAGTTTGCTGATAGGGCGATAAGAATATCGCTGCTTTAGCGGCAAAAAGTGCCGCTAAAGTGGCGATAGTGCCCCTGCTAATATGCCCCATGGTTTTATAAATCTGGGGAAGCATCAAAATCCATGGATATTTCGTGAGAACACCCACTGCAATGCCCATGGAATGCCTCCATAGTGCAGAGTAAAGCAATGCAGCGATTTGCGCAGCCTTGCTTTACTCCACATCTATGAGACCATCCAAAGCCACACAAAGTGGCTTTGTGTGACCTCAAAAAATATGATTTTGTTGATTGCACCACCGGAGCGTCACAAAAAGTGATGCTATGGTGGCGCAAGGGGCTCATAAATATGGCCCATAGTTCGTAAGATTGGGCAAAATATCAAGGCAATACTGGGTAACAAATAATTATAGTGTACTACCATGTCATTTTTTTATAAGGCAGACTGCATAAAGATACAGACTCATCGTGAAAACAATAAGCTGATCTATAATTGTTCTTAATATTGTCGGGGCTAATTAAAGGCTTCTAAGCCCTAAGTTGTTGTTACCCTATGGGTCTATTTATAATGGGGGCAAAAAAAAATTGATGTTCAACATCTTCACAGAGTGATCCACACATGCCGCAAGAGGAGAGATCTGTCAGATGAGTGTTACAGCTTTTGGTGAAATGCCAGATTTGGAGGGTACCCAATCTAAATTTAACAGGTGGGGTCCTCACATGACCAGGTCTTATGATATCAAGGTAAGGTTAAAATACATAATTTGGTTTGAACTAAAGAAAGGCTGTCAGGAAACCTAGTCTGCTATTGCAATGGTACTGTTCCATCACACATGACCAATATGCTGCTTTAACAACTGGTTTCGCATTGGTGGTGATGGCAGATGGAGTGGTCCAAAGATGGCTCATGCCTATTGCTAGAAAGGTTTTCTTTAAATGCAAAAGCCACTTGATGGATAAAGAATTAGGAATACTCATGACCTCAGTTATTTCTTAAGAGCATGGACCCAACTCTGGGTACTTCACAAATGCACCAAAAATAGCAGTGTTCGAAGGTCTGCTGTATTGCTGATCCGCTTGAGACCAGCATCAAAAACTAAAGGAATAAGAGGGTGTTGTAGGGATTCTGCACATACACAGAGCTATGCACAGGTTAATAGGACCTCGGAGTATAGTGGTGAACCAACCATGCACCTTAGTACCCACAATCCCAATCCGACTAGCTTTAGCGTCTCATTAGCAGCGAAGCTACCAATGATTAGACAACCCAGAACACGGTCTCTCTCTCTCTCTCAGGACTCGCGGAAGCCAGAACACCCTTTCATAACTCACTCATACTTGTCCACAACGTGCGTAATAAGAGACACTGTATAGTTTAAAATCTTTATTTCAACTATCGTGCTCTAAGATACAGTACACGTGCCAGTGCTATCAGCATAATGCATAATGATAAAATAATAAGCATAGTTACAATTCCATAGTATACAAACGGGGAAAGCATTTCATAAAGCAGTGGATATAGGGCTAAATGGCCTTACCACCCTCCCCGTGCTATTAACTAGTTTATTATAAAAGTAGAAGACCTCTGGGCTTTGTCAGGCGGACCCTCATACCTCAATCTCTAGATGCAAGGTTTACATCATCAGACAAGAACAGCTCTTCTCTCTGGAGAGGTTTTTCTCCGAGTGCCACAAACAGCGAGATCACAATATTAAAAGCACACAAATTTCTCCAGTGCAGCTGTACTTAGTGTTATGTCTAAGTGCGAGGGACTGGCCAGATCAGCAAGAACAAGGGACGTTGTTTTTCGACCTTGTACATGTTGTGCAGACAAAACCCACAGGGAACAGTAGAAAAGGTGAAAGGCAGAAAGGCAGACAGTTCTAATATAGCCGGGCACAAGCAGAGGCTGGAAAAACAAAGTCACAAAGTAACGTGCGCAAAAAGGCATCATGGCAGCCAGGCCTAAGCCAACTTAGCAATGCAGACAATGAGGCCACAAACCACACAACACACTCCCCTGGTCAGTCCAAAGGCGAAGACATAGGACGAAGACAGAGTTCAAATAGATGGAGCAGAAGGCGGAAACGGCCACTGAGAAATAGTCCCCAAAGAAGGACAGTGAACGATATAAAAAATCCGGATTAAAAATGTCCAGAGAGGGAACAAAAAATCCAGAGATGCAGGACGCTGAAAGCGGAGGCCCCCTAATCCAATAAAGTGTAAGTGCAAAAAAAGCGCCAAACCTTCCAAGAGGAGATCGTTGGAACCGTCTGAAAAAAGAGACGCCATCCAGTTCAACAAATCGAAACTGCATGCATGTTCCTCGCAAGAGGGAGCAGTGATCAGCATTGCGGGACAACTTGCGTGATACTCAACATAACTTCATTGTAGGAGAGACTGAGCAGCTGCCCAGACATCCCATTGCGCCAAGATTCCAAGTGCAGCCGCACGCGCCATCAAGCCATTGCCGGAACAGTCCCGTTCATGGGCCTCTAAGGGACCCATCAACTGGCCAAAATCCAGGTCAGACAGAGACGTATTGGAGAGGCAATAATCCAAGGACCAAGAGAAAGGACAGCGCATGCAAGACATTACAGGTTGCACGCAAGTGAAATACGCAAAGCGAAAAGAGAGTCTATAGGACACACTGAGTGTTGCCAATGGTAGGATGCCGAATCCGATGAGGATGTGCTCACGGAGCATCCGGAGTCGACCTTGGTCGAGGAGGCCCCCAGGTAGTGCAGCCATTGCGTAGCAAACAGACCAAAAGCAATATACCAGCCGCTAAGGCGAGGATCAACGGAAAGCCACCAAAGACGCTGGAAAAAATAGAATGAATAAAAGCTGGTATTACACCAAATATAGTTTGAAAGGAGGTAACAAGGCCAGAGCCCACAACTTTAAAACAGTGCACAAGACCTTCGGTGCGGAATGCATTGAAAACACGGTGAATCAGCTCACCGAAATGTTGTGGGAGGTTTGTGTTCAAAAGGGCCTGTATCTCACTGGGTACTAGCCACCTGGAGGATGAACGTCTCCCGGGCGGATGTGAGCATAACCTCCTGGTTCAATTATAGCGCCTTTATTCTGCTCAATTTATTGAAATCCGCCTTCAAAGTCGGAATGGAAGGCCAAATGTAACTATCTATTATGTTGTGCGGGGGAGGAAAAAGCACATTTTTGCAGCACACAACCCGGTGGGAAACTGTTACAATATAGGGGATGCCGGCCAGCATTCCACAGCAGTCCTGATTATTCAGAAGGAGATAGCTACCATTTGCAAGCACAGTAAAAGTAGGTGATATAGCAGGAGCAGGAATGCCCTTTAAAACGCAAGCAAGATTCGGAGCCGAAACATTACAAGCCCCGTGCAATTTAATGTTTTTACAAATCAGGGAATGACCCACAGTAGAATCGCATGACTCTCCCGTGAGGAAAACCTCTTCCCCCTCCCTAAGGCATCTGTATAGGAAAGGTAGGGACCAAAGTTCATGCAAGAAGGCACTGCCTAAAGGCTGAAAACGGCCAACAGGATAATGTTTCATGCAGGAACTGAATTCAAATAAAGAAAAAGGCAAAGCGATAACCCCGTGAACTAGCCATACTGCAGAATCCAATTCCTCCACAGAGAATGGTAAGGGCTCTATTTTTTCGATATGTAAGAGAGTGTATGTTGCATCTTTCATGGACATGAATTGCTGTTTCTCAGTTAAATTAAACGGCAAGAATAAGGCAGAGGTGTTCAAAAAATGCCAAGGAACTTTACCCATTTTAAGTGTTTGCAAAGTCCATGCAAACTGCATCACTGAACGCAATTGATTCTGACCATTATATAACACAGAAACATCATCTTGTACAATATCCACAACAGAGGAAACAATATTCTCTAATGTGTAAAAGCAGGAAGACAGGGTATTAATACTATTGTCAACAACAGCAAGCACCTTTTCTAAATTGCTTGATCGATTTCCCGAAGACGGGAAGCAGCTTCAATTTGCGAAAGCTTCCAGAGTTCATTGTAAGTTTCATAAATGAATCTCTTAGGTCGTGGGCCACGAGGCCCCAGAATAAAATCGGACAGATCAATGTTGCCTAATAGGAGGGATAAATGTTGTTTGCCAGAATCTAAGGAAGAGTGCTGCAACCACTGTTTACACAATTTACCAACAGAATATGTTGTAACAGTACGAGAGTCAGAAAACCTTGGATCCGGTCTATCCTGTTTGTAACCAGGAACTGAATCATGAAAACGCATTTGGCAGGCATTTGATGCCGTTGGCCAAGCCAACCAGGGTGACTGAACAAACGTAGAGACATTAAACAAATTGTTTTGAAACAAAGCTTGCAAATTGGCAAGGGAAATATTGAAATGCAAGCTCACGTTGGGAGTGGAAGACAATACGGGAATGGATGGTGTATTCAATTGTTTTGAAGTAGCCAAACCCCAACAGGTCGTTTGATAGATAGTATGATTTAAAAATAAAATTTGGGCCGGGATTAGGCAAGCACGGTGTAAGGCTTCCGTCCCTTGCACCTGCCATGATTTGGTGCCCCAAATAGATTTTAAGTCAATGGTGTCCTTCCAGTGTTCATAACCATCCACCGCTAATGCGTTTAAAAAAGAACCAGAATATAGCAATTTGGTGTGGGTCAACATGATCTTCTGAGTGGACAAAGTATTTAATTTAAAATAATAGGACCCAGGGTTTGATCTATCAAAGTCTGTAAAATAAGTAAACTTACTTTTAAGTGTGTGGGAGCTACCTGGCAAAGGGGTCGGACAATGTTCCCATTGGGTGTAATTAATAGGACCCCGCAGAGTACTTGGTTTATGGAGAAAGTGGTTGCCCCAATGCTGGTAACAATATAAATCGGCATAATTTGCAGAATTCATGCACAAATCTTCAGCATTAAAGGCAGCATAATATTTAAAATCAGTAAATAATGATTCAACGGCATGCACATCCCAATCGTCAGAATGAATATTACTTTTAACGACATCACCCATTGAAACACGTAGGACATTTGGTACATTTATAATCTCGGTGGGTCCATGAATTTGGAAGTTTACCGCATCCCATACGATGCAATCAGTGACTGGGAAAGCTGAAATGTTCACAAATGTGTGGTCACGCTTCATGATGTGAGAAGAAGAATGCAGAGCCAAAGTTCCAGCGACACAGTTCACTGCAGAGCGTTCTGGTAAATAGTGACCATTAATGAGCAAGAAAAAAACTGTCACGAATCCAATGGACATGAAGAGGAAAATCAGAAACAGTACCAACCAGATGTATGTTCATGGTGGGACCAAAAAATTGTCTCTGAACCAGGAGATAAAAACACTGAAGCTGGATGGGATAAGTGATGAGGTGGAAGCCGAATCAAAGGAATAACGGGTTGGGCTCAGTGGCGTTGTTGGTAGGTGAGCCACCGACTCGTTGGCGGGGTATGTATACTCGGTCTCCTCGTTGCAGGGGGAATCCGGGTAGTCAAGCAGGCGATCAGGCAAATCTACCATCTCAATGGCAACATCAGTGACCGTGCGGGCTGGAGGGGCATAAGCATTTGTCCTAGAAATGGCTGGACAGGAGACCGCTGGTGTTACACTATTCAGGATCGGCCAGATGTTGTAGCTTGACATTGTCCACTGAGATGTATCTGTTGTCTTTGCGACTAGGAAGCGGTGGTAAGATGACTGTACGAGTACCCTTCAAGCCAAGGACTGGAACTGGTGCATGATAAGAGGGGCCAAATTCTTTTTTGTTCTCCACCTTCTCTCGGACCAGATCCCCAACCTTCGGAAGCCAGCCGGCAACCGGAATCTGCAGTGCAGCGTCTGTGGCTGAAGGTAAATGTTCGTTTGCAAGTTTGTCACGGGCTTCTTGTAAATCCTGCAACATAGTAGAATGGTTATCTACGTCAAAGATTGCGGATTGCGCCGCCATGTCTAGACCATCAAGGTCAGGCACAAACATTTGGATGCCAAAGAGCATTTCGTATGGGGTCCGCCCACCCAGAGGTCTTCTAGGGAGATTATTAAGTGCACGTTGTACGCTATACAAGTGGACCAGCCAGTTCCTGCCTGTACCTAAGACTCTAGCTGTCAAGGATTGCTTTAAGTCACGGTTCATTCGTTCAACAATCGAATTGCCCTCAGGCCGATATGGAGACAAAAATTTCACCCGCACCCCCAGTGACCCCATTGCGTCCTTGTACGCCTTAGAGGCGAACGCCGGACCTTGGTCAGAATGGAAGGTGCCACAGGCAAAAATTCCCACAAAGACACGCAAATCCCTTATGACATTTCGAGCGTCAGCACTCCGTTGTGGCCAAACCCAGATGAAACGTGTGCACGAGTCAACTGCAACTAGGATGTACTTATATGCAGTGTCAGTAGAAAATGGACCGCAGTGATCTAGGTAAACACACCCAAAAGGTCTGTTAGAAATGCAGAGCGGTGTTTGTGGTGGTCGTGTAACCGTTGAAGGCTTAATTTGCTGACAAACGTCACAAGAAAGCACATAAGTACGGGTCTGTTTATATAAACCATGTCACCAGTAACGCTGCGGCAAGATTAAAACAGTCGCAGATACACCAGCATGGGCCGAAGCCAAGCCTTCGTGTGCGGCTGTTATGAAGGAAGGTCTGCGGTCCGCTTTGGGCATCAGCCGATCACCAACGTCGGGAATTTTCACATAAGGAACTTGTTCGGGACTTAACTGATAAGAGTACTTGGAAGGGAAACCCCGTGGGTAATTAGCACCTTCCTTTGTTGCAGCAATAGCTGCCAAAATATCATTATCTATTTTAGTCATGGATCTTGTAACTGCTGCTACTGAGCACGTGGCTACTGCTGATTTGGCAGCTTCATCTGCCAAACTGTTACCGACAGCGTGTGCGCCCACACGCTGGTGGCCAAGGGTGTGAATCACCTGTGTGAGAGGCAAACGTTGTTTAAGATCTGCCACTCGGACCCAAAGCAACTTATGCTTAATTGTACTGCCTTTAGCATCTCTATAGTCGTTTTGCGACCAAAAGAATAAGTTGTCATTGAAAGATTGAACACAGTAGTAAGAATCGCATACAATAAGAGTCATCACGTCGGGATTAGCGAACTCAAGTGCGAGCACCAAAGCACGCAGCTCGGCCAATTGTGCAGTACTGTCGCCTAGTGCCTGAGTGTGCACTACAGTCGATTTGAACTCACCGTTCACCATAGTACCTGCAACAATAGCACATGCTGCGGAATAAGCATGCTTGGAACCCGTGGCCGGTTGTGCCGAACCATCGGTATATATAATACATTTGTACTCCTCAAGCGGCAGCAAAGACAGAGGAGGAGGATGAACAAACTCACACTGTAAGAACTCCTGTGTCTGAAGAGAGGAATCAAAGATAAAAGTGACATCCGGGGACGTCAGAGATGTAGCCCATTGTATCCAACGGGGATGCAAAGCCTTAGACTTTGGTACACTTGCCTTCGTCACCGCCTCAAGGGCAGGATATGGTGTTACCACCAAAATGCGTTTTCCCTGTGCCAGTGCGCGTTCCTTTAGAATCGCCATTTGCACTGCAGTCAAAACTTTTTCCACAGAAGAAAAGCGCAACTCCGCTAAAGTGTAAAGATGTGACTTGTATGCAATCGGTACTGTGTCACCTTCGTTAAAGGTTAAGTACGTGAAACCCACTGCCCCTGGCACAATTCTAATCACCAGGTTTGTGTGGTTATCACGAGTCAACAAGAATTTAGATTCAAGTAGATCAGACTGCAAAGAGTGCAGTATCGAAGAATGCTCAGGAAGCCAGCATGACTTTGAAAAGTTGGGCTGTATCAAGGCATATAGAGGCTTGATACGCTGGGCATATTCGGGAATGTAAGTACGCCCGAAGTTTAGAAAACCCAGTAATGACTGAAGTTTCTTCAGGGTGGTTGGAGGGCGCAAAAGTGCGCACTTCTCCAAGAAATGGGGTGCTAAGCCCTTACCTTCATTGTTGAGCTCATAGCCCAAAAACAAAACGGTAAATTCAGCAATGTGAGATTTGGCAAAATTAAATTTGCATCCTAAGACCGCAAATTCAAGACTAATGCGGTCCACTCGGGAAAGATGCGGCCATAATTCGTCGTCCGTCAGATAGATATCGTCGACGTACGAACACGCATCTGGGTCTATGCTGTCCAACAAAGAGACAACAAGGGCGGCGAATACACACAGACTGTTCTTAAAGCCCATGGGCAAACGCCGAAATTTAAAATGTTTACCACCGGAAGTGAAAGCGCTCCATTGGCTGCACTCCGGGGACAAGTTGTGCGTGTAAAATCCATTGGATAGGTCGTGTCGTTTTATATTTTTTACGAACAAGACTGTCTACTAACGCAGAACTGTGGGTATTTTGTACCGCAAAGGTCCGACAATGAGAGTTCAAATGTCGGTAATCCAAAACTAGGCGGTATGATCCATCGGGTTTAGAAACCGCAAAAAGGGGATTATTCATTGGTGATACGCATGTTTCAATTACTCCTTGATATTCTAACTGTGTCAGAATGTCGGAAACGGGACCTTTAGCTTCCCGCCGGAAGGGATATTGGGGTTGTGGCTGTGGCAGCGACCGCAAGGGAATATCATGGGGAGGAGAGTCTTCATCCCAGCCCACGTGATAGCGGTATAACGCCGGAGCCAAGGCCCCAGCCCATTCAGCTGCGAGAGCCTCCGCTTTGTCCTTGGGGACACGACGAGAAAAGCTCGGAAGGATTACCTCCTCCCCTCTATGCGCAGCAAGTAAGAATGGGGCGGCCAATCCGCCTCTGCCAATAAAATGTCGTAAGAAGAGGTCAGATTCTCCCAAAAAATCCCTTTAATAACACGCTCAATATCACCTTCAATTTGAATGACAATGTTAAATAGTCTGTCAGGGGGTGCCACTCTGGTGCCAGCTGTCTCGACAGTAATGAATGTGTCAGTTGCTGTCGCCTCCACATGAGGACCTAGTGCCTCCCGCACTATGGTAACTTCCGCGGCGCTGTCTAGGAGCGTCACTGCCCACGTCCAATTCAGGAGTCTCGTTCTCACCATCTGTGGCATATCTCGCTGTTAAAGCTGCAACTTTTTTCTTCTGAAACTGTGGGCGAGAACGTGGAAATTCTTCTGGTTTCCCTTGGACTTGTTGTCGAGGTTGGTCTCGTCCCTGAGGTGCCTCACGACCCCTGCCTCTATCCTGGCGTTCTCCTCCACCAGTCTGGGAGGTCGATGGTGCCTGTGAAGAATGAGGAGAACGCGGATCAGGGACTTGAAATCTCTCTGGAGATTTAATTCTCGCTCTGTTGCGCAAATCATAAGTGCGTTCAGAAGATACGGAAACCGGGGATGCGCCACGCGACCCTGGTTTCTTCTGTTGCTTACCCTGTTTCTTCAACCGCCAGTTCTTTTTAGTAAAGAACGGCCTCTCATCTTTCTCAGACTGAGTTTTTTTTTGTGTCTGTGATTGAGTTTGCATTTTAGCAAAAGGCTTAACTCCTAGATTATTGTGGCCAATGGTTTTATAAGCCTGTGCAATAATTTTTGGTAATTCGCATGGCCTGTCCAGTTTTGGGACTAAAGCCAAAGCATTAGCTACTTGAAAGTTAACTGCATCGCCCTTGACGTTCGCAAGGATTAAATCAGCTACTACATCGAACACTCCCACCAGTCTCATCCCTAATTCCACAGCCGCTTCAGGGCCATGCTCATCCTGCACTCGTTTAATTACAGAGGGGAGAACTGTCATGGAAGGAGTGCCGAAACACTTCGCATATACTGCTGCGAATACCTTGCCCCAGTTGTTGCATTCTGCCAACTCGGGAATTAAGTATTTCGGCAAACTAATCGTCAAAATCCTGTGTTTTTCCTCAGGAGAAGTATTTGGAAAAACTGCCTCCAGCTGGTCAAATTTTTCTGCAAGCCAATAAGGCAAATCATCCTTATTTTGTGGGCGCTTGCCCATCACCGAATTAACCATGACGGGACTTATGGTTACACCGCCCGGTCCAGCTGGATGCACCGCAACTCCAGGAGGGGCTCTCTGAACGTTGCCTGTAACATACTGTACTAAAGCTCTGTGAACGCGTATCAAAGACGTATGTAATTCACGCAGTTCAGCCACCGCAAGCGTTAAATAACGCGGATGTGGGGTATCCCAGCCAAAACTGGCCAAGTGGCCCGTCTATAGATAGGGGGCCTAAATGAACCGGTGTGACCGGATGTGGGAGGGCGCCATTAAACCAAATACGGTGTTGCCATGCCGTAAGTGGTACTTCAAGAGCCTGATAAGGCCGATAAGCATTGGGTAGGGCAGTGATGGTGTACTCATGGCACAAATCGTCCGTTCCATCCACCGCCGGAAAAGTGACCCAAGAATAAAACACCTCAAAGTGGTGAGCCGGGTCAGCCTGCACCACAAAGATGAGTGAGACACCCGCGTCAGGCACTCCATAAGCCAGTAAATGAGCCCGGAGCGCAGCGCGGCTATGTGCCGGTATATTTATATCCGCCATTAAGACCAGAAATGATCGACAACCTAATGTGAGGCAGCGCAATATAGGGTTTACTTAAAGCACTACTCAAGCATCTAGCAGATAAGAAGCCCACTACGTTGGTGGCGCCATGTTGTAGGGATTCTGCACATACACAGAGCTATGCACAAGATAATAGGACCTCGGAGTATAGTGGTGAACCAACCATGCACCTTAGTACCCACAATCCCAATCCGACTAGCTTTAGCGTCTCATTAGCAGCAAAGCTACCAATGATTAGACAACCCAGAACACGGTCTCTCTCTCTCTCTCAGGACTCGCGGGAGCCAGAACACCCTTTCATAACTCACTCATACTTGTCCACAACGTGCGTTATAAGAGACACTGTATAGTTTAAAATGTTTATTTCAACTATCGTGCTCTAAGATACAGTACACGTGCCAGTACTATCAGCATAATGCATAATGATAAAATAATAAGCATAGTTACAATTCCATAGAATACAAACGGGGAAAGCATTTCATAAAGGAGTGGATATAGGGCTAAATGGCCTTACCACCCTCCCCGTGCTATTAACTAGTTTATTATAAAAGTAGAAGACCTCTGGGCTTTGTCAGGCGGACCCTCATACCTCAATCTCTAGATGCAAGGTTTACATCAACAGACAAGAACAGCTCTTCTCTCTGGAAAGGTTTTTCTCCGAGTGCCACAAACAGCGAGATCACAATATTAAAAGCACACGAATTTCTCCAGTGCAGCTGTACTTAGCGTTATGTCTAAGTGCGAGGGATGGGCCAGATCAGCAAGAACAAGGGACGTTGTTTTTCGACCTTGTACATGTTGTGCAGACGAAACCCACAGGGAACAGGAGAAAAGGTGAAAGGCAGAAAGGCAGACAGTTCTAATATAGCCGGGCACAAGCAGAGGCTGGAAAAACAAAGTCACAAAGTAACGTGCGCAAAAAGGCATCATGGCAGCCAGGCCTAAGCCAACTTAGCAATGCAGACAATGAGGCCACAAACCACACGACAAGGGGTCTCTGCCATAAATTAAACAGAGATCTGAGGAATTCGTTTTCTTTGGTAGGCACTTCTTTTTCCCTACTTGTCCCCATACCTTTGCCCTGTACCGGGCCGTGTGTTGGATCTTAGTGCAATATATTTCAATAGCTAGAAAGACATATCTTGATGTCATACTTTTATATATTTAACAGACAACATGTGCTCTGTGTCAAAGAGAAGCACTTGCTTTGCCCATATGTGACACCCAAGTTCTGGATATATCTATTGAAATTTCCAAATAATCAAATGTATCCCTGCTCTGTAGGGGAATTCTTTCCATGTTGAAACCACCTCTATGGGATCTATGGGTGTTGAAGCACATGTATTTTGATTTAGATGTGTTGACTTCTAAACTCCTCTCATCACAAAAAAGTGTGAATTGATTCAGAAGATTTTGTAGGCCCATAGTAGTGCGCGCGATCAGCAGAGTGTGATCTAGGAATAAAAGTGCTGGTGTGGGCTTGCTACCTAATCTAGGGGAGTCATGAGCGCAATCGAGTAAATACTTATGCACCTAATTTATATATAGCAAGAACAAATTTGGGGCTCACACACAGCCCGACGAACTCCATGCTCGATTGCAATACGTCTGGTTAATTCCCCTTCAGGACCCCATCTCACCTGTGCATAATTTGATCCATGCAATCTAATTATTATGTAATAGAGATGTGCCCATCCCTATCTGGTCCAGCACTTGCCATAAGTTGGCCCTAGGTACCAAATCAAAAGATTCTTTCATTGTATTACAGTGAACCGGAAGATTTGATCTACAGTATAGTCTGGTGAGGCTGAACCCCTTCGCCTTTTTTTTGCTATTTGTGGTAGTTCGCGCTTAGGCCCCTGTAACTTTTTGACCACATAAGGTATCCACGCCAAATTTGCATCCTTTTCTTCCAACATCACGGGGATTCTAAAGATTCCCAGGGTTTGTGGATTCCCCTGGAGGGGACCCAGAAATTAGCCAAAATACAGCTAATTTTTTTTAAATGGGAAAAAAGTGCTGCAAATGAAAGCGTCTAGTTTTTTCCCTGACAATTGTATCAACAAAGGATTTATGGGGCTTAAATCGTCATTTTCCCAGCTTTCAGGGACTGACAGACTTTTGTGATAAAACCAACATTTTTTACACAGTTGTGGCGTTTTACTGGGACATAGCCTATTTTTGCTATTTTTTGTGCTTTCAACCTTCTTCCAGTTATTGGTAGAAATGGGTATGAAAGCAATAATGGATCCTGGAAAGCTGTACATTTTAGAAATGTAGATAAAATTCTGAATTCAGCAAGGGGTAATTTGTGTAGATCGTTCAAAGTTTCTTTTTAGAAACTAACAGCTGAAAATAGGAAAAATTGCAAATGAGTTGAAAAAAACAGCCATTTGTGCAAACGTTTTTACCTGTAACTTCTTCTAATTATGACAGATGTTTGAAAGCAATATCTTGTTACATTTGCTAGAGGTTTCTGGTTGTGGGGATATATAGGACTTGTAGGTTCACCAAGAACCCGACGAACCCAGAGCCAAACACTGAGCAGTGTTTCGCAATGGTTTTTTATTATGTACTGGGTATATAGCAATTCATTTGGGAAAATATATACAGTGAAAAATCGGGATGAAAGACACCTAAGTATTTCTGACATTTGAACAAAATATAGAGTTTAGAAACAGTAGCTATTTGCACATTTCCAAAATTGTGAGTACCCATACTAGCATGAGAATTATAGGGCATTTTTCAAAGTGACTTCTTTTTTACACATTGTCTTTCATTTGGAAGGCAGAAATGCATTGAAAGGCAATAGGTAATAACAGTTGCTCTACAATTCTGTGTTACGCTAAGTCTCCCGATAAAAATGGTACCCCACTTGTGTGGGTAGGCCTGGTGCCCACGACAGGAAACGGCTCAAAACGCAATGTGGACACACTTAATTTTTACAGTGAAAACTGACCCTTTTTTTGCAAAGTGCCTAGCTGTAGATTTTGAACCCTAGCTCTGCCGGCACCTAGGGAAACCTAGCAAACCTATACATTTTTTAAAACTAGACACCCAGGAAAATCCAGGATGAGCGACTTTTCTGGCTCTCACCAGGTTCTGTTACCTAGAATCCCTTGCAAACCTCAAACTTTGTAAAAAAAACACATTTTCCTCACATTTCTGTGGTGGAAAATTCTGGAATCTACGTGGATCCACAAAATTCCACCCACCCCACATTCCCCAATGTCTTCCGAGAAAAATGGTACCTCACTTGTGTGGGTAGGCCTAGTGCCCGCGACAGGAAACGGACCAAAACGCAACGTGGACACACCACATTTTCACAGTGAAAACTGACCCTTTTTTTGCAAAGTGCCTAGCTGCCGATTTTGAACCCTAGCTCTGCCGGCACCTGGGGAAACCTAGCAAACCTATACATTTTTGAAAACTAGACACCCAGGGGAATACCGGATAGGGTGACTTGTCAAGGCTCTCATCAGGTTCTGTTACCCAGAATCCCTTGCAAACCTCAAACTTTGTCAAAAAAACAATTTTCCTCCCATTTCCGTGGTGGAAAGTTCTGGAATCTGCGTGGATCCACAAATTTCCTACCACCCAGCGTTCCCCCTTGTCTCCCGATAAAAATGGTACCTCACTCGTGTGGGTGGGTCAAGTACCCGCGACAGGCAAGAGCCCAAAACGTATTGAGGAGACATCAACATTACCTATCACGAAACAACCTGGTTTTGCAAGGGGGGTCATCTTGGTTTTTGGCCCCGGGCTATGCGGCAATCTAGGGAAACCTACCAAACCCACACATTTCTAAAAACTAGACACCCAGGGGAGTCCAGCGAGGTATGGCTTGTGTGGGCCCCCCAACGTTTTCCTACCCAGAATACCCTGAAAACCTCAAATTTAGCTGAAAAAATCACATTTTTCTCAAATTTCTGTGTGGGAAAGTTCTGGAATCTGCATGGATCCACAAATGTCCTACCACCCAGCGTTCCCCCAGCTCTTCTGATTAAAATTGTACCTCACTCATGTGGGTGGGTCAAGTACCCGCAACAGGAAAGGGCCCAAAACGTATTGAGGAGACATCAAAATTACCTATCACAAAACAACCTGGTTTTGCAAGGGGGGTCACCTGGGTTTTTGGCCCCGGCCCGGCGGCCATCTTAGGAAACTACCAAACCCACACATTTTTGAAAACTAGACAACCTGGGGAGTCCAGCGAGGTATGGCGTGCGTGGATCCCCCAACGTTTTCCTACCCAGAATCCCCTGCAAACCTCAAATTTACCTGAAAAAAAACACATTTTCCACATATTTTTGTGTGAAATCACCGTGCCAGCACAAATGTCCTACCCACAGCATTCCCCTAAGTCTCCCAAGTAAAATGACACCTCACTTGTGTGGGTGTCCAATGCAGAATTGGCTAAAAACGTATTTTTTTTAAAAATGTAGCGCTTAGAATTCTCGGTGCTATACCCTTAGGGCCTCATTTATGAAAAGTGACGCATCGCTGCGTGAAAACAGCGATGCAACACTTTTCATTGCGCCCTCCTTGCGACATGTTGGATGCGTCATATTTATCGTATGATGCATCATGTCTCAAGGAGTTACAGATACGTCAGTATTTCTGGCGTATCTGTAGGCGCAAAAATGACGCATTGCTGGAGTGTGTCACGAAAGTGACGCAACTCCATCAATTGGTCATTTGACATGGGCAAGTCCCATTTCAAATGTGCCTGCGTCAGTCTTACGCTTGTTGTGAGGCAGGCGTAAGATATTGACGCATTTGCGTCCTAGAAGTAACGCAGTGAAATCTCATAGATTTCACTGCGTCACTACTACGAGGCTTACTTATGTCAGAACGCCCACCCTGCATACATTATACCTGGCGCAGATATAATGTGGCGCAGGGGTTTACAAAGTGACGCATCTACCTACATGCGTCACTTTGTAAATATGACTCAACATGGCACATTTTTTACCCTGCTGGTGCGTCACAAAAAGTGACGCACCGGCGGTGCAAAAGTGACGCAAGGGCTCATAAATAAGCCCCTTAATCCCTATGTTTTGGGCTCTTCCCAGTCACAGGCCCATGCCCCTCACCCACAAGTGAGGTATCATTTTACTCAGGAGACTGAGGGGAATGCTGTGGGTTAGGACATTTGTGCCAGCACAGTGATTCCACACAAACATATGTTTGGCTGCCAACCCCGGGACCAAAAATGCAGATGCCCCCTATGTATCCGAAAATGACCTGGTTTTGCAAGGGGGGTCACATGAGTTTTTGGTCCCGGGCTTGGCGGCCATCTAAGGAAACCTACCAAACCCACACATTTCTGAAAACTAGAGACCCGGGGGAGTCCAGGAAGGTATGGCTTGCATGGATACCCCAACGTTTCCCTACTCAGAATCCCCTGTAAACCTCAAATTTTGATGAAAAAATCAAATTTTTCTCAAATTTCTGTGTGGGAAAGTTGTAGGATCACAGGGCGGACACAAATTTCCTACTACCCAGCATTCCCCCAGGTCTCCCAATAAAAATGGTTCCTCACTTTTGTGGGTGGGTCAAGTACCCGTGACAGGCAAGGGCCCAAAACGTATTGCGGAGACATCAAAATTACCTATCACAAAACATCTGCTTTTGCAAGTGGAGTCACATGCGTTTTTGGTCCCGGGCTTAGCGGCCATCAAGGGAAACCTACCAAACCCACACATTTCTGAAAACTGGAGACCCGGGGGAGTCCAGGGAGGTATGGCTTGCGTGGATCCCCCAACGTTTCCCTGCCCAGAATCCCCTGCAAACCTCAATTTTTGATGAAAAAAATCAAATTTTACTCAAACTTCTGTGTGGGAAAGTTGTAGGATTACCGGGCTGACACAAATTTCCTACCACCCAGCATTCCTCCAGGTCTCCCGATAAAAATGGTACCTTACTCTTGTGGGTGGCTCATGTACCCGTGACAGGCAAGGGCCCAAAACGTATTGTGGAGACATCAAAATTACCCATCACAAAACGATCTGCTTTTGCAAGGGGGGTCACATGAGTTTTTGGTCCCGGGCTTGGCCGCCATCTAGGGAAACCTACCAAACCCACACATTTCTGAAAACTAGAGACCCGGAAGAGTTCAGGGAGGTATGGCTTGTGTGGATCCCCCTACGATTCCCCACCCAGAATCCCCAGGTGGCTAGTGGGCTTTCTGCCCCCCCCGGGGGGGCAGACAAGGTGCTATTTCCCCATCTGCCTCCCAGGGGGGCAGAAAGACTGTAGAATTTTGTTTGGGGTGGGGGCATTGACAAGCGTAGTCTGGGCAGCCCCCACCCCTACCTAAATTTTAAAAGAAACTGGTGCTTAGTGGGCTTTCTGCCCCCCCGGGGGGCATATCAGGGGCTTTTGCCCCATCTGCCTCCTGGGTGGGATGAAAGTCTTTTGTTTCCTTTGGGAGGTAGGGTGGGGGCATTTGCATGTCCATTCTGGGCAGCCCCAACCCCGGGCCTATAAAAAAAATAATCCCTGGTGTCTAGGGTGCTTTCTTCCCCCCAGGGGGGCAGAAAAACTGGAATTTTGTGGAGGGGAGGGGTGGGGGCATTGGCATGCCCATCTTGGGCAAACCCCACCACTAAATTCATCGGGAAAAAAACCCTTGTGTCTAGTGGGCTTTCTGCTTCCCCCAGGGGGCAGATGGGGGGCTACTGCCCCCATTTGCACCCCAGGGGGAGCAGAAAGACTGTACTTTTGCGGCAGGGGGGTGGGGGCATTGGCATGCCCATATTTGGCAGCCCCCACCCCTAATTCAATTTAGAAAAAAATCCCTGGTATCTAGTGGGCTTTCTGCCCCCCTCGGGGGGGCAGAAAGACTGACTTTGCCAAAATGAATATGAGGGAGCAAAGGCCCTTGCCCAAGGGGCCGCTCTCCCCTCCCTGGTGCCTAGTGGGTGGATCCCTGCTTGGGGTTTGCCCTCCTGGGGCGATCCCCAACCAGGGATCCACTAGGGATGGGTACCATTGGAAAGAGGAGATTCCCCCCTTTATAACAATACCTCTCCTGACTTTCTACGTGCTCAGGGGGCTGAGATAGCCCCCTGAGCACGTAGGAAGCGAAACTGAAATGAGCCTCTTGGCTCATTTCAGTTTCGGTTTCACTGAAATGACGTCAGCGCGACGTGCGCGCTGATCGTCATTTCAGGGAAACAAACCAGACAGCCTTGGGAGCTGGGAAAGCTCTTCCCCAGCTCCTGAGGCTGTTGGGGGTAAAGGGAATCCCTCTGGTGCCAGCACCAGAGGGATTCCCTGTGCCATGTGCGAGGACGGCCGGTGGCCATCCGACGCACATGAGCACTGGTGCGTCGGACGGCCCCCGGCTGTCCAACGCACTGAAGGGGTTAAGCATAATTAAACAACGAATGCTAGCGCATCAGTGAATGAGTGAGTCTGACGGCAATAAGGGGGACTTGGAGGGCTCTCCCCCAAGTAATGTTTAAAAAATTGTTGTATTTTGGTGCAATTTTGAGCACTATTTCTATGATAAATGGACTAAAAATACAGTTCTTATAGGCATTCATAAAGGAAAACTCATAAAATATTTCATAGATTTTCTGGGTTGCCAAGCAAGACTGACGACAGAAGGGGGGCTAGGGCAGTTACTAGGCAAGACTGCTTTGGTTCTACCCTTTCCAATATAAAACCCTTTTTCATAGGTTCATAAACGTCCACAAAGAAACAGACTTGTATTTTGTTCCTACCGGTAATGCAGGCTGGCCACTTCCTTTTCCGCATCAGCTATTCAATGTTGATTCCCCAGTAATCTTCATGACACACCAAACAGCTACAACTATAGGAAATATCCATTGGGAAAAAACATTGAATTTTCAGGAAGTCAGCAAATGCTTTGTATATATGAGCAAGGCAATTTTGCTGAAAAAAAGTATGTAAATATTGTACTTAAAATAGTTCATATATCTCTCTGAAGCCCTTGGGTCCATCAATATCCTAGAAAACCACTAAATAAAAATAAATTACGAAATGAAACTAATATGCCTAAAAAGAAATATCCATTAAAAAAACAGGCTAGGTCAAATTGTTCAAAAATGAAACTTTTTACTTTATTTTTAAATACTTTGCATGCCACTCTCAAAGCCCTTGTGCCTGTCAGTACAGTAGAAAATGGTTACATAAAAATAAATTATGAAAATAAATAGATGTACATTTTAAGAAATATTCCTTCAAAACCAATATGATATTTGTAAACACAAACAACAAAATTATTTTAAATAATAATATTTAAATACTTTTCATGCCACTCTCAGGCCCTTGTGCCTGTCAGCACAGTAGAAAATGGTTAAATAAAAATATTTTAAATAATAATAAATTATGAAAAGAAATATAAATAAATTCACATATATAAATACATATCAACTGTAAAGGAGTTGTATGAACTTTAAATGGAATGAGTAAGTTGCCAACAATACTTCGTAATGTTATCAAACAAAACAACTCTAGCTATGAACACCTGAAACTATGATCACACATCAGATTCATATTTTCTATTTACATAGAAAGTTTGCTCATCGATCTTTAATATGAACAAACTTTTCAATTGTTCTTTCGTTGAATTCTGGTATTTCCTTTATTAGCTCTATTTCCATTGATAGCATGGCCAATGCATTAAGTCCAGCCTGAGTGAATTTGGTTCGCACAAACATTTTTACCCTCTTCAGTGTGGAAAAACATTGCTCTGACTCTGCTGTTGTTATGGATGTAATACTGACAACTCTTAATAGCTTTATGGTCTCAGAAAAAGGCTTCAGTAAGTTGTTCTCACACAAAAACCTTAATAAAGGTGTGGCACCACCAGTAGCCTGACAGATGTCACGTTTCCATACAGGACTGAGAGAGAGAGACCTGTATGCAATCTGGCTTTGTCTAGCATGGGATAGGCGTCTACCGTTTCTGCGAGTGCCTCGACTAGGAAAGATTTGGCATGTCTTTCAAAAAGGTCACTTCGCAATAGTGTTGTACTTACAAGATGCTTTGTGAATGCAAAGCGCTCTCTGGCATGGACCACAATAATGTCACAGACTTTTTTTGCTTCTTTGGGCAAAGTATTTATTTGCAGTCTCTGGTTTACAAATTTAGATTTCTGTGTCAGTGTACAATCCATACTCTTGAACTCCCGTACTTTGGTGATGCTTGTCACAAAGTCTGTAGTAGCTTTCTGGGCAAACACAGAGTCAATGTCTCATTTTTGCAATTGATTTTATAAACTGTCTATGTAGGGCATTATACTATGAAAAAGAAACAGAAAGAAATTAAACTCCCTATCTTCTAATGTTCTTGTAAATCCCTTAGCTCCACATATAGTATTGGACTCAAAATCACCACTGTTTGCAATGGTTGTTATGGATTCAAGAAGATTGTCTCTGTATTCATAAATTATGTTTATTGCTTGAATATTGAAGTTCCAGCAAGTTGTAGACCCTCTTGGAAGTCCTTTTGAAACTAATTGCTCAAAAATATCAGTCCTTTTTGGGGAACGTGCAAAAAATGCTGTTATACCACTCACCTCTGAAAAGAAAATTTTGACTCTTGATATTTTGGAGGAAGCATGTTCCATGATTAGGTTAAGTTGGTGGGCATAGCAATGAACATAATGTGCATTTGGGTACCCATCCCTGATTTTCTTTTGCACCCCACTGGTTGCACCACACACTATGCTGGCACCATCGTAGCTTTGAGGAATTACTTTTTCTTTAGCACATTGCTCAGGAAAAACAATGCTAAATTCATTAAGATAGGCTAAGGCAATGGTTTCTGCAGATAAGTCTTTTAGATGGATAAATAATTTCAGCTACCTTGCAATTTCCATCAATGTAGCTAAAGACCAGAACTGACTAAGTCTTAGTAGAGACATCAGTTGTATCTTCAGCTTTGATACCACATATTCAGTGCTTCTCAACTTCTGTATAATATACTCTCATATTACTTCCAGCATTCAGTTCAGCAATTCATTCTGAATAGTTTTATTAGTGCCTTTAAACACTGTGGCAGTTATTAAATGTGTTTCCATAGCACTGTCAATGCTGGAGACAAAATCAACTAGGCCCCTCAACATGCCAGGATTCAGACAATCTTCAGTTTCATCATGGCCTCGTAATGCCAATTAAAAGGCACCAGAAAAACAAATACAATCAATTTTGATAAAATGTATCAGTTTATATCCACTTCTGCATTATGTTTTTGTACTCCTACATGGTATGCTTCATTCAAATGCTGTACAATGGCTGATTTTCCAAAAAGAGATAATTTCAACATATTTGTCAAATGGAAATTACAGAAATCATGTTTTTAAATTTTTTCTGCCAGCTGCTTTAAGTCATTAACTCCTGTTTTTGTCCAGGTAACTTCACCTCCAAAGAATAAGCAAGGGGAACAGAATAAAGCATTTTTAGAAGTGCTACCAGTAAACCATTCCATCCTATCATACCATGTTCTGGTAAACCAACATGCGTAACCCTTCCCCCTATCTTTTGCAGACTGCTCAATTTTAATTTCAGTTTTATCAGCTCCAAGCATTTTCACTTGCAGTTTATCTGCATGTGTCAAGCCCCCAAATGGGTTTATGAGTAAACTGTCAACTGTGTTCATTGTGTCCAGCAATAGATCAGACTGAAAATTGAAAACCTAGCCTGTTTTTAAATATTCCCTCGGATGAAGAGGCAAAAATGATATTATGCAAAATACTATCTAAACACTAATATGAATTGTCATGCACACACAAGTAACAGCAATTAGTCGTCATCCTCATTCTGACAGGAATGCAATTGCAGCAGCACATACAGTTTTCCCCCAAGCGGTATAGCCTTGTAACTATTTGCTGAATTCTTCCCGGGAGCCTGTTAATAATTCAAATATGGTGCAAGCTTTGAGGCTAGGGGCCATTGCATGCACAACACCAGTGACAATTGAAAAGCTTGAGCATGTCAATTCAGTGATCTGCCTAGAATTTAAAGGGTGTATTCCAATTATGGGGTCCTTGAATTACTATTATAGGATAAAATAACTATATGTTAGGAATAAACCTAAAACAATGTACTTATAAATTTAGACTTAACTTTAGATGGCAAACGCTGCTAACATTTTTGAAAATGGTCTTAAAAAGCATAAGGCTCTCATTGAGCAATATCCTTTAATAGAGTAGCAGTCAGATCTCTGATATCCAGTACCGATCTGTACCAAGCAGAGCAAAATACATTTCTATTTTCCCAATTAAGAGTTTAACATTGCAGTTAGACCATTTCTAAATTCTCCAAATGTTTGAACGGAGCTATTTTACAAACAAGACAAACTATAATTACAGCCTATCGACAGTGCTAGTCCTATTAGAGATCCTATTACTAAATGGACAGCAGTTACACTGTCACAACACATTAGATATATTTTATATATCCTGCTCACTGTTCATACTCTGTGTGCAGTAAAAATATAGTGGGAGAAAAACTAGACGAAAAAATATCTGTGTCAAAATTATTGTTGACTGAAAAAAATAGAATGAAAATAAGTAGTGGCTTAAAACATGGTAAAATGTCATGCATTATAGAGCAAAGGTAAGTGTACTAGGAGCAAGGGTAAGGGGGCTTTCTCCTTCTAAAGTAGACAGGAGCATTTAAAATGAGGTGGCGGAAGGGAGCGGGAGACTAGCAATCCATTTTTATAATTCAAGGGAAAGTTAGCGTTAATGGATAGTTACAGCATTTTAGAGTAGCACTAAGGAGTATTACAGTGCTATTATGAATCAGAGTAGCATTAAAGAGTAGTATATTTTTTAAGCAACAAGAAAGGGTAGCATATATGGGCAGTTTGGGGTTTTAAGGCTTCAGGGATGGGAAGCATTAAGGTATAGTAAAGGATTATTATCCTACAGTTAGATAAATGAAAGAGCACATACAATAATAAAAGATTTAAAAATCAACATTTTTGGAATTGTCATAGTTAATAATGAAGAACACAAAATAATTCCCTTGGAATTTTAACTTGACACAACTAATGCTCTCTGCACTGTACTGCTAAGATAAACCAACAGGCCTCCACACCTAAAGTCAATTCCTCAATTGACCACACAGTTGCACCCATAAACAGCTGAATGTGGACCTTTGTGTAAATAGAGAAGCATGTCCTACCTTGTAGCCTGAGGTCAAGGACCAGGAGACTGAGTTTCCATCAAGGTCCTGTTGCAACGGTGCCGGAGCCACCACGTCTCCTCTTTCGATATCTCTTTGTACTGATCTTGTGAATTATATTACGACCAGTCTTAACTCCAATTTCTCATGTGCTAAAGGAAATAAGACAAGAATAATTGCCAACAAACACATTGCATTCATGTTATGTTTCTGGCAAATGTGCTTCATGTACAATACTGTTTTACACAAAACAAATAAAAACTAACATTTAAAATAATAAATTCGGGTGGTTTTTAATGGAATGTGCATGTGTGCAACTGAGCTCCTGGGTCTCTGCAAGCATGGTGATGTGTGCAGTTTTGTGCAGAGTTGTATGTTTGTGCAAACAAGTGCATGCACAGGTTCAAACATGAATCTATGTGAACGAATGTATATTTGTGCATGTGTATGATTGAGTATGTGTGCATTGCAGTGAGTGGATGTGGTGCTGGGCCCAAACTCTAAAATCCTGTTGGTGTAGTGAGCAGAGGTATTGGAACACCTCATGTGACTAGAGGAGGGATGGTGAGTTTAGATTTTACAACGGCTACAGTCAGGGGGCTGGAGAGCCAGGGGACAGGTAAGCCAGTGATAATTCCCCAGCAACTGGACCCCAAGGTTGAAAATATTCGGCACCAGGCCCACTGCTCCCTCAAAGCAGCCTATAGTCCTGCGCCTTTCTGAAAAGCAACAGTAGGCAAAGTGCCACCCCTTGGATCCATGTGGGCCATTGTCTGCCAGCCAGGTCCGGAATTATTTTTGTTTATGACCTCGCACTGACTGAATAAAGTATTTTACACTCAGGACAGCACAAATACTTTACACATTGCCTCTTTGATAAGCCTGCCTGCTCTGTGACAAGCTAACAGACGGTGAGCACAGGTTATCTTACGTGTGTATCTGAATTAACCTGACTATAGTGGTGGGTTCTGCCTGGCTTAGGTGTATACACTAGCTAACCAGAAGCCCCATTTCTAACAGGGACACATTCAGCATTGCCTGCATGTTGTCTGCTTTCATTCAAAGCAGCAACGTGCAGGCGGGGAGGGGGCTTATCAGATTTCAGCTGGGCCCATAACAAAGGCCAAAGTTAAGGGGCCCTCAGGCCTTCTTTTGTTCCAGTATTTTGGCTGTGAGCTATCACACCTAGATGCAAATGACTTGACCGAGCTAAAATGGCTTGCCTCATCCTCCTAGACCTCTCAGCTGCCTTCAACACCGTCTCCCACCACACCCTATGCACAAGACTCCATGACGCCAGCATCCGCAACAAAGCCCTGGAATGGATTTGCTCCTTCCTTATCGGCTGAACACAGAGAGCCAGACTTCCACCAATCATCTCAGAACTCACAGAGATCATCTGCAGAGTGCCTCAGGGTTCCTCCTGGAGCCCCACCCTCTTCAACATCTACATGGCTCCACTTGCTGCCATTGTCAAAAGCCATGGACTCAACATTGTCTCCTACCTTGATGACAACCAGCTGATTTTCTCCCTCATAGACGAACCCACAGCCTCCAAGAGCAACTTCTACAACAGGATGAAGGCTGTCACCTCCTGGATGAAGGACAGCTGCCTCAAGCTTAACTCAGACAAGACCGAAGCTCTCCTCCTGGGTCTACCCCCTCTGCCTGGGACAGCTCCTGGTGGCCCACAATGCTAGGAACCCCCCACACCCACTGACCACGCACAAAACTTTAGCAACATCCTTGACTCCTCATTTTCAATGAGCTGCCAAATAAATGCTGTTTCATCCTCCTGTTTCCGCATACTTCATAAGATCTTCAAGTGGATTCCCACTGGGTCCAGGATAACTGTCACCCATGCGCTCGTCAGCAGCAGACTTGATGCTGGCACCACATAGAAACTCCAATAGAAACATCCAGAATGCCTCTGCCAGACTCATTATGAACATCCCATGCTGCAGCCATATCACTGACCAGCAGAGAGACCTTCACTGGCTACTTATCAACAAATGAATTTGTCGTAGGGATTCTGCACATATACAGAGCTATGCACAGAATAATAGGACCTCAGAATATATTGGTGAGCCAACCATAAACCTTAGTACCTACGACCCTAATCCTGCTAGCATTAGCGTCTCATTAGCAGCGAAGCTACCAATGATTAGACAACCCAGAACACAGTATCTCTCTCTCAGGACTCGCAGGAGCAAGGACACCCTTTCGTAACTCACTCATACCTGTCCACAACTTGCGTAATAAGAGACACTGTATAGTTTAAAATGTTTATTTCAACTATCGTGCTCTAAGATACAGAACACGTGTAAGTACTAGCAGCATAATGCATAAGAATAATATAATAAGCATAGTTACAATTCCATAGAATACAAACGGGGATAGCATTTTATAAAGACAGTGGATATAGTGCTAAATGGATTGTCCACCCTCCCCGTGCTAATAACTAGTTTATTATAAAAACAGAAGACCTCTGGGCATTGACAGGCAGACCCCCATACCTCAATATCTAGATGCTAGGTTTACATCATCAGACAAGCACAGCTCTTCTCTCTGGAAAGGTTTTTCTCCAAGTGCCTCTGACACTGAAATCACAATATTAAAAGCACACGAATTTCCCCAGTGCAGCTGCAATCAGTGTTATGTCTAAGCTTGAGGGACTGACCAGATCAGCAAGAACAAGTCACATTGCCTTCGGACCTTGTACATGATGTGCAGACACGACCCAGAGCTATCAGGAATAAAGATAAAAGGCACGCTGTTCGAAAATAGCAAAGTCTAGAAAACAAGGGCACAAAGTAACGTGCGCAAAAAGGCATCATGGCAGCCAGGCCTAAGCTAACTTAGTAATGCATTCTATGTGTCCACAAACCACATGACAAATTACCTTCAAGCTTCTCATGCATGCCTAGAAAGCCCTGCACAATGCCAGACCTACATACCTCAAACACCGCTTCTCCCGTCTACACTCCCACCAGACATCTCCAATCCACCCAACTGGCCATGGCCACCATCCCACGGAAACGCAAGAACACTGCTGAAGGAAGATCCTTCTCCTTCCTCAATTCAAAGACCTGGAACTCCCTGCCACTGCACCTCAGGCAATCACCATCACTGCCGCAATTCAGGAAGGGCCTCAAGTCCTGGCTCATCGACTGAATCGTAGATCCCCCCCCCCACTCAGCACCTTGAGACCCTTCAGGGTCAGTAGTCACGCTTTATAAAAATACTGATTGATTGATTGAATGCAAGGGAGGGGAAAGAAAGGATCACAGCTTATCACTTCACACTACTCAAGAGAGGCATGCTTTTGACTTTGTTCAGTCCCTTTAAATAAGAGATATGCATGCACTATAATAGAATCATGTGTACTGGTTTGTTACAGTATTTACACCAATAACAATTTAAAAACCACTATTTTGTTTTTAATCTTTTTATAGTGCTACTCATCCATATGTAGGGTGCCAGAGCGCTTTAGATCACATGTACACATTATATATTGACAATAAATCAGAGTGTGCAAATCAAAGTACATGATGTGTTACATAAGTTAGTGAGGGTTATATGGTGTAAGAGTTGCGTCATTCATAGCTCACTGTGAAATATTAGAAGGATTACAATTTACGAAATGTAAATAACAAAATGATCTGTGTTAAAAGCAGTAGCCCACTCATTTTTTATTTATTTTATTTATTTATTAAGTTTTATAAAGCAACAAAAATGTTGGTGTCAGAGCGCTGTACAACATAACAAACAGCATCAAATATACACGGAGGAAAATATAGAATGTACAGCGTGAAAAGATAATACAAATAGACATAGTGTAAACACCAGCAATAAATTCAAATTGGCATGGATTGTCCCCTGAGATAGGAAAGAGAATATTCAGTAGTCTCATTTTTACTTCGTTTTTAAAAGAGCGAATGAAATGATGGTCCTGCACTCTGGGGGAAGAGAGTTCTAAATTCTTGGGGCAATTCCGGAGAAAGTTCTCTTATAGGTTTTCTTTTTGTGAAATTTTTGGGGTTTCAGAAGTAGGGAGCATGTACTACGAGGAGCTCTATTCCTTTTCACTTATCTAGCTACATAAAATAAAAATCTGTCATCTGCATATTACATGATCTGCTTTGCAGAAGATATTACATGATCTGCTTTGCAGGAGACATATTAACCCTCTGTGCTACTTTGATTCAAAACTGGGATGGGACTAGATAAAACAGAGATCTCTCAAGCAAATGCACTGACCCCCAGAGTTATTATTCACTGAGATATTCCGGGCACACAAAGATCTCTGCAACAGGTGCCTTCAACGCATAAGATATAAATGCAGACTTTGCAAACTATTTAGCAGAATAGATTTAATGCCACATTTCTCCATGTGGCCAGTTTATTTATGGCAGAGCTCAAAGGTGTTCATGATATTAGACCTGTTAAACAAACTGTGCAATATGCTAAAATAATTAAAAAGTAAAATATTTAAACAATGCATATGCTAAAATAATTAAAAATTAAAATGTTTAAAATTTGCCACTTACCTTGTCAGGCAGCTTCTGTCCCAGTCAGTCCTGCAGCCAGGCAGGGTTAATGTGCCTCCTGTTGCTGTCATGTCTTCTCAGCTACAGTTCGCAGAGGAGCTGGAATTGAAAGCTCTACTCTGTGAATCCAGCTGAAATGCTCTAAACAGAAATACACTTAGCAGAAGCATGTGCAGTGTATTCTGTTTACAGCATGCAGCATGTGACTCAACCTTACAGGGTCAACAGTTAAGTCTCATGACTCTGTGACATCAGGTCAAATGTGTTGAAAGTATTTTATTTTTACCTACTACATCAAATGCTGTGTCAGCGGGGCAAGATGGTGTCTGTTTGATCGCCGCGCTAGCTACTCCCTGAGGCTCTAGCCCTAATGGTGGAATGACCGTGAAAGGATCTATCCGTTAATTGAGGAAGGAAAAAAAAGGGGTGATATGGTGGAAGAGACATACCTCTCAGGCCTCGTTCGGCTCTGGCTTTGGAGTGCTTTCTCGCTCCGAGGGACGCGAGTTGATGTGACAGTGACCTTCCACCTGGCTGGATTTACAGTCAGTGTTTTGTGCCGGAGGCTTGGGCAGCATCTTCAGCAGAAAGTGCCTCAGAAATCCAGCAAGGCAGGGAAGGATGTCCCTGTTACAGGAAGGGTGTTGTTCCAGCTCCGCCGTGGGGTGCTGGCTAAGAAGTCGGAGGATGCTGCCGCTCCAGCCTCGAAGGGGCTTGAGGATGCATATGAGGTCCATAAGAGGCGACCGACAGTGAAAGCCAGTACCGAGCAGGGCAGTTTCAAGCAGCCCACAATAGTGGGGATCTTCTCGTCAGCTGCCGCGGGTCTGAGGCCACCCTCTAGTGATTCGAAAGCAGAGAGCACTCCCACTGCTCTCGGACAAACCGGACTGATGGGCGGGGTGCAAGCCAGCACTCTCTCTGCGGCGGAGGGCATCGATACATTATTGCAGCCTGGAGGAGGTAAGCCAGCTGGAGCTGGGACTGGAATGTTTGTGCAGAGTAGCTCAGTGGGAGAAGGGCACAAGAGAGGGCCCCTGGGCTCGAGATCACTGGAAAAAGGTAGAGAACTCAAAGTCTTTTAAAAATGCTGCTGCAACCCCAGATCTTTTCCCTTCACCTATGCCCCTAGGGACAAGTCTGCTGGAAGCCAATGTCAGGAGGGGGTTGGGATCCCCAAAGCCTTGGGAGAAATTCTTCTCTTTAACAGAGGAATCTGAGTTGTTGGTTTCAAGTGCTGGACCAACTGACAAAGAGTCTAGTACTGGGGCCTCAGCAGGCAGTCCCGAGGGTAGTCATGGAAAACCTTTTACACAGAAATGGAGAAAACAACACAGGGCAAGTAGAACCGGCCAAGATACTGACACAAGCACTGCCTGTAAGCTAAAGTGGGATTACTCTCCCACTAGGCAAGTCTACAATGAAGATGCGTGGGACAGAGGGCACACCCCATGTTGGGCCCGACAGTACCTCAGGCTCCGCAGATATCCCCTCTATTGAACTCTTCTATGCTACCCTAAAACAAATGCAGTGGGAAACACGGCTGGAGAAACGAAGGGCCTATCAGGCCGCAAAGAGCCTGTTAGGGCCAAAACAGACAATTAGTGAGGCCTGGTCGGAAATGAAGGAAAGAGTAACCCTAGTGAACGAGGGCTGGAGTGGTAGAGGCAGAAGTTGGGAAACAACAAAAACAGAAGGACACACAGGAATCACAAATGATGGATGTAATGAGGAATTTGAGAATAGCCAGTGCCGAAATAAATTAAGGTTCTTAGGCCTCGCAGAAAACATTCAGGGGAATGATATTAGATCTTTCATAGGGGAGCTTTCTACGATCTGCCTCAGTGGGACTGGGAGGCTGAGGTGCAACGGATCCATCGTTTTCGGATGACGCCCAGGAAAAACCATGATACAGATCAAACTGAAAAGCCCCCGGCAATTCTGGTCTTTTTTGGCAGTTTCCTCCTCCGTCAAGCTATATTTGACAAGGCGAGGCCAGAAGCCAAGCGTACCTTTGAGGGCCACACCTTTTTAATCCGTCCGGACTTTTGCCATACCACTGTGGAAAGGCGGCTGCACCATCTAATTATTCCTTTTCAGGGACTTGGCTGTGAGGCATTTCAATTGAATCCGGCCTGGCTCAAAGTCATCTCTAAAGGAAAGGTGCAGGTTTTCACATCGGAAATTAAAGCTCAGGAGCTCCTGAAGGAGATCAAAGGTGGGTCCGGGACTGCTGGACTTTAATGGAAACTCCTCTGGCTTATCTTCAGGAGGACCGCTTTAGTTTGTAGCTTAAGGACACGGAGAAGGGGTTTTTCTTCCTCAACTCTGTACTTCGTCACCAAAATATTTCTATTCTTTAATTTTCCTCATTTGTCTTGTTTATGTGAGCTGGAGCCCAGGGGCACCTCGGGGCGGGGTGGTCACGGGCAGCATCACATGGATCATGTCTGACCTACTTCCTCGATTGTGATGGGGTGGGTGGGAGGGTGCTGCAGAGTGGGTCCGGCAGGGTTGGGCAGGTCAGGGGGCTTTGGGATACCCAAGTGGACAGGGAGATACACATACAAAGTAGAGGCTGGAAGGCAGGATTACGTATATCAGATGGGATAATGTTTTTTTTTTACTAAACACTAAGAATGTGTAATCTGTGGATTGCAACAATCAACATTTGTGGTGTAAATGACCCGATGAAGAGATGTAGGGTTGCCCTAGATATACAATATCTCAAAGCAGATATTATTTGCTTGCAGGAGACGTACATCAAGGGGTCTATAAAAAAGGTTCCGGAATCATTGGGATATCAGGTGGT
Organism: Calotriton arnoldi; assembly: GCA_963921515.1. NCBI lineage: Eukaryota > Metazoa > Chordata > Amphibia > Caudata > Salamandridae > Calotriton > Calotriton arnoldi. Next base: position 441,941 of record CAWUFW010005241.1, read on the forward strand.
ATGTTGTACTTCACAAGGGGCACGCACACAGGGGTGGCAATCTTGGCTCTGGAAGGGAGGGCACTTTCCCTCACATTCAGGAAGATAAATATGGTTGTTGGGCCATTACAGAGTACCAGCTCCCCAGAGGGGATTTTACGATTTATTCAGTATATTTTATTTTATTTTTATTTATTTTATTTATTTATTGTATAAGTTCATTAAAACCTTTACAATATTCGGTCGACGAAATAATTCATAAAAATAAAACCAGTTTCATCGTAATTAGTTTCCAATAGTAAAAGGCTATGGTACAATTTACGTTATCTACGCAACGTATTCCATTCTAAATAATTTGTGCAGTACTTCTGCGGAATATCTGTTCATTCAATATGCATTAAGTAGTCCTTGATTTCCCGGTTTTAACAGTCTTGTAAAGTGCCTGGTGCATTGTGCGTGAAGAAAAAGGTACCATTGGATTACATATATTGTAAAATAACTAAAAAGTTTTTATTTTTTTATTTTTATTAAAAGGTTTTTACCTGATGTGTCTACCTCGTCATTGGAGTTATGGCGGAATAAGTACCGAAGTTCAATAAAGTGCCTGATGCCCGGTACTTGATGAGAAGTTGTTTTTTGATCTATTAATAAGGAAGACTAGTATGCCATAAACGCAACTTTTTGTGTTGTGTGTTTCCTGTTAGAGGGTGCCGGTTCCGGGAAATGGCGAGCCTTCGTTCGAAAAGCTGCTTATTATGCGCCAGATCTCTTAATTCTTTCCTCTGCCATCCCCATGAATTGTACGAACCGGCACGCCAGCTGTACATCTCCTCCTCCAAGGCATGCCTTCACTGCTTGTCTGCAGGATCTTATCCTCCTGTTGTTAAAGATAGATTTCAGAAGCAGTCGTCGTTCAAGATCCAATTCTCGACAGATGCATAGTAGATGAACGATGCTCTCTTCTGCTTTCCCGCATAGACGGCACTTGGTTGATTCCGATAATCGCTTCCATGGTGGGAGTTGCAGCAGGACTGGAAGGATACCCATTCGGGACCGTAAATATTTTTCCTTTGTTTTCCTATTGAAGCCGACACCTTGATAGTTTTGCGGGAGGGGTCTTGTATAACTCTGCAGCACGCACCATCCATGGGCCCTTTCCCTGAGCGTTTCTTTGTCCTCTACTACTGACAGCCTTTTCACTGTCTTATTTACCAGTAACTTGAAGCTGTTATGTGTTCCAGAGGCCGCCCAGAGCTCCTTCAGGCCTAGGCGGTTTATAGATGCTATCAGATAGTCCCTCGCTGTGCAAACCTTGCTTGTATTTATCTCATTCCATAGGTGGAAGTTCAGAGAACTTTGCTCGGACCTTCTGATCCTATGCCAGCATTTCACATAGGCGCCATCGCGGGCTGTTTTTTGCGACTGTAGACTGAACTCCAGCCTAATTTGTGCGGGTGAGACATAATTTGGGAGGCTAAAAATTATTCTTGCTGATCTTGACAGGGTACGGTCCAGAATATCCGCATCTCTTCCCCTGAGGCACTCGCTCCCTTAGGTGATGGCTGGGATTAGCTTTGCTTGTAAGACCTGTAGTAGTGGGCTGAAGCTGGGGCCTGCGTTTTTAAGTTTGAGGGATTTTAAAGCTACCACTATTGAGTTACCTCCCTGCTTTATGGCCTCTTTTTGTGATTTGAAAGTGCCCTTGTTGTCGATCGTCACCCCTAGATACTTGTATTCGTCCACAACTTCCATGGGTGCACCTGCCAGATACCAGTGATAGCCAGATGTGTTCTTTTTCGGGTTAAGACGCATGACCTTCTACTTATCTAAGTTAATCGTTAGGCCGTTAGATGCTGCATGACTGATGGTTGTGTCTAGCAGGTGCTGAAGGCCAGTTGGAGTTCGGCTAATCAGCACGACGTCGTCAGCGTACAATAAGTTAGAGAGTGACATCCCCCCCCAGCCTGGGAGCGTGTGAGTTGCTGATGTTTAATTTCTGATGAAAGGTCTGCCATGAACAGATTAAAAAGTGTCGGAGCCAGCACACACCCCTGTTTCAGACCCCTCGTTGTTGGTATTTTCTTAGACAGGAATTTGCCGGTTCCCAACTTTACTTGGACCCACGTGTTGGAATGTAAGAGTATTATCTGCTTTAGTAGCGTGGCTGGGATTTTCATCTTCTCTAGTTTGGCCCATAGTTTGTTCCTGTCAATGCTGTTGAAAGCTGCAGAGTAATCGATGAAACAAAGAAAGAGGGGGAGTTTTGCTACTTTAACGCCGTCCATCAGTAGCGATTTGCTCAGTATATGGTTCAGTCCTTGACGATCCAGCAGTATTTGAGTGGCTAAACCTCAAGCTGACCTTATGGCCACTTCCTCTTATTATATGCAGGGATTTCAATATCTATCTGAATATGGAACTGCTGGACACAGGGCTAAACCGTATAAAGATCGTAAACCCAAGGTACTTCGATCTTTATTGGACCTAAGGTTAGCACATGGTGTGAGGGACGTTTGGGGGAGAAAGTTCCCACTGATCCTGGCTTTACATACTTCTCAGCTCCACATCAAGTGTATGCGAGGACGGATTATTTTCTATTTCCCAGGAACCGCTACAGGGTAGTCACATTAAGAAATATCCAATGGTTATGTCAGATCATAATCTGATGGTTCTGGAGGTTCCTTTACTAGATAGTCCAGGTCAACTATGGTGCTGGTCTTTTGAACGGGCTCTTCTGTTGGATGAGGAATATCTCAGTCACATGCAGGAGTGGATTACCATCTTTATGTCTGAAAACCTAGGTAGTGCTCCGGTTGGGATAATTTGGGACGCTTTTAAGGCTGGGGTTCGTGGGGACACTGCCCAGTACAGTTGGGACTGCCCAAAAAAAAGAGAAGCTATACCTGGGAGATTTGTACAAAGGGCTGTCACTTGCAAAGAGCAAGCTGATAGATGTGGTGGCTAGGGGTAAGGAGATTCAGATAGCTCAAATGAGGTGGTAGTCGCAAAAGCAGCAATAGTGAGTATCTTGACAAAGAAAGCAGCAGATAAATTCATGGCGCAGAAACATAAATTCTACGAATATAGCGAAAGGGTAGGTCATCTTTTGGCAGTTCGGACTAAACAGCAAACAATCCAGTCTCAAATAAAGGAAATTAGGAATGCCCTAGTAGGATTGGTGTCTGACTGTGTTGGAATAAGGGCTGCCTTTCAGAGATTCTGCCAGCGGTTATACTCGAATGATGTGGGTATGGAGCTTGAGGATATGAAAGGGTACCTGAACTTGGTCACTACGGGAAAATTAGGAGTGGAAGATCAGGAGTATTTGGATAAACAATTACGGCAGAAGAAACTACATTAGCAATCTCTGCTCTTCCAGCCGGTATGGCAGTTAGAACTGATCTCATACCCAGAGAGTTTTACAAGATCTTGTCCTCCAGCCTCAAAAAGTACTTGCTGGAGCTTTTTCTGAAATTGCAAGAAGGGGAAGAGCCACCTGGGTCCTGGGCCTTAGCGAACATCCCCACTAGAATTAGGCTCCCATTAGCCCATTACTCTTATGAATAGTGATCATAAAATTGACTCCAAAAGTTTGGTGACAAGGCTGTCTGGATTAATTAGCAAAATTGTGTCTCCTCTGCAGCATGGTCTTATTCCAGGATGTGGAACAACAGACCATATTAGGCAGGTTATTACAATCTTTGATGCCTCCGCAGTTAGGGGAGACCCTATGGTTTTAATACTCCTGGATGCAGAAAAAGCATTCAATAGGGTCTCCTGGCCTAATCCTTGGACTCTGATTGAAAAGATTTGAAAGAGTAAATAACCTACGATTGTCTTTGATAGGAAGAACAAATGTGCTTAAGCTTAAGATGATTTTTCTGCCCAAAATCCTTTATTTGTTTAGAGCCATCCCTCTTGAAGTTGGGAATCAATGGATTCATATAATTGAAGGTGTGATCTCTAGATTTTTGTGGGCATATACTAGGTCTTGAAGGGCACTTAAATATCTGGCTCTCCCAAGAAAGCGCAGGGTTAGCGGTACCCAAAGTTAGACTTTATTATTGGGCCACCACCTTGCAACAGATGGCTATTATATTTGGGATAAAAAGGGAGGTCAGATGGGACTGTCCCAGTCTGTATGAGCTCCTGATTGGGGTTGGGGCATGGGGGGTTCTCTGAAGGCAGATTGAGTATGGGTACTATAAAAGAGCGAGATTCAAGACACTCTGCTGCTCTTTTAAAATCTGGGCAGCGGTCCGGAAGAAAATAGGTTTGAGACAGCTTCATTTTTATACCCCGCTACATAAGAACCCTAATCTTTCAGCAATTTTCTAGGATTCTCATGTGACTTGATGGGAAGAGGGTGGCCCCAATAAGTTAGGGGAAGTCTTTCAGGAGGGGGAAATAATTATGTTTGTGAGCCTAAGGCTCAGTTTTGATCTAGAGCATAATGAATTTTTTAAATATCTTCAGTTCTGGGATTACCTTGGGAAAAAAGCGGGGGTCCCAAATGGTTTCTTAGGTCTGAGTTGGTTGAAAGGGCCCTGACAATGAAAACCCGTATTGGGGCATTTTATCAGATACTGAATGGGGTAATGCCAGACGACATAGACAAGCAGGAAAAGGGGTAGCAAGAGAAGGTCCAGGCAGGTAAAGACGCCCATTTTTGAGTCCCAGTACCTCGCCCAGACTATTTTAATCTCTGCTAATCTGCAAGTTCAGCACTTGAAAAACCTGTTATAAGTTATATTACACCCCAGGGAAAATTGTGAAATGGGGCTTTACTAAAAATGTGCACTGTCCCCGTTGCCACTTACATGGTGCGGATTTGGTTCACATGTTCGCAAGTTGCCTAGCCCTGGGGGGACTGCTAGGGTATATCACGAAGTTTGTGGAGAGAAGACTGGGTCTAATCATAGAACTAAACCTACAACTTATGCAACTCAGGGTTGGTAATAAAGCAGCACGAAGTCAGGCACAGGCATTCGTGTTCATCGCAATGACGGTTTTAAGACTGTGCTTGTGGACGGCTTGGCTTGATCACTCCCACCGTCGGTTCAGCAGTAGCTTGCCCGCTTTGTTGCTATGTATCACACTGAGTTTATGCATGAAGAGGCAAGAGCGCTATGAAAAAGGGGCTACGGGTGTGGGCTCCTTTTTTGGGTTGGATTTCCACAATGGCTGAGGGATAGGTGCGCTCTTTCCTTTTCTTTGTTTCCAACACAGGGCTAGCGCTGGTTCGAGGGGTAGCCTCATTCCTCTTGCGACTGTTCCTTTTTTGTGTGTAAATAGATTAATTTAACTCTGCTATGTTTATCGGATTTGAATTGATTGCAAGATGATCTGTCCACTTGGGTATTAGGGTGGGGGGTGTTTGTAAGTAATTTACATAAAAATGACAATAAAGATTTAAATAAGGGCAAACAAAAAGCTTTTTAAAAAAAATACAGCGTTACTACAGTAATCACTGCACAATACAAAGTGCAGTAATTATTGTAATAATGTTGCAGCCAGGAAAAATAGCCCTACAATTCCCAACTCCTCACAGAGATGCGTGGGGTCAGTTATGCTTGATGACGACACCTCATCCAGTGACAACTTGTGAAAGGGCAGGGTGAGGGGTCGTCATTGCCAGCTTTCAACAATGCAGGTAGGAGCTTATACTATGCCTAGAAATATGACACTGCCTGGCGTTATTTCTGGGCGGGCACCCAAAAGGGCCAAAACAGTGACTACTGGGCTGGACCCATGTCAGCCTGGATTTACTAACTTTAATGTGACACATGCGCAAAGCCCATGTGTCAGAACTTCACAGGAAACCTGCCTGCCTGATGTCCATGTCTGACTGGGAGTGTCACAGACTGGCAGGCAGGCAGGCAGCAGGACTGGGGCAGGCTTCCGCATTTGTTTTAAAATGGTAAGCAACATTGCTACTGGTGTTACTTATCATTTTAAAAGAAATGCAATATGCGGATGTCCGATGCAGGTGGCACAGTTATAGGGAGAGCGCAGCACGCCTGACCATGGAAGAAAACCACTGTTAGACAAAATACTAGCATCAATTATCCAATCCTTAACCTTTTCCAGAATCTGATGACAAAATGTCTTTTGTAAATTGTCAATTAGACTTATGGATCAATAATTCCCGAGGTTATTCCTGTCCCCTTTCTTATATATTGGGATGACTTCCACACCCCTTCATGTTTCGGGGATATTTGCACCTTCCAGAATAGGATTAGAAAGCTTATTAATGTAAGGGACCCATACTTCCTCTTCTGAAACATAATGTCGTCTGGGATTTTATCAGGCCCTGGAGCCTTCCCTAACTTGAGTTGTTTAACATCCCTTATTGTCTTTTCTAGGATGAAGCTCAGTGGCAAATCGTTGCAATCCACCTTAGTTCCTAGTGTCACTGAACTCTCAATCTGCTGGGGGGTTTGGGCTGGTATTATACAAGATGCTAAAGTGTTGTGTTGTTCCCACATGTGGGCTGGGTGGGATATGATGTTCCATAGCTCTTAAGTTACCATTTGCTACTATATACCAAGAGGATTTAGAGTTCCCAGGTTTTGAACCATAAAGCAAATTCTCCCAACTACTTTCTATCCTCTCGTGTTTAGAGTTAGCAATGATATCTTTGAACTTGGCTCTTTCTGATCTAATCAGAGATGTATACCCTTGCTGCGAATCGGGCCGTTTGGGACCTGGATAAATCTATGTAAATCTGGCTCTATGTCTCTTGCAACATGATAATATCAAAATGGTGAATAAATGTAATCCACTCTGGATCTTCCAGCTGCCCCTATAATGCTTTATAAATATTTGCATCAAGTGAATGTGATAAATGTGCGGTTATCCGATTATTGCATAATTATAACTCTTTTTGCCTACTTCAAGTGAAGGTGAAAGAGTCTTGTTCTTCAATAGAAGAATATGTTGAGAGGGGTATTCACTTACAAACAGACAAAGTAATAATTTCAGGAAATACCATCCAACATTTCTTCCTTGCGTGTGCCCTATGAATCTACAGAGTACACATGAATGAGGTGAGGATGTTAAGAGGTGAGAATAGGTGTGAAATGTTCCATTCACAGTGATAAATAACGTATTTATTCACTTTAACATGCAATGGAAAAAAAATTCCATACTCATAATTAGGAAAACAAGATATGGTAACTCAGACCTTGTTGTTGAATATCGGGCTGATTCCTTAAGTTCTCATGAGAATGGGAAGCAGTACATCAACCGCCTGCATGTCTTTGTTAATTAGCCCCAAATGTCAGACTCCCTATTAGTATAAGTGAAAAGAGGGCAACGTTCTTTCTAAATGTATTCATTGTATATGAATAGTCCCTGAAAAAGCTCATGTTAGTTGCTTTGGTGCCAATTCAGAAAGGCATGTGGGAGTATGTAAAAGGGTACTACAGGAGAATTACATTCCATACCCCCAAATGCTTTTCTGAAAAGGCCCTCTTATCTTTCAGAGCAAATTAACACTAGTTTTAACTTTTGTCAATGATCACCACCACCATTACTTAGATACAAAGTAAGAATTAATATATATTTATTTCTGAGAGGCATGGGTCTTGCAGTGAAGGTCTTTTGAGACAGTTATTATAGAGAATGAAATCATGTTGCACAATTCCATAACTGACCTACATGAAACAATCAGAGTGTCCTGCACTGTTATTGTTGCTTTACAAATAGCTACATACTAATGTTTGTTATTCCCCAAAGTTGCCTGATGTGCTTGCAGGCATTCAGGCATTTGTTCACAGCAGCAAAGTTTGAAATAGTGTAGGAATTTACCATTGTTTAGTGTATGCCCAGACTTTTGCCTTACCTGTTTTTGCTGGATGTGTTACTCTGCCATTTACTCCTGCTAAACAGTGGTAATGTGAATTGCTATACCCGTAATTGGCATATTTAATTTACCAATACGTCCCTAGCATATGGTACAAAGTGTTCCCAGTGTTTGTAGGTTAAATGTCACTAGTGTACACCAGCACCCATTTTGCCATCCACTTCAGTTACAGTGCAAACCTACCATTTGTAGCCTGGCTGTGACAAGTTAAAACTGCAAATTCGACCTGTCAAAATAACTGGAGGGGGTAGCTTGTGTCATTCTGTGTAGTACAATTATGTGAAATTCCTCGAAATTATGCTTACAAGACATTGAGGTTCTCCATAAGAATTTTTGACAGAGCGTCCCTGGGTGGATTACCCTGAGCGTCTTTATAGACCGGTCGCATCTGTTCTTTTTTACTTTACAATGTGATTAGGGAGGATGCAGACAAGGCCTACCCACCTGTTCCCCCTGTTACCTTAATCTCAGTAGCTGGGATTATATAGTTTAAGACTTTTAGAAAATCACATTTTCCTGCTGAAAGCCTCTGGAGGCCAGTTTGAATGCGCTCCAACTAGCAACTGGCAGCTGAATAGTCCCCTTGATAAGCTGTGACAACTGCTCCCAGAGCACGTCAATTGCTGTGGAGGTGTAGAGGAGTTTCAGTTCCTCTGGCAGGATGAGCATTTTGGCTGTGCTTAATAACTTGATTAACTTCAAAGAGGCCTACTCTTTCATAGGCAAATGTTAGCTGACAACCACGCAGGCTCTACCATTGTTCCCCCAGTCAGGTAGGCACCAATCTCACTGGAGAAGAGCTGGCTCCAGACCTGGTTTAGAATGATCACAGGGAAGGGGTTGCTCTTTTTCCTGGTCACAGCTCTGAGGTGGGCACCCAGACTCTGCTCAGGGAAAGAAAGGCTTTGCCATCTCATATTTAGGCAGAGAGGATTGCTGTGAGATAGTTTGGTTTAGGGCACACAGGAAGTGCTTCAAAAGTGGGTAGGGTTAACACTGAGAACTTTTTTCCCTATTGGTTAGGGAGGGCCCAGAAGTCACCAACATCCATAGGCTGGTGCCAGGCTTCTCTGAATACCACTGGACCGAAGGAAGTTAAGAAGAGGACTCCATCTGCTATCTGATACCATAGAAAAGCCTAGAAGACTGGACCTGCCCTCGTTTTTGCACCCAGGACAAATTAATGGACTCAAGGGGTCATAAGGCTGACCTCCTGTTCATGCTACAGGTACCCATCAATCTACAAGAGACCTTTTCTGCAACTGCTAAGCTGATCAGTTCCAATTGCACCTGCCCTGGACCCCAGTGGTGGCTTCTGCTGGAGTACATATTGACCCCAAGTGTTGTTCATGAGGTTCTGGTACCCCACACTATGTCAAGGTGTACTCCTCCTAGCATTTTCTGAAAACTGTGATTAGAAAGTCTTTGTTCCAAATATCTCTGGAGGATCGTGACCAATCTTACAAGCCGATTTGATGCAGGTGCATTGCCGCTGGGCTGAAGATTCAGGTTGCTGCTGCTCAAAGCTTTTCCACAGCAGCAAATCCGGTTCAGATGGACTTTACAGAGATGGTATCCCACTCGTGGAGCCCTCTTTCACTGCAGCCTGCAACCTTGCACCAGTGGAAGAATCTGAGCTAAAAAAAAAGGGTCTAAGTCCGTATTTAGAAATCTTCACCAGGCGAAGGTGCCAAAAGTACCTGGCCAGCGAGGGACCTTCTATGGGAGTGAAATTAAAATGTTCTTGCTCCAACCTTGTCAAAAGTCAGTGGCTTCACTATGACCTTGTCTAATGGTAATCCAACACTATGGAGCCCTCTTGTGCCACAGTGTGCTACCTTGGTCCAATGAAGATTGCTCACTTCGATTTCAGAGGCTAAGTCCGAAGATACAATTTCTGACTGAGTCAAACCAGGTTTCCTATCCAAACTGTGCTTCATTGTTGTTGGCCTTAAACTTTCCCTAGGTACCTGCCAACCTCAACTAGTTGATCACAGTTAGTGGTTAATACTGATTTGTGCTATTTTAACCCATAAACCTAAAAAATTCTTATGTCTGGTTACTCTTATTGTTTTTTGTTATTTTGGGGCCTTTTTATTCATTACAATTTACTCTATCTTTCAAAATTGTTTTGGAATTTGCTTGTGTTCCATTTGCCTTTATTACTGCTTTGGTACTTCATAAATACTTTACACATTGCCTATAAGTTAAGCCTGTCTACTCTGTGTAATAACTACCAGGGGTTGAGCGAAGGTTAATTTAGTGACTTTACTAATTCAACCTAACAAGAACTGGCTTAAGGTGGGTCATCACCCCCTTAACTATTTATCGAATTTCTTAAAACTGGTAATAAAAAGGCAGTCTATTTTAGCAGATAACAAGCATCTGAGGATTGTAAACAGGTATCAGTCCATAGTTTAGGTCAAAATTACACAGCTGCAGGTCAAAAACAAAAAACAGTAATGTGGACTATGCTGATGGATTTTCCTCCAGCTATCCTCCTACAACATTTCTTTCTATGAACGTACTAAGTCCAAGCTGAAATTCAATGGGACCTAAAATAGAACAAAGGGTGAGTCAAGTAACCTGTAGATATTAATTACTTCCACCACAAGTATACATTAAATATTTCGTATCTCCATTGTAAAGCCTATAAATTGTGAGGAATTAGCTATAACACAATCCTCCTGTCATCTCGGTGGATGGAGGATCAGAGTTTGAAGTTCTTCACAAAATGGATGTAAAAGTAGCAAGGATTACTCTATGGTATCTGTTGAATTAGTGATGTGTGACCCAGGCGAACTGTTTGTGTAAACTAACTATGCAGATATATACCACCTACTTCATTTACTACTTTCAGTGCTTGCATATGTCAAATCCCATAGACATGATCGGAGCCAAAGAAGAGATATTGCTAATATTATCTCTGCCATCTTCAATGTTGCGGTCACCTCTGTATGTTGGTGCACCCATAGTCCTATGCTTCATGGTGTCTCAATGCTGTCATCTAGATGCCACTTGTCTCTTTAAATTGTTCCTATTGGTGATAATGATGATGCACCCTTAGACAGTAATGTGCAATATAATTATAAACACTATATATAGCCTGTGCATGAAAAGAACCCTCCACATGTCTTTTTGTAGCTTAGCTCATCTGAGTTTAAACAGTTTCAATACACTTGCTGTTTTGTTGTTGAAATAAAGCATTTTAACAGAAAGGGGCAGTTCCACGTGAAGACTTTGTTTTTGTTTTATCACTATGGAAGCTGTTAGTCACCTTCTTGACGCTTCTTTTTAAGAGCATTATCTCATAGACCAGTGTGAGGGTGCAAGTATTATCCTACTGTTTCCTAACCTCAGTTTTGCTTGTTGAAGAAATCCTGGTGTGCGCAAGTAATAAAAACATGTCAATTCTCTTTGGAATCAGCTATCTGCCAAGTGCAACAATCAGAAGTGTCCCACTCAAATTATTGTTTTTAGAAGGGCCACGTTTCTTTCTATACTTATTTACAAGCTCACTGTCCTTTCTATTGATCACACAAATGTTCTGTAGTGCTCAACCCTCTGAGAAAATGTAATTCAAAATGGAGCTTGTGTGGTTATAGCACTATTTTCAAATACATTTGCTAAAAATCTGTAGTTCGGGAAATGCATTTATGAACAATTTAAATTATTTTATTGTGTGCAAAGTCTATCCCGGGATTGGCTGGGTAGTAGACCCACCAAGAAAACATTGACTAAATTGGGGAAAGAGTGTGTTTTTTAAGTGCAATCCGGCTAAAAATGGGGGAAAAGCACATTTCATAGACTTTTAAAGTAATTGGAGTACACAATTTAGTACTGTCCCATGATGTGTACGAGGTGATGTAAATCTGTATTTGTAAAGCGCAAACTACTCACCCTTACAGGTCTCAAGACGCTGGGGGCCGTCGTGGAAATTAAGTGAGCTATTGCCCAGAGTCACATGGTGCTGAGCTGCCACCGGAGCTGGGGATCGAACCGTGAGCCCTGTGCCCCAAAGTCAGCTGCCCTGGCCGCTGCACCACACCTCTCCATGATGAATCACATTCCATGAGTCATGTAATAACTACAATAGCAGTGAATGTCCTATGGTGCTGAAGAAATGAGATCCGCAATAAATTTGCTCTACACAGCATGAATTGCCAATCACAACTCAGATTTAAATATGTTTTGAAAATGTACACATTTTTTCCACTAACACAAACGTATCATTTCTGAAAGTATACTCATTTAGGCAACTGATACCGCTGTTCAAATACTTATTTCAAATTTGATAAACAACACTAATTTTTCCACAAGTGATATTCTTCTATTGCCGACCAACTGTTGAGCTTATCTCTCCATTTTGGCTTTAGGGCCTATAATGGTAGGTAATTTTTGGACCGCAATGGTGCCTATATGTTCAAGTGTGCGCTACAGAAGAGCCGCATTGACTATATATTTTTGTCATTACCGCTGTGTCAATCTCTTATAGACATTGTGGTTGCAGAGCGCTTTGATAGAGACCATAATGCCCTCCATCTGTCTCTTAGAGAGCCAGGGCCCATCATCCATCATAGGGGTGCTTTGAATCCTGGGGCTGATCTGTCATTATCGAACAATAAGCGGTCTCTAAAATAGGAGTCTGTAGGTAGGGATCCAAATCTTGTGGCTCAGATTTAGGCCCAGGTGGCTGACACACAGGATACATTAGTTATCACAAGGTCTCGAATTTTAGATCCAGATTTTATTGTTATTTCCTATGAAACTCTTTTTAGATCTCTCAAAATAATAATTTGTAGCAATGTCAGAAAGGTGACTAGGGCGAGGTACAGTTGTGCATGGTTTAATACTAGTTGCAGGAATTTGAAGGGCGCTCTTGTGAACAGTTTACAAGCTGAAGTTAAGCACAATATTGCCAATATAAGGAAGGAGTATAAACAGGCGCTCTCCCAGGCCACAATTGACTGGGAGCATGAGATGTGGGAAGATCTGATAGTAGCTGCCAGGGCAGGGGATCCTAAGTCTTTCTGGGGAATAGTGGCCCATGGCAAGCGAAATGACACTACCAGTGCTGACTATAATTTACAACCGCAGACCTGGGTGTATCATTTAAAACAATTCTATGCAGTCAAGAATGACCCTGAGAATATCTACCTGAGCAAAGTTCCCTGCCCCACTTCGGTCGAAGGGTCTCCTCTATTCTTCCAGTATACAGATATTTTGGCAGCCATTATGGCACTGCCAGCTCATAAGGTGCCTGGTCCTAACTCAACCCCGGGAGATCTTTTTAGATCTGAGCCCTTGATCTGGGCCATATATCATCAGTTTTTGTTCCAATCTATTTTAGCGAGTGACACAATTCCTGCCTCTTGGCAGACTGCTGAGATTGTTCCTATTTACAAAAAAGGGCCCAAAGAGGAACCGGGGAATTATCGGCTCATCAGCCTTATCAATACTTCCCAGAAACTCTTTTGTTGCCTGATTCTGGGACATTTGCTTGATTTGGCTAAGGACAGCTCCATCTTCTATGAGCTGCAGAGAGGGTTCAGGAATAAGGTCAGCATGGTTGATCAAATCCTCAGTTTCTGTGTCCTATACTGGAAAACAGTAACGATCGACAAGGGTCACCTGTATGTGGTATTTGTCGATCTAAAAACTACCTTGGATTCTATTCCCAGGGCAAAACAATAGGAAGTTTTTTAAAAGATGGGTGTCCCTAGTAATGTCTTGTCTGTTCTCATTAGATTACATGCACACAACTCGGCCTGAGTCAGGTATGGCAACAATGGTGTGCTTACTGACCCTTTTAACATTGAAACCAGTGTCAGCAGGGTTGTGTATTGGCACCAACATTGTTCACTCTTTATATTAACGACCTAGTTCATGAACTTGATTTTCCCAGGAACGATGCACCTAAACTCGGCCTTGAAAAAACAGCAACAATGCTTTTTGCAGATAATACGCTTTTAATCTCCAAAAGCCAGCATGGTCTGCAGGCTCTTCTTGACCATGTTTTAACTTTTTGTAGTGACCGTGGCCTGGAACTAAATGGGGGTTTGTTTCAATTGTAAAATGAGCTGGACCACGCAGATTAGGAGATGTTATTTAAAACAAACAAGAAGCTGGTGCAATAGCTAATTTGCGCAAGCAGACCCATATGTGTTCTTTAGAAACTGCAGTCGAGATGTATAATATTAAAGCTAAGAGCACTGCTAGTATGGCGTAGAATTGTGGGGACATGCTAAGCGTGATGATCTTAGGAAAACTGAGAATAGGTTTGTAAGGGATATTCTCAATCTCCCACAGGGTGCCCCCCACCTCCCTCAAATTTTGGATTTAGGGATTGTTCCCATAAATCATTCAATTATGGCTCGCTCCATATTATTTTGGCATAGACTGTGGTCCATTGATGAACTAGAATCATATAGAATTGCGATCATGGTACTTTTAAAATCTCCAGGCTGTGAAAGGATCTCATGGTTTGCCCATATAAGGGCTACATTATATTTGATAGGCCTTCCTTCACTCTGGGACACACCAGCTACAGCCACAAGAGTATCCAGCTCTCTTGTTAAAGGGCGTTTAAAACGTCATATGTGGTTGAGGGAGCTGAAATCTGTTAACACAGGCAGTCTAACTGATCGTTTTTTTAGATGTTAAGCTTGCTCCTGCTTACAAAGTGTTTTTTTTTTGTGTTGAATTTGTTTATTAGCATTTAGGAACTATAATGGAGTAAAAGCAATAAAATACAGAAATGTGCAATATAATAACATAAATTACATTGGAAGTAGTACAAAAAGTTAAATATATTTGAATTCATAAGGATGAAGACTGTATCGTATTTAAGTACAGATAATACAATAATAAGATGTAAGAAGAATAAAAGAATTCAGTTGTGAGTAAAACAATAAGCTATTTGATTGAAAAACTCTAATGACTTATGGTGAAATAGAAAGTAAATTTAAAGCCAAAAAGAACAAAAACGTGATACAAAGTGAAACATAAAATTGCAAACGAGTAAGTGAGAGAAAAGCAGGAAATGTGAATAGAAAGATAGTGAAGAATAATAAAGGAGAGGCGCCAATGCAGTAAAAAATATAAAAGAATAGAACGTACAGTACAGAAAAGTATATAGGGAAATTGACCAAAGATAAAAAGGAAGAAATTGGAGGAAGCGAGATAAGAGCGGATTTAGGACAGGTTTTCAGTGTTGGTATGTAAATGCATGATAGTAAAGATGAGAAAAAGGGAAGAAGAGAAGAAAAGTAGAAGCAAGAGTAAAATAGAAAGAGAGAACAAGTTACGAGTACAGTGGAATCCACTATGGGGTGACCGGAATTGTCTATCACAGAAGGATTATTCAGTTGTAAAAAGGGGGCCCAAATTTGATTAAATGATTGTGTCTGATCTTGCAAATTGTAGATAACTCTTTCATAAGAGGCAGTTTGAACCATAGCCACCAGCCAAGATTCCGGAGAGGGTGGAGTCGAAGATTTCCATTGCCGTAGTATACATATTTTAGCTGTGGTTAGAGCGATATATAAAATACGGCATTGAGGTTTGGTAAGGTGTGGTAAAGTTCGTAAATCATGCAGAAGAACGATGGCTGGTGTTAACGGTAAATCCAAAGGCAGAGTGTGTTGCAAAATCTGACCTATGTAAGACCAATAGGACTGGATGATAGGGCAAGAACAGAGGATGTGGACTATGTCACAACCAGAAGTAGCACATCTCCAACAATTAGTATGAGGAAGAAGTCCAGCTTTATGCAGTTTTGATGGAGACCAATGCCAGTCATGTAAAATCTTGAATAAGCTAAATTTCTGTCGCGCTTCCCTGACTCCTCTGGTTAAGGTTTCCAGAAGAGTAAGCCAGTCTTCATCGTCATATGTAAGTGAAAGGCGTGTTTGCCATTTGAGACGAAGAGCACATGATAAGGGTTGGGAGAATAAATGAAATGTGAATATTTTATATAAACCAGAAATGACCCCTTTATGATTCCCCCAAGTATAGAGATAGGATACGATTGGTGAAGGTTTGAGAGACCATGGACATGCCCCCAAGGCTTTGGTAAGACAGAGATGAAGTTGAGTATAATTCATAAATTGATGCGACGGAAGACCAAATTCTTCATCTAATTGGGCAAAGGGTTTAAGTTCACCAGCATGTAGAAGTTGATCTAGAGTAGAAATACCCGCTGGTTTCCATTGAGGCCAGGAGATGGTTTTTCCCTTGACACGTATGGCAGTATTGTTCCATATTGGAGCTTTAATATGAATGCGTGGGTTAGAATCTAAAAGGCGATGAGCTCTCTGCCACGTTTTACGCATTGAAGCCAATAGTGGATTGCGAGGGTCTTGGCGACTAGTACCTGTGGTATAAAAAACTGAGAGACCAGGTTCAGCGGATAGTAAATGACGCTCTACGTGCACCCATTGTGGTGTATGAGAATTATCTTGCAGCATGTATATGATTTGTGATAATTGCAATGCCAAATGGTAGTGTTCTATGGATGGGAGACTTAGACCTCCATGAGAATGATGTGCTTTCAATTTTTGCATAGCTAGACGGGGTTTAAGAGAGCTCCAGATAAAGGATTTAATTTTAGAATCTATAAGGCGTTGGGAGGATAAAGGTATGTGAAGGGAGAGCATACCAAGAGTATAAAGGAAACGCAGGAGTGTGACCATCTTTACAGCTTGAACCCGTCCCCACATAGATAATCCTAATATTTTCCAGTTGTCAAAATCCTGCTGCATCTGTGTGATCAGAGGGCCGAGATTATCTGCAACCATTCCAATCGTTCCCTTGTTTACTAAGATACCAAGATATTTTAGCCGTGAGGGTTTCCAGTGGAAGGAAAGTCCTGAATGACTGATTTAGTAGTACCATCGGATAGTGGAAGTGCTTCACTCTTATCCCAGTTAATTTTATAACCAGAAAAAGAGGAGAATTCTTCTATGGTTTGAAGCAATGATGGCAGAGAATGCGATAAATCAGTAATAGTGAGTAATATGTCATCAGCATACAGGTAAATTTTGGAGTTCCCCACTGGAAGAGAGATGCCTACAATATCAGTTGATTGACGAATTGCTGCTGCTAAAGGTTCTAAAGCAAGAAGGAATAAAAGAGGGGATAGGGTACAGCCTTGACTTTTTCCTCTAGAAATTGGAAAGGGGTCTGAAAGGAAACATCCACAATTCACTTGAGCGGAAGGTTGTTGGTATAATAATTGTACTTTTTGTATAAATTGGGACCCTAAACCAAATTTTTCCAATATATGAAAAAGATAAGGCCATTCCACTCAATCAAATGCCTTTTCGGCATAAAGAGACAGAGCCAATGGATCATTCTGAAGAGATTTGGCGGAGTGGAGTGTATGTGCCAAAGTACGCAGATGGGTTCTAGAGGAACGTCCAGGTACAAATCCCACTTGGGTGTGATGAATTAAAGAAGGCAAGACTTTACGCAGGCGAGATGCGAGGATACTAGCAAGTATTTTGATATCACAATTAAGAAGAGATATGGGTCTATAGCTACTACAAATTAATGGATCTTTGCCCGGTTTAGGGAGGACTGCAATGATCGCTTTATTAGATATACAGCCTAGGGAGTTTGTGTTGCTTGCTTCCTGAAAAGCAGCATAGAGACTGTCAATTATTTGTTCACCTGACCAGCAAAAGAATTCTGCAGGAAAACCATCTTCTCCTGGGGCTTTGTGATATGGGAGCTTAGTTATTGTTTGTGAGATTTCTTCTTTAGTAATGTCTCCTTCAAGAAGTGTTCTGTCTTCGTCAGACAGAGAAGGGAGATTTACTTGAGAAAGAAAAGAAAGCATTTTGTTGTGGTCTATTTGTGCGTCTGGGGTATATAATGATTGATAGTAAGAAGCAAATTCATTGACAATATCCTGTGGACGAGTTAACATATTTCCCCCAGATGTTGTAATGGCAGGAATAGCCATTGCAACCTCTCGTTGTTCCAATTGGGCCGCTAGGAGTCGCCCTGCCTTTTCCCCTTGTTCATAATGACGTTCTTTCATCTTTTGTAAAGCATACTCAGCTTTGGATGTAAAAAGGCTGTTCAATGCCATGCGTGCCTGCTCTAGGGACTTACGATGTTGAAAGAGAGGTGTTTTAGTATATAATTGAGTGAACATTTCAATATCCTGTTCTAACTCTTTCTGTCTAGTAGCATTTTGTTTATTGGCCTGTGCCCCGTCTTTCATAAGTTGACCCCTGATGGTAGCTTTGGCTGCAGCCCATAGAGTTCTGCTTGAATGTACAGATCCATGATTAAGGGAAAGATATGTTTGAAGATGGGTTTGAAGCTGTGTTTTTCCGAGAGGAGTTTTATAGCGCTGAATATTCATCCTCCAAGGTTTGCGTCCCGGTGTTGTCAGGCCTGTCTGAAGGGATAACAAAACTGGAGAATGATCAGAGATTGATGCTTCTAAAATGTGAGATTCATAAACTAACTGAACAACCCTTTTTGAGATTAAGAAATAATCCATTCTGGAAAAAGTACCATGAGTGGGAGAAAGAAAGGAATATTCAGTAGCAGTCGGATGTGAAAGGCGCCAATGATCAATTAGACCATGGTCTTCAATAATATCACCCATAAGAGCTCTGTCCGCTGCATTATTCTTGTCAAGAGGGCCTGTTTTGTCGAGCACTGAATCTCTAACTAGGTTCCAATCCCCGCCTATCAGGTATTGAGAAGCACCAATCTCGGACAAAATGCGATTTAATTGAAGAAGAAATTATTTTTTTGTACCCGTTGGGGCATAAACAGAACCTATGCAAAGATGTGCATCGCCGATGCGCAATTTTACAAACACGTATCTGCCATCTGGATCTTCCCAAGTTTTTGAGATTATAACTGGTAAAGATTTACGGATCAAAATTGCCACTCCACATTTACGAACGGGGGTAGTATCTGAGGATCTGTCTGTATGAATACTGCTGTGATAGACTTTACCCACCCATTCTCTACGTAATTTTTCAGATTCTGATGATTCAAGATGAGTTTTCTGAAGGAGAGCCATGTCTACTCTTTTTGAATTCAGATAGGAAAGAACTTTTTTCCTTTTAATATAGTGTGTCAAACCATTTACATTCCATGTTATAACCCGCAGAGAATGAGTAGCAGTCATACTGCAAGTGGAAACCAGAACGCTTGAAAAAGTTAAGAAAGTAGTGAACTAAGATAAAGGTAGAAATGAAGTAAAGAACAAACGCAAGATTTATTAAGTGATTAATCCAAGGTGTAATGTAAGAGAAAAGGGGGTGTGGAGAGGGAAAGGGGAAGAGAGAGAGTATTAATAGGCTAACGTTTAGTATAAGGAAATCTAGTAGAAGAAAGGAATCTAAAGAAAAAAAGAAAGAAAAAAAAAAAAGGAAGAACTTTAGCCGCAGGTCTGGGCTCACTAGAGCACAGCCGCGGGTAGGACCTCCGCCAGGAGGGTTGAAACATGGTGAGGACTATGTAAGAGAAACGAAAGAATATGAACAGCCAAGTGTGTGTAAAGAAGAGGTAAAGAGCCAAGTATATAGAAGAATGAGCGCTGAAAGGGAAGAGACATAGGTTAATAGAATACAGCAAGATATATAAAAATATATACATGAATTCAATATCGACTAAATACAAACCAAAATACAGAATAAGCTATTGATTATTAATAACTGTAAATAACATTCATTAAAGAGTAAATATGCGCATATGAAATAGAGTAAAGTAAAGCTGATACAAGTATATATAGAAAAAGACGTATCATATTAGAAAGAATGATTAATATAAATTTATATATGAATAGAAGTATAGATATAAAAATAGAAGATCTATAATTTTAAGGATATAGAAAACATTTTTTAGGAAGAACTAATATATTAAAATATTTAGTAATCCATGAACGTAGAAGTATATAAAAAGATGTAATAATCCATGAATGTATAAGTAAAGGCATAAAATGTGCAACTATTAATTGATAAGTTATAATATATGCATAAATAGATATGTATATCATAAAATAGGTAACATTTAAGAACAAAATGTAGTTATAAACATAGATGTTATCTAATATATAATAATAACATGGATAATAGGAAATAGTAAAAGGAAAATAGTGAAGCTAAGAAGGTGTGAAGGGATACAGTGAAACACCTAAAATTCTAATTTATAGAGAAAAGTAAATAAACTACTTATTGAAAGTGAAATAATAAACCTTAAATACTTAATATCAAATATAATAGATGCAAGTAAAATCTAGTAATGCATTGCAATAAAAAATATGTAATAAATAATTCTATAACTGTTCTAGGTTGAGAAACAATTGTGCAGAGAAGGCAGATAGCCTGCGTTATAGAAGGGATACTCTCTTTTTGTGTAAAGAAGACATGAATTATCAATCACACCATTAGTAAAATAGGACTGGTATCAAGGTCATTCTTCATCCGAAGCAGATTTTATAGGAGAACGGGACTTGTCCCTATGTTGATTCTGCGTGAAAATAGATACTGTTTGGAGGGCAGAGATTTTGTCCTCATATGTCCTATGTGAGCGCTCACTGTCTCTGCCACGATGACGAACTTCACTAGTGGCGCGGCGATGAGTATCTGATGCCTGTTGAGGATGTTGAGAACCGTGAAGAGACTGTGTAATGGGGAAATGTTGTATGTCCATTTCCTGAATATGTAGATCATCAATAAAGTGTCGTAGATCTTCAGGATTATAAAAATCTTTGGATTCGCCATTTTTAGTGATGCGGAATCGGGCAGGATCAAACAAACCATATTTGATGTCCATCTTCCGTAACTGCGGCCGCATGGAGAGGAAAGCCTTTCATCTTTCATTAGTTTCTCGTGAGAAGTCAGCCGCAATGCGTATTTCATGGCCATCATAAATATAGGAGCCTTGTGAGCGTGCTGCCATTAAGATTTGTCATACTTGTTTGTGTCGTAAGAAGCAAGCGATTAGAGGTCGCGGTCTGGAATCTGATATAACACGTGGAGGACCAATGCGATGAGCACGTTGAATTTCAAGCAGTGGAGTGAAGGTGAGGCCTAGTAGCTTAGGAAGAACGTTGCATAAAAAGAATCTAGCATTCTGATCCTCAATCTTTTCAGGAAAGCCAAAAAAGCAAATATTGTCTCGCCGGCTGTGGTCTTCTAAATCAACCAGCTTGCTGCGAAGAAGGGAGAGATTGTGATCGCCATTATGCATGGAGTCGATTCTGTGTTCCACCGTTGTTAACCGTTGGTCCAATCCGTCTATTTTAGTGGTAAATTGAACAATATCTGTTCGAATAGATTTGGTTTCCGCGGTGAGGGTAGAAATATTAGCATCCATTTCTGTTAAACGAGAACTGATATTTGATATTTCGTGCAGAATACGGTCCATAGTGTCTCCTGACATTGTAGAGGAAGTAGCCAAACACGAAGGGGTCACCGACGGAGCTGAAGTTTTTACACCCACACTGTGTGGCTGTTTAAGGACATCTGCAAAAAGAGGTTGTTGTCGTGCTTTTGATTAGGCATCTGAAGACCGTTTGCGGTATAGTGAAAGTATACTAATAACAATAGTAGTAGTGTAAAACCGCTATGTTGAAATAAAGCAGTGGTTAATTCTGACAAAGTAGGTATACATACTATATGGAAACCAGGGAGAAAACAGTAATGAGGTAATAAGCTGTTACATAAGCAAAGAGTCCTGGAAATCACAAGTAAAGGTGGCCTTTGTATATGCGTGAAAGGCACTGAATTTTCACTTTGTTAAAAACCACTATAATAGTATTAACATATTCAACGCAAAATGATGTAATAGAAGCAAGTCATATCAATACGTTGCAGTTGTTTTGCAAAGTGAACAAGCGCAAATAGCTGGAAAAAGGTATCGCAGACCTAAAACCCATAAGCATCAAAGTTAATAATGCACAGCAGGAGACAATATTAGTAGCTCTGTTGATAGTAAAGCATTGCATGCACAACAAGCTGGTGGCAAAAGATGATGTATGTATGCTCCAGAAAGGTATGGGGAAGCTGCTCAGAGTCACCACAGCGTTGTTTGCTTGAGGCTGCGAGGAGACTTTACCAGTGTGTCAGAATATAATGTTCAGTTTCCTCAAAGGAGCTAATTAATAGTAGCGACACAGCCATTGCAAAATTATATAGCAGTATTAGGTCAGAATAAAGCACATGAGGAGACACTGTGAATACTACAAGTCGTGAGAAAAAAAAAGGGCCTCACAGAAGTAAAGAATGGCGCGCGCCAGCCACGCAAGAGCCGTGGATTCCCCTGTCAGAAAATGCCCAGCGTGCGTCCTGTGTGGAGAAGAGCGACTTGTCAAAAATGGGCAGTAGACGAGTGCGGAAACTTGTAGGAATTAGCCCAGCTGTCGCCGCCACATTCCACCATTCAGAAGCGCCGACCTCGGGATCCCAGATGCATTATGGAAAGCAGTGCCTCCGTCGGAAGGACCGTCCCGAGCAGAGCCCAGCTGTCAGGCGGCCATCTTCCTGCGTGGCCAGACCACGCCCCCCAACAAAGTGTTTTTTAACATTCTGCCAGCTCCTATTCTCCTGCAACTTTTTTTTTAAATGGAGGTATGGGGGTTCTGCCATTGAGCAGTTACTTTATTAAATGGCTACCCAGTACTGCAGCTAGAACATATGTCCTTCATGCAATCAAGCAGTGTAAACCCCTCACCATTTTGTATTGTTTTGTCCTGCCTATACAAGACCACGTAGATCATGTATTAGACCAGTATGTAAACTCTTTGGGTTTTGTCACTATGAGTATGCACTACGCACTTTACGCTTGGATACGAGTGAAATAATTGTTGTTGTGATGACGAAATATCTCCATACCGCTTGGTTTATCCGTATGCGCATGTGCAAATATGTAAGTGCTCATTTTTATTTGTGTACTTCTTTTCCTTTTTTCTTTTCTGTAGGGGTTTCCCTCTACCAATTTTACTGTACATTTTTTGCGATGGAGACATTGTTTTACTTTTCTACTGCTGGTATTATTGTTTTAACTCACTGCTTTTATGGACCTGTGCATCCGAAATAAACATTTTTGACTGACCTACTAATTTTTCCACAAATGTCAGCTTTCAATTTTTTCATTAGGTAAAAATGTGCCATTTTGTCCCCAAATATTAGCTTTTACCTTTTAGTCACTACTCTTGTTTGGGCCACAAATAGCAGCCTTTACATATTCCTCTAGGGTCCACATTCAGCACTGCTCAACATTTACAGATCCCTCTTCACCTGTACATGTGCAATCATTACATATGGATCAAAATACTTCTGTGTCTAACTGTTGGTCCTTGTGAGTCTTAACTGCATTTACATCTTACCTTGTATTGACTTTTACTCTTAATAGTCTAATGTTATCAATGTTTTCTGTTTCATCCCATCTGTAAAACACTACTATCTATAATAAATGTTACATTTTGTGTCTGAGTCCAAGATGCAATTTTACAAATTGTTTTGTAAAAGATTTCGGGGCATATTATCGAGCCCCTATGGCCACCACAACGTCACTTTTTGTGACGTTGTGGTGGCGATAGAGTCAGCGCCCTATTATCAAGGCAGCGTTAAGCCACTTAACGTGGCTTAAAGCCATGTTAAGTGGCTTAACGCTGCCTTGATCTTAGGGCCCCTTTCACACTAAATTTAGCGGGAAAGGGGGCGTGCAGTGGGTGTTGTGCATATCCTTGTTAATATGGTGCAGCCTGGCATTTCCGAAGTGGCGGAGAGAGGCGTTAAGCCAAGACGGCTAACGCCTCTCTCCGCCACTTCCTTGGTAATATGCCCCTCCAACTTCCATTAGAAATGTCACGCTAATGATGTTGCATTTATAATCTTACAGTTATTTATTTGAAACGTTTTTTTTATGGTTGCACTCAAAAACCTGCTAGAGCAAGGGGTTTGAATGTTGCCAAAACATCAGTGATAACCTGGTTCAACAGTTTAGTAATAGATTGGCATGATCAATACCTAATTTATTTCAATTGTTGTTTTTAGTCTGATTAGGTGGTGTTCAACTTTGCTATCTATTTCAGATTTTTACCTTAGGTTTTGTGTCACCCAAGTCCCTAGCAAATCATTTACAAGATGTGCTTCCAAGTAAACTATTTATTTTAATGGTGATATAAAATATAAAATTCAGTAGTTTGGAAAAAAATCATTCACATGTTCTTTGTATCTACTAATTTAGCTGTTATGCATTTGCTTAATTGATGACAACTATATTTAAATGTATTCTTCGCAAAAGTCCATAACTGATGCCATCTATCCCTTTTGGCTTATGGGTGCAAATCTCTTTTTTTTCTTCACATTAGCCTTCCTACCTTCCTGATGACCCTGGAGCAAAGACAAGTCCATACCTTCTATTAAATCTACTCTGGAGTGTGATGATCCAACATGGTATTGCCTGCTCACAAATCTTTCTTGCCCAGGTAATCCCCATGAAAATGTAAAGCGCTTCTACTGTAAGCTTATTTGTGCTTTCACTCATATCAATTTGTTTTTTTCTCTTAGTTTAGCATAGAAAAAATCCACCATACAGATAGTGGGTGATCCCCTTATAGTCCTGCCTTCTGGTTGAGCCTGTTTCCCCCAAACCACAGCAGCTTTTAGCACAGTGGATCATAAAATGCTGCTATCCTGTATGGCATGCCTCATGGGGATTAAAGAGGTTTGTACTTCTCATTTTTACTGTGGGGGATCTACAAAAGGCTGATGACACCACAGCTCTAAACCTTTCATCACCATGTGGCATTCAATACCTACTTGACTGCATTGGTGCTATTCAGAGCTGGATATCTTGTCATTTATTGAAACTCAACAGTTCTAAAAGGGTGACTCAATTCCATCCAAATTAAAATCACAATATATTCCCTACATTGATTCATCCAATCAAAGTAATAGCAACCATTGAACTTTGGGTTAATACATTTTGGGATAAACCATGGGGCAAATGGTTAGAGACACAAAAATATTAGCAGTTTTTCAAAGTTGATGGCAGGCACATAGAGCACAGGCATTCCAGTCACCTAGACAAATATTTATGACAAAGAGCAGAAAAAGCACACATATACCATTGCTACTGAATGGGAAACCAAACATGAGGTACTAAATAGTCTTTAAACATATTTGGACACAAAAAAGACATGCAGAAAAAGCAAGGAGGAGAATGAAGGGGGCTGTGCACAAACTGATACAAATGTTGAAAGCCACCCAACACATATTATCAGGTAAGCAACTGAGAACCTTCCCGGTCTTCTAATATTGATAACTGCACCAGAATTGAAAGCAGAGAGAGAATCTGAAGATAACTGCAAAGATCAATCCCATCCTGCAATTTTGATTTCCCAGTCCCAACTTCCCCTTAAGACAACTGAAAGACTTCAAGCAACCAACCTTCCTGTATGGGCCTGCATGGTAAATCTGCAAATGAAGAGACCACTCAATGCAATGATACAAAAGAACTCCTGTCTACCCCACATTTCAGGACCATCACCACTTGGGTGAGGCAATTGGGACTTGACAAATGGTTTTTTAACTAATGTTCTTTCAGTTCTCCATAAGATATTCCTGACATGCACCTCTGTCTACCTTAACCATTCCCCTGTTGCTTCAGCTATGAACTCTCCATTGGATGCTGGAACTGCACTTTTTGGGGAATTCTTGATTCCTCACTTTAATCTCTCAAATTTGTACTAGACTCTACAACACATCAAGTTCCTTGGACTTTTAACATTAATCCATTAATCATATGTCTTTTCAGGTACACCTGTGCATCTCTTACAGAATATGCTGCCTTACTATTAAGGTGCTTATTTTGGCCCACCCTATATGCCTGGCCAATATTTTAAATTTGTCAGGAGTGGTAATATGCTTTAGATGTTTGGCCTCGCTCACCTAGAAGCTGTCTGACTAGGCCTATTTCTCTGCAGCTTCTCATCAATGGAAGTCTGTGCCTCCGATTATATTCTTACCTCTCGCCTTCTGCTTTACACCATGTAATACATACTTCACTGAATAGCTCTATAAATGCTGTGTATTGGTGAAACTGTGAGTAGGGAATAAGTGGTAGAATAGAAAATATGTGCAAAACCCCTTTACATTGCTTGATGATGTCTCAAGATGGCTAAGCTTCTGTTCCATTATGGGTTCACTCAAAGCAGAGCAGAGTCCTGACACATTTCAGCCCGCATTGGCCACAGAGCAGTATCTTTCATACTTAAGGTGGCTGCAATTTCATGCTTTGACCACATGGCAGTTGTTTTCTGCTACACCCAAGATTGTCTAATTGCATTATGCTTAATCATACACATAATTGTAATTGTGTTCTTTGCTGTTTCCCATGTATGTATATCCTTCTATTCATATGTACTGCACACTAACAATTGGTCAAATACATGTAAGAATTTGGTGTAGGGATACTATTTTTTACATGTATTGAAGGTATTCAATACCTCAAGCATCCAATTTGAGACACATCATTCCACTTTCTATAATGCCCATGTCAACGATGTTCAGCACCTTATGCTTCCATGGATGGAAGATCACTAACTAATGGCTCTCTCCGCTAGTAGTCACTATATGGTTACCAGATCCTGGTATATGACTACCACATCTGAAATACTGCCTATTCCAAAGTTCACAGCAGTCAAACTAATTCTTGCCCACTGTGGATACAGTATTGATATTGTCCACTGTATAATAACTTACTCCAGGATGATGGTCCACATTTCTAACCTATCCCTGACAGTAGTCATATGAACATCATTAACAAATAATCTTGACTCCCCCTTCAAAATGTTATTGATCGCGGAGTGGCCTAGCTGAGGATGGAGCTTGCCCCGTCGTTCTTCAATCACAATTCTGCCCACTGGTACCCTATACGAGCAACATGCATCTTAGTGGAGCGTTCCCCCCCTATTTCAGATCGTGGGAGAGACTGTTACACCCGACAGAAGCGGTCCCAGCACCAGCATCATGGACTCGTTGGCATGACCTGATCCGGTCTGGACCAAGCAGCCATCTTGCTGCTGAGAAGCCACAACCCGCCCGGCCTGTGGTGATGGCAAACAGCAGACTGGGTCAAGTCCTGCCAGAGTTGGGGAGCGGAGGTGAGAGCCGGACGTGCGGGGCTGCCTGAGACTCCCAGCCCCCGTCGGCAGTGCGAAACACCCTGGAGTACCACAGGGCCTGCAGTGTGGCCTGACGCTGTGAGACCACCATCTTATTGCAGGCCGTGCTACCCCATGCAGGGCTCAGGCCTGAGGAGCAGCAGCTACTATGCAAAGCACTGCCTGGTACTTACAGCGGATTGGATATGCCTTGGAAGGAGGGTGAGCCCTGATAGCGCCCTCTTGCTTCCTGTGCTCTTCCTGGTAGCGCAAACCTGCCTGGGAGCCCACCTGGATGAAAGTGCAAGGGATCAGTCCACCATTGGAGTGAGGTGCAATGAGTCCTACAGAGGCAGGTCCATAGACTCTGTGACTCTTCACCAGATGGTGGCCTGGAGAGTGAGCGTGGTGGGGAGGCTTGACTGAACGGGCACACCCACATCTCCCTGCTCCTCCTCCCTAGTGCCTACCAGTAGAGGAGTAACATTTCAGGTCTACCATCGGGGAGGTGAGAGCGCCGCTGTGTAGCAACAGGCCTATTTCTTCCCCCCACATACTATATCCAAGCAGCAGGAACGCTCTTTGAAAAGACATTCAAGGACTCATGTCGCCTCTCCTTAAGTCTGGGCCCTGAGTAACAGTGCACCACTGGGGCATCGACGAGCAATTCACGTGGCCCGGATTGCAAGCTTAAAATGGCGCTGAGTCTGGTGAATGTCATTGCGATGTCCAGCCCCTCTAATACCGCCTACCTGGACCTCTGTATGGGTTAGTCCATTGACTTCCTTGCACCTGCAGCTACGGAGCAATGACTTACACCCTAATACTGCATAGATTAGTGAGTACTCACATCCTGGTGTCACCTTTTGCTTCACTTGGGGGCGAGCCTGAAGTAGGGCTGAACTGACATCACTGCTCCCGACTCCCCTACCCATGAACGGCATGCTATGTCCCAAGTCTACTAGGGAAAATCCAGTAACTTTACTCTGGAACAAAGCCCCCCAAATGGATATGAAGACAATTGATGCCCCCCTCTGCCAGCACGACTGGGTGTGCAGCCCCTGGGTCTATATCGCAAGACTATATGGGACCACTTTTTGCAGGAAATACGCTCTGAAATAAGTTCACTTAAAGTAGACCTTTAATCCTGCATCCAGGATATTCAATGTGATGTCTCTGAGATAGGGGAATGTGTGGAAAACCTGGAAAGCAGTTGACACTTGCGCGGAAGATCAAGAGATGATATGGCACAGTGCGGCAGCGCTCGTAGAACAACAGATTGAGCTACAAACAAAGTAGGAAGATTCGGAAAACAGACACCGCCAGAATAATATACACATCAGAGGTGTGACCAGGGGAGTGGAAGTCAGTGATATTGTGGCCTTTACATCTGAACTCCTGCAGATTATAGGTGGAGATAATTAGGCCCCTTCTCCCGGCTCTGGATAGGGCCCAACCGGGTAGCATCAGCACCTGGGCAAGCTGATTCAGTCCCTAATATCCTGACACAAGTGCACTTCTTTACAGACAAGGAGGGTATCATGCGGGCCTCCTGAAGCAAGGCTGATCCGGTATTTCGTCGCCACACCATCCATCTGTTCCAGAACCTTTCTCCAGTTACACTGTGCCGAAGGCCCGATTTCAAGCCGGTCACAGACAAACTGCAAGAGATGAACATTCGCTATCAGTGGGGTCACCCCTTTGCCCTCTTGTTTTACTGGGAAGGTGAGCGCCGAGACATGCACTCCTTGGCGGAAGAGAAATATCTTCTGGTGCTCACAACTGATTCCCATGACAAAGCCTCCTCCCCGCCCTGCTCGTCAACTAGAGAGGCATTGTGCCCCACCTGGACCATAGTACGGTCCCATCGCCCGGCTAAGTGACTCAAGGAAGCGGCGTCCAAGGAAACCAAACATTATATCATTCAACATCTTTGGAACATGGGGAAGGACCCCTCCCCGTCCCCATCCACCTCTGGCTCCATGTAAAGCTGCAACACTCATCTCATTCTGCATGGACTCCCCCCTTAGCGGCATGCAGTGCACCCTCCACAACCTTGACCCATGGATGCTTGGTGCCGCAGGGGTCTGGAGAGCACACTGACCATTCTCCCAAGCTCAGAATCAGATCACATTGCCAGGCCTGTCACCCATAACTCACACCCCAGGAAGGTGACTTCTCATGAAGGATTTGAGCCTACACATGCCGATCTCTGCCGGATGCAGAAGACTCTGTTGGTCCCTGTTGGCTCGCCTTTTTTGGTTTTCTTTATTTCTTTTCCCTTTTTAGGTCCATTGCTCTTGGAATATGTCAATCACACTTACTTTACTCCACACTTGATTAGACGATGCTCACGCCACTCACCTATTCTTGTGGCCTGTCTGGCTAATAGCTCTCATGGCTCTCTCAACCTGCATATTCCTAGTGCTGAGACTGGGAGATAAGACTTCAATGGGTGCTGCTGCTACCCTCCAGATCCCAACCCACTGCTAAACTCCATGTGTTATTAGGCCACCACGCATTCCCCTCCTCCACTGATGCTCCCAGCGCAAACACATATGTGGTTACATATTGGAACATGACCCAGATGTTGTTCTCCTCCAGGAGAGGAGACCCAACTCGTGGGGATGGATAGTCACCAGATGGCCCACCCAAAATACCCGCTATGATACTGGGTCCACGTTCCCACCAGGATGCTGGAAGTGGGTGTTGTATGCAAAGCCTGGTTCTGCTACACTGTTTTGAAAGAGGTAAGAGATAAAGAAGGCTGCTTCTTGAAATTGTGTATGCTTAGGGTCAAACAGTCACTTACGCTGCTTACCATCTATGCTCCCAATCATGAAAAAAAAATATGAATGTGTCCATCTGTAACGAAACTGCTGCTCATATAAAGCGCTCTGAT
Source organism: Calotriton arnoldi (assembly GCA_963921515.1). Lineage (NCBI taxonomy): Eukaryota > Metazoa > Chordata > Amphibia > Caudata > Salamandridae > Calotriton > Calotriton arnoldi. The sequence continues at coordinate 471,833 of CAWUFW010005241.1, forward strand.
ACCTGATATCCTCGGGTCTAGTTTGCGTTATATAAAACTCTGAAAGAAAGAAAGACTTATTAGGTCACTAAGGCTATGTGCACCCAACTTAAGAGAGAGGTAATGGACCTGGGGCTGGTACCCGGATATACTTGATTACTCCTTTTATTCCCATGTTTATACATCCTACTCACACATCGACCATGTCTTTCTAACTCATTCACTCCTTGGCGACCACGACAGGGCGGAGATCTCAGACATCTCCATGTCCGATCACGCCCATGTAGAAATGGTCTGGACTAGAAATGCCCCTCTCGTAAGTGCTCACCACGATGGTGCTTGCCCTCAAGGCTCCTCCAAGACCCAGTAGAAGTAGCTGAGTTTCGCAAGGGAATCAGTGAGTATTTTGAGCTGAACACCCTTCAGGACACCTTGCTACACATGCTGTGGGATTGCCATAAAGCTGCCATAAGGGGGATGATTTCCACTATAGCCATAGCCAGGGGGAGGGAAGCTTGTTTTGTGGAACCCAATCTGGTGACTGAGATTAAAGCCTTAGAATCATGAGACTAGACAAACCCCACTAGATGTAACATACGGCAACTAGCTCTTCTCTGTGGCCAAATGTGTATAGAACTAATATGGCTAAACGCTCCCTCCTAATGCTAGTACCTTTGCTGGCACACAAACTCTGCCAGGCTCAGGCAAGAACGCACATTGCCAAGCTGCACAGTGAGAATGTGGGTTGGGCAATTTCTGAGTGGGGCAAGCAATGGGCGTTTCACTATTATTGTGAATTTCTCTACACGTGAGATGATGTCCTGCCAATGTTGATTGAGGAGTACCTAAGCACATGCCCCTGGAACCTCATCCATCCCCAACACGCTGAGCTCCTTGATGGCCCAATCATACTTGAGGACTTGCATTGAGAAGTTCAGGCTCTCCCACTAGGTAAAACTCTGGGTCCTGATGAGCTCCCTGTCATTTTCTATTGAATGTTTCTCCCCAAAATGCAAGACCACCTGCTATGGCTGTATAACTCCTTTACTCAAGACATGACCTCACACCCTCTATGGCAGTGGTGGAGATCTCCCTCATACCTAAACCCGAAAAGGACCCCACCCACTGCTTGTCTTATTACCCTATTATCTACTCAACATGGTTGTGAAAATATTTATGGAGATTTTAGCCACTAGACTTGAGTGCTACCTTCCAGGACTTATTGGCCCTGACCAGATGGGGTTCATTCAGGGTCAAGACTGATTTGCATATGGCTGGGCCCAAATTGGGGTGACGTGGTGAGCAAAATAATGATGGATTAACCCCAGATCTGTGACTGGGGGTGAGTGTTTGCAAAGTTTCAACATTACGTCCATCATTTTGTTTTGTGATGTTCATTCACAACAGACAGGGATGAATAATGTGCGACGGCTGGCACACTTAGGGGAAAAGACTCACCACCACAGCATCTGACCCTGCCTTCTCTCGCTTGACACAGAGAAGCCTTTGACTAGGTGGACTGGTCCATCCTCCAAGTGGTACTGGGTAAGATTGGTCTAGGGTATGGGATGATAGCTAAGATGATGGATTTGTACATCACCCCTCGGCCACTATCCTGGTCAATGTGTGACACACAGCTCCCATTAGCATCCTTAGGGGCATCTGCTAGAGGAGTTCACTATTTCCCCTTCCCTTTGCCCTCACCATTGAAACAATTGCCATCCTCATCCACCATAATGCCACCATTGCAGGCATCCCCTTCAGGGACTGAGATCATAAGATAAGCTTGTTCACGGATGACCTCTTGCTTACTCTCTCTTGACCCACTACCTCTCTACCAGCAATTGTTGACAGCCTCGCAGCAATTGAGGTGGTCTCAGGCACTGAATCTTACATACTTAATCTTACACACTTAATCTTACCATACCCAAACAAGAACTCCCTGCGCTACAAGCCGTAGCGCCATTCTAATGGGCCTCCAACACAATCCGATATCTAGGTCTCAATCTCATGTTGGACACAGGCCAATTGGCCGCAACTCCAAAAGTTAATTCTGGCAGATTTCTGATGCTGGAGGCTCCTTTTTCTCTCCTGGCTGCGGCGCATCAATGTGATAATAATGAATGTCCTGCCTCGGACTAAATTTGCTCAATATGATTCCCCAGGATGATATCTCTTGCTTACAGTGAGGCATTCGCTCCTTCATCTGGAAAGGGAAGAAACCGAGGATCCCCATTTTTTTACTGATGCAGCCTAGAAACAGGGGTGGTCTTGCCTCCCCTAATCTCCTTTAATAATATTTGGCTGCCCTCCTAAAATGTATCTCTGAGTGGGGGGGGTCCACAACAGTGAAAAGCACTGCTTCCACATAGATTGGGTAGTGGCTTACCGGCCCCTTTGGGACATAGACTGGTTGCCCCTGCTAAGACATTTCTTGATATCTGGGACAAACTAGCACTCAGGAGGGGGTCTCACTACCTTCCCCTCCCCATCCCACCGATTGCGTGCAACCCTGATTTCCCGCCCGCTCCCAAAACTCACTCATTCCCTAACTGGGAGGGTGGGGATTGTCGGACATTACAGGACCTCTTTGTATGACCCGTCATAAAATCCTTTGAACAATGTAAGGCAGACTATCAGCTCCTTTAAAACAAGGCGAGTACAGTATTGCCAACTGCGCCACTGGGCACTGCATCCCTCCAACTATCCTGAGGCTATCCGGCCATCTATTGCTTTTGAAGATCTGGTGAGAAACTTTGATGGATTTAGGGAGCTTTTTTCAAATACATATTGCAACCTCCAACATTCCATACCCCCTCAAGCCCACCCTTATCAACATTGCTGGCAGGCTATCACTACAAAGGGCATCTCGCCAAAACTATGGGAAACCCTCTGCTGTGACATTCCCAAAATCTATAGCTGTTAATTGCACAGGGAAATGGCTTATAAGCTCATGTTTTAATGGTATTATACGCCAGCTCGCATCTCCACCGTATACCCCACCACATCCTCCCTCTGCTGGCAATGTGGACTCGCGATGAGAGACTTTGGCCACATCTGGTGGTCCTGTAACCTCATTGCCACATACTGGACAGAGATCCTAGGGCACATTAAAGCCACCGTAGGATAACCCCTCCCTGCCTCCTACCTCACAGTAATCCTTGGTATTCACCCTATTGCCCTGGAAGCAGTGACCCACATGAATCGGAAACATATTAGCCACGTGCCCAATGCTGCACAGCAGCTTATAGCATTGACATGGAAAAAAAAGCGCCTTTGGAATGTGTTAGTGATGGAACAAATGTCCCACACCGTAGCGCGGACAGATGCTGAATTCCAATACATCTGGCCCCCTTTGAGCCATTACTTGATCCGCTTAGAGATCACCTGCTTCAGTCCACCGAGACTCAGGGTATTGCAACTTTTTCATTGACTCTCCCGCCACTTGACCCCACAGACAAGTCTTTTTCTCCCCATATGCCTTATGCAATTCCCATGCATGCACTAACGCACAACACTGCTCACTGTATGGAATGCTTTGAGGATATTCTTCACCTGAATATGAGGTATTTTGACATTTGTATTCTTCCTTTCTCAGTAGGTGACATGAAGTGTTATAGGAGAATTTTGTTAATGTATCTCTGATGCTTGTATTGCGTATTATTACACACTGTTCCTGGCTCCCAGATACGCCTATCCATTATGCAAGGTCTTATCTCCTGTTTTATTACAATGGCTTTCGGCATCTATGCTGCATTTTGTTGTAATGTGTCATAAACTCTTTAGAAAAAGATTATGAGTAAAAGTATTTTTTATTGATCATGACACTTCTTTGTGCATTTAAACCTTTACCCCCTACCTCTTTGCTGGTTCAGCATCTTCAAGAAAACAGGAGACATCTAAACATTTCATAAACCTGCAGGCATGACAGAGGTTTTGTTGAAACGACCCAAGTGGAATCTGTAACTCCACGAAAATTCACTTCTAAGACCTGTTCAAAAGTTGGGTCAGGTAGAATTGATGTCACTACTGTCTAAACGTAGACTTCAGGTTTAAAGTTAGACTTTAGGTCTTAACATAGACTCATAGACTTTAGGTGTAAAGTTAGACTTCAGATCTAAACTTAGGCTTCATGTCTAAAGTTAGACTTTAGGTCTGAAATTAGAGTTCAGGTCTAAAGCTAGACTTTAGGTCTAAAATTAGATTTAAGGTCCAAGCTTACCTTTGTGAATCAGGCCCATAGAAACGTAAAGTAATCTCTAGGACAAAGAGAAGCACATTTCTGAAAAAGAGCCAAGCAGAGGAGTACTCGATGACCAAGAAGAAACATGTCCAGACCATAGAGAAAAGGAGCTGATACATCATAGCGAATTAAGATACACTCAGAAATAAGATACACTCAAAAATGCAATGTAAGGACTATAGACCTGATGTATGAAAACCAAATTTACAGATACCTAAATTGCGACTCATACCGAATCTCAATTTAGAAAACGCTAAATTTCATTTCATTATGTTTACCATATACAAAGAGTGATTCGGTACCATTTGGTCTTTAAATCCTGATTCATAAGTTGCAAAATCAGTATAAATCGCTATTTGAGATTCTTCCACTGGGAGCTAATTAGGACCACACCCAGTTCAGGAAGTCTATTTACCTGTCACAGCAGAGCATAGAAAAAGTTTGCCTCCTAGTCTAGCAGTTTCTTTTCTAATAATGGCAATCCAGGAACCACAGGAGGAGATGGGGAGGAAACTCAAAAGGACATTTTCTGATGCTGAACTGGATATTCTGGTGGAAGAGTATATGGGTGAGCATGACCACCCATTTGGAAAGTCTGCCATGTCTGTTCCTGTGTCCAGCAAAAGACAGATATGGACCAGAATACAGCAAATAATAAATGCTGTAAGAGTGACTAAAGGATCGGTGGAAGAAATCCGTAATGGTGATAACGCATCCACTCCCAAACAAAAAAAAAGTTAGCAATGAGAAGGAAGTAGAAGGCATTAGCTACTGTAGTAGGCCACAGTAAAAAGCCACCACCTATGAGCATAGACAAGATGATTGAATCCACCTTGCATCCAGATTCCATCAAATGTGTATCTGCTGTTGATACTTTGTAAAAAAAGTTAATTAAATGAATGAACAGTGTTAGATGAATAAAATTAAGTTTAAACAATATTGTTACAAAAACACATTTCTGCTTTTTAAAGGGTTGTTTTCAATGTATTGTGGTTCAGTGCATTGTGGTTAAGTAAGACCATTACAAAAAAAGGTGCGTCATTAAATAAGGATAAAATATTCCTGTATATCAAAAGCAAAAAACAATTAGTATCAATCTGATCATTGCTACTTTTTACAACTGTAACCATTATCATTAATACTTTTGTTTTTGTTCTTGCTCCAACTCAACCTACTAATAATACATATCCTGAAAGTAAGGATATGGGTGAGACACCATTTCAAAATGAAGTTAAACAGGCAGAAACTGTAATAAACATTCCAACAGACACAAAAAGTGAAACAAGCCTTCACTTCAAAATTACGCCTTTAGTAGAATATGAATATTGCCTCTTCAGCAGAAAATGTAGAACAAAGCATTCCATTAGTTCATGTACTGCATAGAGGAAGAAGGTCTGATAGACAGGCTGGGAGAAATGTAATTCGTAAAAGCAATGACTCACCACCTACTCCTGCACAGTTTCATGTATTGGTCCAATCCATGCTAAAATTCAACACAAGCAGCACAGGCAATATCTGAGTTAAGTAGAAGGGTAGGAAGATCAAAGAGAGCAATTTCTGAAGGAAATGGAGTTATGAAAATGGACTTTAAGGCCTTAACTATGGCTAATAAAAATCTGGCCACATAAATGGCTCAAGATTCAGCATCGCACTGGCACCAACAAAAACACAAGAGCACTCACCTCCAAACTTTTGGATGTTCTGTTAGAAAATGCTGAGCCTGATACATCTAGAATCAAAGAAGCTAGGATGAGGAAGGACAAGGAAGGGCCACCCTCTCTTCTAATGTACGACCAAGTACAGGACTTCAAAGGTGTAAACATTAAAGAAATGTATTATTTTTGTTTAAATAGAAACAAAATTGTCTTTGGAAAAAAATGAAATTCTCTTCTTGTTCATCAGAAAGCATGATCTGTGAATAAACAGAAAAAACTCTGATTACTGCTTTGAACATTGGCTGTATTGTTTTTGTTTATTTTAAACAAAACTTGTCACATCATCTTGGCATTCGTGACCTTTAGCAACTCAAGCAGCATCAGGTCCTGAAGATGCCAAGCGAATGGGAATTTACACATTGTCCTCATCAGAATCCTCACTTACTTAAGGATAGGCTACTATGCACCGCTAGGTTGTAAAGCATAGGACATGTGGCTATAATTTTGTAAGACATTGTTGGGTCGTACTCAAGGGCACCTGCACTATTATGCAAACATCTGAATCTGCCCTTAAGTAAACCAATAGTTCTCTTTATTTTGCTGCTAATTTGTCTGTGTGTAGCATTGTACATCCTTTGCCTGGGTGTTCTTGCTTGAAAGTAGGGAGTCAAAATGGCCTTAAGGAATATGCACTGCCACCTAAAAATAAACAAAGTTAACGTGTAATTGTTTTTATATATGAAACCTCAGTTTAGAGGTGACCTAAAATTACCTAATGTCCAGCCTTCTCCAAAATCTTCTCTGAATAGCCATTCATACACTCCACAATGTCTAAATATGTAATAGTGATGAGTGATCCAAGGCTATTGTGCTTCTAGGTCTGCGATCAGACATTTTGAATTACAGCCAACGTGCATGTTTTAGGAATTTTGGTTCTTTCTGTTCTGCTTCGCATTCTCTGTATCGGAAGGTGGACGAATCAGAAATATGTGTATCATCTACACACCCAAGCACTTGAAGAAATTATGCAATGCAACAGAATTGAATGTTGGTATTTTTCAATTCTTTAGGGATACTTGAAAAACAAATGCGTGAATGTGCTCTAGCCAACATTGCCTTTAAGAAATTCCTAAAAACCCTGCATAATATACTTTGGAATCTCCCTCCAGACCCAGTGAGTTGATAGCTACCAGAAGCTAACAGGTGTAAGCTACCCATTAAATAAATATGTTTAAGAACTGCTATATTGTATTGGGTATGTGTGAAAGCCCCCAAACCTGCTCCCCACACTTGACTGATCATACGGCTACAGATCCTTCTGCATTCTTTGATGGACGCTGGGCAGGATCTGAAGTGTTAAAAATGAGACAGAGCCAATGCCATCCGAAAAACCAGAGACAGTAAAAAAAGACTCTTTTTTTCAGTCCCAAGAGGGCTGAGCCAGGCCTGTAAAAGGGACAATGGACCAGACAGAGGGGCGGCAGGATCCAGGAAGCAATGTTGGCATTGAAGGAGCGATGAAGGAGAGAGGACTCTGAGACAACAGGCCCTGGCCACTGTCCCATGGATCTGCAAGACCACGGCTGGAGGAAGCTCCGTCTCCTACCTCGGTGCGAAGACCTGGAACTCCCTCCGTCTGCAACTCAGGCAATTACCATTGCTGCCACAATTTGGAAAAGACCTCAAGACCTGGCTCTTCGACTGCCCAGCAGACCCAGCCCCTCCCCCCCAGCACCTTGAGACCCTCACATGTGAGTAGTCGCACTTTATAAGTCCTTAAATGATTGACAATGCTGAATCTGTGCAGGGACCCGACCCCAGAGATACAGCAGCCCACGATATCGGGAGGAGGAGAGGAGAATCTGGAGAAGCTAACCCTATGGAGGGCGAGACATAGGACTGGTGTGATGGATGACGCGACTGTACATACAGAACCCTGCCAAAACTCACGAGAGTTGCGGCTCTGCGAGTGAGTGTCGCAGAGAAAGGGTTGAAAGCGGAGTCTGAGAGAGACATTACGTTTTTTGTTATTTCTTTAGGTCACAAGTAAAGATCCACTCAGGGAGCTCTTAAAACTGTCGGGCATGGAGGGGAGAAGGGAAAAGGGGCATCCCCGCACACTTCTTAAGAAACAAATTAATTTTCTGAAAGGGGTAAAGGAAATGACTCAAAAGAAAGCCAACAAAAGGGAGTAAAGACGACCGTGACTCTCATTCTTCGATTAATCACTTGTTTCCTCAGGTATACCATGGATGTTTGGTGACAGGATAATCAGAAATATCATCCCACATCTTACTTACTGCATCATTCTCCTATTTTTCTGATATTTCACAATAGTGGCTCACTATTTGGAAACCGCTTTTTGCGACTCAGTAATTTTTATTGCAAAAATTAGAAACTGCCATTTATTCAGTGTGAAATGCAATTCTAAGAAACAGTAAATTAGAGTTTTCATAAATCGCAAACATCCTATTTAGTGATTGAAAACCAGTTTGCGACTGGTTACCGACTCGCAAAACGTTAATAAATCAGGTCATAAGTCATTTGGAAACCAGCTCTGAATGCTAGGAGTTCGGTGGAGCAAGATGGCATCTGACTAGGCTGCTCGCTTTCTCAGGGCTCCCGCTTTACCCCTCACCTGAGGTTGGAAAACGGCTTTCTGCAGCAGAGATTCAGCGCGGAAAGGCAGGCAAGTGATGCTGGAGGGTCTGTGGCTTCTGGCGTTGCTGCGAGGTCCTGCGGCCCGTTTCCGCTGCGAGCCTTCGAGGCGGAGGTCTGGTGGGAGGTGCTGCGCTGTGCTGGCAGAGCTGGCTGCAGTGCTCCGAGCGACTCTCGAGGAGAGACCGAGGCAGGCCTTCCCGACTGCTGCCGATTTGGATTTAGTGATGGCTGGAAGAGGCTCCAAAGCCTCCAAGACGAGACCTCTGAGTACGGTCTCCACAGTGACTGGACAACCCCCGACTGGGACTACAAAGCCCAGCATGCACCAGAAGAGCTCCAAAGTGGCCGGAATGGAGCCAAAGAACAAAAAGAGAGGGGAAGAGTCTACCGGTGCTATTGGTAAGCGAACAACCAGAGGGAATAATTTAACAGCAGGAATGGAGGGTCAACTGGCAATATCTGACCATTTTTCCCTAAAACGTTTTAAACCCCCAAAAACTCAGGATGCCGGTGCTGGTACCATCCGGCCAGCTATAATATCTACAGCTAACCATCGATCTGAGGTGGCACCAGTTTGGGGTAGAGACTGTGTTAGACGGAAGACAGCGTTTACAACTCAGTCATCACATCGCAGTTCCTTTACAACGCAGTCATTACAACGACCGCGTTGGTAGAACGCGGTGCCTTTACAGCGCAAGTCATTAAATTAACTTGCTGTAGGGGGCGCTCTAACATAAGGAATAGTATAATTTACTATTCCAACGCCTTCCCTACTGTTGCGCAGGCTGGAGTTGGAATAGTAAATTATACAATTCCTAAGCCCAGCGCACCCCCTACTGCAAGTCGATCTAATGACTTGCGTTGTAAAGGTATCGCGTTCTAACAATGCGGTCGTTGTAACAACCGCGTTGTAAAGGAACGCGATGTGATAGCATGCGTAGTAACATGCTATATTCATGTTAGACCGGCCCGGCTCAGGTGAGGAGGTGAATGTGAATGTTGCGATCACCCCCAAATCGGATATAGGGGAACGACTTCCACCCAAGCAGAATCTGCCAAGGTTTGGAGGCATCGAGACTGTCGATCTAGGGGGTACCCTAATCTCCCCCTCCCTCCAAGAAAAAAAAGCAGACGCTATATCTGCAGGTTGTGGCCTTTTGGGGGATCTTAGACCGCTGGCCTTAATTGCCCATACTGGGGGCTGTGAGAATTTTTTTTCTTTGAATGATGACTCTGACTCCTCAATACCCGAACTATGTTTCTCTACTTCAACTTCCACGTTGTCTACTTCATCATGCAGTAGCTCACTGGATGAATCTATGGTCTTGGCAAATCGGAAGAAGAGGTCAGGGGGCTAAAAAAAAAAAGAAAAAGTCTGCAAACCCAAAAAAGAAACAGCTGGATAACAACAAGAAAGTGAGCGAAAGCCGGGAAGACAACCCAACGAAAGAAACCTCTAAGCTTAGATGAGACTATTCCCCCATTCAGCTCCTTGATAATCAAGAACAAAATATGGTGGAAGCCCTTTCAACAGCATCGGAGTCCCCAGCCTCCTTGATTCTGGCAACGATCAAGCAGATGCAGGCAGAGATCAGAACGGATAGCAGACCGGCAAGTCAAGCCTCTAAGAAAATACAGGGGGCAGTTAGGAAAACAAGCAAGATCTGCAACGAGATCTCGGATAGGATGGCCAATGTGGAGGTGTGGACTGATACCCTAGAACTAGAGGTAGCAGAATTCAAAACCTCAAGGAGTACGCAAGACCCTAAACTCATTGACATGATGTGGAAGCTGGAGGAGCATGAGAACAGGCAGAGAAGAAACAATTTGAGACTATTGGGCATTCCCGAAGGGGTTGAGGGCGGGAACCCCAGGGAGTATATGGTCAAACGCCTAAAAGGAGCATTCCTCGAACTTTCGAGCTGGGAATGGGAAAAGGAAGTACACAGGGTGCATCGATTTTCCCTAACCCTTAGGAAGCAACAGGCAGACAGCAATGCATACCCCAAGGCTGTACTGGTTTATTTTGGAAACTTCCTCCTAAGACAAAGCATTTTTGACCTAGCACGCCCTAACTCTAAAAGGGAATTTGATGGAGTTTCTTTCTTCACTCGTCCAGATTTCGCCCACGTTACAGTAGAGCGAAGATGGCGGTTAAGGCAATTGTTTGCTCCCTTTCAGAAGCTGGGTGCAGAAGTGTATCTTCAAAATCCAGCAAAGTTAAAAGTGATCTTTAAAGGGCGCACCCAGTAGTTTTTTTTCTGAGGTCCAGGCCCAAGAATATTTAGATGAACTGCAGAGTGTGGTCTGATTTTCTCTTTTTTATTTTTTTTATTTTAGGAAAGTAATCCTAACTAGGGGTGGGCGGAATTTGCGTAGTCGCGCTACGCAAAGCTCCGCGAAACGGTAAAAAATCTCCGCGAGCACGCAAAAGTTCCGCGAACACGCGGAATTGCTTGTTCCGCCCGTTCGCGATGCTTTTTTCCTGTTCGCGAACGCTGTTTGCGTGCTCGGGGAGAAATATCTCGCGAACACGCATTTTGAAAGCGCGAACAAGCAAAAAAACTCCGCGAAGTCGCGGATCGCGGAATTTTTGGCAATTTCGCGTTCTCCGCGGAACGCGAAATTACCCAAATTCCGCAAATTCCGCGAGCGGAACGGAATTTACCGCCCAGGCCTAATCCTAACATACCAGATTAGGAAGGTAAATCTGATGGAAGCATTCCCTCTTGAGGACACTGGGGAAGAATTATAGTGAGGCACGTAGGCGGGTGTGGGGAGGGGTAAAATAAAAAGGGAAAAGAAAGGAGAAAAAAAAGAGGGGGAAACAAAAAAAAGAACCTAAACTGTTTGAATTTGTTAGAATAGGGTATTTGACGAGTGAAGGGGTGGTGGGGCCTGGGTAGCGGGATTTGTCTTGACAGTCAACATCGTTCAGGCAAGGCCTGGTTGCTCAGTGGAGTGGTGTGGGGGGACGGTCGGAGGGGGAAAAGGAAGATCAGGGAATGGTGAGGAAATTTTACTCGACCTGGGCGAAAAGGGAAAGAACTTGAGAGATCGGACGATGGGCAGCAGGTGGGTTTCATATTGCTATCATAATACTGAAGGTGGAGTGTCAAGGATGCAGGGTAAAATTGGGTAAAGCGAGGTAATGATTGAAAATTAGAATAGCGACCATCGATATATATGGCCTAAACGATGCTAAAAAGAGAGCCAGAACCTCCCTGGGGTTAAAACTCCTGAGGTCAGGCATTGTCTGCCTCCAGGAAACACTCATTGAAGCTTCACAGAGGGGCGTCCTGAATTCTTTGTGATATAGATTGGTAGCTGGCACCTCACAAGGTGTTCGCACTAGGGGGTGGCAGAATTGGCCTGAGGCAACCTGCTAAAATTTTCTCAAATAGGGTCTGATCCTAAAGGGAGTTTGGTAGCAGCAGTATGTCATTCCCCATGTGGTGGTATATTCACGCTGTGCTCAATTTATGGCAGCATATTAGATGATCCCTCTACCATTAATCAGGTATCTGCAGAGTTAACGCATCGCCCTTTACCTATAGTTTTATGTGGGGATTTTAATATCAACCTTCCAGGAATTTTTGATATAGGAGGGCAAACATCATATACCAAAGGTGTTTCAAATTCTTAAAGGAATGTGTAAAGACCATGGTTGGTAGATGTGTGGCATAAAATGAACTTAACAGGGGATGGGCACACTTATTTTTCTGCTCCACATTGCACGCATGCTCACCTTGATCATTTTTTTGTGTCCAATAAGTTTGCTATGTCCTGCCAAATAGAACCATTCCCACGGTTCCTCTCGGACCATAATCCTCCTGTTTTAGAACTGCAAGGAATAGGGGAAAAGCCATTAAGTGTGTGGAGCTTTGAACGTGCACTGCTAACTAATGAGGTTTACTGCAAACACATCAGCAGGTGGATCCCAATGTTTTTCAAAGAGAATAGCTCCAGCACCTCCCTTTGTACAGTGTGGGACACATTTAAGGCTTGTCTTAGGGGGGAGATTTTAAGGTTTTCACTGAACAAAGGGAAACAGGAGAGACAGCTGATGAAAGATAAACAAGATAGTCTCACAAATGCAGAGGAAAATTTAGTAAAAGTAATACAACGAGCAGGGAATATAAGTGAAGCACAAACGAAAGTAACATTTGCAAGGGCAGAGTTAGAAGGGATATTTGCGGAGAGAGCAGCAGAAAAATTCGTCACCTGGAAAGAGAGAACCTATGAGTGCAGCGAGCAGGTCGGACACCAGTTGGCAGTAAGGGCAAGGCACAGGTGTACCAATTGCGAGATCAGAGAAGTTTGGGATCCTGTTCTTGGGAATGTCACTGACGCAAAGGAAATAAGAGAGCGTTCCAAGCATTTTATCAAACCTTGAATATAAAAAACAACCATGACTGTCATGGGCTTATTAAAGAATTCCTCAATGTAATTCCAGTTAGTAGAGTAGCCATAGACGAACAAGATGCCTTAGAGGAAGGGCTATCATGGAAAGAAATCTTACTCGCTATCACTAGCCTCTTTCTAGGTAAAGCCGCTGGTGTTGACGCAATCCCCTCAGAATTTTATAAAACCTTTGCTCCTCAGCTGCAACCTCAGATGCTTGCACTTTTTAACCATATTTTTAATGGAAACACACCACCGGAATCCTGGTCAGCGGCCAAAATAGCTGCATTTTTGAAGAAGGATAAGCCGCTGGATGAACTTGGCTCATATCGGCCAATAACATTGATAAATGGAGACTCCAAAATATACTCCAAGGTATTTGCAGGACACTTAGCCCAGGTTATTAAAAACCTCGTTATACAACAACAGCACAGTTTTATAGCAGGAAGGGACACCACTGATCACATTCGCGTGTGATTTCACTCTTTGATGCTGCGGAAGTGTCAGGAGACCCTATGACTTTGATTTTGTTAGATGCAGAAAAAGCGTTTGATAGGGTCTCCTGGCAGTACTAATGGCATGCAATGTACTCAAGGGGCTTTGGCCCAAGATTTGTTCAAGGAATTAAGGCCTTATATAATAACCCTATTGATAAAGTCTGTATTTCTGGTAGCATGTCAGGACCTGTGAAGGTCACGCGGGGAACTCGACAGGGGTGCCCCTGCTCTCCACTCCTGTTCGCGCTTTATATTGACCCACTGCTAAGGAAACTCTGGCAAAACACTGCTATCCCTCCAATAATTATGCATGGGTATGAAACCAAAATTCTGGCATGTGCAGATGACGTCGCAGTGTTGATGCCCAACCCAGAAGCTGCTATCAAGGCCATAGAGACCGAAGCATCTGCATTCGGGGATATCTCAGGCTTGTCACTAAACAAAGAGAAGACACAAATTATCATCAACGAAAAAATCGCTCTGGTTGATAAGAGGGTAACTAAAAAAGCATTATACCTAGGTGTTTTTATCTCGTTGAGGGTGGAGACTATAGTCAATCTAAATCTAGAAACCCTGACTGAGAAAACAAAGAAAGGGCTAGCAAGATTAGATAATCTGCATCTCACGATGATAGGCCGATGCAATCTTATAAAGATGATCTACTTTCCTAAAATCTTGTATTTTTTTTAGAGCAATTCCTTTAGAGTTTCCTATTGAATGTTTTAAAATCTTTGATGCCATATTTACTAGATTTTTATGGGCCTATGCTAAGCCAAGAAGAGCGCTGATGTATCTCTTGCTCCCAAAATACAAAGGAGGGTGGGCTGTTCCCAATCTCAAGTTATATCATTGGGCTTCAATGTTACAATATAGCCGGATTTTATTAACTGAGTCCCAGTTAACGACCTCTCCAAATGTTACTCCTTCTATATAAGATCTATTGATAGGTAAAGAGGCCTGGGGTGTCTGCTGATGCAACTGGAATGTAGTTATTACAAAAAAGTATGGTTTAAGTGTATGTTAAATACGTACAAGGCCTGGGTCGCTGTACGGAAATTATTAGGTTTGGGGAGTTTGAACTTTTATACCCCGATTATGAATAATCGAAGCTTACCTGAAATTTTTAATGATGGCTATATGCAAGCCTGGTACTCGGCAGGTATAGATAAATTAGGTACTTTTTTTACTCCCGCAGGCCTTGTCTCATTTGACGAGTTAAAAGCAAGAATCAGTATTAACAACAAAGAGTTTTTTGAGTACCTACAAGTCAGGGATTACCTCCAGCGGAAAGTGGACGGTCCCACCGGCTTTGAAAAAAATGTGTTGGTTGAGAATTTGATAACTCAGAATTCAATCCGCATTGGGATGATTTATCAGACACTGAACAATGAAATGAAAGACGATCTAGATAAACAGTGTGTTAAGTGGCAGAACAAGCTGACTGTCTCTGAAAACGAATTTGCAAAGGCCCTTAGCCTATCCCGAACCATTTTAATGTCGGCAAACGTACAAGTCCAGTTTTTTAAAACCTGTTTTATGCTGTATTATACACTGGCAAGAATCGCAAAGTAGGGATCGGGCCGGGAACTAACTGTCCACGTTGTTCCACTTACTGTGCTGATATCGTTCATATGTTTGCATCTTGTCCATCTTTAGAATCAGTCAAAAATGAAATACAAAATTTTCTCGTTATCAAATTGAAAATAAATGTAACACTGACACCTAAATTAATTCTGTTAGGGGTATATGAAGAGAAACAGAGCCTGTGTACGGATTTTTTCCTTGGTGTATCTATAACGATTTTTAGACTGTTAATTGCCTCAGCCTGGCTGGAACCTCAGCCCACTCAGTTTCAACACTGGATTGCCCGCCTATTAGCCATATATAGAATGGAGAAAGCGATCAACTGTAGGAAAGGCTCCAAGGCAAAAAAGAAAGGGCAGCTAATATGGGCACCTTTACTTAGACTCAAAAACTGATGCTGTATGTGAAGCCAGGAAGGACTGCTAACATGTACTTACTTTTTAGCCCTGTCTCTTTGTGTTTATCTTGGCACACTGCACTATAACTAATGGCTGGAGATTTATATTAGTTTTTTTATACCTGAAGTATTAACTGATGAAATGTTACAAGGCTGTCTATCGTCTGTGGACTGCGCACACTGCACTTTAAATATTGACTGGAGGCTTATATCTGTTTGTTAAATACCTGAATTTTTTTATTGATGAAATTAGGTAGCCTACCACCTGTGGATTGAGCCCAATATTGTACTTGTAAGCATTATGATCGGTTGTACCCATGTTATTTATTCCCTGATCAGGGGGGGCTCGGGAGTTGTTATTTTGAATGAAAATGCTCAATAAAGATTTTTTTTTTTAAACAGCTCTGATGATGTCTTTAAGAAATCAGTGAGTGATATTTTGAGTCTGCCCAACATCACTGGCATCTGAAGAAACAATGATCGAGAACTGATTATGCTGTTAATATGGTTATCAGTGTGTTTATCGACAAAAATGAACTATTGTCCTTATTAATAGAATCACCTGTTCTGTACTCCACATGTATCTCAACATAAAGGTATGTGGCTTCAGCAGGTCCTGCGACCTAGGCCCAGGATTATTTATTGATGGGTCATATTTGGGAGGGTGTATAGCTGGCAGGCAAACACTCGGGCAGGAAACTCTTTATCAATTCCACAGAGAGATGCAGCAACATTACAATGGCCAAGGGAGATTGTCCCAACAAAGTACACATGGCCGATGCCACATGAGTTAGGAACACATAGCCAATAAGGACCTAGCACATGTAGTGAACACAAGCTCCCCATGCCGGATATCTGGACACATTCACCACTGGCCACACTGTGTCCATGTAGGTCAAGACCCACCTGTAGTTGACCATTAATTGACCATTAATTTATGACCCAAACCAACATTTCTCACCATATATGGTACGCCGTAACTCTTTTTTTAAAGAAACTGTTCCTGTTTTGCCAAAATGCCTCTTGTCTTCTGATTTAAGGAAATCTGATATAAGCAACATTTTGGTGAGCCAGCCAGGAGGATTGGGACCTCATACCCAACTGCAGCGAAAGGAAGGTGACCCCGCTCGGACAGGATCACATTGCACAATGAGAAAAGTGGGCAGACACTGCAATTGATGGGAAGTCCTGCTGAATCCTCAGAGTGGAGGTCTGTCCTGAAACAGCTGTCACAGAGGGAAAGAGACTACGTTCAACCCTAACATAGTCTAAAGCATTTGGCATATGGCAAACTTGGGGGAAGCGTAAAAAGATAACCTGAGTGCCCTGCCAGTGACAGGGTCTGGCATATTACCTATTTTATATGTCCCAACTGTATCAGTCATAAGGCAGCCTCGGAGGCATTCCAGCAGAAGTCATCTTTGTTTGATAGTTGACCCCTAGCTTAGGTGAGGATGCTGATTTTTGTGGCATAGCTAATCCTAATTGGGCATAGTTGACACCTCATTCTCAAAGTTTTTTAGTTGAACGGTTTCCCAGTGCTAAAGTGGTTTCTTAACACCCGTAGTATCTGGAAGGAGTGTGGGAGGTGCATCTAGCTTGACCCTGGGCGCGACAGGGTAGAATTTGTATAAGGAAAATTTGTACCCAGGAAACTGGGCTTAACTCATGTGTGGCCAAGAGAGGGCAGTGATGCCATAGTAAGCTGGAAATCTTTTATGGCTGTTGTAATCTTGTATTTAAAGAAGCTTCAAACCCGAAGTGCCTGTAACTGTTCTCCTGGCCGAACTGTTAAATTAAACAAACTGGTACTGTTTATCCAAATGCCTCTTGTCTTCTGTTTTTTATGGAGATCCAATTCGAGCAACAATGCCTTCCCCAGCTTCATCCAAGGGATTAGATCCAAGCTATTTCCCCAATAATGGAAAAGGTGATATTTATGGCTACTTGATTATTTCATCCCTACTCTCTCCATTAGCCACTACAGAGATGTCCTTGACCATTGCTTTCCAATTAAGTGATCTAGCGTTGACCATTTTGATGCCCACTACAGGACCTACTTTGAAGATTTTGACATTAGTGGCATCTTCATTTGAAGACCAGACAATTTTTGTCACAGAATCAGAGTTCCATACTATATATAAAATGACTTCTAGATTTTAAATGTATTTTTGTTTAAGATTGTGGGTGTCGTAATATCAAAATCTATAAAAACTATTCACATGGAAATAATATACAAGACCTAAAAATACTTCATGATTTTAAGGTAATTAAGTTAATAAATTCTGGTTATCATGATATCCAGAACCTACAAAAGTACTGATATTAAAATCTTGGTTCACTGACAGAATATCGATGTAACAAGTACAGAAGTAAAAAATATCGATGAAAAATTATAGAATGCAAAAATATCGACTCCCTATACTTAAACAGGTAAGTACAAAAATACTGAAAAAAAATAGTTGTACAAAATATTTATTTTTATATATATAAAATAAAAAATTAAATATTAAGGGGCCCATTACGATGGCGGGCGGAAGCACTACCGCCGTGCTGGCGGATGCAAAAACCACCAGTTATTGCCCGCATGCCGCAGCCCACACGCCCGCCAAATTACGATGCGAAAAGCAGGCCAAACACCGCCGGCAAGCCAGCAACACCGTCCGCCATCAAAGTGCGCCCGCACACGTAGCGGCGCAGCACAACTGACACACACCGTCCGACGAAACACGTCCCGCCCGGCGCATAAATTACGATGCCGCAAACAAACGGCTCCCACGGCAAAGAGACACCGCACGTGAAAGAGAGGCGGAAACACGGACGCAGAGCACGGACAACGAAGAAGCGGCACCCCGGGCATGAATCCAGCACTGCAGGCCCTTCCCATGCTTCTGCTGATGCACCACCAAGGACGCAACGTACCGCGGAGACGCAGGTAGGCACACACACAACAAGTGCACGCAAACAGCGCACACAGTGCAAGGGCGGAAAAAGCGGACAACCCCCCACCAGCGCGTGCACACTACACATCCACCATTGCATCCACATATGACACACAGGCCAAATCCTAACATCGCAGAACACATGTGTACACACCACCTGGGACTAGGAACCAACCACCCCGTCACGGCCCCAAAGCGCCGATGGCGCCGCCACACATGCGCACAACGCAGAGGCCAACCGCAGCGCCATGCATGCGTCGCACACAGGGACAGGGACACAACCAAGCAGCACACACATCAGCCCCACCCCGAACGCACATGACACGTGACAGGCCGGCCACAGACATGTCCCCAACGCCCAATTCACGGACAACACCCAACGCCACACAACCGACGCACACATGTCAGTGAAGTCACGCAACAGCAGGACACACCCCAGTGTAACAAACATGGCGAAGCACACAGCGGCGGCAACACCAACTAGGAGAAGCAGGGCCCCTTCGGGAAGAGGAACGCCAGTACCACACTGAAAAACCCATACCACCCTGCACATATGAACAAGACACATGAAACGGAACACCAAAGAGCCCGGTGACCGACAACAGGTGGCCCAAGAATTACATCCACACACAAGGCCCAACGCAGAGCGGAAAGGCAGGCTGCCGCCCACACAAGGGAGAGCAGACAGCACTGAATGACCTTCCATTCCAACACCGAAACCACAGCCCTACGACAGAAGCCGGTGAATACAGCCATTGTCCAAGAATAGACCAACACAGGCTTGCCGAGGAGACCGACCACAGGGCAGATAGCGCATATCACAGAAGCACACAACGGACGGGGAAGAAAGAAGAAAACACTCCCCATGTCGGCCACATGCAAGTTAATTGGAAGGAGTCACACAGCACTGACCTTGAACTGTCTGAGAAGCATGTGGGAAGAGGGCCCGTGTCCTCCAAACAAGCCAACAGAACACAAGTCCTGTCTCCCCACGACTACACAGAGCTCACAGCAACCCCGGAGTGTGCACATTGCAGACTGCACACACAGCCGGAGCACGCCACCACAACGCACCGCTGCGAAATGGCAACCGCAACACACCTACCCAACTACGCCGAAGAGCTCAAGCTGTACCAAACCAGCACGATACATACATTGGGATGCGATCTCCTGTCCCTGCTGAACGTAAGTTACCGACTGACTTACCGCATCACATTGTTCAGCTGCGTCATGCCCGTCTTCTACTGTCGGAGGTGTCCCTACCAGCATCCCGTCGAGATATGCCTCTCCAACCCGGCATGTCTGAAGGCGGACCTGCTACCACTACTCCTCCCTCTGGACGCACACGACAGGGCCTGCTCTGCCTATGGGGGCATGGCGTATGTGGCCAACATCGCACGCGCACTGAAATGGAACCACTGTGCCTCCACACGACGGATCATCGAGAACAGCTACATCGAATGTCACCCAGCATGCCCCATCATGGTCCTCCAAGGGACAACCTACGAACAACACCTTGACAGCCACCATCCGCTTCATTGGCTGGCAAACATGTACACCACCAATGACATGGAAGCCCTGCTGGACGGCATCGCATACCTGACAACCTGTAAATACGTCGGACCACAACGCAGGTTCCCCGAGTGACCTATGAAGTCCAACCCCGCACCCATGCTCAGCTTCCGCACAGACTGGCCAGTCACCACCACAACAGCCATACCAAACGACCGGCAACTGTAACCACACCATCAACGACATCGCCATGACATCGGATATGACCGGGACATGCACACTGTTCCCCATCACATCCAGGAACACCGCATGCATCGTGGGAGGCAGTGGCATGGGCTCTGTGCATCGCACCCACATGGACGGAACTGCACGAACAACCAGGACACGACATGGATCCAGCGCACATGGACACACACACCGCTCAGTGGACATGAATAGGTCGCCTGGAGTCTGTGGGTGCTGCACCCCTCCCACCCCCGCCCCGGGAATCCCATACCAGGACCTTTGCATGGACGACAAGTGCATACAACAACAACACGACCCCAGTGACTGTGACATGTCCAGTAACCACCACAGTGCAACAACAAGTGGCACGCCGCTGCATGCACGCAAGCACATGCCCTGATGTCATCTCACATGCACGCGTGCATGAGGAACAACCGCAGCAAACCTGTCACATGGAACTGAGATGGACTGTGCCCATGATGCCGAGCGGTCTGGTAGGCTACATGTATACCGTCTGTGTCAAAGTCCGCAGCTCCGCAGCTATACGTAAATGTACATTAGCACAGCCTTGGCCAAGCAGATGTAACCCCACACCCTATCCCATTTGTAATCATGCTCAGTATATCCTCAATATGTATTCCGCTGCCAGTAGTGTCCACTATACTGCATCACAGAGGACAGAAGACTCAATATAATGTTTGAAACCAGAACTGTCTCCGCTGACTCATTTCACAAGTACGAATGAGAGAGGATGAGAGTATGTGAAGTACACGGCAGTCGTGACATGACCATGTAGTCCACTGGTATTGGATGTCAACGCAAATGAGTAGCACTACTGTGGAAGACACACATGTGTCGTGTGAAGTCGTATGGACGCAGTGCTCAGGTGGGTGGGTGCGACGGGTAGATGCGCACATGCCAAGTTGGAGCACGCCGTGTTGGGAGGGCTCATGAACAGTACACCACCGCTTCCCTGGGCATTGTGAGAGGACACCTGTCGGGGGAGTGAACACGTGTGTGCACAGCAGCCGGGCACACGTACAAAGCGGTACCAGGCGCACCTCAGCCCACCCTCTGTGGACGAGCTGGATCCTGTTGTGCGCCCGCCATGCCCCTTGACAAGGCACACACAGCCCCAGTCGACCAGGTGTAACCCCAACATAGTCAATCCGCACAGGCGATACAGGGCACGGGATGGCAGTGGAGCATGGTGTGTGAGAGGTCTCCTCGTGCTCCTCCTGCTCATATCACGCAGGCAATAGAACCTCAACGTCCAGCATGGCAAAAAGTCAAATGGAAGTGTAGGGGGACGCACCACAGCACGAGCAGCACTGACGTCACGGGAGGTGGCTCGCACCATCCCATCCATTGCCCATCATACCAACCACGCCACATGCCATTGCGACTAAGTGCAAGCGCATGCGCCACCACCCTGAGCCCTCCCCAGAGAGGCCAAAGAGTGAATGTGTGGGCCATCAGCCACAGACGGACGCGGTATGGCCGCAAGGGCAGCCACAGCCACTGGGTGTCGCAGGTGGCGGATCCGGAAGGCGAAGACTGTGATGCATAGTCCATGCAGGCCGGGTCTCCATTTGGGGCACCACGCAGGTGGACGGCGTCCCGCCACACATCATACCCTGAGACAGCCCACTCGTGCAACTGGACCCACACATACACTCCTTGCCCTCTCTGGTGCAAGCTTGGGGCTGCCTGTGCAAGCGCTAGCCTCGCAGGTGAGCATGCATATTGGGGGGCGAGGGGAGGACATGAGGGCTGGGGCGAAGATGACTGTATCACTGTCAGTTAGTACAAGGGATGACCCAGATGTGGAAAGGAAGAGACGTGTCCCGTGTGTACTGCAACTAGTCGCCAATCCAACTACCCCCATGTCCGGAATGTAAGCCCGCACCTAGGCCCGCCCATCCGCCACATCGAACATACCACCAGCACGACAACCTTCCCATTCGAAACACTGACTGGGGGTGGCGACCAGTGAACAATCATGTGTAGCCTACCCACGCGTACATGTGGGCCCTCCATGATCCATGTCACCTGCGGCAAAGACATGACATGCGCAATGAGGGAAGTGAGGAGAGCTGTCCGCCCCACGCGCAGAAGGTGCATCAGCTCCACAGACCCAGCAGCGAGTCCAGCAGGGGTCACATGTGCAGGGGCAGCTGTGCCTGGTGTGAAGGCACATGCATATAGACAGCACATCGACCAATGTGTAGTCTGCCCACATCCACAGTCCATCATCATGCGGACATAGGAATTGAACACAGGGCAACACATCTTAGCTGGTGCACCCACCGTGACCAACAATGCGCAATCATCGACGTACCCGCCCTGTGCATGGCCCCCCCAACGGAGGCACATCCAGTGCCACCATCCCACACACACAAGCCTTCCACGGAACATGCTGTGTCCAATGGTCAGTACAGAGTCAGCGCCCATCTGGTGGATCCTGAACAGGAGACACATGCACACACATGCCAGCTCCCACTATGTACGACTGCCACCTGGCACGTGCAATGTAACCTCTCACCTGTGACGTGTGACTGCAAGCACACAGCCGTCTTGGCATGGGGCTGTCAATGTGGACACCAGTCAATGTTTCGGGAGCTGTGATCCGTACAGTGCTGTACATAGGGTGCAGTGCTGACACCTACTACTGTCTCATATCCCCTCGTGCCACAGGTCCCACTTGTATTGGCCGCTCAGCCCGTGCCCACATCGTCGTCGTCGTGTGCCATACTCATCCAGCCTCGGAAGCAGTACCATGCTCAGCAGACACTCATGTTGCCGTGGCGTTGCCGCTTGACGAATATGCAGTCAGTCCCCATCAGCACGCCCCGCAAGTCATTGGGGCCTAGATCCCCATGTGCATGCACATGGCAGTGGTATGTCTCACTTGCCATTGCCATTGTTGGGAGACCTGTGTAAGTGTATTGTGGCCGTGCCGTCCCAGCTTGACAGCTGGGCTGTGGCTCATGTGCTTGCTCAGTCATGTCAGTGATGTGTATGCGAAATTGCTATGTGCCGTGTTGCTTTGACATGTGTCCTCTGCCATTTAACCCAGGCGGAGACCGAACATTGACCGCCCATACCAATTGCTGGCGGACATGGACGATACAGAGGTAATCAGGAAGTTTCGGCTGGACAGGCCAACTCTGCATCGACTGTGTGCCATGTTAGAGCCCCATCTCCGTCCCCGCAGGGTGTATCCGACTGCTGTCACCCCCACGGCTAAGGTGATGGCCGCCATGCATTTCTTCGCCACTGGGTCATTCCAGCACACAGTGGGCAGTGGAGGAGGGATGTCCCAGCCCATGTTCAGCAAGGTGCTGAGGGATGTACTGGCAGCCATGATGCTGTACCGGAACAGGTACATCAGATTCCCCAGGGCTCGTGAATTGGCGGCAGTGAAGGGTGCATTCTATGCCCTTGGCAGAATCCCACACGTCGTGGGAGCCATTGACTGCACTCATGTTGGCCTTGTTCCACCACAGGCCACTGAGCACCTGTACCGCAACAGGAAGCACACGCACTCCCTGAATGTGCAAGTGGTGTGCCTTGCGGACATGGTGATCACCCACGTGTGTGCAAAGTTTCCAGGCTCGGCCCATGGCGCACACATAATGCGCAACAGCATCTTGCCACGACTGATGGCCAATCTGCAACAGGATCGTGGCTGTATTGTCGGTGAGTATGTGGAGTGGTGTAGCGTGCTGGTTGTGCGATGCTGTCCCCTGTCCAGTTGGAATAGCAACGGTTCTCTGTGTCCCTCACACCCAGGTGACTCTGCGTATCCGAATGGGGCATGGCTGCTCAGTCCATTGAGGAATCCTCGCACCCCAGCAGACGATCGATACAATGAGGCACATGGGAGGACCAGACGTGTGGTCGAGCGTACCTTTGGCCTCCTCAAGTCCAGGTTCAGGTGCCTGGACCGCACCGGAGGTGCACTGGCGTACTCCCCACAGAAGGTGTGCCAGATAGTGGTGGCGTGCTGCATGCTGCACAATCTGGCCATTCGGAAGCAGATCCCCCTCATTGTGGATGACGGAGATCAACCAGGGCCCCAGCCCGCAGACCAGGACAGCTCGAGTGAGGTGGACAGCGGAGAGGAGGAAGCTGGGAATGTGCGCCAGCAGCTCATCGCCCGCTACTTCACTTGACGGTGAGTGTCCATGTACGACGGATGATGTGTCTGTAACTATGCAGGTGTGTGTGTGCTGTGTCAGGGTGGCCGTATGTTCACTGCGTGCAGTGTGTCAACGCTCCATGGCCAGGGTAGTATGCCACTGTTGGTGGCTGTGGCATTGTGCCCTATTGCTCTGTGCGATGTGTGTACATTGCTTGTAGTTGTTGACATGTACTGTGTGATGGGTGTGTGACACACTCATTGAATGTGCTCCTGTTCTGTCTCCCACCCCTAGGTCCCTACAGGCCCTCCGGATTCCATTTCCATGCCACGCATCAGGTGCCTTTCCGCCCAAGGTGGCCGTTGTATTCCGTACAATAAAGACACAGGGCACAAACAGCAGTTAGTGAAAAAGGTGCATTTATTACAAACTGTGACATGTGATTGTGTGTAAGGTGATGACAAAAGTGGTGCGTGCAGTGACAATGAGCTGTCGGTCATGGCTGCGTGATGATCAGGGTGTACCCACTGGTTCTATGTCCATAGTCCAACACACACATGCCATCCAGATGGCTGTGTGGAGTGGGATCGTAGAGCAAGTCAATGCAGTGGCTGGTCAAGGAAGGCTGGCGGAAGGCTGGCTGGCTGCCTCACTTGCGACTGGAGCGTGCGAAGTCCTCCCGGGAGATCTGTTTCCTCTTCGGACGGCCCCTTCCACGTTTGGGAGGGGGGTGTGTGGTGGCGACCTGCTGGTGGTGGGTGAGGTGTGCTCACTGGCTGTGGACGCAGGGGAAGTGGACACTGCTGCCCGAGCCTGCGCCCTAGCAGGTGGTGGCGGAGGTGGTGTTGCTGGCCTTGCCTGTGACCCCACCGCCACCACCAGCTGGCCCATGAGGTCCACGAGTTGGTCCATACGGGACACGAATTGGCCCATATGGGCGTCCATGGACCTCAGCACCCCCAGCACCTCCCGCGTGTCAGTAGCAGACCTGGCCCATTGTCCTTGGGCCTCTTCATAGGCCCCAAGGACTCTGTCCATTTGAGGCAGGGCATGGCTCCCAGGGGAGGCTGGCGTTTCCCTGACCCTGCTCCTCCTACCAGTCCTGCTGCCACCGGCCTGCCCACTAGCCACATTGCTCACCACGGTCCTCGCTGTGGCTCCCAGGGTGGATCCAGTCGGCCGGGCCACCACCTGCGCTGGGGCTGGTGCCAGCGAAGACGTGGTGGTGGTGGAGGCGGTGGTGGTCGGTGCGGCGATGGTGGCGGTTGCGGCAGTGGTAGTGGCCGCAATGACCGTGGGTGTGGCCGCAACGACAGTGGCAGCAGGGGACTGGGACTGTTCAGCATCCCTGGATGATGGGTTGGTGGGTAGGAGGGGTCCTGGGGAGCGGCTGGGCCCTGCCACGCCAGATGGGCCAGCTTGGTGGTCCGTGTCCGAAGAGGTGGACAGATCCTCCAGATCCGTGTGTCCTCGTTGGGGGCTTGTAGGCTGGCTGTGCTGGCTGCTGTCTCCATCCCCAGCGTCCAGCAGTTCGTCACCTGTGGAGAGAATGAGATTTGTTATTGTGTTGCACCTGGCGAAGTATGTATTAGTCGTCTGACATTGGCAGTTCGTGCAATCTCGTACATGGGTTTCCCGGAGGCGAGTGTGTGGCTGTGGCATCTGTAGGTGTGTGTGCTAGGCAATGGGACTGTGTGCTGTGCACATGTGGCATGGGACGGATTGGCCATGCCGATGGGTGTGTTGCTTTGCCCCTACTCATTGTGACTCTGGTGTATGCGGGCTCCTGGCCCATCCTGGGTCTGGTTTGTACTTTGCTTTTGGAGTTCAAATGGAACGCTTAGGAACGCATATGGCAACATGGGGGCCATGCCCCAGATTCGCATTTGGGATGGAATATGCTTTTGGGGTTCAAATGGAACGCTTAGGAACGCGTATGGCAACATGGGGGCCATGCCCCAGATTCGCATTTGGGATGGAATATGCTTTTGGGGTTCAAATGGAACGCTTAGGAACGCATATGGCAACATGGGGGCCATGCCCCAGATTCGCATTTGGGATGGAATATGCTTTTGGGGTTCAAATGGAACGCTTAGGAACGCATATGGCAACATGGGGGCCATGCCCCAGATTCGCATTTGGGATGGAATATGCTTTTGGGGTTCAAATGGAACGCTTAGGAACGCATATGGCAACATGGGGGCTATGCCCCAGATTCGCTTTTGGGAGGGTATATGCTTTTGGGGTTCAAATGGAACGCTTTGGAACGCATATGGCAACATGGGGGCCATGCCCCAGATTCGCATTTGGGATGGAATATGCTTTTGGGGTTCAAATGGAACGCTTAGGAACGCATATGGCAACATGGGGGCTATGCCCCAGATTCGCTTTGGGAGGGTATATGCTTTTGGGGTACATGCTGTGAGCCATGGGTGCCGAACGTGACATGTGTTGTGGCAGCATGACAGTGCATGGTCTGAGGTGTGTGCATGCCTGACATGCCCTGCATATTTGCTGTCTGTTGTGGTTACTGGACATGGCATTGGACGCATCGTTATGAGTGAGTGATAGTTGTGTGCCAGCCAACGTATTGCAGTTGTCCCATCTCCTTGGTGTGCGTGCTGCCCTGTGCCATGTGCATCACTGCAGTGCTCGGGGGGTGTGGCCCATGTTGTGTGTTGTTGCTCACAGTGTGTCGTGCGCTTAATTGACTTCTGGCACATGGTTGGGCATGGGCATGTGTCTTAGCGTGACTGCTGTATGTGTGGCAGCTGTGCGGATGACATGCCTTTCATGAGACTGGGGCTGACGGATGGGATGGATGGTATGTTGTATGTGCATGGTGTGTCTGTGTGTTTGATGGGTTCAGTGGTGTTCGTGTGCATTTCTGTTGTTCCGCTCTGTTGCGTCTAGTGTTGTTTGTCTTACATAGGCGTAGTTGTGGGGTGTGTGGTTGACAGGCAGTAGGGGCTACATGGACAGGACTTCAATGGTGTTTCGGTTGTGTGTGATGAGTTGCACAGTGGCTGCCGTGTGGAACTATATTCAGTGTGGCTTGTGCATGCAGACGTGGCTCCTTGGGTGTTGCTATGTCTGTGATGGGTCATGTGGGGTGTGAGTCTGCTGTTCATGTCCGTGTGCACATTGTTCACTTGTTCGTGACGGTGGGCGGTGCTGCGTGTTCGTGTGCTACGTGACATGTCCCATGTGTTGGTGGTGTTATGCTCCTCATGCCTCCAGTAATCCAGCCCTGTCCAGTTTCCCACCTGCAAGTTGTTCGTGCGTGCACTGTACTGGATGCCACATGGCTCTTAGCGGGGGTGCTCCATGTTGCAGGTCTGTGGGGGTGGGGGCGGTGTTGTGGGTCGTGGTGATGGCTGGACACCCACTGACACCGATTGCTGTGGACCGCGATGTCTGCCTTTCGGCTGTCGTTGTGCACTGCGGTGGCTGACACGTGGGTGTGGGGTGTGGGGGATGCTCCTCCTTGCTGTGCTGTGGGACTGGGGCCTGGTGTGTGTTGTACTTGGGCTGTCCACCGTCCCACCCACTGCACTTTGTGTTCCTGCCACTTACCTGTTACTTGTCGGTTGGTGCAGCTGTGCCTGACACATGGGTGTGGGGAGTGCTCCACCTTGCTGGTCTGTGGGAGTGGGGGCCTGGTGGGTGTTGTACTTCAGCTGTCCCCCTCCGACCCACTGCACTTTGTGTTCCTGCCACTTACCTGTTACTTGTCAGTTGGTGCAGCTGTGGCGGACACATGGGTGTGGTGGGTGCTCGTTGTGGCGCTTCTGGCATATTTGGGGACCTGTTGGTGGTTACGTGGCTGGCTTAGTGTACACATGTCCCCACGCATCTTACAGTTGTTCGGTTTGGCCTGTGTGTGGTAGTGTCTGTTGCATGTGCGTGTGATGTGTTGTGTATTGTGTGCTGGACATGGGGGTGTTTGTCCCTGGGAGCTGTGGCATGGTGGTTGCGCATGTGTGTACATAGCGGTGTGCTGGTATACATTAGTTTGTACTTACCAGCCTCCACTCCCCCTGCTAATCCGGCGAGGATCTCCGGATGGATTACGACTCGCACCTTCTCCTCCCACGCTTTGAAGGTCTTAAAGAGCGCGGGATTCCCTCCGCCAGTGACGGCAGCCAGCTCTCTGTTTTTGCCCTCCTTCTTCTTGACCAGGCTCTTTACGTCATTCCAACGTTTGTTTATCTCGGTTCTGTTCCTGGGCAGGGTCCCGACTGCATTGACCTGGTCTACGATCCGGGTCCACATTCTGTTTCTGGTGGCTAGTGGTGTGTGCTGGACCATGTTCCCATAGATTTGTGGGTACACCTTGATGATCTCGTCGACCATGACCGTCAGCTCCATGGGCGTGAACTTGGGCATCCTTTGTGGTGCCATGGTGTTTGTGGTGCTGGTGCGGTGTGTGTTGTGTAATGTGCAGGGGGTTTGTGGTGCCGGTGTTTGGTGGTGGTGGTGGTGGTGGTGGTTGTGATGTGTGCGTTTCTGTGGTGTGCTGCTGTCCTTGCTGTGTCACTGTGTCCTCTCCTCTCCTCTCTGGTTTGCAATGTAGCAAGGGGTTGTGGTCTGTGGGAGTGCTGCTTTTGTACTCACCTATGTGGGTGTGTCCTCATGGTCTGTTGTTTTCAGGTGTGTTGTGTCTGGGGTTCTGGCCTTTGTATTTTTTGTTTGTCCGGGGGGTGTTTTCGGGATGTGTACTGTGCTTGTGTATTTGTGCGTGCCTTGCTGTGTGGACTTGTTGGCCATGTTGTGTGCTATTGGTTTTGTGTGCGGATGGTTTCTGTGCAGGTACGTGGGCGCCATGGCTTCTGCCGTGTCGATTCTCATCGGCGTTGTTTGCGCTGGCGGGCGGTATTTTTGTTGTTTTTCCGCGCTCATGGCGGTGCGATCGTAATTTCACGTGCGGTGTGTCGGCCGTGAGGGCGGGCGGTTTTGTGTTGTCGTGCGTGTTTCCGTCCGTGGCGGGCGGTTTGACTCCGACTCGGACGATGGCGGGCGGTATTTTGTATGATTTTTCCGCCGATGGCGGTTTTCAGTTTGTGTACTCATAATGGCGTGGTCGGTGTTCAGGCGGTGTGTGCGGGTGGATTTTTGCCGCTTCCATGCCTGGCGGATTTTTTTACGCCGGGTATCGTAATGTGCCCCTAAATTTGTTAAATAATAAAATTAATGTAAAAAAATAAAGTAGATTTAATATACATTTTAACAAATATAACAAATAAACTTCATTAAAAAAGTTGAACACACATACATGATAATAACCATATATATATATATATATATTTACTTAAGAACCATTAATAAACTACAAATTTTAATTTATTTTATAATTTTAAAATTATATAAAAAATGTGTATATATATATATATATTAAAAACAAATGCCCTGAAGCTTACATGACGCACTCAGCCGCCAGCCTGCCATGCGGCCTTCCAAGACGACTCGCATCCCCTTCAAGGTGTAAGTATTCAGCCTGACGCATTTCAAGACTCGTGGTCCATCTTCAGAGGCAGCTTACATGTGAGTGCGGAAGGCTCTTTATTTATTCAAATTTTGCATGCTCAGTGATTGGTTCATAACCCTCAGTGGCGGCATGCAGTTCCTGACAGAATAAATGCATGATGGGCTTAGTAGTCCAGCATTAAGAAAAGTCCATTTTTACCCACAGTGGAACCACGAGTCTTGAAACGCATCAGGCTGAATACTTACACCTTGAAGGGGATGCGAGTTGTCTTGGAAGGCCGCATGGCAGGCTGGCGGCTGAGTGCGTCCTGTAAGCTTCAGGGCATTTGTTTTCAATCTATGTAGACGGCGGCCCGTGCCGTGACAGGACTGCACCATCTTGGGGAACTGAGAGGCTGGGGCGGAAACTAATTCTGTCTGATACAGCGAGGCCAGCCAGATGTAATGAACTCTCTTTCTCTTTTAGGATCCTACTAAGGAAATAATGTGCTTAAAGGAGTGCAGTGAGTGCGGAACCCACTGTGGGTAAAAATGGACTGTTCTTAATGCTGGACTACTAAGCCCATCATGCATTTATTCTGTCAGGAACTGCATGCCGCCCACTGAGGGTTATGAACCAATCACTGAGCATGCAAAATTTGAATAAATAAAGAGCCTTCCACGCTCAAATGTAAGCTGCCTCTGAAGATGGACCACGAGTCTTGAAACGCGTCAGGCTGAATACTTACACCTTGAAGGGGATACGAGTTGTCTTGGAAGGCCGCATGGCAGGCTGGCGGCTGAGTGCGTCCTGTAAGCTTCAGGGCATTTGTTTTCAATCTATGTACACAGCGGCCCGTGCCGTGACAGGACTGCACCATCTTGGGGAACTGAGAGGCTGGGGCGGAAACTAATTCTGTCTGATACAGCGAGGCCAGCCAGACGTAATGAACTCTCTTTCTCTTTTAGGATCCTACTAAGGAAATAATGTGCTTAAAGGAATGCAGTGAGTGCGGAACCCACTGTGGGTAAAAATGGACTGTTCTTAATGCTGGACTACTAAGCCCATCATGCATTTATTCTGTCAGGAACTGCATGCCGCCCACAGAGGGTTATGAACCAATCACTGAGCATGCAAAATTTGAATAAATAAAGAGCCTTCCGCACTCACATGTAAGCTGCCTCTGAAGATGGACCACAAGTCTTGAAACGCGTCAGGCTGAATACTTACACCTTGAAGAGGATGCGAGTTGTCTTGGAAGGCCGCATGGCAGGCTGGCGGCTGAGTGCGTCCTGTAAGCTTCAGGGCATTTGTTTTCAATCTATGTACACGGCGGCCCGTGCCGTGACAGGACTGCACCATCTTGGGGAACTGAGAGGCTGGGGCGGAAACTAATTCTGTCTGATACAGCGAGGCCAGCCAGACGTAATGAACTCTCTTTCTCTTTTAGGATCCTACTAAGGAAATAATGTGCTTAAAGGAATGCAGTGAGTGCGGAACCCACTGTGGGTAAAAATGGACTGTTCTTAATGCTGGACTACTAAGCCCATCATGCATTTATTCTGTCAGGAACTGCATGCCGCCCACAGAGGGTTATGAACCAATCACTGAGCATGCAAAATTTGAATAAATAAAGAGCCTTCCGCACTCACATGTAAGCAGCCTCTGAAGATGGACCACAAGTCTTGAAACGCGTCAGGCTGAATACTTACACCTTGAAGGGGATGCGAGTTGTCTTGGAAGGCCGCATGGCAGGCTGGCGGCTGAGTGCGTCCTGTAAGCTTCAGGGGATTTGTTTTCAATCTATGTACAAGGCGGCCCGTGCCGTGACAGGACTGCACCATCTTGGGGAACTGAGAGGCTGGGGCGGAAACTAATTCTGTCTGATACAGCGAGGCCAGCCAGACGTAATGAACTCTCTTTCTCTTTTAGGATCCTACTAAGGAAATAATGTGCTTAAAGGAATGCAATGAGTGCGGAACCCACTGTGGGTAAAAATGGACTGTTCTTAATGCTGGACTACTAAACCCATCATGCATTTATGCTGTCAGGAACTGCATGCTGCCCACTGAGGGTTATGAACCAATCACTGAGCATGCAAAATTTGAATAAATAAAGAGCCTTCCGCACTCAAATGTAAGCTGCCTCTGAAGATGGACCACGAGTCTTGAAACGCGTCAGGCTGAATACTTACACCTTGAAGGGGATGCGAGTTGTCTTGGAAGGCTGCATGGCAGGCTGGAGGCTGAGTGCGTCCTGTAAGCTTCAGGGCATTTGTTTTCAATATATATATGTTCCACAAAGTCTGCCCAAAATCGCTGTTCGCCTGCCTTTATGTGTTGGTGCCAGCAGTGGTGGCAGTAAACCATGAAATATCCACGAATCGCTCCACACTTTGAGAAATGAGGTGGCACACCAATTCCAAACGGATAATTTATTATTTCAGCCGTAAACGGCCTTTGTCAAGTTACCAAGTACTTCCTGAATCACCATTTTATGCCGGTGATGTCACAATAGACTTAGAAAAGTAATTGCGGCATGCATTATATAAATCATTAAATCACGATTATACATTCAATTCAACCTAGAAAGTGTTGCATGTAAAATAGAACTGATATTAAATACTAGTTCTAATAAGAACGGTAAACCATAATTATAACCATGCAAAACCACCGCTGCCGCTAAAATAATAAAAACAATCAAAATTAATTACGTATAGACAATCACATAAGACTTCATGTTGCCCCATCTACAATTCCTAATTCATTGCATGTGGAACAATAAAATTCTACATTTTTCACTCTTCTGGTGAATTCCATAATTGCCATTTGTACCACCTTTGATTTGCAAATCAATAAACATGGGGATAGATGTGACCCAATGTGATGTTACTCCACTAGTGGTCCAATGATCAAGTCCTAGTGGACACCTCCGGCACACATCAATAATGTGACTATACAAGTTCCCCCAAGAGACAATATGTATTTATCACGCATATTCCATAATTTATGCAAATCCCTATTAATAAATTTAGCATGTGCTAATTCCATACCGAACTACTCAGGGAATTCATACGCCGAAGAGAGTAATTCATGAACTGATTACTGTTATGTGGGTCCTATCCATTAATGTAAATAACAATAAAAAGCGGACAAGGCATGGCCTATATTACTACGTGAAGCATTTCCTAATTGTTACTGTGTGACATCCTTCTGCCTTGCATATATATATGTTTATCCGGAGTAATTACTCCATAACAACCCAGGTGACATACTTGGAAGAAAAATAAAAGAAAATTTGTAATATGGTTTATTTACAATTCCTGTGAGTTTTCTAACGTGTTAATCACGCAGAGCGTGTCTAAATATATATTGACCTGTGTGGGGGCTATGGCCAGGACTGACCAGTCATCATATAGTGAATGGTCATGAAGAAATGTACAAGTGTACAGTACTCGAAACCAGAAGCCCACGTGAGCAATACACCTAAGTGGCAAATATTGCTTGTTCCGATATGCTTAAATATCATAAAAACTGTATACAAGATTAATGCATAGGGCAAATGCCCATGGTCGATCGCCCAGAAACCCCTTGGTCATGTGTGAAAGTGCACCCAATAATGTTTAAAATTACAAGAAAATTGGAGTAAGAAACCTTACCCAATAAAGAAAACAGGAAAGAATGAGAAAAAATGTATAGAAAAAACAGCATGTTCGTTCAAGAAGCAGCATGTTAAAAGGAACATAAAGTCCAACAGATGATTTGGTGTACGGACATCTATATGAGCCCAAGGGTCATTACACACCTATATGGGTGCACAGCTCCTCCTCCCTATTCAGCCCATAGGGCATCCTTGTATTCAGATCAATTATATATCTTGATTCGAGAATACGCAATTGTTTCTCCCTGTCGCCTCCCCGGATCTGTTTCAAGATTCTATCGATACCACAGAAACTGAGAAGTTTTTTATCTCTGTTGTGAGAATTATAAAAATGTCTCGCAACCGGATAATTAAAATCCATGTTAGTAATGGCCCTTTGATGCTCTAGGATGCGTTTTTTTAAAGGTAACTTAGTGCTACCTATATAGCGTAATCCACATGGACATTCTAGTAAGTACACTACGAATTCAGTGGTGCAGGTAATACATTTGCTAATATGCTTATCTTTTTCATTATACGTCTTGTAAGTTTTACAACTGTGAGTGAATTTGCACGCTTTACAAGAATTACATTTATGGAATCCTTAGGTAATTTGCATCCAGGACATGACTGTTTCTGACTGTTGGTAACTCTGGACTAGTTTGTCCTGTAATGACTTGGGTCTCCTATAAGTTACTACAGGAGACCCAAGTCATTAAATGCATAAATTATGGAATATGCATGATAGAAGGAGGATGTGGAGGATAGAAATCAAGAGGTCTGGTCGCCCCCATTTTCTGCCAGGGTGCCGCCCTTGAAGGTCGGCGTGCCACAGGGATCTATCTTGAGCCCTGTACTTTTCAATTTGTACATGGCTCCCCTGGCTACCCTGGCGGAAGCAGGGGAGGCTATGATTATATCCTATGCCAACGACACGCAACTGCTGTTCACTTGCAAGAAGAGGGAGGAGTTTAACGGTGAAAAGATTAATAAATGTCTGAGAGAAATCTTTGCTTGGTTCAGACATAACCATCTCAAATGTAATCCGGAAAAGTCGGAAATTATTTTCTTTGGCACACCCCCTCTGGACGCCTGGAAGCAATGGTGGCCCACGGATATGTCTCCCCCCCAGTCAGCAGTTAAGATCGTAAAAAATCTGGGAGTGAAAATGGACGACACTTTATCTATGATACCTCAAGTACAGTCGGTAGCGGGTACGTGCTTCGGGTTTTTGAAAATGCTCCGTAGGTTTCTTTTTCTATTACCGACCTCTCACAGAAAGACGGTCGTTCAGGCCCTTGTCACCTCCAGATTGGACTATGCCAACGTGCTCTATCTGGGCCTTCCAGAGTCTATACTCAAGAGACTGCAAGTCGTGCAGAACGCGGCATCCAGAGCAGTCCTGAGACTTGGACCTAGAGACCGGATCTCCCACCATCTGAAGAATCTGCATTGGCTGCCTGTCCGATGCAGAGTACTCTTTAAAGCACTGGTCCTTGCTTTTAAAGCTCTGCATGGCATGGGGGCACATTATATCCGCAGAAGAGTCTCATACTACGTACCCGACCGATCCCTTAGATCAGCACATCAACATCTAATTGTCATCCCCAAGTGTCTCAGAACCCGCCGTGGTGGTCGCTCGTTCCAAGTGCAAGTGGCTAGATTCTGGAACAAGCTACCTCTATCGCTGAGACAAGCCACAAGTATAATGGCATTTAGGAAACAACTGAAAACCTGGCTGTTCCAGCATGCAGTTTAATGGCCTTCCGCCTCGGGACCGATGTTTCACCCCTGGCCTCTGTATCTTTCTATCTTAGCGCCGGGATACTCTATTGAGTAGCTGTGCGCTTTATAAATCAATTTTTAACATAACATAACATAAATACATATTGTCTCTTGGGGGAACTTGTATAGTCACATTATTGATGCGTGCCGGAGGTGTCCACTAGGACTTGATCATTGGACCACTAGTGGAATAGCATCACATTGTGTCACATCTATCCCCATGTTTATTGATTTGCAAATCAGAGGTGGTACAAATGGCAATTATGGAATTCACCAGAAAAAATGAAAACTGTAGAATTTTATTGTTCCACATGCAATGAATTAGGAATTGTAGATGGGGCAACGTGAAGTCTTATGTGATTGTCTATACGTAATGAATTTTGTTTGTTTTTAGTATTTTAGCGGCAGCGGTGGTTTTGTATGGTTATAATTATGGTTTACCGTTCTTATTGGAACTAGTATTTAATATCAGTTCTATTTTACATGCAACACTTTCTAAGTTGAATTGAATATATAATCGTGATTTAATGATTTATATAATGCACGGCGCAATAACTTTTCTATGTCTATTGTGACATCACCGGCATAAAATGGTGATTCAGGAAGTACTTGGTAACTTGACAAAGGCCGTTTCTGGCTGAAACGCGCCGTTGTTTTTTGGCTAATAAATTATCCGTTTGGAATTGGTGTGCCGCCTTATTCCTCAAAGTGTGGAGCGATTCGTGGATATATATATATATATATATATATATATATATATATATATATATATATATATATATATATATATATATGTACCAATAACATAAAATCTGATAAAAAATCATTCTATTATAAATTAAAACATTAAACTATTTAAAAATCTTTAAAACTTAAATTTTCCACTACAGTGAGTGCAACAGTAGGGAATGTGTTGGATAGCGGAGGGTAAAAATTACTATTCCCACTCCAATGAGTGCAACAATAGGGAAAGTGTTGGATAGAGGAGGGGTAAAAGTACTATTCCCACTCCAGTGAGTGTAACAGTAGGGAAATTGTTGGATTGCGGAGGGATAAAAATTACTATTCCCACTCCAATGAGTGCAACAGTAGCGAAAGTGTTGGATAGCGGAGGGGAAAAATTACTATTCCCACTCCAATGAGTGCAACAGTAGGGAGAGTGTTGGATAGCGGAGGGGTAAAAATTGCTATTCCCACTCCAATAATTTTAACAGTAGGGAAAATGTTGGATAGCGGAGGGGTAAAAATTACTATTCCCACACCAATGAGTGCAACAGAAGGGAAAGTGTTGGATTGCAGATGGGTAACAATTAATATTCTCACTCCAGTCAGTTCAAAATTAAAAATGTACAAAATATTAATAACAAAAATAATTAAAAAACAAAGTAAATAAAAAATATAAAAATATGTTACCAATTAAAATACAAATATTTACTATTAAAAATAAAATTAAAAAAACATATTATAATGTTAAATACATATGACAAATACCAACAAATATTATATTAAATAACAAATAAAAAGTTTTTATTAGAAATTATTTAGAAACAAAAACATTATTTATTACATAAATTTACTATTTTTATTTACTACCCTATAATACCACACAATTCACAACACACATCTTAACTTTTTGAAAAATATACTTCCATAATTAACATAATTAATTATCAATTTAATTAAAAAATATTATTATTTAAGAAAACGAATTAAAATGCATAAAATTACTTAACTTCACACACTTTACCCCTATAATTCCCACAACCCATAGCTGCAATTAAACTGTACAAAAGTTTATTACACAATTAAAACTTATTTTCAATTAAAAACCTAATAGCATTTAACAACTAATTATAAAATAAGTAAAATTAATTTACTCTACACCCTTTACCCCTATAAAAGTAAAACCCACACAAAAAATATAAACAATTACCCTAATTAAATATCAATTAATAAAACTAATTATTGGTTAATTAAACATAAATTAATTCCCATCCTTTACCCCTATACACCCCAAAACCCACACCAAAAATTAATTACACAATTTCCATATTTAATTTACAATTAATTAATTAATATCAATTAACAACTAATTATTAATTAATTACACATAGCTTACTACCCAACCTTTACCCCTATAAATCCCACACCCTACACCTAAATTTAATTACACAATTATAATAATTAATTACAAATTAATTAATTAATATAAATTAACAAATAATTATTAATTGATTAAAAATAAATTACTTCCCACCCTTTACCCCTATAAACCCCACAACCCACACCTAAAGAAAAGTACACAATTATCATAAGTAATTCCAAATTAATTAATGAATATTAATTAACAACTAATTAATAATGAATTACAAATAAATTGCTTCCCACCCTTTACCCCTATAAAGCCAACAACTCGCACCTAAAATAAATTACAGAATTATCATAATTAACTACTAATTAATTAATTAATTAATATTAGTTAACAGCCAATTAATAATTAATTACAAATAAATTACTTCCCACAGTTAACACTATAAAATCTCAATTAAATAAATATTAATAAATAAAAAATAATCATTAATTTATTATGATTAAATTACTTCCCACCCTATTCCCCTATAAACCCACAACCAGCTACGGAACTAAAAAATGCAAAATTTAATAAAAGTAAAATTGATAACTACTAAAAATTTAACAAATATATTTAAAAAAGTAAGCAATACTTAAACAAAAAAACATACATCACATACATTTAAAATATAAACTAAAATACAGAACACTAATTAAAAATTCGATATTTTAAACAACTATATTTTTGCAAACTATATAAATGACTTCTATATTTTTGAAAACGATATTTCTTACCTTAAATTCGATATTCTTGACCACGATATTCTTGCTGGCGATATTTCTGTGTCACGATATTTCCAAATCGATATTTGTGTAAGTCGACATTTCCAACTCGATATTCTGTCTGAATACCTAAAATCCTGACACAATTTGATAAACAGTGCAGAAGACTCTATTAGTGCCATGAGCAAATGGACATACACGAGAAATAAAGACCCACACACTAAATCAAAATTAACAGCATCTGTTGCCTTATTCATTAATGGACGCTATAATTGTATATATGTTTGATGATTTTACACTTATCTGGACACGTCAGTTAGTATTTAGGACAAATATTTAAAAATATTTTAAGCTTGTTTTATTATTTGTGATAGCACATATTTTAGCTATGCCCACGGGCAAAAAGAGCAGTTGAACGTCTTAACCAACATGGTTATAATTACAAAAATGAGCGTGGCATGACACAGCGGCTGCTGTAACACATTGGTGTGCAGATGGTCGGTATTTCTACAAATGCCACATTGACAAATAGAGGACATACTAATCGCGTGTATTGACCAAAACTGTCATTATGCATTCATTTTAAGTCACATAGAGAGAATGCCATCGACCCGAAAGCAAGCAAGTAACATTTCCCCCTGCTCTCTGTTCAGGAACTGCAGTACCGCCATTATGAGGGTGCAGACTAGAGCCTCCTCAGAATCCTGGGCCACGGTGTCACTGTACCCACTGCACTGTTTTTAGCTATGCCCCTGATTTAAATCGCTGTTCTAGTGTTAATTACTTACTGGTTTTCTTTTGATCGTTCTATGGGCCATATTTCGTAGGCTTACACAGGCAAAGCACATAGAGCATGGCCATGTATATCTGAGGTCATATTTATGTTTCATTGATTATCTGTCACTTTTCTTTCCACCTCGTTTTTTGTCCATTGAGGATGAGTTGACTATTATTCAGAGGGCCTAAAATGAATGACAAGTAGATACGGACGGTAAAAACAGGGTGATTGAAAGGGACAGTGTTCGTTAGAGAAGATGACCGGGAAGGCATTCTAAAACAAGCAGTGGCAAAGTGGCTAGATTTGACTCATTTTATTAATGGGTGATTTGGTTTCTCTAGATGCCAATGGTATGTTGGATAGGTTGAACAGGTAGATGTATGAATGAAGCTGTAAATCAGAGAGTGCTCATGATAGATGCACTTCCTTAAGCCGAACAGAGGTGCTGTTTATATTTTTAAAAGTGGTATTATTTGCTTTTTAAGACATAACACAGCGCTGTTCATCAGATTTGGGGTAAGTCATTTTACCATCTATTGTGCTTTCTGCTTTGCTATTGGGTTATGCAATGTAACTGTCATGATCGAAGCACAGTCACTGTACAGTTTCTCCATCTAAAAGTGTATAAAAACTCCCCATTTGGAAAACAAGAAGAGTCTTTCACTGGCCCCTTATATAGCCTTTCTATGTTATTCTGTTTATCAATCTGCAATTAGAATATTTTTCTCTCCCGCCTTACTAAGCAGTCCTTATGGCAATGTGTTCTCATTTGCCTTGTGCTAGGCTGTAACTGATTCTGATTTTTGATTAGATTTTGGGGCCGATTCCGATGTCGGACGGACTCAGGTCCGTCCGACATCGGTCAGGAGCCGTAACCGACCGACCGACCTGCTGTCGTCGGTTACGGCCCTGCAAGTACGATGCGACCGAACCCTTTTCGGTCGCACTCGTATACTACACAATGGGAGCATGCATTCCGAGCGGAATGCATGCTTGCATTGTGGAAAGCAGGGGTGCAGTTCATCCCTGCACCCTGTGGCCGGCACCCCAAGGTGCAGCGATCAACAGAGGGGCACCATAGGTGCCCCCAGGCCGCCATTCGGTGGCCTCGCACCCATGGGGGCCCTACTGGGGGCCCCCAAAGACAGTTACTGACTGCCTTTTTGTGCCGGAAAGACCGGCACGAAAAGGCAGTGAAGCTACTGCCATCGTACTCCCTCGGTCGTGAAGAGGCGGCCGGGGGAGTACTGAAGGATTTCCGGACGGCGGATGGGCTCTCCGAGCCCATCGTAAGCCATCCGGAAATCCCAGTCGGATTCCTTTCCGACCGAGCCCATCGGAATGGCTCGGTCGGAAAGGAATCCGGCCGGCACGTTCCGATTCGGTCGGAAGGGCTCCGACCATCGTTCGGTGCCCTTCCGGCTGAAATCGGAATCGGCCCCTAAGTCTTAGGTTCTTCTGCCAATTAATTTTGTTATTTATTTACATTACGAATATCTCAAATTGATTGACTAACCATATATCGTTTTGCTTTCTGTAATGATTCTTACATTTTAAATACATCTTCATGATTTATACTTTGTATTTTGACTCGTGGATTTATTTACCTGTGTAGACCCACACATAGGGGCCGATTCCGATTCGGGCCGGAAAACATACCGACCGACTCGGTACGGGAATGTTGTCCGACCGACACGTACCAGCGCTGCCCGATCCACGTAGTACGATGAAAAACATGTGAATCACGACCGACTCGTACGGAACACAAGCCGAACGACCGAACCGCATGGAAACAAGCGATCCGGCCGAGAAACTACGTGAATCGAACCGACCGACACGCACCAGGAATGAACCCAACAGAAACGTACCCGCGAACTCCGACCCGCGCAGTACGATGCAATGCGTGGAAAACCAGACCGAGTCGCACGGAGCCCAAGCCGTACGACCGACACGCATACAAAACCCAGCCGAAGCAACCCAATACTCCGCGACCGACGCGTACGCCGCACATGAAACCCAGCAGGAACACAGCTTGAAAGACTCGGAGAAGCCCGCACGAGCCAACTGCAGCGTCCTACTCGGTCAGTAGAACGTCTCCTACATGCCTAAAAACCTCAAAGGAAAAACTTCAAAAAAAGGGCCAAACAAGCAATGACAAAGTCAATAAATACAGGGGGAAAAAAACATGGAACAAGGACACACCCACAACTCCACCGATATAAAGGCCACTAATCCCTACCATGATCCTTTGCAAATTCAACTGACCTGCCAGCACAGAACACCATCAGACAGCAACCAAAGACACGCTCACAACTCATCCATCACACAAGTCACACACCATTAGCACCTCACAAATAGCACCCTCACATACACCCAGCAAAACCTACACTCACCCACCCTCACTTGCACACTCACACACACATCAATCCCCACCACCACCCATCACCATGCCCCCAAAGTAGAATCCAAAGTTCCTAGACAGTGAATTGGAAGTCCTGGTAGATGAGATCCTCAGGGTAGAGCCACAGTTGTTTGGTACATTGGTCTAACAGACCTCCATGTCGCAGAAAACCAAGATGTGGGAGAGGATCGTCGACAGGGTGAACGCACAATCACCATGTTTGCGCACAAAGGAAGACATCCAGAACAGGTGGTATGATGTGCGCAGGAGGGTCAATGACCTACTCAAGAAGGATTACACCGTGAGTCAGCGCACTGGCAGTGGCCCTCCTGCCAAACCACTATACCTCAGGCCCTGGTAGGAGAAGGTGCGGGTCATCCTACCACCAGTGAGCGTATATGGACTATCAAACATCCCAGAGCCTGGTGAGTACACAACCAATATACACAATATTGTGTGACAATACACACACATCACTGTCAAGGGGATAGTCAAACCACGCACCCTTAGCAAATCCACAGCAACCAAAAGATAATCATCCCAAGATGTGTATGTTAGTCAGATAAACACAATGCATGCCATCTCATAGTGACATGTAACTGTGTCATGACATGTACAAACCTAACAACAAATAGAGCAAGGCAGTGGCACAAATATAACCAACAAACACAGTCAGATATTTTGCCACCACTAGAACACCACCTCACAGGGAAGCTCACTAAAAGGAAGGAAGTATGTGCATGCTGGGAAGGGGGGTGTAGGCAATAGCATGATGGGAGTGGTAGTCACAGATATTGGTCACCCTCACAATTGGCCCATCAACACCACTCTGAACCATGCTCACATCACAGGGAGTGGAAAAGAACTGACAAGATGGCTGACACTGGGTACTGCTGTGGGGAGCACAAGGCCCTGCTGGGAACTGTGCACCAACCAACAACAGGACACCACTGACTGACATCCTGAAAGCCAACTTGCACTCCCTGCAATGGAAGCGCGTTCCATGGTGGGATATCTGGCTGGGTGGGAAGGAGGATTGACAGCTCTGACCATAGTTACCAGCAGCTTTTCTCACACACCCCCTAACACAAACTCCATACAACTCACCTGGGAGAATGCATTGCCTCACACTCTAATTAAATATCCCAGAAAGAACTACCACACTGGGTTATGTTGTGTGAAGCATAGGGATACTTTTGGGACTTGTATCCAAACAAGCGCCAGGACAACACTGTCAGCCATCCTGTCAGCACAGGCACAGTACTCCACAGGGAAGCAGAGTCAAAAGGAAGGAGGTATGGGCATGCTGGGAAGGGGGGTGTAGGCAATAGCATGATGGGAGTGGTAGTCACAGCTCAACATCCCCCACCCACATGGCCCAGCAAGCTCACACTGAAGCATGCACACATCACAGGGAGTGAAAAGCCACTTCAAAGATCTCTGACACTGCCCTCAGCTGTGGGGAGCACAAGGCCCTGCTGGGAACTGTGCACCAACAAACAACAGGACCACACTGTCAGCCATCTTGCCATTGCTGTCACACTCACACACAGTGAAGTCCACTCAAAAGGAAGGAAGTATGTGCATGCTGGGAAGGGGGTGTAGGCAATAGCATGATGGGAGTGGTAGTCACAGATATTGGTCACCCTCACAATTGGCCCATCAACACCACTCTGAACCATGCCCACATCACAGGGAGTGGAAAAGAACTGACAAGATGGCTGACACTGGGTACTGCTGTGGGGAGCACAAGGCCCTGCTTGGAACTGTGCAACAACCAACAGCAGGACACCACTGACTGACATCCTGAAAGCCAACTTGCACTCCCTGCAATGGAAGCACGTTCCATGGTGGGATATCTGGCTGGGTGGGAAGGAGGACTGACAGCTCTGACCATAGTTACCAGCAGCTTTACTTACACACCCCCTTAACACAAACTCCACACAACTCACCTGGGAGAATGCAATGCCTCACACTCGAATTAAATATCCCACAAAGAACAACCACACTGGGTTATGCTGTGTGAAGCACAGGGACACGTTTGGGACTTGTAGCCAAACAAATGCCAGGACAACACTGTCAGCCATCCTGTCAGCACAGGCACACCACCCCACCCCACAGGGAAGCAGAGTCAAAAGAAAGGAAGTATGTGCATGCTGGGAAGGGGGTGTAGGCAATAGCATGATGTGAGTGGTAGTCACAGCTCAACATCCCCCACCCACATGGCCCAGCAAGCTCACACTGAAGCATGCACACCTCACAGGGAGTGAAAAGCCACTTCAAAGATGTCTGACAATGGTGCTCTGTTGTGGGGAGTACCAGGCCCTGCTGGGAACTGGGCACCAACCAACAGCAGGACACCACTGACTGACATCCTGAGAGTCAACCTGCACCCACTGCAAGGGTGGCATGCTTCATGGTGGGATAACTGGGCTGGGGGAGAAGGAGGTCCGGATGTCAACCAAATACCACCAATGCTGGTCATGCACACACCTCAACATCCACATTGAAATGCATCAGGTTGGCAGGACAATGAGCCACACCAATATCAACCTCTGACTGTGACAACTTAGGACAATGCAATGTACAGGGCCGCATCCAGAGGTACAGTCACAACTGTCATGTGTTTGAACCATTGATGCCTGCAGAAACATAACATACATTGTGTGTCTCTTCCAAAAACAGGTGATGATGGGGAAAGAGCAGCAGATGAGGAGGAGTCCCTGTCCCAGGCTCCGGTGGCCCCTGAGCTCTCTGGTGTGGAACAGCCTCTGCCCTCATCGGATGGCGAAGACCAACCTGGCACCTCCGGTGTGAGTCATCATGCAGCACCAGCAGGACCACCATCTGCACCCCCTGCACCCATTCCTCCAAAATCTGCCAACACACAGACCACCCCCGCCGACACGGACAGACCAAGGACACTGAATGACAACAGCACAGGGACCACAGCCCACCATGAAGCAACGGACAACAACCCCAGTACCAACCCCCAAGGGGCCCAGGGTCACCTGTGCGTGCCACGGCAGCTCCCGCATGTGTGGCCAGGGGTGGTGGGAGGGGTGGTAGGCAGAGGTCGCTGTTTGCAGAGGGGTCTGGACTGCATGATGACCCACAACTGGCACGCATTGCTGATGCGTACCAGAATAGCACCGAGAGGTCAGCCAGGTAGTGGGGATCCTCAAGGACATTCAACAGCAGCAGGCTGCCCATCATGGCCGCTTGGACTCCCACATGTCCCGTGTGGAGACACACATGTCCCGTGTGGAGTCACACATGTCTGGCATGGAGTCCAAGTGGGACACATTGGAAGAACTGACAGTGGTGCAGAGGGACTTATTGACATACCTCCGCCAGATTAGCACCAACATGTCCACACCTCCCTGTGTGCCCACAACAACTGGTGCCGCAACAACTGCAACTGCCACAGGGAGGGAGGATGACTCTG
Organism: Calotriton arnoldi; assembly: GCA_963921515.1. NCBI lineage: Eukaryota > Metazoa > Chordata > Amphibia > Caudata > Salamandridae > Calotriton > Calotriton arnoldi. Next base: position 516,448 of record CAWUFW010005241.1, read on the forward strand.
GTGGAGAGTCCTCTGCACCACAGCGGCCTGCACATGAGGGTCCCCCCAGAAAGAAGAGGGGTCATCCGAGGAAGGACAACTGAGAGGCCGATGGCCATGTACATCCCCCAGGAACCCAACACCTGTTCTGGAAATTCTCCTTTGTGTGCTAACTGTTCACCCTGTCGAATGCAACCCAACTCTCCCACATGACATGGGGAGTTTAAGTTGGACTAATGTATCAGATGACTGTGGACTTTACTCAGGACATTTCTGCTACCAACACTTCCAACTCATCTGGGAACTTTGGAATCCAATACCAATGTACAGCACCCACCATCCTGTGCACTATCCTCACACATGTATGTAAATAAACTCACTAATACACCATACTTGCCTCTGTTGTGATTCCAATGTTGTTTTTGTCATGGAGATGATGATCTGCTAAATGACACTGTGCATGCTAACTGCTACAGCAAGTTCAACACCGTCATGTGAGTCATGGCGACGTGACACATATGAGGGAGACACACCACTAGGTCTACACAACACATACACACCAGGGCCATCTGACTCATCGCCTACACTGATGTTGCCAGGAAATACAGTGGAATGCACAGACACCACACCTATAAAGAGTCTGTGTTAACTAGCCCACAGGTGCAGTAAGCAAATGTCAGTCAGATGTGTGACCACAGACAACGCACATCCCAAAGTGAAGCACAGGTTTATTACACATTTGTAACATGTTGTTTCCACTACAAATGCAAGGTAATCCCATGTGGCAGCGGCCACACAGTCAACAAGTGTAGAATAAATAAAGTCCAGGGGTGTGTGGCACATCACCTGTAGGGAAACGAATGCTGCCACCCTGAAAGCTGAATCATGGTGTCAGGGGATCCGAGTTGACCAAACAACTCTGAAAGTACCCTGTGAAGGACAGACATGACACACAGTCAAAAGCACTGAAGAACAGGACAGAACTGCAATACTCATGCCCAATACATGTCACAAGATACCTACACAAAACCAAGTTAGCATGTCAACACTGTAGGGGAGTACAGACTACCTGTAAGGACACATCGCTGCACGCATCCAGTCAAGTAGCACATGGCCACACTGAAACAGCACCAGAGCACCACCCACACATATCATGCAAACTCACATCATTGACATGACATCTCTGGATACTCACATTCAGCTGAAGAAGTTGGTGATGAGCTGTGTGCGGACATCACCCTCACCATCATCATCATCACGGGCATCGTGGCCCAGGCCAGGATCCTACTCAGGTGGCGGATGTTGGTCATCATCATCCAGGATGAGAGGCAACTCCTTCCGCACTGCCAGGTTGTGTAGCATGCAGCAGACGATGACAATCTTGCACACCTTTGCTGGGGCATATGGGAGGGCCCCTCCTGTCTTGTCTAGGCAGCGGAAGCGGCTCTTCAGGAGACCAAATGTCCGCTCGATCACTCTCCTGGTCCGACCATGTGTCTCATTGTAGCGCATCTGGGCTGGTGTCACAGGGTTCCTGAGGGGTGTCAGCAACCACGGCATGTTGAGGTATCCGGAGTCACCTACATACAGACAATTGCACATTAGCTGAGTTGGAAAAGAGGGCGGAATACAACATTGCAGAACACACACAATGGTACAAAGTCAGTACACACCGACAAGCCAAGCACGCTGGTTCTGCATCAGTGACATCATCCTCGGGATGCGACTACTCCTCATCACGTAGGCATCGTGTGCTGAACCGGGGAAACGGGCACACACATGTGAGATGCTCATATCTGCAAGACATACCACCAGAGCATTGATCGAATGGTAATGTTTCCTGTTCCTGTATGCCTGCTCATGTGCCTGTGGTGGTACCAAAGCCACATGTGTCCCATCAATGGAGCCAATGACATGTGGCATCCTCCCCAGGGCATATAAGTCACTCTTGACGTCAGTGAGTTGTTGACATTTAGGGAAATAGATGTACTGGTTCAGGTATCTCAACATTGCCTCCAAAACATCGCGTAGCACACGGCTGAACATGGTCTGTGACATCCCACCAGCAGACGCCACAGTGTGTTGAAAGGTACCAGTGGCAAAGAAGTGTAGGGCTGCCATCACCTTCACCTTGGGGGTCAGCGCTGTAGGGTATGGCCAGCCAGGTTGCAAATGTGGGGCCAACCGCACCGCCAATTCCTCAATCGGCGCCCTGTTGAAGCGGTACCGTCGGATGCAGTCACGTTCAACCATCGTTGCAAGGTCAGGGAATGGTCTATGGACAGCTGGTGCCCTGCAGTGCATAGGTGAAGAAAGAAAGATTGTCAGTCACCCCACGTATGTGCCATTGACCATACTCAATATCACATGATACATGATTACGAGACACAAGTACCTGATGTGTGTGCCGTTCTGTATGGACATATATGGCATCTACATGGCCAACATCTAACATCACAGTTCAACATGTGTTGACAACAAGTTCCAGGTTGTGCTATGGGAAATCATTAGGCTGTGTCACAGTACCCATGTACTGCTGTCACGTTCCAAACACACACCACAGTGACATGTCAGGACAGATGTGCCACAGGCATCACAGCTCATTGACAGGTAGATTCCCAGGGACTCTGTATTGCCACATGGACACTGGCAGGACATGGCGTATCATGTACACGTCAGCAAAACAACCATGACTCCCACAGGTAGTGGCCCCTGTTGCCTGTGCAGGACAGACATGGATGTCTGTGACACACACACGCACAACATCAAAGTCCATGCACAAACAACGTGGATGTGGAGACTGTCTCCCATTGTGCACATGGAATCAGAGACATCGGAAACACAACATGCACACAGACTGTGGAGGGCCATCACTATTGTGGCAATGGGTCACCCTGTGACGTACATACCTTCCCAAATGGGACTCAGGGGCTATGTGACATGACATACACATACACAACCTGGAAATGTGACCATGCCACATGCTCTGAATTGAACAGTTGCACATCACAGTGGTCATGTGCACAACACACAAAGGATTCTGTCCCCATGAACACGTGCACGGCCTGGGAGTGGCTGCCCCCAAGTGCCACCCAAAAACCACATGTTGACCCCCATACACAGAAAAGGTAATGCAGCCTTACATGCCTTAGGATACAGTGTGGACAGGCTGTGGTGTCGTAGGTGTGCCCCTGAGTCCCTGGCAAGTAAATGTGGCTGGCATACGTTCACCAGTGACAAGCATGGTGACATATGTGAGTGACTTGTACAGGGACGCGTCGTACAGCAATGGACCGATCCGTGTGCACGCATTGGCCATTGCATATGATGTGAGCGGATACGCGTTGTACAGCAATGGACCGATCGGTGCGCACGCATTGGCCATTGCATATGATGTGAACGGATGCGTGTTGTTTTTCGAAATACGCGTTGTACAGCAATGGACCGATCGGTGCGCACGCATTGGCCATTGCATATGATGTGAGCGGATACGCGTTGTACAGCAATGGACCGATCGGTGCGCACGCATTGGCCATTGCATATGATGTGAACGGATGCGTGTTGTTTTTCGAAATACGCGTTGTACAGCAATGGACCGATCGGTGCGCACGCATTGGCCATTGCATATGATGTGACCGGATACGCGTTGTACAGCAATGGACCGATCGGTGCGCACGCATTGGACATTGCATATGATGTGAGCGGATACGCGTTGTACAGCAATGGACCGATTGGTGCACACGCATTGGCTATTGCATATGATGTGAACGGATGCGTGTTGTTTTTCGAAATACGCGTTGTACAGCAATGGACCGATCGGTGCACATGCATTGGCCATTGCATATGATGTGAACGGATACGCGTTGTACAGCAATGGACCGATCGGTGATCACGCATTGGCCATTGGATATGATGTGAGCGGATACGCGTTGTACAGCAATGGACCGATCGGTGCGCACGCATTGGCCATTGCATATGATGTGAACGGATGCGTGTTGTTTTTCGAAATACGCGTTGTACAGCAATGGACCGATCGGTGCGCACGAATTGGCCATTGCATATGATGTGAGCGGATACGCGTTGTACAGCAATGGACCGATCGGTGCGCAAGCATTGGACATTGCATATGATGTGAGCGGATACGCGTTGTACAGCAATTGACCGATCGGTGCGCACGCATTGGCCATTGCATATGATGTGAACGGATGCGTGTTGTTTTTCGAAATACGCGTTGTACAGCAATGGACCCATCGGTGTGCACGCATTGGCCATTGCATATGATGTGAGCGGATACGCGTTGTACAGCAATGGACCGATCGGTGCACACTCATTGGACATTGCATATGATGTGAGCGGATACGCGTTGTACAGCAATGGACCGATCGGTGCGCACGCATTGGCCATTGCATATGATGTGAGCGGATACGCATTGCACAGCAATGGACCGATCGGTGCGCACGCATTGGCCATTGCATGTGATGTGAACGGATACGCGTTGTACAGCAATGGACTGATCGGTGCGCACGCATTGGCCATTGAATATGATGTGAGCGGATGCGTGTTGTTTTTTGAAATACGCGTTGTACAGCAATGGACCGATCGGTGCGCACGGATTGGCTAGGGCCTGACATGGTAACGGACGCATTTTTGAAGCTTTAACGTGTCGGATGCAGTGAATTCAGTTGGCCACCCACAACAATGTTGCAAATTAATGGGTGTCATGAAGTTGAACTTTTGAAGGATGCTGTGGGCGTGTACAAGTGGTGCAATTCCATGGATTGGCCAGATTCAGAAGATGCAAACGACTTGGACCTATCACTTTGGACACATGGGACAGTATCTGCCTCTGCAGCACACATATAATGCTGGCTGTTCCCCTGAGAGCTCACTTGCCTGCACTACATGCTCCAGGACGACATCTGCCACTACCACTGCTGCTGTCTCTGCATCCTCTGGCTACTGCAATGGCACGTACTGTGGATAGAGCCCCAGCCTTCAGCACTGAGGAGAACTAGGCCCTGCTGGACAGCCTCATTCCACAGTACAGCAAGCTGTATGATAAACCAGGGGAGCAGGTGAGTGTGCTGTCCACTGCCTTCCTAATTGTGCATGTTGTCTGACTAGCAAGACGTACAGTGTGTACACCAGTGCCTAGCATGCTCACTGAGTAGTTGTCACCCCCCAAAGTGTGTAGTCACATGCACTGAACAGGTATAGTGTAGTAACAGTGCATTCCAACAAGGTTTTACTTCCCAGGCAATGATACCATTTAGTAACTGCTGGCAAACTGTTCATAGCCATAGTTGCACTACCTGTGTAGATCATATGCCCCTGTGATTGAGACATGTATATCCAACTGTGTGTTGCACGGAAATGTTGCATGTGTAGTAATGGCCTTTTCACTTTGTCATCCTCACAGGTTGATGCCCACCAGAAGCAGGAGATCTGGCAGACCATCGTCCGGGCAGTACGATCTGTGGGGTCTACAGGCGCAGGATCCGCAACTGCCAGAAGAGGTGGCAGGACCTTCGGGGCTGGACCCGGAGGATCGCAAGGGTCCAGCTGAAGCTGTCGCCTCCTCGCAGGAGGGGTGGACACCGGACCCTGACCCCCCACATGCTCCGGATCCTGGCAGTGGTCTTCCCTGACCTGGATGGGCAGCTGAAGGCCAGACAGCAGCAGCAAGGAGGGGGTAAGTGCTAGCCTCAACTGTGTACTATGACTGACATGCTCTATGCACTCCTTTAGCCTGGTTCCACTTCCACAGTACAACTGTCATGTCGTCCTGGACTCATGTCCCTCACTTGTGTCATGCCCCCTCCTCATTTGATACACAGGTGTGGCCCTTACAGTCTGTGACTTAGGTCACTTGGGTACTGTGTACTTGCAGTTACCTGTGGTTCAAGTTGGGGACAGCATCAGTTACAGGAACTTTGTGGTGGGCTGCATGGGTGGTACAATTGCTCACATTGCCTGTGATCTGACATGTACTCTGGGTATGGCTTTAATATGTGTTCCAATTGCTTCTCTGACTCACCACATGTCTGGGGTATGTGCCACACACCCATGCTGCTGCAGAGACCAATGTAGGGGCCTCAGAAGTATGTACATCATGTGTGTGACACATGCATAGCCACCTGCCTAGTGTTCAGGGTAATACCATGTTGCACATGGACCAGGACTGTAATGCCTACTCCGTACGTCGAAGGCACTCTGTTCTCCCACTCCCGTGTGTCAGCATACATATTGGGCATTGTGAAGAGTGCACTCAGGTGTGTGCCTCTGTGTCACCGTGGTGTGGCCTTGCTATGTGGACTCCTGGAGTGTTTAACAATTTGGGGAGGCCAGCCATCTGAGTTATGACTATGGGATCTGCACATAGGTCAATGCATAGGTCTCTGATCCCTTGACGGTGCACAATGTTGTATGAAACATTGAGGTGCCGGCAGCTTTGGTTCATTCTCATCAGACGGTAAAGTGCTCATGTGTATGGATTTGTGTTTGCAGTCACTCAAATGTCTCACTTGATTGACGTGGGATCATCTCAGTCCTCATGATGTGGGTGGCCAGGGGTGCACATGTGCACCTGTCAGCTACAGGGCTTACATATCTAAAACTCCCCTGATTGTGACAGAGTGCAGACTGGTGTTGTGTGTATGCACTGCCCCTGTGACAGGAGACAGTTATGACTGACTTGCCAGACACGCCTGTGCCATGACATTCCAATCGCAAAGGGTGATCCAGCAGTGGTGTGATATGTCCTGCATGCACACCATTGTTGCATTGTCTATCAGGACATGAGGACATCATTGTGTCTGGTGATGGAAGCAAAACCCGCATATCAACAGAGACTTTGCCCATCACTTTTCCTGACACATGTACTGAGTCAGTGGCAGGAGATGGCATGTGTTTGGAGTGACACATTTCCATATATACTCTTGGATGTCCAACAACTGTGTATGTGGTGCATGTGTGCACATATGATTAGTCGCATACAACAGGCAGCAGACAGATGGGTGCATGGACAGGTAGGATATGTGTGGCATGACTGACTGTCAGGCAGACTATGGGCTTCTTGAAACAGTGTCAGCACTAATTGCAATGTCTAGCAAATGATGGCAGGGCTTGCTCTGTGATGTGCTGTACTTACTGTGGTGTGTGTGGTCAGTACAGGTGACTAATGTTGCTCTGTTTATCCTGATTGTTTGCAGATACATCCACGGCCACAGGAGGAGACAGCTCCACGGACCAAGAGGAGCGGCAGAGCCAGACTGGGTCCACTGCATGGGAGACCGAGGGACCCAGTGGCACGGAGGGTGAGGGGAGCTACACTGAGGATACCTCAGCTATGACCACCTCGGCTGGGGAAAACAGCATCTCCAGTGAGGACTCCCTTGTGGAGGCGGGTGTCAGCAGACCAGAGGCAACGTCAAGCAAGTCTGTCCCCGCCACCACCACCATCTCCACCCTCCCATCTGCTCCCATCCCACATGTCCGTGGAGTCTCCCGTGTAGGGGAGCGTGTCTCCTTCATGCCACGCACCGCACCCCCTGCCTCTGTCCCCCCTGCTGCCCTGAGTGTGGAGTCTGTGGACTTGCTGAAACAGATCCATGTAGGGCAGACATCAATTCTGAGTGTCCTCCATGCACACACGGGTCTTTTGACACAACTGGTGTCATTCATGGAGGGCATGTCATCTGGCATGTCTGCCCTACATCGGACCAATCAGTCCATGGCCTCCTCACTGACGGCAGCAGTGTCCCTCCTGCAACAGTCCCTCGCCCCTCCTACCTCTGCCCCATCCACAATACCCAGCACCCTACCTGTCCCAAGCACACACACACCGGCACCGGCACGCAGCAGCACAGACACAAGCAGCACACAGACACACACACCAAAATCCAGACGCACACGCACGCACAGTCAGGGGACTGATACCTCACTCACAGGGGATGGGGCCCAGACACACACACATGCATCCACGAGCACTGCGCAGTCCTCAGATACCTCTCCCTCCAAAAGCCCTTCCCTTGCCTCACCTGCAACCCCCACCTCCCAGAAGCTCTTCCTCTGTGAGCTTGGCCTCTTCCCCACAGATACACCTGACACGAAGTCCAGGCGGAAGAGGCGACCACCACACACAGAGGGGAGTGCCCCTCACACCCGGACACCCTCCCCCAAGCACAGGCAGACAGAGGACCCCATTCGAAAGTTCCCCCGGACCAGGAAGGGCAAGACCCCACCACCACGCAGCTCCACCACACAGTCTCTCTCCTCCATCCCCCAGGCCACCACTGCATAGGTTCCACCGCCACACCCTGCCCCAGGTTCCCCCACACACCGATACTGCATCCCCAAACTGCTTAGGCCCTCCCCCCCTACCACTTGCTCTTCCACCCCCAAACCAGATGCTCTGCCTGTTTGTGCCACTGGTGTGGAGACCGGGTCCCCCCTCTGTCCTGCCCACCTCATCTGCCCCCCTTCCACTCCCTTGGAGTTATGCACTGCAGTGGAGTCCACAATCACCCCGTCTGACTCGGGCACTGCAGTGGGGACCCAGTCCACTCCATCTGACCGGCCCACTGCAGTGGTTGCAGCACCCACACCATCTGACTTGTGCCCTACAGTGGTGCCGGCCCCCACTGAGTCAGACACCTCCACTGCAGTTGCCGGTGACACTCCTGCACCCACCACCCCTTCACTGCCTCCTTCTGGCATCCCCTGATCCTGTCCCTGCGGTGCCTGGCCTGCCCCTTGTATGCCCCTCCGAGGGGGATGTCCCCTGTCCGTAGCAGTGCAGGCTAGCAATGTGTGACAGTTTGTCACGTATCATCCTTTTGGGACTGTGTATTTGGACTGGCCATTGGCCTTAGTTTCTTTTGGACTTCAAATTTTAATTTAACATTTGCTGAATAAAGCCTCTTTTTGTTTAATTGTGGTTTTTCTTTGGATGTACATGATGCAGATGAGTATCATCATGCATTTGCAGTTGTAATAGTGTTCAGATCAGGAAAATGAAGTGTTGCTGTGATGGACTCCATGTGGTCCATGGGATATGTGTCCTAATGTAGACTGGATCTATAGCATCCTTTGCTGCAGTCTGAGGGTGTAATGTTCAGCATTTGACACATGGATGTACGTTTTGCATTTGTAAATTAACATCTTTGGCTTACACTGATGCACATCTGGTGTGCTTACCACTGTTCAATGTTTCTATTTCCCTGACTGTGGCCATCTCCACTGGACATGCAGTTTAGCACATCAATGTTGAAGGACTCATCTGTGTATACAGTGTAACTTGCTTGACACTTGTTTAGGGAGTATGCAGATGACTGACGTGACACTCCCATACCCAGGCTGATGTGAGCAGAGCCTTCAGTGTGTTGTAGTTGTTGACTCACTGACCGAGTGTTCTGCTGACATGTTTGAGTCGTGCACAGACAAGGTTTGGCACAGCGGACCTTCCACAGGAGTGGAGTGCCCTCATGGCAGTGTGTAATCCCGTGACATTGGCTGGGCCCGTGTTGTGTGTTGTGTGAGCATGTCTGTGTGTGTTCCCTTCCCTTTTCCTACGCAGGCTGTGTCCCTAGGGATGTTCCTGTTTGTGATGCTTGCTGAGTTCTCCTGTGTTCATCCAGCATCTTGGACCTGGTTTCTCCGGGATTTGGGTGCATGGCAAACTAATGTTCATGAGGTTGTCATCCCTAGTTGTCTTTGTTGTCAGGGCTGGGGACGTGGGCAAACGCAGATGGGACACAGTCAGGATTCCCCTTGGCACTTGTGGATTACACAAGTCATGTAATTTACAGTTTGTGGTAGCTTTCAGTGATTGTGACACGTTGTGTGTGTGACTGCTGCCACTCCTCAGGGTCAGAGCTGCAGTGTTGGAAGTTGTCTATGTGTGTTCTTTGTGTGTCACCTTGGCTTCTTCATTGGTGTGTGACTGTGGCCGGGATCCCATTGATTGGGGTGGATTTCACGTCATGCCCATGTACGGCGTACTGTGCAGTGTGTCAGACATTCACGAGTCTTGTTGACTGGCCATGTGTGATGGGTTTCACACCTTAGTTCCCACCCCCCCTGGGATTGTCATGGGTGCATGTGCAATGTCACCAGTCCATGTGAGCTTCACAGCTGCACATTGGTGGAGATCAAGGTGTGTGGTGTTGAGTGTGTGCAAATGTGAGTTGTTGCATGGCTAGACCCCTACCTCCATATTGGCCTTGGCTGACAGGCCGTGCTGATTGATTTGTGCTTGTGTAGGTGTGATGGTAGTTAGTTGCTCAGGACACATGGCTGTGGTTCACTGTGTGAACGACATCTACCTTTGTCATCACAGTGGGATTATCATGCAGGCTAGTGTCACCACAATGTGGTGTCCCTGGGAGTAGTGCTGTGGTGGGTCTGTCTCTTGCTGTGTTAGTTGCTGTTCCTATAAGCTTGTGTGACATGTGTAATTTGGGCTCCCTCTCATCTAACAATGCCTGATTGCCCACATAGGGGAATCCGATCCATGATTTACTTTTGTGTGGCACTGTATACACATCTGTGTAATTGGGATTCAGGCCTCCTCACGTGTTGTGTGGTTGCCTGGGGACACTGGCACCCCCCCATCACCTGTTGTGTTTGATATGCAGTGTGAGGCTGCCTGCTTGTGCATCTGCACCACTGCATTGGCATATCTTTAGTGTTGCATTGGCTGTATGTTGTTTGGTGGATTTCCCCTGTTGTCCCTGGGACTCCTAGGTCATCAGTCAGCACAATAATCATGGTTTGTATCTCCCATTGCTGCTATGGTATGGTATTTGTTCACCTCACATCTACAGTCTCCACAGGATATCTACATTTGTGTGTCCATTGGTGCAGATATGTGGGTCTGCATTATGATGGTCACTTCTGTCATTGTGTAATTTATAAATGTTGACAATGTCAGCCCCCATGGGTGATGTTTGTCTGCACATGGCCAAAGGTATGTCTTATTTGCACTGCACTGTTTGCCTCACCCAATCTATGTTGCTATGGGACACAAGCACTACTTTGCCACTGATCTGTTTGTTGTTGTGTGACCAGGAATCATCCATGCTGTTTGGCAGTTGCAGCTTTTTCCATGACAACACTTACCTTTTGGTCACTGTGATGATGGGGCTTTAGACCCCATTGCCACAATGTTCAATTGGGCTTCAGCTATGGACCCCACACTTACATTTTGGTCACTGTGATGATGGGGGTTCAGACCCCATTGCCACAATGTTCAATTGGGCTTCAGCTATGGACCCCACACTTACATTTTGGTCACTGTGATGATGGGGGTTTAGACCCCATTGCCACAATGTTCAAAATGTGCTTCAGCTATGGACCCCACACTTGCATTTTGGACACTGTGATGATGGGGGTTTAGACCCCATTGCCACAATGTTCAAAATGTGCTTCAGCTATGGGCCCCACACTTACCTTTTGGTCACTGTGATGACGGGGGTTTAGACCCCGTTCCCACAGTGGTCATTGTCTGCTTGCATTGTGGAGGTCACACACATTGATGTGTGACACATGGGATAGGGGGTCACATTGTATGTTCATTGTCATGTTTAGTGTTGTAGGCATTTGACACAAACTACACACGCTTGTCATGATGTTGGGGTGATGTCTTTTTCTGACATTCCTTATGTTGGAGTATGCTGGTTGTGTCATGCATTACCCGTCCTATGAGTGGGGATGGTAGTGGTGGTAGGCATCCAGGCCCCCCTGAGTAGGGGTGGTGTTAGTGGTAGGCAACCATCCCCCTATGGGTGGGGATGGTAGTAGTGACAGGCATCCAGGCCCCCATGAGTAGGGGTGGTGTTAGTGGTAGGCATCCATCCCCCTATGAGTGGGGATGGTAGTAGTGACAGGCATCCAGGCCCCCCTGAGTAGGGGTGGTGGTAGTGGTAGGCATCCAGGCCCCCCTGAGTAGGGGTGGTGGTAGTGGTAGGCATCCATCCCCCTTTGAGTGGGGATGGTAGTAGTGACAGGCATCCAGGCACACATGAGTAGGGGTGGTGTTAGTGGTAGGCATCCAGGCCCCCCTGAGTAGGGGTGGTGGTAGTGGTAGGCATCCAGGCCCCCATGAGTAGGGGTGGTGTTAGTGGTAGGCATCCATCCCCCTATGAGTGGGGATGGTAGTAGTGACAGGCATCCAGGCCCCCATGAGTAGGGGTGGTGTTAGTGGTAGGCATCCATCCCCCTATGAGTGGGGATGGAAGTAGTGACAGGCATTCAGGCCCCCCTGAGTAGGGGTGGTGGTAATGGTAGGCATCCAGGCCCCCATGAGTAGGGGTGGTGTTAGTGGTAGGCATCCATCCCCCTATGAGTGGGGATGGTAGTAGTGACAGGCATCCAGGCCCCCTGAGTAGGGGTGGTGTTAGTGGTAGGCATCCAGGCCCCCATGAGTAGGGGTGGTGTTAGTGGTAGGCATCCATCCCCCTATGAGTGGGGATGGTAGTAGTGACAGGCATCCAGGCCCCCTGAGTAGGGGTGGTGGTAGTGGTAGGCATCCAGGCCCCCATGAGTAGGGGTGGTGTTAGTGGTAGGCATCCATCCCCTATGAGTGGGGATGGTAGTAGTGACAGGCATCCAAGGCCCCCATGAGTAGGGGTGGTGTTAGTGGTAGGCATCCAGGCCCCCCTGAGTAGGGGTGGTTGTAGTGGTAGGCATCCAGGCCCCCATGAGTAGGGGTGGTGTTAGTGGTAGGCATCCATCCCCCTATGAGTGGGGATGGTAGTAGTGACAGGCATCCAGGCCCCCTGAGTAGGGGTGGTGGTAGTGGTAGGCATCCAGGCCCCCATGAGTAGGGGTGGTGTTAGTGGTGGGCATCCATCCCCCTATGAGTGGGGATGGTAGTAGTGACAGGCATCCAGGCCCCCATGAGTAGGGGTGGTGTTAGTGGTAGGCATCCAGGCCCCCCTGAGTAGGGGTGGAGGTAGTGGTAGGCATCCATCCCCCTATGAGTGGGGATGGTAGTAGTGACAGGCATCCAGGCACACATGAGTAGGGGTGGTGTTAGTGGTAGGCATCCATCCCCCTATGGGTGGGGATGGTAGTAGTGACAGGCATCCAGGCACACATGAGTAGGGGTGGTGTTAGTGGTAGGCATCCATCCCCCTATGAGTGGGGATGGTAGTAGTGACAGGCATTCAGGCCCCCATGAGTAGGGGTGGTGTTAGTGGTAGGCATCCAGGCCCCCATGAGTAGGGGTGGTGTTAGTGGTAGGAATCCATCTCCCTATGAGTGGGGATGGTAGTAGTGACAGAAATCCAGGCCCCCCTGAGTAGGGGTGGTGTTAGTGGTAGGCATCCAGGCCCCCATGAGTAGGGGTGGTGTTAGTGGTAGCATCCATCCCCCTATGAGTGGGGATGGTAGTAGTGACAGGCATCCAGGCCCCCCTGAGTAGGGGTGGTGGTAGTGGAGGCATCCAGGCCCCCATGAGTAGGGGTGGTGTTAGTGGTAGGCATCCATCCCCCTATGAGTGGGGATGGTAGTAGTGACAGACATCCAGGCCCCCCTGAGTAGGGGTGGTGGTAGTGGTAGGCATCCAGGCCCACATGAGTAGGGGTGGTGGTAGTGGTAGGCATCCAGGCCCACATGAGTAGGGGTGGTGTTAGTGGTAGGCATCTATCCCCCTATGCATGGGGATGGTAGTAGTGACAGGCATCCAGGTCCCCCTGAGTAGGGGTGGTGGTAGTGGGAGGCATCCAGGCCCCCATGAGTAGGGGTGGTGTTAGTGGTAGGCATACATCCCCCTATGAGTGGGGATGGTAGTAGTGGCAGGCATCCCAGCCCCCATGAGTAGGGGTGGTGTTAGTGGTAGGCATCCAGGCCCCCATGAGTAGGGGTGGTGTTAGTGGTAGGCATCCATCCCCCTATGAGTGGGGATGGTAGTAGTGACAGGCATCCAGGCCCCCCTGAGTAGGGGTGGTGTTAGTGGTAGGAATCCATCCCCCTATGAGTGGGGATGGTAGTAGTGACAGGCATCCAGGCCCCCTGAGTAGGGGTGGTGGTAGGCATCCAGGCCCCCATGATTAGGGGTGGTGTTAGTGGTAGGCATCCATCCCCCATGAGTAGGGGTGGTGTTAGTGGTAGGCATCCATCCCCCTATGAGTGGGGATGGTAGTAGTGACAGGCATCCAGGCCCCCATGAGTAGGGGTGGTGTTAGTGGTAGGCATCCAGGCCCCCTGAGTAGGGGTGGTGGTAGTGGTAGGCATCCAGGCCCCCATGAGTAGGGGTGGTGTTAGTGGTAGGCATCCATCCCCCTATGAGTGGGGATGGTAGTAGTGACAGGCATCCAGCCCCCTGAGTAGGGGTGGTGGTAGTGGTAGGCATCCAGGCCCCCATGAGTAGGGGTGGTGTTAGTGGTAGGCATCCATCCCCCTATGAGTGGGGATGGTAGTAGTGACAGGCATCCAGGCCCCCATGAGTAGGGGTGGTGTTAGTGGTAGGCATCCAGGCCCCCCTGAGTAGGGGTGGTGGTAGTGGTAGGCATCCATCCCCCTATGAGTGGGGATGGTAGTAGTGACAGGCATCCAGGCACACATGAGTAGGGGTGGTGTTAGTGGTAGGCATCCATCCCACTATGGGTGGGGATGGTAGTAGTGACAGGCATCCAGGCACACATGAGTAGGGGTGGTGTTAGTGGTAGGCATCCATCCCCCTATGAGTGGGATGGTAGTAGTGACAGGCATCCAGGCCCCCAGGAGTAGGGGTGGTGTTAGTGGTCGGCATCCAGGCCCGTATGAGTAGGGGTGGTGTTAGTGGTAGGCATCCATCCCCCTATGAGTGGGGATGGTAGTAGTGACAGGCATCCAGGCCCCCCTGAGTAGGGGTGGTGTTAGTGGTAGGCATCCAGGCCCCCATGAGTAGGGGTGGTGTTAGTGGTAGGCATCCATCCCCTATGAGTGGGGATGGTAGTAGTGACAGGCATCCAGGCCCCCTGAGTAGGGGTGGTGGTAGTGGTAGGCATCCAGGCCCCCATGAGTAGGGGTGGTGTTAGTGGTAGGCATCCATCCCCCTATGAGTGGGGATGGTAGTAGTGACAGGCATCCAGGCCCCCTGAGTAGGGGTGGTGGTAGTGGTAGGCATCCAGGCCCACATGAGTAGGTGTGGTGTTAGTGGTAGGCATCCATTCCCCACTGAGTGGGGATGGCAGTAGTGACAGGCATCCAGGCCCCCATGAGTAGGGGTGGTGTTAGTGGTAGGCATCCAGGCCCCCCTGAGAAGGGGTGGTGGTAGTGGTAGGCATCCATCCCCCTATCGGTGGGGTTGGTAGTAGTGACAGGCATCCAGGCACACATGAATAGGGGTGGTGTTAGTGGTAGGCATCCAGGCCCCCATGAGTAGGGGTGGTGTTAGTGGTAGGCATCCATCCCCCTGTGAGTGGGGATGGTAGTAGTGACAGGCATCCAGGCCCCCCTGAGTAGGGGTGGTGGTAGTGGTAGGCATCC
The DNA here is from genome assembly GCA_963921515.1 of Calotriton arnoldi. NCBI lineage: Eukaryota > Metazoa > Chordata > Amphibia > Caudata > Salamandridae > Calotriton > Calotriton arnoldi. The sequence goes on from CAWUFW010005241.1 coordinate 531,901, forward strand.
AGGCCCCCATGAGTAGGGGTGGTGGTAGTGGTAGGCATCCATCCCCCTATGGGTGGGAATGGTAGTAGTGACAGGCATCAAGGCCCCCATGAGGAGGGGTGGTGTTAGTGGTAGGCATCCAGGCCACCCTGAGTAGGGGTGGTGGTAGTGGTAGGCATCCACCCCCCTATGGGTGGGGATGGTAGTAGTGACAGGCATCCAGGCCCCCATGAGTAGGGGTGGTGTTAGTGGTAGGCATCCAGGCCCCCCTGAGTAGGGGTGGTGGTAGTGGTAGGCATCCAGGCCTCCATGAGAAGGGGTGGTGTTAGTGGTAGGCATCCATCCCCCTATGAGTGGGGATGGTAGTAGTGACAGGCATCCAGGCCCCCCTGAGTAGGGGTGGTGGTTGTGGTAGGCATCCAGGCCCCCATGAGTAGGGGTGGTGTTAGTGGTAGGCATCCATCCCCCTATGAGTGGGGATGGTAGTAGTGACAGGCATCCAGGCACACATGAGTAGGGGTGGTGTTAGTGGTAGGCATCCATCCCCCTATGGGTGGGGATGGTAGTAGTGACAGGCATCCAGGCACACATGAGTAGGGGTGGTGTTAGTGGTAGGCATCCATCCCCCTATGAGTGGGATGGTAGTAGTGACAGGCATCCAGGCCCCCATGAGTAGGGGTGGTGTTAGTGGTCGGCATCCAGGCCCGCATGAGTAGGGATGGTGTTAGTGGTAGGCATCCATCCCCCTATGAGTGGGGATGGTAGTAGTGACAGGCATCCAGGCCCCCCTGAGTAGGGGTAGTGTTAGTGGTAGGCATCCAGTCCCCCATGAGTAGGGGTGGTGTTAGTGGTAGGCATCCATCCCCCTATGAGTGGGGATGGTAGTAGTGACAGGCATCGATGCCCCCCTGAGTAGGGGTGGTGGTAGTGGTAGGCATCCAGGCCCACATGAGTAGGGGTGGTGTTAGTGGTAGGCATCCATCCCCCTATGAGTGGGGATGGTAGTAGTGACAGGCATCCAGCCCCCCTGAGTAGGGGTGGTGGTAGTGGTAGGCATCCAGGCCCCCATGAGTAGGGGTGGTGTTAGTGTTAGGCATCCATCCCCCTATGAGTGGGGATGGTAGTAGTGACAGGCATCCAGGCTCCCATGAGTAGGGGTGGTGTTAGTGGTAGGCATCCAGGCCCCCTGAGTAGGGGTGGTGGTAGTGGTAGGCATCCATCCCCTATGAGTGGGGATGGTAGTAGTGACAGGCATCCAGGCACACATGAGTAGGGGTGGTGTTAGTGGTAGGCATCCATCCCCTATGGGTGGGGATGGTAGTAGTGACAGGCATCCAGGCACACATGAGTAGGGGTGGTGTTAGTGGTAGGCATCCATCCCCTATGAGTGGGATGGTAGTAGTGACAGGCATCCAGGCCCCCATGAGTAGGGGTGGTGTTAGTGGTCGGCATCCAGGCCCGCATGAGTAGGGGTGGTGTTAGTGGTAGGCATCCATCCCCCTATGAGTGGGGATGGTAGTAGTGACAGGCATCCAGGCCCCCCTGAGTAGGGGTGGTGTTAGTGGTAGGCATCCAGGCCCCCATGAGTAGGGGTGGTGTTAGTGGTAGGCATCCATCCCCCTATGAGTGGGGATGGTAGTAGTGACAGGCATCCAGGCCCCCCTGAGTAGGGGTGGTGGTAGTGGTAGGCATCCAGGCCCCCATGAGTAGTGGTGGTGTTAGTGGTAGGCATCCATCCCCCTATGAGTAGGGATGGTAGTAGTGACAGGCATCCAGGCCCCCCTGAGTAGGGGTGGTGGTAGAGGTAGGCATCCAGGCCCACATGAGTAGGGGTGGTGTTAGTGGTAGGCATCCATTCCCCACTGAGTGGGGATGGCAGTAGTGACAGGCATCCAGGTTCCATGAGTAGGGGTGGTGTTAGTGGTAGGCATCCAGGCCCCCCTGAGTAAGGGTGGTGGTAGTGTTAGGCATCCATCCCCCTATGGGTGGGGTTGGTAGTAGTGACAGGCATCCAGGCACACATGAGTAGGGGTGGTGTTAGTGGTAGGCATCCAGGCCCCCATGAGTAGGGGTGGTGTTAGTGGTAGGCATCCATCCCCCTGTGAGTGGGGATGGTAGTAGTGACGGGCATCCAGGCCCCCCTGAGTAGGGGTGGTGGTAGTGTTAGGCATCCAGGCCCCCATGAGTAGGGGTGGTGGTAGTGGTAGGCATCCATCCCCCTATGGGTGGGGATAGTAGTAGTGACAGGCATCCAGGCCCCCATGAGTAGGGGTGGTGTTAGAGGTAGGCATCCAGGCCCCCCTGAGTAGGGGTGGTGGTAGTGGTAGGCATCCAGGCCCCCATGAGAAGGGGTGGTGTTAGTGGTAGGCATCCATCCCCCTATGAGTGGGGATGGTAGTAGTGACAGGCATCCAGGCCCCCCTGAGTAGGGGTGGTGGTTGTGGTAGGCATCCAGGCCCCCATGAGTAGGGGTGGTGTTAGTGGTAGGCATCCATCCCCCTATGAGTGGTGATGGTAGTAGTGACAGGCATCTTGGCCCCCCTGAGTAGGGGTGGTGTTCGTGGTAGGCATCCATCCCCCTATGAGTGGGAATGGTAGTAGTGACAGGCATCCAGGCCCCCCTGAGTAGGGGTGGTGGTAGTGGTAGGCATCCATCCCCCTATGGGTGTGTATGGCATAGGTGATAGCCATCCCGCCCCTATGGTTCTGCTGTTGCTAGTGTACGTCATTTCTGCATCCCTATGTGTGTGTGACATATGTCGGGTACGTGTCGTTTGTTTGTGTTGTGGTTGTTTGACTTACCGTCTGCGCCGTACGCGTCCGTACCGGTCCCGGTCCCGGTAATAGATGTAGAGTATTGGTAGGACCTGCGCGATGGGATTCATGGTTGGATCGTCTCATTCGGGTTTCTCGTGGCTTCGACTCATACTCGTCGCTGGCTTGTTCGTCTCGTCGCCGTGGATCGTCTTGTGGCGCGAATCGGAGCTTATGTACAGCTCTCCCGGATGCTCTGACGTGCCAGACGTAGCGACGGGTTCGGCGCGTACGGAAGGCGCATCGTACTAGTCCGGCCGGAAGGTGCTGTGTATTTGCTTCCGTGCGACTCGATTCGGCGTTTACGATTCCGGCTCGGGCGGGGAACAGGAGCTGGAATGGGTAAGTACGGCTCGCTCGGAATCTGTGCTATTATGCGCATCGTACTTGCTCGTTCAGACGACTGTTCGAATCGGTCGGGAAACACGCGTTCGGCTTGGTTTTTTTCCAGACGAATACTGTTAGGTGCGTTTCCGGCCGAGATCGGAATCGACCCCATAGTCTTATCCATCAATCAGCCCTTTTCCATGTAAAAAGCACTGACACCTCTTACACTGAATGGATGGGATGCAGAGCAGCCCCTGCTCCCCTTTTTCCCATTTTTCTGGTTCTTTAATATAAAACAAATGCAAGAACCCTGATCCTGGCCCACTCCACCGCTACCCTGTCATGCTCCTCCACTCTCTTAACCCCTGCTGCCACTTGCCACACTGCTGCTGCTCTGCACCACACTACGCAGAAGGAGCCTCAAACTGCACCTCATGCCGCTTCACCTGCACACCACACCTTTTGCTCCAACACCCACCACAACCACTCCAACACCCAACACCCCACACATTCAAGCACTGTTGAAGCAACACACAAACAACATACACTCACCATCCCATTCCTTGATATTGTGCATGCTCCTCAACAACCAGTCACTCAGCAAACATACCACATAGATCTGGGACCAGCTGGATGACACTTTCCTCGACTTTCTCTGCCCACCGAAACATGACTGACCACAACATCAACACTGGACGTTACCATAGCCATCCCTACTTGATGCAAGATCATAAGAAAAGACCACCAACACAGACTTGGAGGAAGAATCACCATCATCTTTAAAGACACCATCAGCTGTACCACCACCACAGAAACCAGAATCAACTGCATGGACCACATCACAGCCAACTTCATCCTTGCCGGAAGTTTGTTCTACCAACCACCAGAACCCTGGTACAATTTTGTCAAGAACATTGCAGACTTCATTGCTAGTCATCAACTCCAGTGTTTTCACCCAGGAGCACTGTTCCCTATAAGGTGCGCGCGTGCGCGCCTGTGCACCGAAGTCACCACAAGCGAGCAGTACCCCGTTTTTCGCACGCACATACCACACAAAGCACATCCTGAGACCGTTCGCGCCGCCGCTTTTAAAATGCGAGCGGCACGAAAAGGGTCATTTCAAGTGGCTCCTGCACTTGCTGCATTCCTTTTCCTAATAGTGCCCGGCTGCGGGCTGATTGTTGGCCTTTGAGATAGTATTAATGTTAATTGCAGCGCACACAGGCACTGCAATTAACATGAATACTATCTCAAAGGCCAGCAATCAGCACCGCAAACGTGCACTATTAGGAAAAGGAATGCAGCACATAATTCTTTCAGGAACTGAGCACTCCATTTGACAGGAAATCTCAAACTGGACAGCAGAATTTGGCTTCGTAGGGCAAGTCACAGGTTCCAAAAGCAAAAGTCAACAGAAGAAAACACATTTTCCGCAGTACAGAATGCAATATCCCTGGAATTGAAATTCAGGAGAGGAGCTAGTGCTAGGAAAGCGAGGGTACAACCACTAACCTTGTGCTGTAATATTGTCAGATCGACGTAGTTCCCAACAACCATATTCCAACACATTTGCATAGAAACAAGCACAATTGGACTGTGGAGAGAAAAGGGAACTTAGCAGTTCTCTATGCTGGAACAGTATGACGTAGACCTGAGTCATGACTGGAACATTGGGTTGTGGTGTGAGTCTGATAGTGTACCTGAGGCGTATCACATATCCACAGGGGATCACCTCTGTACTACAGTGAAATAAGGAAGGCACTAAAGCACAAATGGCCTGCTCACTACAGATGTCACTAAGAATATCCACCTTGTGGCTGTCAGTATGTCATTATTGGTTCAGGCTTTACTCCTCACTCTCAGGGGTTGAAGTTCTAGGGACACAATCACTATTTGAGTATAAATACTAAGATGCATAATTATGGCAGTACAAGTATTCATAGTAATTGGCATTCCCGCAATAGATCTGCCCTATGTATACAAATAACATTGATATCATGACGGGGTGGCTGACTTATACACTGATGCCTAATTATGGCACTCTCTGATAGTGTGATGGTTTACCTGTTCACCATTGTCTGGTTACAGCACTTCTGTTTGTGCAGTAGTTAATTTGTCTAACGACCAGCGGGCGACAATGTTCAAAGAATTTCCAAAGACTCTGTTCAGTTTACTACAGGTCTCTTTATTATCTATATTATCCAAACAGTGTACATGTGTATATAGAACAACAAATTAATTAATTAGTAACTATGTTTGTTTTTGCACTTGTTAAAAAGTAGGCAAAGAAAGTTGGCAAACCACCAGCATGGTTCACAATTGAATTGTGCCCAAAATAGCTACCATTCTCTCACAGTAGTTGAAGCTGCAGTAGAGCACCTCCTTTTGAGGCCAAGATGCAGAAGAGCCAGAGTTTGTGGATTTTCAGAAAGTGGAAGATCAAAGGAAAGTCTGGATGAAAACCAGCTGCCTACAACTAAACACCAACAAAACAGAAGTACTCATCATGGGCCCAAACCCTGATGCCTGGAGCGACACCTGGTGGCCCCCCGCCCTCGGAAACCCGCCAAACCCCACGGACCACGCACGCAACCTGGGAATCATCCTGGACTCCGAGCTCAAAATGGACCGCCAGATCAACTCTGTCTCGTCTTCCTGCTTCCACACCCTCCGCCTCCTTCGTAAGACCTTCAAATGGATCCCCCTCGAACACTGAAAGACCGTCACTCACACCCTGGTCACCAGCAGACTCGACTACGGCAACGCACTCTACGCCGGAATAAACAAAAACCTCACCCGCAAGCTACAGAACATCCAGAACGCCGCCGCAAGACTGGTCCTCAACCTGCCAAAACACTGCCACATCTCCCAGCACCTGCGCACACTCCACTGGCTCCCTGTCGAGGTGAGAATCACCTTCAAGATGCTCACCCACGCACACAAGGCCCTCCACGGCACCGGACCAGCATACCTGAACAGCCGACTCAAATTCCACGCACCCCAAAGGACCCTATGATCAGCCCAGCTCTCCTACGCCGTGGTCCCCCGCACCAGAAAGACCAGATCGGGAGGCCGCTCCTTCTCCTTCCTCGCGGCCAAAGCATGGAACGCCCTTCCACTCCACCTCAGACAGACAACATCGCTCCCCATCTTCGCAAGAAACCTCAAAACCTGGCTCTTCGACAGACCCCCTCCTTGATGGATGGAACCTGCAACCCCCCCCCCCCACCCCTAGCGCCTTGAGACCCTTACGGGTGAGTAGTCGCGCTTTAACAAACCCCTGATTGATTGATTGAAAGTCTTTACTTGCTAGGGAAGAGTAGGCAAAGCAAGTTGGCAAAGCCTGGTTTATATATGAATTGTGCCCCAAATAGCTACCACTATCTTGCAGTAGTTGAAATCCCACAGCCAACACAACTGGACACTGCCAGACCTTACATCTGACTCACCAAGGTAAAGGAAGATGTTCTCTGCCATATCATTTCATATGTTAACCAAGATATAAAAACATTCTACTTTGTAAAAAAAAATTAAAAGACAAAGCGAAGAAAATATGTGATGATACCAAAAGAGTATGGACAGATAGTACAAATTGCTGCAAGATATATTTTATGATTTTTGCCTTTTAATAGCTGGTGTTAGTTTCGGTCCAGTAAATGGCACATTTTAAATCAGTTTTTAAAAAAACAGTTTTTAGCCTTGTAGAGATTGAAACTTATTACACACAGCTTATATGCTTCTGGAGGAAGAACTTAACCTACTGAACTATATTTCAGGATTACAACTTGTGACTACAAGGTGACTATGGTGCTTCTTAAACAAACTTATGAACCTCAACCCACTGAGCCATTTTTTCCAGAGGTCAATCAGTGATCTGTGAGTTGCATGAGGTGCACTGATGAACACAAATTAAACACCTAAGTTATTTCCTGAGTTTTAAAAATAGCGATCAGAACGTCTTTGACATATATGTGTAGCAGATGCATTTTCCACCTGAGCTATTTTTCCATTATTAAATCCTGAGTAGTGCAGACTCAACGTAAATCTCTACAGCAGGTGCATTAACCCCTTTTTCTATTTAGCCAGCAGATACTCTTGGACAGCAGATACAGCTAAGATTAAGCTAAGACAGCTCACTGAGTTGGTATTTCTGCTGGGCTAACCCGAGAGCTTCCCGAGAGCTACCAGAAGATCACAGGTTTGAATCTTGCTGTGGCCAGCTCAGCTTATCATCTGAGTTGAATAAAATCAGTGCCACTGAGTTGAATAACGATGATAAAACTTATTAACATTGTGAGCGAGCTGTAGGACTGTGGTAGCAAGTGGCATTTAAACTAAATAGGTCTTTGTGTGATTTTTTTTAACAATCTGTGTCTGTATTGCGTGTGAAATGGTTTGCTGCAGTCAAGCATGTGATTTTCACATTGGCAAGGCCCGAAGACAAGATTTTGCTTGAAACAAAATGGTAGCCCTTCAGTCTGTGCTAACAGAAGAAAATGTTCTCTGTAAAGTGTACTGTTACACTTTGGAGCCAAATGAACAAAAAGCATCAATATCGTAAAGGTAACTTTGAGAGCGGCATTCTCTAGCCAAAAAGCAGAGTACTTTCCAAATGCAATTACAAAAGTAACCTGTTTTAGTATAGAAAATCCTGCCTCAATGGGAGGGGTGCAAGATATTATGCCATGGAAGAAGATATCTACCGAGATCAAAACCATCCTCACCATGGTGTCAATTAACTTTTCAATTTGTAGAGTTTTTACAAATTTTATAATTATTCAGCCGGGCTAAGGCCTTTGGATATAAAGTTTTATTTAAACAGAAAGGGAAGGGGAAAGTAAGGGAGAGAGGACAGTGAGAATTGATGTGCTCATGGTAAAGTGATTAAAATCCACCCCCAAATTCATAACTACTTCACACACAGGCGCTGCAATTAACATGAATACTATCTCAAAGGCCGAAAATCAGCCACGCACTATTAGGAAAAGGAATGCAGCAAATTTGAAGCACAACCTGTGCTTCATAGCTGCTAAGGTTTCAGATTGCCATGCGTGACATTACTTTCAGGTGTTCGGATAGGAATTGTTGAGTTTTTGGCTATGGGCTGACGTGGGACTCAGACATTCTATGTCTGACATACCACAAAGGGGTGCAAAACGATTTTGCAAGGTGAGGGTGGCAATAGAGCTGTTGGATTAATTTCAGGCTAGAAGTAAGCTTGGTGCTTCCCTTGACTGGGGGGTTGACGAAGCAGAATGTTGGTAGAAGAAACCCATGGGAGAGGCATACATCTCATCTCATTGGATCTATAGGTAGTCTAAACGATGTAACAGAGTTTAACATCCCGGGTTTTTTAAAAATGACCACTACACACTACCACTAAGCAAAAGTTTGGAGTGATATTTGGCGCTGCACCCACACACACGGTCTGGTTCCCGGCGCACATAGCCTTGGTTTCAGTGCACAGAGGCCTTACACTGCCGCACACAGAGGAAATAAATTAGAGGGAACATTGCCCAGGAGATCTGATCCAGCTGCACTCCTCGAAAGACTCTGAAATCTCAGACTCACCCAACACGTCTAAGCCCCAATCCTGGACCCTGTTTTTATCTCATTCAATGCCTTCATGCCATCATCAATTCCACCACAGAAGAACCATTGCAACAGGCCCAGTTTGTCGAAGGTGGGACAACATATCAGGGGTGGCTTGACCTGCTGCGTCTACAAAAACCAACTAGGGCACACAAGCCACCTATCCAGCAACATCAACAACTTTAAACAATGGATCATCACTGGCGCTAATACTCTGGCCCCTCGAAAAAGAAGCCAATCAGCAAAAAACAAGCATAATACGGGCCAAATGGTACACAGAAAAACTCAGAATGGCCAAACAATAGTGTAAGTAACTAGAACAAAGATGGAGAGCGAGCCAAAAATAAATGAACAAGAACACATTCAAATCCATCCAAGCAGGCTACCCCCAGCAAATACAGGAAACCAAGAAGAAGGCCCTAGCTGCGGGCACAGCTGTAACAGCAGCAAATACATGTTTGCAGTCATCAAGGATTTCACCATATCAGCAACAACAGCCAGGACATCACCCCAACCCACGAACTGAGCAACAACCTTTCAGACTTTTTCTGCAGCAAAATCATATACAATATACAGCATTTTCGAACCTCAACCAGACCTCAACATCCTTGTAAGAAGTCTCTTGGTATAGGAAAAAGGCAACACCCTGACCACCTGGAATTCCATCACACAGCGGAAACCGCAGCAATTATGATCATCCACTCCAGGGCCCCTTCAGACCCTTGCCCCCACCCAGCCTACCACAAAGGTTCAACCACATCAGTGAAGCTCTTACTCTTATCCTCAACATCTCCATCGACACAGCCACTTTCCCAAAAGCTTGGAAGCAAATAGCTATCCATTCTTCCTGAAAAACCCTTCATCAGACCCAGCCAAGTTTGCAAACTGCCAACTGATCTCTCCCCTACCATACCCAGCCAAGGTCCTTAGAAAAAGACATCAACAGATGCCTTGCCAGTACAGAGACTCCCTTCATCGCAGCAACAGATGACATCCAGGTAATACACAATTGAGGAGAAACAGCAGCCCTCATCCTATTTGACCCCTCTGCAGCTGTCAACTTAGACTCACATGCCATTCTGATGCATGAGGCCGGCATCCAAGGACCCACCCTCCTTTGGATCTGCATCTTTTTCATTGGAAGAACCAGTCAATATGCTGCTATACATTTTATAAGCCTGGGAGCTCATTTGCGGAATCCCGCAGAGTTCCTTGCTCAGCCCGATCCTCTTCAACATCGACATGACCCTGGTGGTAGATGTCATCTGTGCCCATTACATCGACATACTCCTATATTCCAATTGCACGCAACTGATACTGTCCCTCCCGGACTTAATACCCAGCACCAGAAGCAATTTCAACTCCTGTATGACCGAAGTGGCCAACTGGATTGAGTCCAACTGTTTTACCATGAAGCTGCATGTAAAACGAGGAGACTATTTATCCTAATTTCTGTGAAAACAGATTCCAAAATATAATATGGGACACAAATGTAATGTGATGCCTCACCATGGGACTTCACCTGTTGGCCTACATACTTCAGACCCACTCCCACCCCTAGCCCACAAGCAATAAACTTCAGGATCATTATTGACAGCAAGCTGGATATGCTTGCCAGGTCAACGACATTGCCAAATCCTTCTTCCACACACTGAGGAATCTGAAACAGATATTCAAGTGGCTGACAGACAGCATCAGGAAGACCATTACCTGTGTTCTCATCGCCAGCAGACTGGGTTATGGAAATACCCTCTATGCTGGAATCACCAACCAACTGACAAAAAGAGTATGTCCAGAATACAACAGCCAGGCTGGTCTTCAACCTCCTAAGCCAGACACACGTCACTGCACACTTAAGGGCACTCCACTGACTCCATATATATAAGCATGCACAGTTCAAGCTTCTCACCCACACATATAAAGCACTAGACAATACAGGTCCAGTCTACTTGAATAGCCATGTGCAGTTCCACCACCCCTCTAGAAAACTCCGCTCAACCGAACTCTCCATAGCATAAGACGCATACACAAAAGCAGATCAGGAAATTGTGCTTTCTCATATATCACTTCCAAAGCATGAATGACCTTCCACACCACATCAGAGCCTCTTCACCTCTTCTTGAACTTATCAAGAAGCTGAAGACCTCGCTCTGAGAGTAAGGCCCCCCTCGAGGCTAGCCTCACTCACTTGTGCTATAAAAAATGCACATAACATGTTATACAATAACTAAGAGCACGCCTGTATTTTCTTTAACCCTATAAGTGTGGCCGTCTGCCATTAGCCGACTGCTGCACTACCTCCTCAATGCATCTGTCAGCCTTTGGCTGACACGGGGTAGGTACTTGAAGGCCCCACTGACGGAGTTCTTTATTTTCTTTTACATCATGCTGATCAGTAAGAGCTTCCCGAGCAGGCTGATTGTTTATTTGTTTTCCTGCAATGATGATCAGTGTACAGGGTGCACTGACATCATTACAGGAAAGTGAAAGTCAAAGTAAAACAAGCTGATGGGCTTGCTTTACTTTCACTGAATCAGTGCTTGGGGGCATATCTCAGCCGTCCCATCACTTATTCATCCTAAGACGTATAGGGGAGATTCTCCTCTTTCTAATGCTACCTCTGCCTTGTGGATCCCTGTTTGGGGATTGCCACTTTCCACCAGGGATGGGGGAAGCAGGGCCTTAGGCAAGGGCTTGTGTGCCCCAGCACATGTAATTGCCTCCATTCTTCTGCCTCCTCTGGGAGGAGGATGGGGTAATTACCCCCTATCTGCCCTCAGTGGGACAGAAAGTCCATTAGACACCGGGAAAGATTTTTTTTAAATATAGGGGTGGGGGCACTACGGGCATGGCCAAGCCCCCACTCCAAATAAATAGGGCATCAGTCTTTTTGCCTCCTGGGGGCCAGATGGCAACAATTACCCAGCCCGCTAAATTCAAGGGAAAGTGTTTTCTTCAAACATATAGGAGTGAGGGCTGCCCATCATGGGCATGGCCATGCCCTCACCCCAGTTAAATGGGGCAACTTTTTTCAGCTCCCCTTTGGGGGGCAAATGGGGGTAATTAACACTGATCAGCCTCCCCGAAGGGGGCAGAAAGCCCACTAGACACCAGGAAAAGGTTTTCTTAAATATAGGGGTCGGGCTGCCTATCATGGGCATGGCCATGCTCAGATGCCAATTAAATGGGGCATCAAACTTTTTATCCTCCTGGGGGGCAGTTGGAGGTAATTAACACTGATGTGCCCACCGATGGGGGCAGAATGCTGACTAGACACCGGAAAAAGCTTTTTTTTTAAATGGGGTGGGGGCTGTGCACCATGGGCATGGCCATGCCCCCACCCCAACTAAATGGGGCATCCGTCTCTCTGCCACCCCTGGGGGGTGGTTGGAGGTATTACCTCTGATGTGCACCCAGGGGTGCAGAAATCGCACTAGACTCCTGGGAAAGCACTGTTTTTTTACAAAATATAGGTTTGAGGGCAGCCCACCATGGACATGGCCATGTCCCCATCCCAATTTAATGGGGTGTCAGTCGTTCTGTGCCCCTGGGGGCCAGATGGTGGTAATTACCCCAGATCTGATCCCCAGGTGTGTAGAAATCCCACTAGATGCCAGGAAAAGTTTTTTTCTTAAAATATAGTAGCGGGGGCTGCCCACCATGGGCATGGCCATACCCTCAACCCAGCTAAATGGGATGGATCAAAAGGAATGGATCAAACCAGGGTCAAAGGGAGCCCCTTCACAAGGGCTTGCATTGCCCTTGGTCTGATTCATTTCTGTCCCCAGTACTAGGCCCAGCCGCATAAGAAGTGCAGCATTTTTATTGGCTCAAGTAGGGCAACACTAGGTGGTAGGTACTTTGTGGATTCCTGTGAATTCTGGAAGTTTCCATCACAAAAATTGAGGGCAAATACATAATTTCCAGAAAAGTTTGAGGTTTGCGGGGCATTGTTGGTATGGGATCCACCAATATCCTAGGTTGCCTGAGGTTCATAGGTTTGCATCAGTGGCACCACAGCAGAGTCCCAAATACTGCAGCTACGCCAATTGCTTTTCTAGAAATGTATCGCTGTAGAGCCTTTGTGTCATGGTCTTATAGGCCACCAACACATGTGGGGTATCGTTCTTATCGGGGGACATGTGGGAACTCAGGATAGTAGGAAAGTTGTGGCTCCCTGAAGATTCCAGAACTTTCTGTCACGAAAATGTGAGGAAAATGTGTGTTTTAACCAAAGTTTGACATTTGCAATGGCTTCTGTATAAAATTATCTATTGAAAGCCATGCAAATCATACACCCCTTGACTCCCCTAGTTGTCTAGTGTTAAGAAATGTGTAGGTTTGCTAGGCATCCTTAGGTGTCAGCTGAGCTAGGGCCTAAATTCCATAGCTCCCCACTTTGCAAAAAAAGAGTCAAATTCGAGTGGAAAAATGGGATGTATCCATGTTGCGCTTTGGGATGTTTTATTTTGGGGTACTAGGCCTACCCACACAAGTGAGGTACCATTTTTATTGGGAGACTTAGGGGACTACTGGGTGGAAGGAAGTTTGTGGCTTCCTGCAGATTCCAGAACTTTCTATCAAAGAAATGTGATGAAGCTGTGTTTTTGTAGCTAAAGTTTAGGCTTGTAAGGAATTCTGGATAAAAACATCTGGTGACAGCCACACAAGTCACCCCACTTTGGATCGCTTCAGGTGTCTAGTTTTCAAAAATGTGCAAGTGCGCTAGGTTTCTCTAGGTGCCGGCTCAGCTAGGGACCAAAATCCTCAGCTACTCACAGTAAATGAGGTACAGTGTTGAGTGTAAAAATTTGATGTATCCAAGTTGTGTTTTGGGCCGTTTCCTGTCGCAGGCACTAGGTGTACCCACCCAAGTGAGGTACCATTTTTTGGGGGGACTTAGAGGAAGGCTGGGTGGAAGGAAGTTTCTGGCTGCCTACAGATTCTAAAACTTTTCATCACAGAAATGTGAGGGAAATTTAAAGGTTTGAGGTTTGCAAGGGATTCAGGGTAAAATAAACCTGGCAAGAGCCACGCAAGTTACCCTATCTTGCATCCCCCAGGTGTCTAGTTTTGGAAAATATGCATGTTTTCTAGGTTTCCCTAGGTGGCGACTGAGCTTGCACCCAAAAGTCCACAGGTACCCACATTTGAAAGAACGGGTCAATTTTCAGTGAAAAAAATGTGTTGTATCCATGTTGCACTTTTGGGTGTTTCCTGTCAAGGGCACTAGGCCTACCGACACAAGTGAGGTACCATTTTTATCGGAAGACATGTGGAAGTATAGAATAGTAGAATATTTGGTTTTACCAATTGGATTTTACAGCATTTGTGCCTTCTAATGTAAGCCAGTTAGTAAGAAAGAATGCATTTTGAAAAAAATACCCTCAAATTCATATGCTAGTAGTAGTATCCACAAGTTCAGATATGTACAAATAAACACTGCTCCTAAACTCTATATTGTGTGCCTATTTGAGAAATGTATAGGTTTCCTTGATACTCATTTTTCACTCTATTTTTTTAACCATTTGAATTAAACTATGGGGCCTATTAGCAAGACTGGCGATAAAATCTAACCTGGGCTTCTATTGGAATTCCATAACGCATATTAGCAAGCCCATTATCGCCGTTTTAGCGGCAGTTTCCTGCTGCTAAAACGGCGATAATTTTATCGCCAGTCTTGCTAATATGCCCCTATATTCAGTACACAATGATTACCATTGTATGGTGCAGCTCAGTTTTTTGCTCTGGGTACCGTGGGTTCTTGAAAACCTACAAATCATATTATATCTCCAACTATAAGGGTCTAGAAGACATAATGGTATATTGCTTTTGTAAATAAGCCATTGTGACAAAATGTTACAGATGAAAACGTTGTCGCATATAGCTGTTTTTTCCTACTCATTTTCAATATGTCTTTATTTTGATTTCTGTGAGAAAACCTTGATGGATCAACATATTGTCATGAGGTCAGGATAGGCCTGGTAAGGAACACCACCATTTACATGCTCATGTTTCTTAAGGAGACCGCAAAAGAGGAAAGGAATACCTCACGTTGTCCCTGGCCCAACAAACGCACGCAGCACTTTAGTCCCGGTCCCTGGAGGGGCTTTGAAAAGTCGGCGGCGGTCCCGCAGCGCGGGAGACCGCAAAAGAGGAAAGGAATACCTCACGTTGTCCCTGGCCCAACAAACGCACGCAGCACTTTAGTCCCGGTCCCTGGAGGGGCTTTGAAAGTCGGCGGCGGTCCCGCAGCGCGGGAGACCGCAAAAGAGGAAAGGAATACCTCACGTTGTCCCTGGCCCAACAAACGCACGCAGCACTTTAGTCCCGGTCCCTGGAGGGGCTTTGAAAAGTCGGCGGCGGTCCCGCAGCGCGGAGACCGCAAAAGAGGAAAGGAATACCTCACGTTGTCCCTGGCCCAACAAACGCATGCAGCACTTTAGTCCCGGTCCCTGGAGGGGCTTTGAAAAGTCGGCGGCGGTCCCGCAGCGCGGGAGACCGCAAAAGAGGAAAGGAATACCTCACGTTGTCCCTGGCCCAACAAACGCACGCAGCACTTTAGTCCCGGTCCCTGGAGGGGCTTTCAAAAGTCGGCGGCGGTCCCGCAGCGCGGGACGCGCGCGGGGGCGTGCCTGGGCGAAGACCGGGCCAAGACGGGCCCGTCTTAGCCCGTCATAGACTGTCAGAGGCCGGGCTGGGCCACAGCTCTTTCATTTATGTATCAAGGTACTGTGATTCGATGCTAACTGTGACGAAGAAGATATTTGAATAGGGATACTGTAGATACTTGTCTTTGACTTTGACTTTTCCATTACGTATCTGGCAGGAAACAATCATGTGGGGCATAAGGCGCTCTGAGTAGTATTGTTAATAGATATCTTTACTTTCTGTGTTTGCTAAACCTTGGGTGCTGTATCCTATTTTTGGTACATATTTATTCTTTCTCCCTTGTGTCTTTACTGTGATATAGATAGTATGGGGAAGAGAAAAATGGCGAGCATTAAGAATAACAAGATAGTTAAACCAGGGGAGCATTCCCGTCAATCCTTACTTAGTTATTTAACTGGAGCCGTGGGCGCCATAGAACGGCAGATCACAACGGTTGAAGAGGCTTTAAAACCTGGAGTGGATGAGGGTGCCTTAGTGGAAGTTAGTTCTCATCAACTTGAGTCTCAGAAAAGTATATTGGGCACAAATGGTTGTGTGGTGAATATTTCGGACCATTTGTCAGGTAGCGAGCAGGAGTACGACGTGCAACAACAACACCGAATAAGCGCGCCAGGAACCCTGATAATTGCCCTTGTACTTCTGAGGAACTATGTCCTCTGATTGAGAGGTCTTCCCCTAAGGTTCGTAAAAGGGCTCCTAAAAAGGTAAAGTCCACATCAGCTAATAAAACTGAAAATTGGGAAAAATCATTAATTAGCTCCAATATGCGCACACAGAGTGAGGTTGGAAAACTAAAAATAAAACTGGATGATCTGAATTTGCTAATTAGAGAGAGCCTAAGCAGTTTGACATCTAGAATAGACACTATGGAGGCAATTTTATCTAAATGTTTGGATAAATTTCAGCCTCTAGTGCCTGAGGTTATGCGTATGCCTGCCCAAACGATTAATTACGACCATCATATTAATAGCACAAGACCAAATACTACTAGCTCTGCCCTAGGTATCCATAACGCAGTAAGACATGTGCCATCTAACATAACCCAACAAACTTCTCCCGTAAACATTGAGGTTCATCCACTTACTATCCCACCAGCTGTGATCATGCCCACATCTATTTCACCATCAATAAATTCTAATTGTGTGCATACGAATCAGAGGGTACGACACATCACATATCTGGATTTACCACCAGCTGTTACGCCTTATGTAGTGGTGTTAGTTAACGTTCCCACATTAGCAGATGGGACAGTAGAACCTTGGGAGGTTTTAAGGAACAAGTCCTTACAGTGGCTTGGTACCAGGACGGGTTTAACCGAGAAATTATTTGACGAATTTAAGATGGTAAAGAGAGTGGGATGGTTAGGCAGAGGGCCAAAAAAACTCTCAGGGGACTGTGTAGTGTTATCATTTAAAACCCCTTTTTAGTAAGATCGATATTGAGTAGAATGGGTGAAGTTCCAATGTTTGGACCTGGAGTCAGTGTTGTCCCTTTAGGCTACTTCTACCAACCTATAAATAGCAATGATGTCAGGACCAACCGGGAATCCTATACCCCGCTCTATAGGAGACAGTTTAATATTCCCACTCAAAATCGCTTCGATAGACTTAACACTCTCGAAGCATTTGATTGACTGAGATCAGAGGATCCAACTTTAGTTGTGAAATCCAGTGGCATGGATGTTCCCCATAATATGGGATTACTAATAACTAGATCTAGTATTGTAATAGTTAAACCACCAGTTCAAGTAATAGCGGAAGTCACAGAGGTACTTAACACTACAACTCTAGATATGGAGGTTGTTTCGGCTCAACCCCCCATGTCCCAAACTGGACTCATACCTCCGTCGGTGGAAGAAGGCGGGGGAGGGACTGGTTGCAAAAACAGTATAAGTAGGAAAGCTAATTGTCAGATTATGTGTTGGAATGTGGCTGGTTTAAAATCTAAAGTGACCAACAAAGTGTGGATTGACTATGTGTGTAATTATGAGATATTTAGTCTGCAAGAAACATGGGTAGAGGAGCCAATCCACATGTGTGGGTATAAAACATTTCACACCCCAGCAGTAAGATCGATCCATGGCAGAGCAAAAGGGGTCTTTGTACTTATATTTCTAACCACCTAAAATTGAGGAAAGTCGAATTAGTTGTTAGCAATCAATATTATCAAATTATTAGTATACATATAGATCAGGTATCCTGCTTGATAATATTGAATTTTTATAACAATGCCTCTCCAGAAATGCTGGAGGGAACATTGAGAAATTTAAATAAAGACGTGAATAACTTGCAGACTCATTCAACTAAAGATGTCATTGTTATATGGGGCGGGGATTTTAATTGTTTTTTGTGTCACAATAGTGACAAGGGGGTTTGTGGAATAACTTATGAAAAAGGTACTAGTTTTCCTCATTTTTCGCACACATTGTATGGAGATCTTCTGAATGATATTATGTTTTCATGCGATATGGGGTTTGCTAATAACTTATGTTCACCTGTGGTCCCTTTTAGCCCGACTTTTAATGGACGAGGTACCTTTTCAACTATAGATTTTATTTTGATATCGAGTAGATATTCCCCTGGTCTTAAGGATTTCATTACCCATGATATCGCTTTAAGCGATCATTTTCCATTAAGTATTGATGTCATGGTGTATAAACAGGATTTTAATACAAAAGGTAACTCTACGCAGTATCTGAAGAATGTTACCTTGAGTAGGCAAAATGGGTATGCACTAAAATGGGTGAAACTGGATCAGGAGGAATTTGTCACTAAACTAGTGACAAAGTGTAAAAATATGTTTCTTGCCTGCCTTGATGAAAATTCCTCTCATTCAGAAATCATAGAGAGCTTTTTAGTTATTTCAAATCAAATCAAAGAAACGCTGTGGGTAAATATAAAAAGGAATAATAACCATAGCGAAGGGTGGTTTGACTCTCAATGTACTAAGGCCTATACTAAACTAAAATACGCACTAAAGGCCAGAGAGAAGGATCAGGACTTAATTAGGGAAGCCAGAAGAAATTATAAAAGGACATTACATGCAAGGAAGGAAAAACTAAAAGAGGAAGCCTGGAATGCCCTACATGAGGCTTCAATTGACCGAGATTCTGCTGCATTCTGGAAGGCGGTCAATGCGCCATTTTTGGCTGAGAAAGATAAAGCTACTATAGAGATCGCGATATCAGAATTAGAGTGGGTATCACATTACTCAAAGCTTTACTCTAATCAACTGTTAGTTGATCAGGGAACATCGGAGACTGAAGTTGTCTCCGAGTCCTCCCCCACCTTCCAAAAATTTGTATTGGATATTACTCTGAGTGAGGTTAATGTGGCCATAACTGCCAGTTTGGGTGGTAAGGCCCCGGGGCCTGATGGCACCCCGGTTGACCTATTTAAAACTAATATGGCATTGTGGGGACCACTTTTAATGCAACTTTTTAATGCATGCTGTTCCAGGGGGTTTTTATCGTCTTGGTATGAATCTACAATCGTCCCTATTTTTAAAAAGGGTGACAGGGTGAATCCAGTATGCTATCGCCCGATTTCTTTACTGGATTCTACAGTCAAGATTATTGGGCGAGTGATTTTAGATAGATTACAGATATGGGCGGGGGAGCATTCAATTTTAAGTGACCACCAATACGGTTTTCGCAAGGGCCTGGGCACAATTGATCAGGGTCTAAATTTACACATCTTAGTAGAGATATACTAAAGCGAAAAAGGAAAGGATGTTTTTAACTTTTGTTGACTTAACGTCAGCATTTGATTGTGTTTTTCATGAGAAGCTTTGGATAATTTTAGAGGGGCTGGGGGTAGATAACTCTATTATTTCCTTTTTAAGGCAGCTTTACTCAGGGGCAAGGGCGAGGGTTCGTTTTGGACAGGGTGGAGATTGTACCAGGAATTTTAGAGTATTGAGAGGAGTGAGGCAAGGCTGTGTCCTTGCCCCATTCCTATTCACGCTATATATAAATGGCCTGGAATCCACCCTGGTCAAGGAGTGCAGGGACTTACCACTAGTAGCAACTCGTCCTATCCCTGCACTCCTTTATGCAGATGATGCAGTCCTGATGGCCCGTACGCCCTCGGTCTCCAAAGGGTAGTAACTTCCTTTACAAATTTTATGGCTAATCTGGGTCTCACAATTAATTGTACAAAAACGTTCTCAATGAACTGTGGGATCGGGTCAAATAAAAAGAAAAAAACATTTTTATTAATACTAAGGCATTAGAGAATACTAGTACTTTTTCTTATCTAGGGATTTTATTTGAACAATCAGGTTCCTGGAGTCGGGCAATTAAAGCCAGAAGGCTGTTATTTATCAAATCGCTGATGGCATTAACAAATTTTAGTAGGAAACTAGGTAGACGTTCTCCTGGGGAATTGTTGCGTATCTACAGGGCAAAATGTGTCGCTATTGCCACTTATGGAGCAGGTATCTGGGGTTATGCTAATGTCAATTCACTGCAGATAGCAAAAAAAAAAATTTCAGGTTTCTTTTGGCAGTGCCGGACAGTACGTCAACATTCATCTGTCATACAGAACTTGGCATGCCATACCTAGAAGATGTGATTAAGCTCCAGCCTGTTCTCCTTTGGCACAGGATTTGGACTACTGATGAGTCCGATTTTAATCGCCATATTCTGAAGGATGCACTGGGAATTGACGGGGTCAAATATATAAGATGGCTAGAATATGTTAAAACATTTTTATTTCAAATAGGCCATCCAGAATACTATAACGACCCCTATACTATGTGTAGCGTGCCTAGGAAGGATTTTAAAGGTAGTTGTATGTTATTCCTTAGTGAAACCAGAACTATGATTGAAATGGGTAAAACTACGGTGATAGCACATCACCTTACTTTGACATCGGTAACTATACAACCGTATATTCTGTTAATTACTAGAGACTATGACAGATTCCTGTTAACACGTTTTAGGCTGAATACATTGCACAGATCGTTAAGTTTTCCCGAAGTTAATGATTGGTCGAGAACACTTTGTAATTGCCCATGTGATGACATGTCCGCCCAGTCATCTATACATATATTGTTCTTTTGCACATTCTATTCTATACCTAGGAAAATATGGATTATCCCTGTGCTAAAAAGATTGGGATTGAGACAATGTCGCCCAGCATTCCTAGCGTTGCAATCTCTGGATAATGTATTTACCATTGCTTCTGTTATTGCCTTTTTAAAAAAAAAATTAAATTTCGCACATCAATTTTGATATGATTTTTAAATGTTTTTAGCTTTTGTGTATAGTTTCTCACTATGATTGTGGAATTTTTGTGTGATTCATCAATTGTGCTTTTATGGTTATCTTTCTCATAGTAACCGAATAAAGTTCTTTGAAATTGAAGTTGACTTCTCTTTTACTCATGATGACTTTTGACATACATTTGTGTGCATGACAACATTCTCTGAATTGGCATTGCTTACATTTCCACTTCATAGGCTCACTATCACTCCATCTTAAACATTCAGTACAAGGGATAAAGTTCATTGCGCAAATGTCAGTATTGTTATTGTCCAGTAGGCGACAAAGCTATCAAATGAGAACAAACAATTGTGGCCTGACTGGGGTTTCGACATGGCCATATGGGTGCTGTTTATTGTATAGGAAGAACCACTTCCTTGTTTAAGGAATAGGAGCACTCAGCTGACACTGCGAGGTCACTGCATGCCGGAATTTCAGCATGCTGATTCCTGTTTACCAAGACGAGGGATGTCCAGCTCTATACCTTTTTTGCCAAGATCCCGGGAGTGAGGAACGAGTAGGTAACACTGCAGGCGGCTGACCTTGACGCAAGTGTGACTATAGGCACGGCCTCCCACTGGGACCTATGCTACGGAAAATGTTTGAGCATTAACATTTACAAAATACGACTGTGAAACTCGTAAGTTACGCACCTTACATATCTATGCACACCTTAGCGTGTGTGCATAGCTCACATGAGTTCAGGGTTTACCCTGAGCCGCAGGTCCTGAAGAAAGCCAATCTATTGGAAGTTCATTGGCTGAAACATGTAGACCACCTCATTTGAATCACCAATTTTCCACATCTTTGAAGAGACTTGTGTGATCATTTTTTCTCGTTCACGTCCATTTATCTCATTTTTAATCTCACCCCAGGGACCACACAATAAAGTTTTTTGGTACCCTGGAGGTATTTTTAATCTCTCACTTTCACAATATTCACCTCTCACGACCAAAAAAACCCAGCTCCGCTGTAATCAGGCATCGGAGCACACCTAGGAGGCATTCGGCTTCCTGGGTGGGAACCCAATGATGAAGCATGCCACCAACTAGGTTGGTGGGTGAGGGTTCTTATATAAACATAATGGGTTTCCTGCAAGGGAAATTGTGTTGTTGATAGCCCGCATGATTGTGCTGTCTAAAGCTTAGCTTCATGCTCGTTCTTTTTGTTTGTTGATTGTCAGCTCTACACCAAGACAGGCAGCCTTCTGACACTTACCCACAGATAATGGGGAGTTAGACCACTCGCCTAAGATTTTGCAAATCACCCACTCTAGTCAAGACTAGGTTAGGGAGCATTAGGTAGGAGTACACTATAGACAGTATTTATATGTCAGCATATATTCACTACTTTAGCACAATGGTGGAATTGTTCATATTTATCACTATTTTCATAATGCTAATTATGCTACTTTGTTTCATTCTACTGATTATCACAGCACACGTATTTGATACAAGAATCACAATGCTTCAATAAATATTGTGTATTTCTTTTGGTATGCATGAGAGTCCAAATGAAAAAGTTCTAGATCTGTTACCATGATTTCCTTGGGGGATCAGGGATGTCATGTTACAAGGATGCACACATATGTGTTACCCTGTAAGGTTAGGGGTGTAGATGGTGCAGTGTGAACTAGCAGGACTATAGGCCAACATATCCTGAGGGTGTGCATGCAACCAGTCTGGCACAATCCTGACATTTATGTAGTCTAACAAACTCACAGTTTTATCGGAGAGGTACAAGCAGTACCACATGGCTCCCTCAATGTTCTAATTTGGGATCTTTTTGAATGGATCAGCTGAGTAGTTGTCTTTTATATACCCAAATACCCCTACTCACCTATTAAAGTCCTTGGTGTTAGGGAGCATATCCTCCTCAGCTGAGTAGGTTAACTATTTGTACTGGCTGTAGATTGTCCAAACTTGAACCTTTCAGAGGATCACCCCATAGGGGTACCTTCTCTGAATTCCGCATATTCTTATGGCTAACCCAGCAGCAAGTAACATACCTGAGAACTGCAGATATGCAGTTACTCAGACACTACTACAACATGATCTCAAATTTATGGCTGGGGATGTTACCTTTGTGGTTGAGGCTCATGAAGTCTTTAGGATAGAGGTATTCTATTCATCGGTTACAATCCCAGCAACAGACGGCCGAACAAAGCTGTTTCTTACTTACACTGCAGCTGACATTTCAAATAACTATACAGCTCACAAAGCACTAGAGATGCCATTAACATACCAAGAATACAAATTGGATTGAAGGTGCCCAACCACACATTACAGAAGAAGTTATACTAAGTTTCCTTAGCAATGAGGGAGCAACATGGCCAGTCTTAGCTGGTTACACACCACATCCATTTGTAGCTAGTATGACAGTAGCACAGTTTCGAAGACAATCTGCAGGTCCAGTGGCATCTATAGATGCCTGACCCAGGTTGTCATGCGAAGAATGACAGTAAATCCTTTGAGGACTGCTCAAGCTGTACCACTACCATTGGCTTCACCAGGCATTAGTCAACAGACTGTCAATGCTGTTATGGGTACAAATCCCACCAGACGGTAGGAGATTCGTTTCTGGATTGCACAAAAAGCAAGTCAGCTTGAAGCGGTGTTTCCCTATACGGGACCCCATGAAAAACACAGAATTCTTCCCATATGCTTGACAATAGGGATAGCCCCCCGTGGATGACTGCACCACTGGTGGAACACTATTTGCTGTGATATATCCAGGACTCATGGTACCCCTCGTAAGCTGTTTTGCCAGAGGTGCTTAAACAGATCCAAAATGAGTATGGGGCAGCCCCGGCCCTGGACTTGGGAATGTAACTGATGGACAATTTTGCAGTAGAGTCCACCATAATATTAAATATTAATAAAGGGGAATCAGCAGCTTTGGCTATATGCCAGCATCTCACTAATTTGGATCCAGGGCAGTAGGAACAAGAATTACCAAAAATGATCTTAATCAGTGGGTAGAGATAATCTGGGAGCCTTACCTAGAAAACCTCAAATTGAGAGTAATTCTGAAAAGGATAACTTAAATCAAGCACCCGACTTTTCTACAAAGAAGAAGTAAGATAATGAGAAAAATAAACAAAAGCCTATGTCATGTAGCATAACTCCTCAACAGGAGTCCACTGAAAAGCACTATCATTTTCATAACCATGATAATATTAAAACGCTTGACAGGTTTCAGGATACTGATACACGTTCATCTCGTTCCTTTCAGGAGTCATCAGGGAAACAATTGGAGAGAGGTGGACAGTCAGAGTGCAGATTAGAGTAGTATGTGAAATCGAAGATCTCACAACGCTCCTCTGACTACAAAATGAAAAAGGAATATAAACCTAAACAGTCAAAGCCTCAATTAAAAAAGTAGAAGGTAGCTGGACTGAAAGTCCTGCATGCCACGGATATTGAAGACACTGCTTCTGAGCTGGGAGTGGTCTCTGACCATGCTGGACAGCGCGGAAGAAGTCACAATAGTTCACGAGAACCTGATGGATAGTCTGGTGGCAGTAGCGTTGAGTGACTATATCCAGGTGGAAACACTGGATACTAAGGTAAGTGTCCCACATCGATTTTATAAGATACAACTCCAAATGGAGGGGACATACCGGGATACATTAATGCTCTCTTTCGGGGGAATTTGTGATTTGGCAGTGACATTCTCCTGAACGAAAAGGACTGGCCACTTGAATTTGTGATGGATTGCCCAGAGGGAGAAATAGTAATTTTAACAGCTTTTTATGACCTCACTCCAGAATCTGTTAAACATTCATACACCAAGGAGTGGGCATTAGCCCTAGCTCCTGCGTTATACCATAACCATGTGGGGTGGGATGACGGTTCCCCTTATCATATAATACCAGTGAGGTCAGCCCCACAATCTCTAAGACAATACCCCATTAAAAATGAGGCAAAAAAATAAATTAGAGATATTCTCACACAACTTCAATACCAAGGTTTCATAGAAAATTGCACCTCTCCTATGAATAATCCCTTGTTTCTAGTTATGAAACCAGACCATTCATATTGTTTAGTATTAGATTGCAGACATCTAAACACAGCTACACACACATTTGCAGTACAAAACGTGCACAGCACTGATGAACAATATCATGCATTAAATATACAAAACAAGACTAGATACCTTGAATGGATTTATCTGCCAAAATATCAAAATATAGAACCTGAAAGCAGGTACTTGACCGCATTTAGCATGCTGGGTTCTCCAAAACTGTTCTGTCATTTGCGCCAGGGTATAATAACAGCCCTGGCTTGTTTTCAGCCCAGGCTACTAAAATTTTACAAAATGTTGATGACCAGGCAATGTCCTATGTCGATGACATTTACTTAACGGATAATGACCTTTCTACACACTTAGCAAGAGTGGATTGCATTGTTTTGGGGATCGCTCACATAAGCTACAGATGTAATTTAAAAAAATAAAAGATTGCCCATTTCAATGTCCTGTTTTTGGGATACAAGCTGTCAAGTGAAGCCAAAAGCCTTGAGACGCACTTCTTAGAGAAGTGTGTGCTTGTACAGCCATCAAACACATTGAAGAAACTGCAATCCTTATTGGGATTCCTAAGTCTTGGCAGGACTCACTTTCCAGATTACGCAGAACGGGTTAAACCATTCTATGACTTGATTTGTCCAGGCTTTTCAAGCACACACTGGACAACTGAAGACACACAGATTTGACATTCATTACAAGCTGACATGCTAGCTTCAAAACACTTACACACGTTTAAACACAACAAACCTGGTGATCCCTATCATTACAGGTGCATTCCCAAAATTGGTGGAGAAAATAGTGAACAAGAAACAATGATTTTCCTGTCCTGGCTGTTGAAGGCACCAGAACTGTACTGTTACTACCCTTTGCTGATTGCTGGATCAATAGATCTCATCAAACCATATCATGTGGCTACTTCTACACAGTAGGACACGTTGGATCCTGAGTAATACCTGTCTTCTCTCACGACTATACAGGAGGTCCCATTGGAAGTTTTGATCAGTGATGGAGCTTCTACTCCCCGGCTGGGGATAGCTAGTAATGAAATATCTCTACTACCTGCTACATCAACAACTAGAATATCAACAACTTTTACAGAAACACAGATTCGCATTAGTAAACGCAACACAGATGGTGTCTATGCCAATGTACCACAATTCGAGTCAACTCCAAGTTCTACACAGCCTTTAGAGCTGCCATAAATAGATCAAACAGCCTTTGGATACTTTATTTACTTTGATGACTTCTCTTCAGATTCACCTGAACCACCTCCCCCTCTCCAAGGTAGATTTCGTGTATCCTACTTTTGGCTGAAGAAGACGTACTTTGTTCCTCAATGGCTATACCTGTGGATTACAATTTTATTTCAGTTCCTCATCCTTTGGATTGGTTTTGTGACAGTCTTTTTCCTGCTTCTGAATGGACACTAGCTTCCTGTACGCTCTGCTGTACAATTGATTAAGTTGGGTTGAACACCCCATTCTTCAACACACACAGTGCGATGAGACCTTTCCTTGGTGAACATTTCTGCTGTTTCAGTCCTGATGGAATAGTTTGGGATAGGGTATTGTACGATATATTTGGTCTAACTAAACTTTTGCAATTACCATATTTATTCCGCATTTCTTTAAATGACATAATCACATCTAGTACTATCTCCAATGTTTGGAACATTGATACAGTGCATGGAATGCTAGAAGATCTAGAGTATTCCACAGTTTTTAACTCTGATGATATGCATGATGGAATGAATAATTATGATGAAATGTTCTGTTTTCAACATTATGGCCACCACTTCTGGCATAAAGCAGGTAGGCCACGTGCAGCTTTTAATTGCACACAATGGGAACACTGCCCTACACCACCACGGGGTAGCTCGCAAACGTTTGCACAGAAGTTTGCAAATCTCTCTGGTCAACATCCAGATGACCCAGGGTATTATTATTACAAGCTCACACCATCACCAGCAAGGACAAATACTAATATAAAACTGATATATTCTGCATCCTTTCTTTTCCAATTGTCCACACAAGGCTTTGACTTTTGGAGAGAAACTGTTGAATTAAAATTTATTCGGGGAACTAAAGATTGGCAGATTCAGGGGACCGGGGAATTATTTTGAGCATGTCAGATACCACATCAACTAATTTTCCTGAACAAAACTGTGCAGCAGACATCATGTCTTCGTCTGGCTGAAATAAAAGATTCAAATACATCAAACACTTCCACATTTGTATATTTTTCAAACTGGCTAAGGTTCACAAATTACACAGAGGAAATATTAGACACCATGTTTGCAAATGGTTCATGCAATCCTCAGGGACCAATCGGGGGATGACTAGTGTCGCCGTTAGATACTAATGGATGTCATGCATGAATCCTGGGTGATACCAAAGGGCTTAACATCAGCAGGCCCGACCTACGGTATGCGTAGACACGACACTTGGGGGTTGTAACAACTTACAGTGTTAGGAAGTTGTGCCTTGATTTGCTAAAAACCTCAACATTGTCTTAGGTGGAACAATACTTGGCTCTTCTTTCAGATGACATGAGACTACAGGACATTAGGTCCTGGAAAACCACACAACAAGTGCTTCTTGTATGTGGCATACAATGACTGTGGAAAGTATCCCATCAGGAGGCTGCTGAGAGACTGCCCAAAATTGACAGGGAAACTATAGACAGGGATCTAGTCGAAGTTGATAATAGTATAACCACATTGTCCACCAGGATGTACTCTCTGGTTAACTTAATGTCATCTGCAGTAGACATCATACAGAATGGTATGTTCTCTTAACAACATGGCAGTCACAGCTTTGATCGATTATGTTACTGAGCTGGACACTTCAGACACATCGTGCCGGTCGTGTACCATGGTAACACCTTAATGCGACTAGCTTGTTTCCACCTTACCATCCTGGGCGGAGTTCGCGTAGCGGCGCTACGCGGAACCCCATGAAGTTACAAAAAAACTGTGCTGCGCTACGCAGAGTTCCATGAGCGTGCGGAGTTGCTTGTCCCACCCATTCGCGTGACGTTTTCCAGCGTACGTCAATGCGGATTGCGTGTTCGGGTGAAACTATCACACAGACTGCACCATGCGGTCGCACATGGGCACGGCCATCTTGTTTCTTACTCTGTTTGTGGTACTGGGGCCTACTTTTTCATCCTTCCTTAATCTCTGTAATCCTTGGCTTTTAAAACTTTTTTTTCCATCTTTTTTATTTATTATCTTACCCTTTGTCTTTCTAAGCTTGTATTTGTGTTTTTTCTCTACTTTACTGTGTGTTTTTGGTGAGTTTTGTACTTTATATTTTAGCTTTCCTACTTCCTTATTACTACCCAGGCCTTCCTTCTTTTTCTCTCTTTCCCCCCAGCCCCATGGCAGATAAGGGCGCACCAAGGCGTGTGCCGTCTTCCTTGCGGAAGGCGGCACCAGGCAGGGGTGCAGCCCCGTGCCCTGTTTTCCGAGGTGAAGGTGGCAGTGCTGGTTTTTTATATCCAGCTCCACCTCCCCTTCACCCTGGCAGCAGGCCTGGGTCCGGGTATGGGATGCGGAGTACCAGCAGCACTGGGCAAGGGTGCACCGGGCAGTTTCCCGCTGCTCTGGGGTCCGGCGCACCCATCAGCAGTTGGCGCACCGCTTGTCCGACATCCTGGACCAAGAGCAGGACCTGCTAGGAGATGAGGTTGCGGGGCTATGTGAGTAATTACTAAAATTATTATTTTTTATTATTACCTGTGTTCTATGCTATAGCTAATATTTTTTTCCCAAATAATGGCAAGCAAGCTGTTTACATGCAAATATTATGTAATAATCTGTTATTCTAGACAGGTGCTTAGCTTACTTGGCGCTACCCAACTAACCTAGTTATTGAATCGTTCTTGTTGCCACTCGTTTGGGCTGATGTGATTAGTGATGATTATGTAAGATGTTATGTAATTAGTTATTTGTAATGTCGGAACCGCAAGGTGCATGCCAATGCCACACGGACAGTGCAGGGATGTTTGTGAACAACAACATCCATTTTTCAATGGAAGCTTGTGCTGCCGGCCTTTTTCGCCTGCCACACAAGCTTCCATTGACAAATGGAGGTTTGCAACCGCCCTATGGCCTATGGGCGATCGCATCGATTTGTAGTAGATTAGTGCGGTCGTCGTGACCGCGGCGCCGACCTAAGGCCGGGCGGTTCCAGAACCGCAATGGCGTCCGCCCAACATCATTGTAATCATTATAATAAGGCCCTTAGTGATTAGTGCATTGGACCGTCAAAGGGAGTTGACTTGAGACTGAGAGATTGCGAATGAGATTTGAGAAGAAGCAAACATCATGATTTGTTGCAATTTAGTATTAGTAATTCCAAAATGCAGTTTACTAAATTTGGAATAGGAGTGGACTAGGTAGGTAGGTTTTGCAAATTTTGAATAGGATAGGATGGTCCGCGATATACTACTACTAGTTGATCTGATTTAGAAAAGTTCAATGTTATTGCAATTGCCTTTCCTGTCAAATATATTTTGGGGAGATATTATTTATTATACCACTAATCTTTTTTTGTCTTTATGTTTTACATCAGCATCCAGGGGCAAGAAGATGGCTGAGGCGGGTGAGGGTCCGGGAGCTGGAGCTGGAGGTGCCTCCCAGAGTTCCATGGCCGATTGCTCTGCTGGCCCCAGTAAGTCCTCCTGGTGTTAACATTAATATATTTATTTCCCTAATTTTTTTGCTCCTTTTTGAATAATGTGACGTCTACCCATGTTTATATTATTTTTCCAAATCCTCTTCGATGTATCCATTTCTAAATTCTTGTTATCCCTGTATTAT
Source organism: Calotriton arnoldi (assembly GCA_963921515.1). Taxonomy (NCBI): domain Eukaryota; kingdom Metazoa; phylum Chordata; class Amphibia; order Caudata; family Salamandridae; genus Calotriton; species Calotriton arnoldi. The sequence continues at coordinate 561,405 of CAWUFW010005241.1, forward strand.
TCTATTTACTTATTTTCTATATTTCAAGTTTCTCTACTTTATGTCAAACTGTCTCTAGTTACTAGTCTGTCTGTAGCGTCCTTTCTTCTGCTTTTTCAGTCAGCTTTCCCTCTACCCTTTTGTGGACTGCCTATTGGTGGTACTCTAAGGCTCAGAGAACCCATTGGTCACATAGTCCTACAACTCCTCTGCCATGCAGATTGCATGCCCATTCCCCAAGGAAGGATGTTGCGGGGATTCTGCACATATACAGAGCTATGCACAGGATAATAGGACCTCGGTGTATAGTGGTGAACCAAACATGCACCTTAGTACCCACAATCCCAATCCGACTAGCTTTAGCGTCTCATTCGTTCTCTGTACTACAGCGAAGCTACCAATGATTAGACAACCCAGAACACGGTCTCTCTCTCTCTCTCAGGAATCGCGGGAGCAAGAACACTCTTTCATAACTCACTCATACTTGTCCACAACGTGCATAATAAGAGACACAGTATAGTTTAAAATGTTTATTTCAACTATTGTGCTCTAAGATAAAGTACACGTGCCAGTACTATCAGCATAATGCATAATGATAAAATAATAAGCATGGTTACAATTCCATAGAATACAAACGGGGACAGCATTTTATAAAGACAGTGGATATAGGGCTAAATGGCCTTACCACCCTCCCCGTGCTCGTAACTAGTTGATTATAAAAATAGAAGACCTCTGGGCTTTGGCCGGCAGACCCCCATACCTCAATATCTAGATGCAAGGTTTACATCATCAGACAAGCACAGCTCTTCTCCCTGGAAAGGTTGTTCTCCAAGTGCCACCAACAGGGAGAGCACAATATTAAAAGCACATGAATTTCTCCAGTGCAGCTGCATTTCGTGTTATGTCTAAGTGCGAGGGGCTGACCAGATCAGCACAAACAAGGGACGTTGTTTTTTCGACCTTGTACATGGTGTGCAGACGAAACCCACAAGGAACATGAGAAAAGGTGAAAGGCAAAAAAGGCAGACAGTTCTAATATAGCCGGGCACAAGCAGAGTCAGGAAAAACAAAGTCACAGAGTATTGTGTGCAAAAAAGACATCATGGCAGCCAGGCCTAAGCTAACTTAGCAAGGTAGACAATGAGGCCACCAAACACACCACACCCTCCCCTGGTCAGTCCATTGGCCAAGATATAGGACGAAAACAGACTTCAAATAGATGGAGCAGAATGTAAACGTCTATTTATGAAAAGTCCCATGAAGGACAACGAATGAGAAAAAAAAAAAGAAAAAAAAGCCAGGTCAAAACAAAAACTAAAATTTCTGTGTAGATAGGATCCGAAAGCAGGGCACATAATGGAAAAAAGGAAAAAATCCAGAAATGCAGTGTGTTGAAAGCGAATGCCCCTAATCCAATAGAGTGTATGTGCAGAAAACTGCCACACCCTACAAGAGCACATCATTGCCATCGTCTGAAAAAAGAGAAGCCATCCAGTTCAATAAGTCAAAACTGCATTCATGTTCCTCATAATAGGGTGCAGTGATTAGCATTGCGGGACAACTTGCGTGATACTCAATATAACTTTGTTGTAGGAGATCCTGAGCAGCACCCAGATATCCCATTGCGCCAAAACTCCAAGTGCAGCCCACACGCCATCAATCCAGCGCCGGAACAGTCCCGTTCATGGGCCACTAAGGGGCCCATCAACTGGCCAAAATCCGGGTCCGACAGAGACGTATTGGAGAGGCAAACATCCAAGGACCAAGAGAAAGGACATCGTAAGCAAGACATCACAGGTTGCACGCAAGTGAAATACGCAAAGCGAAAAGAAAGTCTATAGGACACCCCGAGTGTCGCCAATGGTAGGATGCCGAAGCTGAGGAGCATGCGTTCACGGAGCATCCGGAGTCGACCGTGGTCGAGCAGGACCCCATGAAGTGCAGCCATTGCACAGCAAACAAATTAAAAGTAATATTCCAGCAACTAAGGCGAGGAGCAATGGGAAGCCACCAAAGTCGCTGGAAAAAATAGAATGAATAAAAGCCGGGATTACTCCAAATATAGTTTGAAAGGAGGAAACAAGGCCAGAGCCCACAACTTTAAAAAAGTGCACAAGTCCTTCGGTAGAGGAAGCATTGAATACGCGGTGAATCAGTTCACCGAAATGCTGTGGGAGGTTAGTGTTCAAAAGAGCCTGTATCTCACTGTGGGTACTAGCCAGCTGGAGGACGAAGGTCTCCCGTGCAGAAGTGAGCATAACCTCCTGGTTTAATAATAGCGCCTTTATTCTGCTCAATTTATTGAAATCTGCCATCAACGTTGGTATGGAAGGCCTAATGGAACTATCTAATACGTCCCGCGGGGGCGGAAAAAAGTACATTTTTGCAGCACACTACACGGTGGGAAACCGTTACAATATAAGGGACGCCTGCCTACATTCCACAACAATCTTGATTATTCAGAAGCAGATAACTGCCATTGGAAAGCACAGTGAATGTAGGTGATATAACAGGAGCTGGAATGCCCTTCAGAACACAAGCAAGATTCGGAGTCAAAACATTACAAGCCCTGTGCAATTTAATGTTTTTACAAATCAGGGAATGACCCACAGCAGAATCGCAAGACTCCCCTGTAAGAAAGACCTCCTTTCCGTCCCTAAGGCATCTGTACATAAAAGGCAGGGACCAAAGTTCATGCAAGAAGGCACTGCCTAAAGGCTGTAAAAGGCCAACAGGATAATGTTTCATGCATGAACTGAACTCAAATAAAGAAAAAGCGATAACCCCGTGCACTAGCCACACTGCAGAGTCCAACTCCGCCACAGAGAAAGGTAACAGCTCTATCTTTTCGATACATAAGAGAGTGTATGTGGCATCTTTCATGGACATGAACTGCTGCTTTTCAGTTAAATTAAATGGCAGGAATAAGGCAGACGTGTTTAAAAAATGCCATGGCACCTTGCCCATTTTCAAGGTTTGCAACGTCCACGCAAATTGCATTACTGAACGCAACTGGTTCTGACCATGATATAACACATCATCCTGTACAATATCAACGACAGAGGAAACAATATTCTCTAATGTGTAAATGCGGGAAGACAGGGTGTTAATACTATTGTCAACAACAGCAAGCACTTTTTCTAGATTAGCTTGATCAATTTCCCGTAAACGGGAAGCAGCTTCTATCTGCGAAAGCTTCCAGAGTTCATTGTAAGTTTCATAAATGAACCTCTTAGGTCGAGGACCACGGGGCCCTAGAACAAAATCGGACAGATCAATGTTGCCTGATAGGAGGGATAAATGTTGTTTCACAGAATCTAATGACGAGTGCTGCAACCACTGTTTACACAATTTACCAACAGAATATGTTGTAACAGTACGTGAGTCAGAAAACCTCGGGTCTGGCCTATCCTGTTTGTAACCAGGAGCTGAGTCATGAAAACGCAGTTGGCAGGCATTTGATGCTATGGGCCAAGCCAACCAGGGTGACTGAACAATCGTAGAGATATTAAACGAATTGTTTTGAAACAAAGCTTGCAAACTGGCAAGGGAAATATTGAAATGCAAGCTTTCGTTGGGAGCGGAAGAGAATACGGGAATGGAGGGTGCATTCAACTGTTTTGAAGTAGCCAAACCCCAACAGGTAGTTTGATAGATTGAACCATTTAAAAATAAAATTTGGGCCGGGATTAGTCAAGCACGGTGTAAGGCTTCCGTGCCGCGTACCTGCCATGTTTTGGTGCCCCAAATAGATTTTAAGTCAATGGTGTCCTGCCAGTGCTCATAACCACCCACGGCTAATGCGTTCAAAAAGGAACTCGAATATAGCAATTTGGTGTGGGTCAACATGACCTTCTGAGCGGACGAAGTTTTCAATTTAAAATAATAGGACCCAGGGTTTGATCTATCAAAGCCTGTAAAGTAAGTAAATTTACTTTTAAGTGTTTGGGAGCTACCTGGCAAAGGGGTCGGACAATGTTCCCATTGTCTGTAATCAAAACTACCCCGAAGTGTACTTGGTTTATGGAGAAAATGGTTTCCCCAATGCTGGTAACAATATAAATCAGCATAACTTGCAGAATTTAAGTACAAATCTTCAGCATTAAAAGCAGCATAATATTTCAAATCAGAGAATAACGATTCAACTGCATGCACATCCCAATCGTCAGAATGAACATTACTTTTCACCACATCACCCATGGAAACACGGAGGACATTCGGTACATTAATAATCTCGGTTGGTCCATGAATTTGGAAATTTACTGCATCCCATACGATGCCATCAGCGACTGGGAAAGCTGAAATGTTCACAAATGTGTGGTCACGCTTCATGATGTGAGAGGAAGAATGCGGAGCCAAAGTTCCAGCGACACAGTTCACTGTAGAGCGTTCTGGCAAATAGTGACCATTGATGAGCAAGAAAAAAACTGTCACAAAGCCAATGGACATGAACAGGAAAATCAGGAATAGCACCAACCAGATGTATGTCCATGGTGGGACCAAAAAATTGTCTCTGAACCAGGATATAAAAATACTGAAGCTGGATGGAATAAGTGATGAGGTGGAAGCCGAATCAAAGGAAAAACGGGTTGGGCTCAGTGGTGTTGTAGGTAAATGAGCCACCGACTCGTTGGCGGGGTATGCATACTCGGTCTCCTCGTTGCAGGAAGAAGGCGGGAAGTTGAGCAGGCGATCAGGCAAATCTACCATCTCAATTTCAACATCAGTGTCTGTGTAAGGTGGAGGGCCACAAACAGGAGTCCTTGAAATGGCTGGACATGATACCGCAGGTGTCACGCTATTCAGGATCGGCCAGATGTTGTAGCTTGACATTGTCCACTGAGATGTATCTGTTGTCTTTGCGACCAGGAAGCGGTGGTAAAATGACTGTACGAGTACCCTTCAATCCAAGGACAGGAACCGGTGCACGATAAGAGGGGCCAAATTCTTTTTTGTTCTCCACCTTCTCTCGGACCAGATCTCCAACCTTTGGAAGCCAGCCGGAAACAGGAATCTGCAATGCAGCATCAGTGGCTGAAGGCAAGTGTTCGTTTGCGGGTTTCTTGTAAGTCCTGTAACATAGTAGAATGATTATCTACGTCAAAGATTGCGGCATTCGCCGCCATGTCTAGACCATCAAGGTCTGGCACAAACATTTGTATGCCAAAGAGCATTTCGTATGGGGTCCGCCCACCCAGAGATCTTCTAGGGAGATTATTAAGTGCACGTTGTACGCCATACAGGTGGGCCAGCCAGTTCCTGCCGGTACCTAAGACTCTAGCTGTCAAGGATTGCTTTAAGTCACGGTTCATTCGCTCCACAATTGAATTACCCTCAGGTCTATATGGAGACGAAAATTGCACCCGCACCCCCAGTGACCCCATTGCGTCCTTGTACGCCTTAGAGGCGAACGCTGGACGTTGGTCGGAATGGAAGGTGCCACAGGCAAAAATTCCCACAAAGACACGCAAATCCCATATGACATTTCGAGCGTCAGCACTCCGTTGTGGCCAAACTCAGATGGAACGTGTGCACGAGTCTACTGCAACCAAGATGTATTTGTATGCAGTATCAGAAGAAAATGGACTGCAGTGGTCCAGGTAAACACACCCAAACGGTTTGTTTGAAATGCAGAGCTGTGTTTGTGGTGGTCGTATAACCGTCGAAGGCTTAATTTGCTGACAAATGTCACAAGAAAGCACATAAGTACGGGTCTGTTTATATAAACCACGCCACCAGTAACACTGCTGCAAGATGGAAACAGTTGCAGACACGCCAGCATGGGCTGAAGCCAAGCCTTCGTGTGTGGCCGTTATCAAGGAAGTTCTGTGGTCCGTGTTGGGAATCAGCCGATCACCAACGTCTGGTATTTTTACGTAAGGAACCTGATCGGGACTTTAGTGATAAGAGTACTTGGAAGGGAAACCCCGTGGGTAATTAGCACCTTCCTTCGTTGCAGCAATAGCTGCCAAAATCTCATTATCTATTTTTGTCATGGATCTTGTAACTGCTGCTACTGAGCACGTGGCTACTGCAGATTTGGCATCTTCGTCTGCCAAACTGTTACCAACAGCGTGTGCGCCCACACACTGGTGGCCAAGAGTGTGAATCACCTGTGTGAGAGGCAGCCGTTGTTTAAGATCTGCCACTCAAACCCAAAGCATTTTATGCTTAATTGTGCTGCCTTTAGCATCTCTATAGTCGTTTTGAGACCAAAAGAATAAGTTGTCATTGAAGGATTGAACACAGTAGTAAGGATTGCATCCAATAAAAGTCGTCACGTCTGGATTCGCGAACTCAAGTGCGAGCACCAAAGCACGCAGCTCGGCCAATTGTGCAGTACTGTCTCCTAGTGCCTGTGTGTGCACCACACTCAATTTGAACTCACCGTTCACCATAGTACCTGCAACAATAGCACATGCTGCGGAATAAGCATGCTTAGAACCCGTGGCCGGTTGTGCCGAACCATCGGTGTAAATGATACATTCGTACTCCTTAAGCGCCAGCAAAGACAGAGGAGGAGGATGAACAAATTCATACTGTAAGAGAGGAATCAAAAATAAAAGTGACATCCGGGGACGTCAGAGATGTAGCCCATTGTATCCAACGGGGGTGCAAAGTCTTTGAGTTGGGTACACTCGCTTTTTTCACTGCCTCAAGGGCAGGATATGGTGTTACCACCAAAATGTGTTTTCCCTGTGCCAGTGCGCGTTCCTTAAGAATCGCCATTTGCACTGCAGTCAAAACTTTCTCCACAGAGGAAAAGCGCAACTCAGCTGAAGTGTAAAGATGCGACTTGTATGCAATAGGTACTGTGTTGCCTTCATTAAACGTTAAGTACGTGAAACCCACTGCCCCTGGCACAATTCTAATCACCAGGTTCGTGTGGTTATCACGAGTCAACAAGAACTTAGATTCAAGTAGATCAGACTGGAAAGAGTGCAGTATAGAGGAATGCTCCGGAAGCCAGCATGACTTCGAAAAGTTAGGTTGTATCAAGGCATAGAGAGGCTTGATACGCTGGGCATATTCGGGAATGTAAGAACGCCGAAGTTTAAAAATCCCAGTAAAGACTGAAGTTTCTTCAGGGTTGTTGGAGGGCGCAAAAGGGCGCACTTCTCCAAGAAATGGGGAGCTAAGCCCCTACCTTCATTGTTGAGCTCATAGCCCAAAAACAAAACTGTGAATTCTGCGATGTGTGATATGGCAAAATTAAATTTGTATCCTAGGACCGCAAATTCAAGAATAATGTGGTCCACACGGGAAAGATGTAGCCATAATTCGTCGTCTGTCAAATAGATATCGTCGACGTACGAACACGCATCTGGGTCTATGCTGTCCAACAAAGAGACAACACGGGCGGCGAAGACCCCCGGGCTGTTCTTGTAGCCCATGGGCAAACGCCGAAATTTAAAATGTTTTCCACCGGAAGTGAAAGCACTCCATTGGCTGCACTCCGGGGACAAATTGTGCGTGTAAAACACATTTGATAGGTCAAGTGTTGTTTTATATTTTTTGCGCACAAGACTGTCTACGAGCGCAGAACTATGGGTATTCTGCACCGCAAAGGTTCGACAATGAGAGTTTAAATGTCGGTAACCCAAAACTAAACGGTACGACCCATCGGGTTTAGAAACCGCAAAAAGGGGATTATTCATTGGTGATACGCATGTCTCAATTACTCCGTGATATTCTAACTGTGTCAGAATGTTGGAAACGGGACCTTTAGCTTCCCGCCGGAGGGGATATTGGGCTTGAGGCTGTGGCAGAGACCGCAATGGTATTTCATGGGAGGGTGAATCCTCATCCCAGCCCACGTAGTTACGGTATAGCGCCGGAGCCAGGGCCCCAGCCCATTCAGCTGCGAGAGCCTCCGCTTTGTCCTTGGGGACATGACGAGAAAAGCTCGGAAGGATGACCTCCTCCCCTCTATGAGCAGCAAGTACGAATGGGGGCGGCCAATCCGCCTCTGCCAACAAAATGTCGTAAGAAGAGGTCAGATTTTCCCAAAAAATCCCTTTAATTTCACGCTTAATGTCACCTTCAATTTGAATGACAATATTAAATAGTCTGTCAGGGGGTGCCACTCGGGTGTCAGCTGTCTCGACAGTAATGAATGTATCAGTTGCTGTCGCCTCCACATGAGGACGCAGTTCCTCCCGCACTATGGTAACTTCTGCGGCGCTGTCTAGCAGCGTCACCGCCCACGTCCAATTCAAGAGTCTCGTTCTCACCGTCTGTGGCATACCTCGCTGTTAATGCTGCAACTTTTTTCTTCTGAAACTGTGGGCGAGAACGTGGAAATTCTTCTGGTTTCCCTCGGCCTGGTTGTCGAGGTTGGTCTCGTCCCTGTGGAGCCTCACGACCCCTGCCTCTATCCTATCGATCGCCTCCACCAGTCTGGTAGGGCGATGGTGCCTGTGAATAACGAGGAGAACGCGGATCAGGGACTTGAAATCTCTCTGGAGATTTAATTCTTGCTCTGTCGTGCAAATCATAAGTGCGTTCAGAAGATATGGACCTTGGTTTTGATTGCTGCTTACCCTGTTTTTTCAACTTCCAGTTCTTTTTTAGTAAAGAACGGTTTCTCATCTTTTTCAGGCTGAGATTTTTGTTGTGGTTGTGTTTGAGTTTGCGTTTTCGCAAAAGGCTTAACCCCCAAACTATTGCGGCCAATGGTTTTATAAGCCTGTGCAATAATTTTCGGTAATTCGCGTCGCTTGTCCGGTTCTGGGACTAAAGCCAAAGCATTAGCTACTTGAAAGTTAACTGCATCGCCCTTGACGTTCGCAAGGATTAGATCAGCTACTACATCGAACACTCCCACCAATCTCATCCCTAATTCCACAGCCGCTTCAGGGCCATGTTCATCCTGCACTCGTTTAATTACAGAGGGGAGAACCGTCATGGAAGGAGTGCTGAAACACTTCGCGTACACTGCTGCGAATACCCTGCCCCAGTTGTTACATTCTGCCAACTCTGGAATTAAGTCTTTCGGCAAACTAATCGTCAAAATCCTGTTTTTGTCCACAGGAGAAGTATTCGGAAAAACAGCCTCCAGCTGGTCAGATTTTTCTGCAAGCCAATAAGGCAAATCATCCTTATTTTGTGGGTGCTTGCCCATCACCGAATTAACCATGACGGGACTTATGGTTACACCGCCCGGTCCAGCTGGATGCACCGCAACTCCAGGAGGGGCCCCCTGGACGTTGCCTGTAACATATTGTACCAAAGCTCTGTGCACGCGGATTAAAGATGTATGCAATGCACGCAGTTCATCAACCGCAAGCGTCAAATAACGCGAATGTGGAGTATACCCAGCCAAGACTGGCCAAGTGGCCCCATCTATTGATAAGGGGCCCAAACGAACCGGGGTGACCGGATGTGGGAGGGCGCCATTAAACCAAATACGGTGTTGCCATGCCGTAAGTGGTACTTCAAGAGCCTGATAAGGCCGATAAGCATTGGGTAAGGCAGTGGGAGCGTAAACATGAAACAAATTGTCAGCCCCTTCCACCGCCGGAAAAGTGACCCAAGAGTAAAACACCTCAAAGTGGTGAGCCGGGTCAGCCTGCACCACAAAGATGAGAGCGACACCCGCGTCAGGCACTCCATAAGCCAGTAAATGAGCCCAGAGCGCAGCGCGGCTATGTGCCGGTATATTTATATTCGCCATTAAGACCAGAAATGACCGACAACCTAGTGTGAGGCAGCGCAATATAGGGTTAACATAAACACCTTTTAATAACTTCAAACTTGAAAGAACCTATAAAAACATCAATATAGGAGGTATCTCCCTCACATACGTTTCCGGAAGCGTAAGCGAAGGTTATTGTGGACAAGCACAAGCACTACTCAAACGTCTCGCAGATAAGAAGCCCAACGTTGGGCGCCATGTTGTGGGGATTCTGCACATATACAGAGCTATGCACAGGATAATAGGACCTTGGTGTATAGTGGTGAACCAAACATGCACCTTAGTACCCACAATCCCAACCCGACTAGCTTTAGCGTCTCATTCATTCTACGTACTACAGCGAAGCTACCATTGATTAGACAACCCAGAACACGGTCTCTCTCTCTCTCAGGAATCGCGGGAGCAAGAACACTCTTTCATAACTCACTCATACTTGTCCACAACGTGCGTAATAAGAGACACAGTATAGTTTAAAATGTTTATTTCAACTATCGTGCTCTTAGATAAAGTACACGTGCCAGTACTATCAGCATAATGCATAATGATAAAATAATAAGCATGGTTACAATTCCATAGAATACAAATGGGGACAGCATTTTATAAAGACACTAGATATAGGGCTAAAATGGCCTTACCACCCTCCCTGTGCTCGTAACTAGTTGATTATAAAAATAGAAGACCTCTGGGCTTTGGCCGGCAGACCCCCATACCTCAATATCTAGATGCAAGGTTTACATCATCAGACAAGCACAGCTCTTCTCCCTGGAAAGGTTGTTCTCCAAGTGCCACCAACAGGGAGAGCACAATATTAAAAGCACACAAATTTCTCCAGTGCAGCTGCATTTCGTGTTATGTCTAAGTGCGAGGGGCTGACCAGATCAGCACAAACAAGGGACGTTGTTTTTCGACCTTGTACATGGTGTGCAGACGAAACCCACAAGGAACATGAGAAAAGGTGAAAGGCAAAAAAGGCAGACAGTTCTAATATAGCTGGGCACAAGCAGAGTCTGGAAAAACAAAGTCACAGAGTAACGTGTGCAAAAAAGGCATCATAGCAGCCAAGCCTAAGCTAACTTAGCAAGGTAGACAATGAGGCCACAAACCACACCACAAGGAATTCTACAGATGTAATAGATGAAAAGGCTTATAATCACTAAAACAAGAGAGTGGCAATAGTCATGTTGGACACCCCAAAGTTGTGTCTTCTTATTAGCAAGGCCTAGTATTATTAGCAGCAGTTGGTGAACTGATGACTGTGCACCATGTGTGGGAGGAAGTACAAGGTGGACAGCCCCATTGCATTAGCCAAACAAGGCCATATGCTATTTTTTCTCAAAACATCAGATGCATCAATCAATAGATCCAGCCACTCCTTAACATCTTGTCTCTTGCCTTGACTTCAGGCTTTTTTAAAACTTTCCAACAACAAAATGCCCACCCTGATATTTTGTATAGAAGATACTCTCTGTAATGTATCCACATTGTAGTGAATGATGTGTGTGGTGTTTTTTTTATTTTGCTATAAAACAATTACTAGGGGGAGGTGTATCTGGCATCTAAGAAATGTGTAATCTTTTTTACTAGCTGCAATGACCACCAGTGCCGGGGCCAGCACAGACGGTGCCAGACAGTCTGCAGATGCGGCAGCAGAAGGGGGTGAGCCAGTGGCAGTGGCGGGCGGTGGTAAGTCATTTTTCTTGCTTATTATTGACAATTAATTATAATTATAAGCTCACTGTAAAGGTGCAGTCTTGTTGACTTGTGAACAACAGGTGAACACAGCAGGAGTTGAAGTTGAGCTGATTAACTAATGGCCGCTCCTATCTTCAACTCAGCAGAAAACGTTTCATGAACAAGACCTTGAACTATGGGTTGTTGGAAAAGGGAAGGATGGAAGGGGAAAGGTTGGATGAAATGTATTATATATGACTGAAAGCGAAGGATGCGTGGGTGAAAGAAAGCACTGGATGCATAAATAGTACTATAGGTGGCTGATAGCTAGGATGCATGGGTGGGTGAAGGATGGATGAAAGGTTGGTATACAGGTAGGAACGAAGCTTGCCTGGGTGGGTGAAAGTGTATGTGTGAAAGGATGCCTGCCTGGGTGGGTGATTAGAATCCTGTGGTGGTTTCTTTTGATTGAAATAAACTTACGGACACATGGGTGGGTAAATGTCAAATGACAAATGTATGTTGCTGAAAGGTTTGTACTTGAGATCATGATACTAGAGTGAGACAGAGAGCCATGTTTGGAACTTTGGATGGGTGGCTATATGGATGGATGGGTAGTTTCAATGATGAAGAGTGGATTGAGAGAATGTAAAAAAACTTAAATGGTGGTGAGTAGCAAAGCCAAGGGTGAAGAATAAAACATAAAATATTCGAAGAACAATGCAATGATGAATGTAAAAATCCTTGGGAAGGAGAATAAGGAACTATGGTGCTCCTCTGTAGTGGTGTTCGTCTCACCTTTACTTGCCTGGAATGTTTTTTTTTAGGGTTTTTTTGATTCAAATGGTTGAGGAGGTGGTATTTCAGACTCCTCCCTGGACTCACAGTAGTTTTCAAGCACAACATTATGTATCCTTCCTATCCACCCATTATCAATCACCTCCCTCCATACCCATGGCATCATTTTTGCTAAGAGCATTGTTTACAATTTGACTTTTTTCTTTCTTGATATGTAGCTACTCCTGCTGCTCCACCGACCAGGCAGGAGATTGCAGCCCAGACACAGTGGTGGAAAAAGGAGGCCATCAGGGCCGACTACCAGCGGCTGGTGGCCAAGGAGGATGAGGCAGAAGCTGCTGCAGATGCCCCAGGTCCCAGCCAGGCCCCAACAACCACCCCACCACCACACCGTCTAATGGGTGCCCACCGGCGCCCCCACCATTCCACCAGCACAGGTGCTCCCCCTTATTTCCGCCATTATGAGCGCCGCATCATGCGATGGCTGGCGGATATTGAAGCCAGGCAGGAACGGGTGGAGAGGAACCTCCAGAAGCTCCTAACCCACCGTAGTGCTCTCTTCAGCCCCTTTTTTAATCTGTTTTTGGGTGGGTCGGAGTTGGGGGATTGTTGGGTTTTTCTTTATTTATGGACATTTCTTGGACATTGGTTGGGGTTAGGGAGAGGGGAGAGGGGTGGGCCAGTTGTGGGTTTTGTATTTTGTTCAGGGAATAATAAACTTTTCATACTTTTACAGTTTATGATTATGAATGATTGAAAAAAAAGTGGTGGGGTTATTGATTGTTTGTTTTACTTCTCAGTGCTGCCTTTGCCGCAGCCAGTTTTAAAAGTCTGCTGATAGTGTAAACTAAATAGTGATGCGGTACCCTCCCTTGTCCTACTACACTCTCCTCCTAGTCTCTGCAGTCTACTCTGCTACTACTATATAATATTATTAACCCCTAAGGACTCGGAGGGGGTGGGGGTGAATTTTCATTGTATAGAATGATTGTCGTTCAACAATGATCAATGAACCACAGTTCACTTCTCTTACCTGATTAGATGAAGCGAGGACTCCATGGTTTCCCAGGGTGCCATCACGGTGGTGGCAGTAGTAGCAGCATGCATTGCTAGCGTTTCTTTTGATATTGAAGACAAACTCATCAGATCCGAAGTGAGGTTCCACTCCCTCCTAGGTGAACTAGAACTGTAGGATAAGGACTCGGAGAGGAGGGACTATTCATCGAACGGGAAGTTAACAAACTGAAATAAAAAAACTAGGTTAATGCTGTTATTATTATATGCAAGCTTGATGACAGTCACCAGAGATTAGACTACTAGAACAGACTCAGTCTCAGACACAAGAAGAGAGAATGATAAGCAATGAAAAATTGAATTAATCAGAACAATGTTGAGCTACTACGAACTGTACGAAGTGGACAAGCTTAGACGCAAATTAATACTTTGCCTGAATGATGATGCTGGCAATGTGACGTTCCTCTGGAAAAAAATATCATACACTGTGCTGGCTGGGGTGGATATTCTATAATATATACTGCCAGTGTGGGCTATATGAGCTTAGTCAGGAATAAGATCCTCCTCACCCTGCACTGAGTTGTTGTGTTGCTTTCACCACATCCGCCCCACCAAGTGTGTGATCAATTAATGGTGTAAAAATTGTTAAGTCACACCTCAATAAATCACACAGCCTGGGGGAAGAGGGTTAGGGGTTTGATGAATGATTGGGAAGGGGGATTAAGGGAAAGGTTTGACAAAGACAAACACTAGGCTAAACAATGTGGACAAACCCACTGAATGGATGTGTGTTAATCACTGTTGTAGTGAGCACAAGAAACACTTAGGTTTGCTTAAAAGACCCCTCACACACCAACCTGGTTGGTGTCATGCTCCATCATAGGGGTCCCAACCGAGTGGCCGAATGCCCCCCGGTTGTGCTGCGACGCCTAGTTACAGCGGAGCTGATGTGGTGTGATTTGTGTGAAGTGTTGTCATTTAAAAATATCTCTGAGAATCCTTGCCTTTAGTTTTTATAAATGACGGCCCAGGATATAGTTACAAATATGTGATGCGACTATTGGTAAGATGTTATTGCTACTCGTTGTCTGATGATGTGGTCTACATGTTTCAGCCCGATAAGGTAGATAGGTGGGCTTTCTTCAGGACCAGGGGGGTGAAAATTGGGAGTGGCAAAAGTGAAAACGCCACGTGAAATTGTGAAGTGCCTACACATGCGCTAAGGTGTGTGGCTCAGGTGTCGGCGTACTCACAGACACTCTGTCAATAAAAACACTAAATTAAAGTGTAAGGCTAGGAATCGAGGCTCGGGAGGGGTATCATCTGTGGTCCCATTTTGGTATAGATGAATTTCTAGTTAGTAACCTGATGTGTTCTCCCGTAGTCCCGGCTGGTGACCAGCCTCGATTCTCTGCCTAACACTTTAATTTAGTGTTTTTATTGACAGAGTGTCTGTGAGTACGCCAACACCTTAGCCACACAATAACATCTCCCCAATAGTCGCATCACATATTTTTAACTATATCCTGGGCCGTCATTAATAAAAACTAAAGGCAAGGATTCTCAGAGATATTTTTAAATCACAACACTTCACACAAATCACACCACACCAGCTCCGCTGTAACCAGGCGTCGCAGCACAACCCGGGGGGCATTCGGCCACCCGGTTGGGACCCCTATGATGAAGCATGACACCAACCAGGTTGGTGTGTGAGGGGTCTTTTAAGCAAACCTAAGGGTTTCTTGTGCTCACTACAACAGTGATTAACACACATCCATTCAGTGGGTTCGTCCACATTGTTTAGCCTAGCATTGAATTGGCGACAACGACGCACCCCTTCTTGCCCTCGCTCTCTCCTTGTTTCCGAAAGACAAACACAACACATGGACAACACTCATTTTAGCAGCCGACCATCATAAATCTGTTATGGGAGGAAAAGGAAATGCATGCATGATGATGAGTGGTACTAAACAAGTACAGGGAATTATATTAATTATGCAATTGTCTGTCTGCCCCCAGAGAGACCCAAGTTACATACATTATATTTATGTTCTGTTGTACCGGGCTTAGAAAGATAGCAAATACAATTAAATGATCTGTAGGAGTAAAAAGCAAACATAAACACAACACACACAGTCGTAATGATTGAAGAGAAAAAAAAAGATACTGTATAAATTGGGAGTTGCATCTCTGCATTCCTATTGGACTGTCTGCCCGTGAATCTTGGGTCTGGCGGATGCTGTTTGGTATGGTAAGTGTGAGTTGTTTTTCCAGTATGTCGCAGAGTAAATGGCCTGTAGTTGAAAAAAACAAAAAGGATATTTAAAAATCAAGGAGAAAACAAAAAGTTAAACTGTATAAGGAGGAGTTCAACAAGAAGACTTTCAGAGGCAGCATGGCTAAATCAGACTCCGTTTATGGCAGTTACCTCCAACAACAGGCCATCCCCACCCAAACTCAACTCAGCTTCAGATTTGAGCCAGACAGCACTGAGCACACATACATAGTATTCGCATAGCAACATAGCATTTTCCAAATGCACCGCTGTCAGACACACCACACTTACCGCCCACCATACTACACAGACATGTAAGTCTGGTCTCTGTTGTTGTTTACCTTTAGGCCACTTCAAAGTCATCATCAATCATCCAAATCGGTTGGTTTCAATGAATGTGAAAAAATCCATCTTCTTCTGGTGGCACGCCCTGAGTTATTCCATCAATCATCTCTAATCCTCCTGACCTAACTCTGACTGCGAGTATGGTAGTCATGGTGTCCAACTCTGAGTCCGTACCAACAGTGTCCGACTCCTGAGTGAGTTCTCCAGACTCGGCCACTCCCGACTGAAAAAATGCAATGGATCGGCCTGTAGTAGTACAATTTTGTAATTGAACAAGAAGGGAAAGATTGACTTGTGTCACTTTGTAGAAGAGACATTCACAACAAACAACAATCACTCATGTGCAAAGAATACCATCATTTACCTGTTCTCTAGGCTAGGAAAGGATAGATAGATAGTCAGGACTCAGGGTTGGAGGCAGGCACAAATTTGTTTGAATTCTCTATTCAATGTCTGGCTTGAGAGAAATGTCTTTGGGGTAAGTCAGGAGTGGACTTTACGTCTTCATTGACTGCACACAGTTGCAACTCTGATCCTGCAATAAAAAGAGTAAGACGGTGGGGATGGATTTGTGAACCAGAAAGACAGTCACACACACAATTAAATATTAAAGTAAATAATGTTCCTTAGCTATATCTTTTTTTTTTGGAGGGGGCGTCACAGAAAGAAAGAAAGTAACTGGAAACTGGAAGAGCCTAGTTGTCAGGGAAGTTGTCAGGGAAGTAGAGCGCATCCTCAGACTCTGGTGGTTCGCCCAGAAGTAGGTCGCCTAACACACTACTTTCATGACCTGAGTCGCCATCATCATCTTTCTGCTGTGGTACTTCAGGTATGGTGTAATCCGGTGGTATAAAGTGCTGATTTCTTTTGAACATGGTTAACCTCTCCACGTTTTGGGGCGAGAGACTAGTCCTTCTCACTGTCAGAACGGTACCCGCAGCACTGAAAACACGCTCAGAAGAGACATTTGTGACAGGGCAAGCCAGATAGTTTATCGCCAGCCTGCTGAGCACTGGCTATTGGCGCCTTTTCCCAATACAGCAATGGGTTTTGATCAATGTAGACCTCTGTTGGGACATCCAGATAGGCCTGAACCATCCACTCAATGCTCAGGGGTGCTTCGCTTTGCTCAGCCTCTTTTGCCTTAGCACTGGACCTAACAAGCCCTTGCTGTAGTAACCATTCCTGTGCCGATTTTGGGGCTGATGCTCCTGTTCTTGTTGTTGTTGATGTTGTTCTTGGTGGGTTTGGCTGCTGTGAGCCAACCACACTGCCCTCAGGCTCTGAAGTTGAACTTGAAGCTGGCTGCCCTGCAGTAATTGTTGTGCCCTGGAGTAGTGGGCCTCTAATTCCCAGCCATTCTTTTTCTAAGTGACTGGCTTCTACAGCTATCCAAGTTTTGTAGTTGGCAACATCCTCTTATGAAAAAGGAATGAAAGTGTGCAGTAATGGTTTGTACCGTGGATTCAGAATTGTGGCACAAATGTAATGGTTGGATGACACAATGCCTCTTTGCACCCTTGTATTTTCAGATAAGCGAAGTGTTAAGCTCTCCACCAACTCATATGCTTCTTTTTTTTCCTCGACACCTGCGTACATTGCAGACACCCCCTTCAGCTGTGCTGTAGCATGTGCGACAATGGGATAGCTTGGCCCATAGTACAGTCCTCCTTGCTGACTTCACGTGTGAAGAGCTCGAAAGGAAGTAGCATCTCTGTCAGGCATTTGACTAGGCCCCATTGGTCCATCTCAATGATCATGCGGTTCACAGTAGCATCCCCTCTTTGCATGACATATTCATTAATTGGTCTCTACTGCTCAAACAGACGTTCAAGCATGTAATAAGTTGAGTTCCAACGTGTTGGCACCTCCTGGATGAGTGCTTTAACTGACATTCTATTATCACGTTGAATGATCCTCAGCTGCTTCCGGGCTTTAAAAGAGTGGCTGAAATGTGTGCAGATTCTTCTGCAGGTGTTCAGTAATTTGCTGACTTGGTCTTCTTTTTTCAGAAAGTCTTGAACAATGATGCTAATACAGTGCACCAAACACATGACCCTGAAATAGCCACCATCGGCCATGGCCTTAACTATATTACTGCCATTGTCCGTGGCAACAAAACAATTGGTAAGCCCTCTTGGTCGCAGCCAGTCAGAGACCTTGCTGTCAAAGTCTTCCAAAATGTTTGCAGTAGTATGAGATTTATCCATGGCGAACATGGCTGGAGTTGCATGCTTCCGAGTGGCATTAAAAATCTCAGCAGTGTCAACAACACCGGCTGCAGATATCTTTTCTCTAACCCCCACAAAAGAGATCCAGTGTGCAGGGATGCACATGTAATCAGTGGCTTGGCAACTGGTCCACATGTCTGTTGTCAGGTGGATAGTGTGAACAGCACTCTGCTGCAAAGCTTGTCCAAGCAATTCCAGCACGTCATGATGTAGTGCTGGAACAGCAACTCTGGTGAAATAGGACCGGCTGGGAACCTTCCATTTTGGGCAGATGACTGTCACAAATTCAAGAAAACCCAGCCCTTCCACAAAAGAAAAAGGGAGGAGGTCCAGTGCTAAGATTTTAGCCAGCTTTGCATTGTACAAACGTACTGTTGTGTGGTTGTGTTCGTACAGCCCCTCCGACCTAAAATGGTGAGAATGGTAGCCTGGATTTTTTTCTTTTCTGGTGCCACTGATGCAGGTGACTTCTTGACGCCAGATGTTGTTAGGCTCAACGCACGTTTTTTCGTTGCGGTACTCTTTTGCCTGGGAACCCTTGGTATCTCAGCCTGACTCTTGTGCCACTGTGATGTTGCTGATGAGGATGTGGGCGGTACCACTGCACTGCTGGGGACAGGGCTACTTTGTCTACCAGAGAAAATGTCTCCCTCTTGTTCACCTTCCACCATGATCGGATCTTCTACTACTTCATCCCCACCAACAACAATGGGTGCAGTTTTTTTGCCGCTAAGGTGCGCCTCTCACTGGATCAAGTGGTGTTTTTTCATATGGGTTGTTTGGCCTCTGGTACCATAGTTTGTACCAAGCTTACCCCGACTAACACCTTGTCCACAAATGGAGCATATAGAAATGTTCACCTCCTTCCTGCTAACCGAAAAGAAGTCCCAAACTGAGGAGGTCAACTTTTTGGTGGTGCTGGTGCCACTTGCAATGCCGGATGAACTGGTAGGTGTGCATGAAGTTTGACTCTCTGCAGTACCTACTTCTACTGAGGTGGTTGTGGTGGATGTAGGTCACTGCCGGCAAAATATGGAAGCTGGAGATGATGTTGGTGGTATCATCTGTGTTGGTGGTATCCGTGCCACATCCCTCACAGCAATTTGGGATGGGGTAATGTCGGTCTCCACTGGGGCGGGACTAATGTCCATGATGACTGGCTCATCATCATCATCCTCCTCTTATACATCTACCTCCATAACTCTAAGGCTTTCTGGAAACTTCCTTTTCCCTAGCCTTGTCTCGTGGGCATGGCGTGTCTCCAACTCAGACGGAGGCGGGATCCAAGGGGTGTCTAGATCATCAGAAGGGGGACTTAGAGAAGAAGTTGATGGACTAACCCTCCTTTTCCTTGCTGGGGATCTGAAAGACAATGGATCTTCTGAAAGAGTGGCTTGCTCTTCTTCTTCCTCTGCAGGAAGCTCGATATCCTGAACTGCTCCTACTTTGGGAGGAACAACTACTATTGGGGGTGGTTGCAGCCGTTGTTGCCCACTTATCTGAGTTCCCTGCATTGATTAGGTACTACTTTGCGATAACAATAAGTCAATTTCAACATTACTGTTCGTCGCACTGGACTGGTGATTAGACTGGCTGCCTCTGCAACAGACATGGGCTTGGGCCTAGGTTGGTGGGGTGGGTCCACTGATGCGGGGATGCTACTCCCAGCTTGCTCCCCAACACCTCTGCTGCAGGCGCAATTTTTGGTTTCCCAAAAAAGGTCTTGAGCGACATACCGGTCTTGGTAAGTGGCAGTGCCTTCTTCTCATTGGCAACTTTCTTGGTACCGGACCTGGTACCTTTCTTTGGGGCCATCTTGAAGATGTCAGCAGCATGCAGTGGCACAGGTTGACGAGATGTCTGTGGTCACACATCACATGACGTTGTGAGCAGCAGGAACTCTGTCTGGCAGTACAATGGCTGATGGCGTCTCCTCCTCTTTTGTGCACCTAAAAGCAAAGAAAGAAAGAAGAACATCAGTGAAACATGGCATTCATTGTTGTGGTTCAATTAATACTAGTACAAACAAACAAATATAATATATAACTTAGTGTGTGGTCACACTTGTTAGTGTTATTAATATCGTTAAATTTATTACCTCAGTTATTAAAAAAACATAACAATACAGTGTAGGCATTTGTGAGACTTTGACAAAAACAAGGGCTTTCATGGTTGGTGTACTAGTGTACAGTTCACTCAGGAAGGATAGGAAAGAAGTAGAACAACAACAAAAATAGAAATGTAACAGACCCGGTTTGGAATTGTGCATCACGTGGGATTCAGCATTCAGGGAGCTGCAGCTGAAAATGGATAGAAGCAATAAGCCAAGAGGAACAAAGGAAAAACATGCAGGACTAATGCAGAAGCACACTGGCTGCCTTCACAAAATGGCCAGGCTACCACAACAAGAAGCAATAAGCCAAGAGGAACCAAGGAAAGAAGACATGCAGGCCTATGGCAAAAGCACTACTACCACC
Source organism: Calotriton arnoldi (assembly GCA_963921515.1). Taxonomy (NCBI): domain Eukaryota; kingdom Metazoa; phylum Chordata; class Amphibia; order Caudata; family Salamandridae; genus Calotriton; species Calotriton arnoldi. The sequence continues at coordinate 581,892 of CAWUFW010005241.1, forward strand.
ACAAAATGGCCACCAGTCACATGGTCAGTCACTCACAACAACAACAAGCAGGAGGCCTGGAAAACAATGAACTCAAGCAGGCCTATATGGACACAGACTTTACAAAATGGCCCCTGGCAAGACGGGGAGGCTCAGCCAAGGCAAATGCAGGCCCACATTCGGGTCCACGGAGGGCATCTAGTAGGTGCCGAACGGGCGCAGTCCTTCAGTGAAGGCTTGATCTGATGTCAAGCGCCCCCCACCGGGACCCATGTTGTGAAGTCTACTATAACTTCACATCCATAACGGCTTTCTGAAATCCTGAAGGTTTGATCAGATAAACTGTGAGTTTGTTCGATATACCCCCACAGGTTAGGGTGCGCCTTAGCGTGCGCATACCGCCGGGGTGGGTTAATCCTGATGAAAGCTTCGCAGAAAGCACATTGAAGCAGAAACATGTCAACCACTTTTTAACACACTTGTTATATTGGATGCGTCTGGTCAATTTAGCCAGGCAGGTTTCATCCAACGCACTTGTTTTTACTGTTGCCTGGTTTTCCACCATTAAACTCTTTTGGGAATAAACCGAGGCATCTTTTAATTTCACTATTTTTTCACCATCACATACACCAATCACAAAAAACCAGCTCCGCTGTAACCAGGCGTTGTAGCACACCAGAGAGGCACTCTGCCTCTCTGGTGGGGACCCAATGATGAAGCATGTCACCAACTAGGTTGGTGAGTGAGGGTTCTTTTTAAACAAAAAGGTTTCCCTTGTGTTGAATTTCCTTCTCCTTCCTTTGATTTGGCATCACTCTTCGGTTGTTTTTTGGCATGCTAAACAACACATCTTTAATACAACAATGCCAAAAATGAAAATCCACAGGGCTAAAAAAGGTTTGCAAGTTACACAACAACTAGACACATCCAACAAAGGCATTTATTTAACACACATGAAAAAAAGTGAAATACCCAAAAAACTCATTTTGCATTTCAATCCAATGCTATCCATGCCCTAAATGATGTTTAAATTCAACAGACACCACAGAAACTGTTGTTTCATGCACCCATGATTAGCTCTGGGCCTATTGGTTGGAAAACCCATTGGCAGACTAGGCCACATAGTGAATCAATTCAAATCAATAATATTGCAAATTTATTAGAAAATGCAGTGAACTGTGATACATTTTTTGCTGGATAAAAGAAGAAAAAATTGCATGCAAAACAACAACCAGCAAGAAGGCATGGCCACCACAAAGAAGGTTTGCAGGCCTAATGCACACTGGCTGCCGCTTCACAAAATGGCCACCAGCCACATGGCCAGGCCACAACAACAAGAAAGGGAAGACAGACAATGCAGGCCTAAGGCAAAAGCTCACTGGCTTCCTTCACAAAATGGCCGCCAGCCACATGGCCAGGCAGGCCACAACAACAAGAAAGGGAAGACAGACAATGCAGGCCTATGGCAAAAGCTCACTGGCTGCCTTCACAAAATGGCCACCAGCCACATGGTCAGGCAGGCCACAAAAAGAAGCAATAAGCCAAGAGGAACAAAGGAAAGAAGACATGCAGGTCTATGGCAAAAGCACTACCACCACCACAAAATGGCCACCAGCCACATGGTCAGTCACTCACAACAACAACAAGCAGGAGGCCTGGAAAACAATGAACTCTAGCAGGCCTATATGGACACGGACTTTACAAAATGGCCCCTGGCCACATGGGGAGGTTCAGCCAAGGCAAATGCTGGCCCACTATTACAAACACACTCACACACTGGCCAGACAAAGGAGGCATGCTAAACAACACAGCTTTAATACAACAATGCCAAAAACGAAAACCCACATGGCTAAAAAAGAATTGCAAGTTACACAAAAACCACACACACATCCAAAAAAAGGATTTATCTAATGCACATGAAAAAAAGTGAAAAATCCCCAAAAAACACATTTTGCATTTTAATCCAATGCCATCCATGCCCTAAATGATGTTTAAATTCAACAGATACTACAGAAACAGTTGTTTTATGCACCCATGAGTAGCCCTGGGCCTACTGGCTGAAAGGCCTGTTGGCAGACTACTGGCTGGCTAGTGAATTAAATAAATATTGCAAATTGATTTCAAAAGTTGTAGAAAATGTAGTGAACTGTGCAACATGTTGGAGACTCTGGAGCACTTCCTTCCTCTTAAAAAAAAAGAAAAAAGAAAAAGGAATCCTTGCACAAAAAAGTACAGCCAAATGTCAATCTGAGGAGTTTTTCTAATCCAAATCATCATTTTGAGAAGGTTTTGATGCTGCTCGAGGGAGATTCTTCTCCAGATTGCAAATTCTGCGTGTTCAGGAGTGCGATCTTCACAAAACTTCCGTCGGAAGTCAGATGGTGCGCCCGAATGACGTGTTCATGATCGCAAACTTTTGCGGGACCATGCTGCCACCTAGCAAATCTCGTAGCGCTCACGAACAGATGGGAAATCTCATCGGCAATCGCAGGCCCCCAGTAAGTCATTCCTGCGTGCATGAAAATGCATTTTGGGCACGCAAACACAAAAAAACCTCCGCTCTGTTGCAGAGCATGGAGTTTTCGGCAACTCAGCATTCTACGCGGAACGTGAAGTTGCCAAAAATCCTCAAACTACACGAGCGGAGCGGAGTTTTACATGCAGGGTTACTTACCATCTAATGAAACTACAAACCATCCTGGCAAGAAAGGATGCAATGTACACCATGTTACGTATGGAGAAGGAGGAGACATTACCATTCACTGTTGCACAAATACCTTCTACGGATTGGGTAATCCACAGGTTTATTTCTCTGCCAATTTCGACATTTCACTTCCAATACGGTTTACAACCCCATCAAGTAGGCAGATACAAACATGGAGAAGGATATGTGCATGAGTCATGGATTGTTCCTTTTAGATATCACAGTAGGAATGGCCAGGCTGAAGTCTTTATTAGTGGGACTGAATGCAGGAATACTTTAGAACATTTCTTGATGTGTAGGGCGATTACTCTTCATGCATAGTGCATGTAATGTGTCAGTGGCAAATGTGTCCTCCTATCGAAGGGTTCTCCAACTGCGGCGTTCCGTCTGGATTTCAGATTTCTCTTAAATCAGAGTTATTCCCTCATCTTACCGCCGTCCTGAATATAGCCATTTCAGAGGGACGTTACCCTACTATATGGAAGACGGCGGTCGTTAAACCACTCCTGAAGAAGCCTTCACTGGACCCTACAGAACTAAAAAACTATAGGCCCATCTCTCTTCTGCCGGTTCCAGCCAAGATTCTAGAAAAACATTTAAATTTGCATCTGAGCACTTACCTACAGGATCATTATCTACTAGATAGCTCTCAACATGGGTTTAGAAGCCAACACAGTACGGAAACAGCTCTTACTGCTGTTTTTAACAATATCCGGACCCAGATTGATGCAGGTCACACTACTTTGTTGGTCTTACTTGATCTTACCGCAGCTTTCGACACCCTGTCTCCTCTGAGGTTGGTTGCCCACCTCAGGGAGATTGGGATCGGGGCTCGGCCCTGGATCTTCTGGCCTCTTTTCTTTGTGAGCGGACACAAACTGTTAAATTTGGCCAGTTTTACTCGACCTCTAAATCCCTCTCTTGTGGTGTTCCTCAGGGCTCATCCCTGAGTCCAACGCTATTCAATATTTATGTTGCCCCTTTGGCCAAGGTGGTGAGATTTTTGGTTTAGAGGTGTTGTCCTATGCGAACGACACCCAAATAATGGTGTGTATCACCCATAATGTTAGGGACTCTGCTCTTAACTTCAGAAGGTGTATGCAGGTGGTTTCCATCTGGATGACGGAAAACTTCTTGAAATTGAATGGGGAGAAGACGGAGGTCCTTATTTTTGGCAATTCTCTGGATATCTGGTCTAACAAATGGTGGCCAGATTCACTCGGAGTTTTTCCTTGCCCAGTCTCCCACGGTAAAAATCTAGGGGTCATAGTGGACAACTCACTATTACTAAATCGGCAGGTTAGCAGGACAGTTGCCACTTGTTTTGGGATTATTAGAATCCTAAGAAAAATCATTCAATTTCTCTCCTTTGATTCACGCAAGCAGGCTGTCATCGCCTTGGTAATGTCCAGATTGGACTATTGTAATGCCCTTTATCTTGGCATTAACAAAGGATTGATTAAACGTCTGCAGCTGGTGCAGAATGCTGCTGCTAGGCTGATAACTGACTTGCCTAAATACCACTCAGTCACCACAACAATCAGAGCTCTGCACTGGCTTCCCTGGACCATAGGATTCTTTTCAAAACGTTATGCATGACTCATAAGGCCTACTATGATTCCGGCCCTGAGGGGATCAAGGTTCTCCTCCATCGCTATGTCCCCACCAGACAGCTCCTATCCTCAGATAAGAATCTGTTGATTATTCCGAGGTTCAAAAAGCCAAATGGGGAGGTAGAGCTTTTTCCACCAATGCTGCTAAACTGTGGAATTCTCTTCCGGAAGAGCTTTCTGGTCAGGTGTCAGACTCTCTCTTCCGGAAAGCATTGAAGACCTGGCTCTTCACACAGAGCTTGTCCTGAGCATTTCTACCCGGTCTACACCCATTTGTCTCGCTCCGTAACAGCGCCTTGACGCCCTTGGGCTAAGTTAGCGCTATATAAATCCACTTTCATTCATTCATTCTTTCATTCATTCATTCATTGAACGATCAGAGTTTCTGTTGCATGAACCCAGACATTGCCTTTCTACTAATGGTTTCAGCAGTTGTGACCTGTTTCCACCTGCCCAAACAGTTAGGGAGGCGACTCTATGGTCTTCGATAAAGGTTTTAAATTTGCACTTTGATGCTTTGAGCAGACTGAAAGACTTATTGTTCCAGAAGGATGTGGCCTTAACATCTGCAAAGGAGACGTTTGATCTTCAAGTTGCAAGGCCATCTTCTGAGATACAGTCTCTACTTTCCCACTACATTTAGGGTAACTTGTGCACCGCATTTTTAACAGGTATAATACCACAGGAGTGGCGTTGTTTGTTGAGACAATTTGCTCAGCATTGGTTAGTACCTGCCAGACAGTCTGTGGAGTTATTCCATCATTCATACACTCTGCTGGGAAGCATTTTTGGAGGACTTCGCCTGGTCGTGTTCCTGATCAACAGGACTTTTCTTTTACTTTTTCTGGTCCGCAATGGAGGTCCCATCAAAAGGCTAAATAGAACTACCACTTACACATTTGCTCCTGTGTCGTGAATGCATGATACCGTGTTTAGGCGCACCCTTGCTTCAGGAACTAAATGAACACGGGTTCTTGTTCTTTCATCCTGTGTGGCTACATTGCATGCAGCCCATATTCTGCTGTCTTCTGTGCACTTTTGAGTGTGCCCTGGACATATGCCTCGGAATGCAACAGGTTCAGTTCTGGGACATTGGCCTACTGTGGCGCCCATTAACGACTCACTTGTACTGTTCTCCCTTGTGCTTGCCGTTGCTTCTGAATGCATTTTACGAACCCTTCTGGGATGCTTCTGCTCCTAGTGATTTGGATCTTGGCTCGGCTTCTGCCGATCCTGCCCTGGCTGCTTCTCTTTCAGCAGCTGCTGAAGTGGACGGATGAGAATGTTTGCTTTATGGATCTAATCCACTGGGTGCCTCTGGGAACATCGTCTGCGGCTGCTGGGTACAGCAATGTTTTGTCTACCGCTCTGAACACACAAACCATCCGGCAGTTTTGAGTTGCAGGACTTTTTAATTCAACTATCTTTTCAATGCGATCTTGCTTTTTTAAAATTTCTTTTAATACAACTTTTTAATGATTATTTAATGGCTTTCACTATGCTCTTTGCTATTAAAGAAGCATGATGCTTTTTTATACTTATTGCCACTTATATTTTAGCCCTTCTCTAGGGATAGCTTTTGTCGACTCACATCAAAGGAGTGGATGTCACAAAGTCAGGATAGGCCGGGCAAGGAAAACCACCATTTACATGTCCAATTCAGCAAATCCTTAAAAATCTGGCTTTTCAACCAATAATCATTAAGCTGCTACCTATTCCTTGGTCTGGCCGGGAAACCCTTTTGGGTAGCTGTTGCGCTCACAAATTTAATTATTAATAATAATAATAATAATAATACATGCTCATGTTTCTTAACTTCTCTTTTAAACACAATGACTTTTCACATACATTTGCATGTGTGACAATGCAGGATAACATTCTCTGAATTGGCATTGCTTACATTTTCACTTCGTATACACACTATCGCGACACCTTGAACATTCAGTACAAGGGATAATGATGTCATTGTTTTTATTGTCCAGTAGACAACAAAGCTATCAAGCTAAAATAATCAATGGCAGCCTTACTGGGTTTTTGATATGGCCACATGGGTGCTGTTTATTATATCGACAGAGCCACGTCTTTGTTTAAGACAGAGGAGCACTCAGCTGACGCTGCAAGGTTACTGCATGCCAGAATTCCAGGTCAGCTGATTCATGTTTACCAAAACCAGGGATGTCCAGCTCTAAACCAAGATGGACAGCCTGATGACATTTACCAGGTCATAGGGAGTTAGACCACCCAGCAGAAATTTACAGATTACCCACCCTAGTCAAGACTCGATTTGGGTGCACTAGGCTGGCGTACACTATATACAGTATTTATATGCAGCATATATATTCAATATTTTAGCACAATGGTGGAATTGTTCATCTTTTTCACTATTCTCATAATGCTGATTGCGACACTTTGTTTAATTTTACCGATTATCACAGCACATGTATTTTATACAAGAATTACAATGCTTCAATAAATATTGAAACACCTTGCTGAGTACTCTTGTGTATTTCTTTGGGTATGCATAAGAGTCCAAACAAAATATATCTAGATCTGTTACCACGATTCCCTTAGGGGATCAGGGTTATAATGTTCTAAGGTTGAATACACATTTGTTACCCTGTAAGGTTAGAGGTGCAGATGGTGCACTGTGAGCTAGCAGGACTATAAGCCAACATATCCTGAGGATATGCACGGAATCAGTCTGGCACAATCCTGACATTTATGTTGTCCAAAAAATGCACAGTTTTGCCAGAGAGGTACAAGCTGTATGACAATATATGACCACCTGCTGAATTTTGAATTTCGTGTGCTTTTCAGAAATCTATAGCTTTCCTGGATCCCCCATGGGTTTTACACTGGTTTCCATCATAAAGTTGAAGTCGGTTGAGAGCACAGAAAATAGAAAAAATGGACTACTGCTTTGAAAAATGCCAAAACTGGGGTAAAAATTGTATTTTTTTTAAAATTCAACTCTGCATGTTCCTGAAAGTTGGGAAGAACGTGACATTAGCACAGCAAACTGTTAGTTGATTCCATTTTTAGGAAAAAATCCAGATACTTTTATCTAGAGCACCTTTTTCCTATTTGTTTTCAAAAACTCAAAAATTAGATATATTCTGCCCATTTCTTCGGTCCCCTCCAAGGCAATCCACAAACCCAGGGTATCTTTAGAATTCCCAGGATATTTGAACAAAAGGATGCTATTTTGGTGTGGATACCTCATGTGGAAAAAAGTTATGGAGCCCTAAGTGTGAACTACCCCAAATAGTCAAAACAGGACTCAGCACTAGATGGAGAAAAAGGTCAAGCAGTTAAGGGGATAAGTCCCTCTTCTGATGATCTTTGCATGTATTGGTCCCTAGCCAAGACCTGCCTCAAGACACAAAGGAAAAACAAGATTCCAAATGCCTTTGAAATGAGGAAGATGATGATGAGCCAGTGATTGTTCATGTGGAGAGTGGGACAGATCAAGAGCAGATTACCACTATTCAACCAGCTCTGAGTGATGCATACCACCAGTTACTCCTGCTTCCACCTTTTTAAGAGCCAAAAAACTACAGCAAACACCACCAACCCCTCAACTGTCACGGTTCACCCTATCGAGAGCCCAACTCAACCGACTATTTCCACCTCAGCATTTTCTTCAGACATTCTTCAGACATTGTCTTAACAACAAAGCTGTCCTTCCCAGATTGTCACTTCTTTGTACTTAGGATATATGAAGAGTATATCTCAGATTTATCACTTTGCCAAAAACCAGTGCATTGTTGCAAGCCAGGTGGATATTATGGTACCAAAGGTCAACTGGCCTATTTGAAAATTAAACATGAAATCATGTGGGAAGAGGACCTCAAAAGGAAAGTTGCTGGAGAGAGATTAGAAGTTGAACATATTGACAGCAGTAGCGGTGAGGAAGAAGTAAATGTTGTAATGAAATGCAGTCCTATGACTGACACTCATAGTATTCAATCAACCACAGCAACCTCAGCCTGGTATAAATTAAAGAGGGATACAGTGATAGTCACTTCAAAGTGTCCAAGCAGCCCACCTGCTAATCTTTGGTCACATTTAGTTGGAGGTATTATTGCACAACATCTCAGTATCAAATCTATATCTAGCAAGGAATGAATATATCACTGAACCAATGAGGTAGTCCATTTATACAGTGGGAATCTGGACAAAACGTTTGTTACTGACCTTCTGACATTTAATTTTGATGGAAGTAGAGGGGTGTCTGCAATTTGCACACCAGCATTTCTTGATTTTTCTGATACTTCTCTGTTTACCAAAGCTAAAAATGAAATACTTTTTTTTTTGCTCAACAGATGTTTTTTGGGGGAAGAAGAAATGCATTTTACATGTCTTTACAACAACCTGTGGAAGAAACAAAACCTATCTACTTCTGTGGGAAACAGGATGACTTGAAGAGACCTACCCCTGTGGACTGGAAATAGAAAGAGGTGATCTGTTATTTATAACTATACAGACTTGTGGCTCGAGTGGTAAATACTAAGGAACATATTTACAACAAATTGGTGTAGGGCAGTGCTGCAAGTCTTTTTGGTGTAACAAGGAACAGTGGTTCCTGTGGATAATATAAACAATATATAGTAATCTATAGCACAATAGCAATACAGATGGGTAAAGAGATGTCAGAGAGGGACACAACAACCATATACAACAAGACACTGCTGAATGTAAGTCATTTATTTAAATGCGCTTTTTAAATTGATTAACGCAAGTGCATGGTGTCCCAAGTGAACATAGAACCTACAGAAACATTGGTGACAATTGTGACATACAAATAGGTTTCAAATATTTACAAAAAACGACCAAAAACAGGGATTTTCAATGATTAGTAGCAGCCTTCTAGTACAATGGTAGGGGCTGAGAAGTGGTGCGCTTTTGAATTCTGTCGACGGCGTTTCGACCCCTTCGTAAATAGGGGGTCTCTTTAGGACGTAGTGCTTTCCGCCACACAAGGTAACACTAGACAAAAAGTCAGAACACTAGAATCAGCATGGGGCCTCCCTGAAGTGAAAGCTCATTTCAAATGTGGTAACTGTGTTGCATGTACCTTCTCTTTCAACACAGATATCTTTGAACATGGTGACGTAAGACAAAACCTTAACTTTTTTGCGAACTGCAACACACAAAATGTTGTCTATTGCATCTGGTGCCCATGTGAACTACCATACATTGGGCAAACCTCGCAACTCATTAAGACACGGATCTGCCAACACCGAAGCAGAATCAGATGCTCTTTGCTGAATGCTCCATTGGTTGCCCACTACATTGAAAAGAAGCATACAGCAGACGACCTGAAATGGCATGGCATTGACAAAGCGACAATTCTGGAAAGAGGAGGAGATCTTTCACAGATCTTACAGAGATTGGAATGCCAATGGATAGAACACACTAATTCCATTGCACAAGGACTCAATACAGCTGAGGAATGGCAAGGATTTGTGGCTACCTTATCTAATTGACTATAGACTTTATACTGCTTCGGTGCAATAATACAGACAGACCCACATACTGTACCGTCTATTAATGGCCTGCATAGCATCACTACAATGTTACCACTATTATTTTTACTTACGTATTATTTTAACATGCCTATTGCTCCCCTTCTAGAACCTCGATAGCCAGTATAAACATTAGATACAGGGTACATTCCCTTTCTCTGCATATATGGAACTGCCTCGCAGGTCACGGACCTATACTGACCCCTCGATGTTCCTTTTCCTCTTTTCCTCCTTGTGCCCAATGTACCCCCTTCTAACTGCAACCACCACCCTTGTGTCATCACGCATTTTATATTTTAAACCCAAGACGCAGCATATATCGTCTACGTGCATTCTGACGAATGTCTATGCCTCGCAGTTCAAAGACCTTGATTGTGGGTAAACGAATACAGTACCATCCATATGTATTTTTTACCTGCGTAAATCCAGTACCATCCACATGTTTTTCACCTGTGCATATGCCCCACAGGTCACTGACCTTGATTGTGGTTATACGAATATATCATTATCCAGATGTAACGTTCACTTGCATAACCGCTTCGCAGGTCACGGACCTCCATTGTGCACAGAATGATTATGTAAAGAGACCCTTCGCTGCTTCTTTACTTGATCCTTTTTGTGTCTAGTGGACCTTCTTTGAACTGGAGCCACTAGTATACCATAATATGGGAACACACTTGCTGTCCACTCATATCCCATGCTTTGATTGCAAGCGTTACGAGAAATGGACATAGACAAAAGCTCCACGAGACGGTGTGTGTGAATCTTCATAAAAAATATTTTTTTCCCATTTTCACTGCCACATTACATAATCTGCGTGGAGTGAATTTCATTTATTGAATGCAGTTCTTTTAAATGAGGTCTCCATCCTGTGGACAGATAAACATGATTTTGTGCCGGCTCCTATGATCTTGAAGCCATGCCTGCCACATTAGAGAACGCTCGGCCACTAGGGCGCGCATTCTCACCATAAATACACCATGGTTATCTGCGCCGTGTCATTTCCAAGCTGAGACTGACTACGGTGGTTCTCGATGTCAATCCTCCTATTTAGAATCGGATGCGAGGTCAACTACGGCAGCCTCACGCATGCTATTATTCACAAAGATCGGGTAAGACAGCGCTTGCTATCTGAGGGTAAGTAGACATAATATTGAAAATTTTATATCGATGTGTAATAATATAGAGTTTTTAATATCGAAAGTAGTAAATACCGATGTTTAATATATCGAAGTACAAAATATCGATTTAGTGTGTTGTAAAAAATATCGTTGTCATAAATGTCGTTTGTTAAAATATCGTTATGCAAAAATATCGTTATAGTAATATTTTTATTGTTATATGTTTGTTAATGTTATAATAATAGTTAATTAATGTGATAAAAGTTTTGAATTGTAATATAATTTTTAGGAGCCGGATGTTGGGTTTATAGGGGATAAGGGTGGGGAGTGTTTTAAAATATTTGTTAAAAATATAAAAAAATAATAATTTGTAAAATTATTTTAAATTTGTTTTTCAGGAGCGGGATGTTGGGTTTATAGGGGATGAGGGTGGGGAGTGTTTTAAAAATGTTGCTACAAAATATAAAAAATTTAAAAAATGTGTAATATTAATTTAAAATTGTTTTTTAGGAGCGGGATGTTGGGTTTATAGGGGATAAGGGTGGGGATTTAATTAATTTTATAAATATTTTTAAAAAAAAATATTTGTAATTATTTTTATTCTATTTATTTTAAATATTGAAATTTATTAATGTAATGTTGTGTTAATAGGGGATACATTTGTTTAATTTTTTAATCAATTTTTTTTACATTTAAATATGAATTCTTTTTGAAAATTGAATTTTTTCAAGAATTAGAGATATTAATTACATGTAATGAATTATGTATCAACAATTTGCTAATGAATATTTAAACAAAATATAATTTTAAAATTTAAATAAAATATATAATATTCATGATAATAATAAATTAATAAAGATATGTTTTATAATTTATAATTAATAAATAGATTATATATATGGAAAGATGTTCTAAAATTTTTGTTTACTACTTTAGATTTAAAATGTATGATTTATTTTAATTTACGAATATGATTCATAAATTTGATACGGAGTAACTAAATTTAATAATTTTAGATTTTGGAATTGTGAATATAAAACTATATATGTTTAGTGACCAGAATATTTAATGATTTTATATAAATTTGAGTGGTACATAGTAAATTATATATGTTTAGTGTCCAGCACTTTCCCAGAGTTAATATAGTTTGAAGTGGGAATAGTAAATTATATATGTTTAGTGTCCAGCACTTTCCCAGAGTTAATATAGTTTGGAGTGGGAATAGTAAATTATATATGTTTAGTGTCCAGCACTTTCCCTGATTTAATATTAATTGGAGTGGGAATAATAAATTATATATGTTTAATGTCCAGCACCTTCCCAGAGTTAATATAGTTTGGAGTGGGAATAGTAAATTATATATGTTTAGTGTCCAGCACCTTCCCTGATTTAAAATTAATTGGAGTGGGAATAGTACATTATGTATGTTTAGTGTCCAGCACATTCCCTGATTTAATATTAATTGGAGTGGGAATAGTCAATTATATATGTTTAGTGTCCAGCACCTTCCCTGAGTTAATATAGTTTGGAGTGGGAATAGTAAATTATATATGTTTAGGGGCCGATTCCGATTCGGGCCGGAAATCTCTCCGACCGAGCCGGACCCGGAGAGATGTCCGACCGAATCGGACCCGTGCAGTCCGACCGAACGAGTCCGATGCGCACGTATGCCATCGGACTCGAGTCGGTCGGACTCCCATTGAAGTCAATGGGAGCCTGTCGTACAACGCGTACGCGGGCTCCCATTGACTCAATGGGTGCGAGGCGGACAAGTGTGCCCCTACAGCGTGTACGCCGTGAAGCGATTCGCGCCATACACGCACAGGTAGGGGGACCCATGGGTCCCCCCTGTGTGCGACTCGCGCGGCTACGCGTACAGGGGGTCCGACACGGACCCCCAAAGTACGGCTCCGACAGCTCTTTCGAGCTGGACGGCGCGAGCTCGGTCGGAGCTGGCTCGCGGCGCGCATCGTACTTACCCGGCCGGAGAACGTCTCCATTGCGCGGTGCGAGTCGTGTCCGTGCGAGTCGGTCGGATGCGGTTCGACCCGGGATCGAGTCGGTCGGAGCGGTCGGGACGCCCGGACGAGTCGGTCGGCGAATACGCATCGTACTCGCTCGCCCGGACGCGCGTACGGATCGGTCGGGAAATAGGGCTCCGAATCGGATCCGGTTAAGCCGAATCCGATTCGGAGCCCTACCGGCCGAGATCGGAATCGGCCCCTTAGTGTCCAGCACCTTTCCTGATTTAATATTAATTGGAGTGGGAATAGTAAATTATATATGTTTAGTGTCCAGCACCTACCCAGAGTTAATATAGTTTGGAGTGGGAATAGTAAATTAGATATGTTTAGTGTCCAGCACCTACCCAGAGTTAATATAGTTTGGAGTGGGAATAGTAATTTATATATGTTTACTGTCCAGCACCTTCCCTGATTTAATATTAATTGGAGTGGGAATAGTAAATTATATATGTTTAGTGTCCAGCACATTCCCTGACTTAATAGAAATTGGAGAAGGAATAGTAAAATATATATGTTTACAATTTTGTAATTTGTGAGAATTAATGTAGTGTACAGTGGGAATGTTTAAAAATAATAATATAGTTTGTATTAATAAAAATATATCATATAAATATATAAAATAAATTATTTTATAAAGTACATTGATGTAACATCACATAGTTTATCACATATACAAAGTTTAAAAAAATGACATACATGATGAAACGTTATTTTTTTACTGATATGTTTCTTTATTTTCAAACATTTATTTATGAAAAGAAATACCATTTTATTTTATTAAAAGTATATTTATTATATATTGTTAGACATAGAGAAAAAAAATACAATCTTTATTTTTCAGATACTATGGGGCCTATTAGGATGGCGGGCGGATCGCCCCCACCGGGCTGGCGGTATCCACCGCCGGCCCGGCGGGGGCGATCCACCCCCCATCCATGCCTGAATGACCCCCCGCCGCATTAGGATGGCTGGGGGGTCCGCTTTTCCGCCCGTCGAAGAGTCGACCGGGCAGAAAAGGGGCTCAATATGGTGGCAGTGTCTGCAAGACACCGCCATCCATATTATTATGCAGGCGGAGAGCAGCCTTTCCATGGCGGCGGTGCCACCATGGAAAGGCATGCGGTTTTCACTGTTGGTGGCCCCAGGATGTTGGGGGTGGGTGCACATGGGGGTACCTATGGTACCCCCTGCATTTGCATGCACAAGGTGGCAGGCACCGCACAGTGCCTGTCACGTTGTGCATGCAAATGCACAACATCCATTTTTTACATTGCGGCGGGTGCTGCTTACAGCATTGCCTGCCGCAATGTAAACAATGCGGGATGAGCCCGCCAGTGTGGCGGGCGCATCCTAATTTGAATGGCGGGACCGACGCACCTATGGCGGTTGGTCCCTTTAGCCGCAGTGCATCTCGGCAGTCGGTCCTGTGCTGCCATCAGGTGGTGGCGGACAAAGTCCGCCCGCCATCGTAATAGACCCCTAAATATTTTGTACATATGTATACCTTCATATATAACATTTTTGCAAACTTAGGGGCCTATTACGATGGCGGGCGGACTTTGTCCGCCCGCCACCGCAACGGAGCACGGGACCGACTGCCGAAGTTGCGGCGATCCCGCCAGGCAAATTAGGATGCGCCCGCCACACTGGCGGGCGCATCCTCGACTTTGACATTGCGGCGGACGGTGCTGTAAGCAGCACCCGTCGCAATGTCAAAGCCCATGTTGTGCATTGCCATGTACAACGTGACAGGCACCGCGTGGGGCCTGCCACCTTGTGCATGGCAAGGATGGGGGGTACCATGGGTACCCCCCAGTGCAGCCACCCACAACCCCCACCCCTTGGGGGCCCGCAATGGGCCCCCACGGTGATTTCCCACATGCCTTTCCATGGCGGAGTCTCCGCCATGGAAAGCCATGCATCCTAATATGGAGGCACCGCCACCATAACCTGAGCCTTTTCCGCCCCGCCCGGCAATCCAACCGGCAGAAAAGCGGCGGACGGTCTTTCCGTCCATTGCGGTGCCCCTCGCCATACTAATATGGCGGGGGGTGCACATGGGTCATTTGGTGATCCGCCCGTGATCGTAATAGGCCCCTTAGTTTTAAACATTATTAAACATTTTATTACAGTTATGTACATTTTTTATCGTAAAATGATGTAGTTTTACATTGCTTTTTAAACATTTTTTAGAAAGAAATTCATTTTTAATAACAGTTATACATTATTAATTTGTATTGTAAACATTGATTACATTCCTACATATAGGGGCCGATTCCGATTCGGGCCGGAAATCTCTCCGACCGAGCCGGACCCGGAGAGATTTCTGACCGAATCGGACTCTGGCAGTCCGACCGAACGAGTACGATGCGCACGCATGCACCCGGACTCGATTCGGTCGGACTCCCATTGAAGTCAATGGGAGCCGGTCGTACAACGCGTATGCGGGCTCCCATTGACTCAATGGGTGCGAGGCAAACAGGGCGCCCCTACAGCGGGTACGCGTCGAAGCGCATCGTGCCGTACATGCACAGGTAGGGGGACCCATGGGTCCCCCTGTGTGCGACTCGCGTGGCCACACGTACAGGGGGGTCCGACGCGGACCCCCAAAGCCCGGCTCCGACAGCTATTTCGAGCCGGACGGCGCGAGTCGGTCGGACTGCTCGCGGCGCGCATCGTACTTACCCGGCCGGGAACGACTCCATCGTGCGGTGCGAGTTGTGTCCGTGCGAGTCGGTCGGAGCGTGTTGGAGGCCACGTACGAGTCGGTTGGCGATTTCGCGGGCGCTTGCATCGTACTTCGCCGGCCGGACCCGCGTACGAATCGGTCGGGAAACAGGGCTCCGAATCGGATCCGGTAAAGCCGAATCCGATTCGAAGCCCTACCGGCCGAGATCGGAATCGGCCCCTTAGTGTAATTTATTATTAATATATATGTTTTAACATGTTTTATTACAAATACTTTTTTGAAATCTTTTACATTTTTTTAACATATATTGTTATATTTTAAGTAATATTATTTATATTTGAAATATAAATAATATTAATTATTACATGTTATTTTTTAATAGAAACATTTTTTATAACATTAATACATTTTTGTAACATGTATTTAACATAGTCCAGATTTTTATTATACATTGGATATCAAATGATATTTATAGAATTATAAAAATAATTATTAAATGTTTAATAATATTTATTATTATAATTTTACATTACAAAAAAATAAGACATCATTTTTAATACATAAATAATATTTTGTAGTATTTTTACAAAACTTTACAGCAATGTATTTATAATGTTCTTTCAGTTTATTAAAGAAATAGATACATCTTTAATGTTTAAAGCAGCCATATTTGTTTCTGACTTGTATTTTGTAACCGCTCGAGTTTGTTGTGGGTCATTTCTGAGGGGAGAAGCTCGCAGTTGGAAGCTGTGTCGCGTCAGGTAAGGTAAGTTTAATTTTCTTTATTTAAAGTTTAATTTTAGTTTAATTTGAAGGTAGTTAAGTACTAGGGAGTGTGTGTAGTGTTAGGTTTTAAAGTTTTGGTGAATTGTATGTTTTAGTTATGTGTTAGCGATATGTCGTCAGTTTGTTAATTGGTTGAAGTTAGAATTATATAGATATGTGAAAATATGTTTAAACTACTGTGTTAGTAATATATTTATTAGTGTTATGTTATAATTTATGTGTATATTTGTGTGGGTGGGATTGTTTTATTTCTTTACAGGTTTTGGTCGGTTGGAAGTTCCGGTTGGGATAAGATTGCATTTTTTTTAGTTAAGGAAGTGTGTATTAGTTTTAGACAACTAATAATTATTTTACACTTCCTTCATTTTTTGAGTTTTCATGGAGCAATTTTTTTTTAAATACGTTTTTCGGGATTTTTATGGTTTATTGTTTGTGGAGTTCTTTGCGGTGGATTTCTTTTCAAACAGTTGGATTTTTCCATTTTTTTGTGGGATTTTTGTTGCTTATTGGGATTATGACAAACCTGGATTTATTTATGGTAGTTGGGATTTCGTTTCTTCAGCTACGGAAACAGTAATTAATTTTAAATTATTTAATGTAGGAGGGAAATGTTTAAAAAGACATTGTTATTGTGATTTATATTTCATGATATATAATTATTATGTCAATATATTTTTTGTATATAAATTAATATATTTGACAAAATAATTATATTTTTTAAATATAAAAATTATATTTATTTGTTTGTTTCGATTTTGGTAATGAGTTTTAGGGTATTTAGATGTTTTTTAGTTAAAGTAGGGATTTGGCTATTAATTCTAGGTATTCTAGACCTTTAGTTGTTGGATATAGTCTTACTTTGTATTGTAAGTACTCAAACATTTGTCTAGTTTGTTTGGTAAGTTTTGGGCCTATTTGTGTTACAGACTGCTCCATTTTTAGTTGTTGGTAGCTCTGTTCTTTTTGGATAGATAGTAATAGTTTATGTAGAGTTGGTGGAGTTCTGCCTGTTGTTGCTTGGAAGGCGTTATGCCATCCTTCAACAGCATTGTTAGTTTTAGCTTCTTTGTTTAGGGTACTGTTATATACATTCCACCATGGAATGTGGCATTTAGGTTGCCTTCTGTGTACAGATCTGTGTAGCCTTCCCACCCAGGTATCCTCAAAATAGTCAAGTATGGGACTTAGGGCATCATTACGATGGCGGGCGGACAAAGTCTGCCCGCCACCGTACCAGTAAACGGGACCGACTGCCAGAGGTGCGGCAGTCCCGCTGGGCCCATTAGGATGCGACCGCCACCCTGGCGGTCGCATTCCGCATATTCAACATTGTGGCGGGCGGTGCTGTAAGCAGCACCCGCCACAATAATGAAAATGCATGTTGTGCATTGGCATGCACAACGTGACAGGCACCACGTGGTGCCTGCCACCTTGTCCATGCCAATGTAGGGGGGTACCATGGGTACACCCCAAGTGCAGCCCCCCATCCTCCACCCCCCAGGGGGCCCGCAACGGGCCCCCAAAGTGAACTCTGCATGCCTTTCCATGGCGGAGTCTCCGCCATGGAAAGGCAATGAAAATGCCACATGTTAATATGGATGGCGGTGCCTGCAAGGCATCGCCACCATATTATGGGCCTTTTCCGCCCAGTAGGCAATCGGGACGATTGCCTACCGGCGGAAAAGCGGCGGACGGTCTTTCTGTCCGCTGCAGTACCCCCCGCCATGCTAATGTGGCAGGGGGTAAAAGGCCGTCCGGCGGGGTGTTTTGGCCGGCGGATCGCCACCGCCAGTCGGGCGGTGGCGATCCGCCCGCCATGCTAATAGGCCCCTTAGTTTTTGCTCATTTTGTTGGTAGTATGCACTTTCAATTAGTAAATTGTAGTGTTCGGCTACGTCAGTAACTGGGACGTATGCCAGTGCTATAAGTTTTTTAATTTGATATGCAAAGGAGCTATTTGTTGCATATTCAATACTTAGGGGCCGATTACGATGGCGGACGTCAAAGCACTCCGACCGCCGTGGTTGCGGAGAAAAACCATCTGCATGTACCGCTGCAAAACCACCGGTCACATTACGATGCAATTATTGGAAAATCCGACCGCGGCGGTCGGATTCTACAAAACTCCGCAGGCTACGTCCGGAAAACCAGAAAATCTGACCGTGGCGGACGGTAATGCTGCGGAAAGAATCAAAAACGCCGATCCACCAGCGGAATGACCGCAAGTGTAATTACGATAAAATGGCGGAGCAAGCGGAACGATCAGTCGTTTCCGACCGCCGCGCTCGCGCAAAATGATGAATGGCAGAGCTGGCGGTACGATCATTGCATTCATACAGCTGCTTTCGCTAATTGTTTTCCGCTGCTTTAAAAAATATGTGACACACCCCAATGACACATCCCCATGGCAAAAAATAAATACAAATCCCAGGTCAACCCAGAAAACACACCTGACATAAATACTCCATTTGGACACACCCACATAGCTGAGTATAAAACCAACCCCTTCCCTGGCCAGCATCCTTTGCACAACTGCAGAAGTGAAGGGCCAAACACCACAGCAGAAAGGAGAGACAAATCATCACACATCTCCACCACCACCTTCCCACCTGCACTTGTCACCCATTTGCACATCACACACCATGGCACAGAAAAAAATGCTAAAATTCACAGACAATGAGTTGTCAGTCATGGTAGATGAGATAATCAGAGTAGAACCACATTTGTTTGAAAGCATGGTCCAACAGACACCACTAGTCAGAAAAAATCAAATGTGGGAAAGGATAGTCAACAAAGTCAATGCAGTAGGGACCACCCTGCGCACACTGGGTGACATCAAGAGGAGGTGGCATGACCTCAAGACCAGGGTGAAAGAGCGTGCCAACAAGAACGATGAGCTGGCTTAGAGGACTGGCGGTGGCCCTCCCGTTCAACCACTAACATTCACCGAATGGAAGGAGAAGGTACTTGCCATACTGCATCCAGAGAGTCTCACAGGAATACCCGGGGGAGTGGAGGCTGGTAAGTACCAACAAATGTATCCCATGACACTGCCATGTACGTTCTTGCACAACTAGAAAGCTACACTTCCCGGACCAAAATGCACTTACGTACAACACACTCTTCCCAACACATTTCTCACATATCTACCATTTCCGTCCTCTGAATCACCTCAAAGGTAGCTAGCAATATTTCCATTGGTGTATGTGTACAGGTAGCCAGCACTACAACTCCCACAAGGCACCCTTGTCCCACAGCTGAGCAAGATGGAGCACTCCCCCACCCAGAACCGTGTGGCAGCCATTACATTGCTCTCCTCAACCTTAGAGGCAGGTAGCCTTCTCATGCTCTCTTGTCTCACCCCTGAGCAGGATGGAACACTCCCCCCACCCAGAACCATGTGGCAGCCATTTCATTGCTCTCCTCAAACTTACAAGTAGGTAGCCATCTCGACAGGGAGGGGGGTGTGTCCAGGTGGCCAGCACTACAATTCCCACAAGGCACCCTTGTCCTACAGCTGGGCAAGATGGAGTACTCCCCCCACCCAGAACCGTGTGGCAGCCATTTCATTGCTCCCCTCAACCTTACAGGCAGTTAGCCTTCTCATGCTCGCTTGTCTCACCCCTGAGCAGGATGGAACACTCCCCCCACCCAGAACCGTGTGGCAGCCATTACATTGCTCTCCTCAAACTTACAGGTAGGTAGCCATCTTAACAGGGAGGGAGATGTGTGTCCAGGCAGCCAGCACTACAATTCCCACAAGGCACCCTTGTCCCACAGCTGAGCAAGATGGAGCACTCCCCCCACCCAGAACCGTGTGGCAGCCATATCATTGCTCTCCTCAAACTTACAGGTAGGTAGACTTCTCATGCTCCTTGTCTCACCCCTGAGCAGGATGGAACACTCCCCCCACCCAGAACTGTGTGGAAGCCATTTCATTGCTCTCCTCAAACTTACAGTTAAGTAGCCATCTCATGCTCTCTTGTCTCACCCCTGAGCAGGATGGAACACTCCCCCCACCCAGAACCATGTGGCAGCCATTTCATTGCTCTTCTCAAACTTACAGGTAGGTAGCCATCTCAACAGGGAGGGGGGTGTGTCCAGGCAGCCAGCACTACAATTCCCACAAGGCACCCTTGTCCCACAGCTGAGCAAGATGGAGCACTCCCCCTACCCAGAACCATGTGGCAGCCATTTCCCTCCACTGTGTTACCTAACAGGTAGGTAGTCAGTGCATGCACCCTGTCATCCTTCTCAAAATGCATGGAGCCATATGACCACAACATCCCTCACATGTCAGCCAACTCTGCATAGATCCAAATGTTACATCCAGTGTGCAGACAGTTAAGCGCATGTAACTGTCACAGAAATTACACTTTGACTCACCAAGTCACATGTGAAGCAAATGCAGGGCCCAATCATGCACAGCACAGAATGCAATGTGTAAGTGCCATGGTGTCAGAGCATGAAGGCCCATATGAACAAAAAATAAGCACGGTCAATCTGTCAAAATACCAACAGTACATGATATGAAAGAAAATTTTAAATAATCAAAAGCTAGTTTTTGCATAGCTGAAACAGATTCTATGAAGAGTAAACAAAAACCACGCATTAACAAAAGTTGATGTGCACCAAGTTGGTAGATGATGACATGTCCTTGTAAACACACTATCTGTACGTGTCCCATGGTTGCAATTTACATGTCACACTAATGACAGGTAATGTATGTACAGCATCATTATGTCATGATGCTGATAATCTTTTACCAATAACAAGTGATTGCAATGTAAACTGTTTGGCATATCAAATGTAACATCCAAAAGTCTGACACCAAGCCTGTGGAGTGCACTTAACTGACAATATAACCTATGTTCAACAGGAGATCCACAAGCAACTGCTGCTGAAAACACCAACAACCAGCAGAGCCAGTCTCCCCCCCGGAACGTGAACTCTCTGATGCTGATTCTCTACGTTTCTCGGATGAGGAGCAACAACCTGGCCCCTCAGGACTGCCAGGGCGCACTCCGTCTCAGGGCCTCATTGTCCCTACCACCACCACCACAGCGACAACCACAGCGCTGACAATGACCTGTGCGGCAGCCACCTCCACCATCACCACTGCTGCCTGCAACACTGTCCCTGCCTCAGTGGTTAGCAACACCACCACACAATCCGAGGATGCCAGTGAGAGTGTGCGGGTGCGTTGACTCCCAACGCCACAGATCCGTGTCAGCAGGGCAGGTGGATGGGCAACTGGGGGACAATCACAGGAGGACACTGAGACAGAAGTCCTAGGCACCGTTGCAAGAGTCCTTGGTGCATACCAACAGAACCAGGGACAGATGGGCCAGGTTGTTGAAGAAGTGCGTGAGCTCGGCCTGCTGCTGAGGTCCATGGACACACGTATGGGCCAACTTGTGGATCTCATGGGCCAGCTTGTGGGTGTTCTGAGGGACAGACATGCTTCTCAAATGATGGCTCAACCCCCCTCCAGTGGCCAGCCTGCTGATACTCCCACCACCTCAGCTGCAGCCACAGAGAGGGGTGAGCTGCAAGACAATGACTCTTCAGACACTGCTGAGCCTGCAGTAGAGGCCCCCCTGCCAAACGCAAGAGGGGACATCCGAGAAACACCACGGGAGGATCACGTGGCAAAGCACCAACTAAAGCCAAATCGCTGAGACAGCCATGATGGCACTTATGTTGCCCTGGACATTGACTTTGTTGATTGTCCTATCCCACATTGCCATGTTGTTGGCAGAAAGTTTGTTGGACTGTGTGATTACATCAATGTGGTGACTACACTATTTGTTTAATTTACCATCACCTACAACTCATACAATCACTTTGCACAAATCTCATAACAACCACTTTAAATTTTAACAAAACCGATTTGAAAATAAAACACTCTCTACACACCTATGCCTTTGTAACAGTTCCATGTTTATCACAGTATGTACAATGTCAACTCAGATACCAAAGTACCACAAGCTCTGATTGTGACGAGGCATTGATGGCATTGATGGGGTGAAGAAACCTAGAAAGACACAAGAGAATGACATTTAGTTGTCAGGTGATGCCTTTACAGCAACAACACACCACTAGTCAACACTGTACAAAAGCCATCACACATAACAATGACTAACACCTTCAACATAGACATGAGGTATGTGGAAAACAATACACTGTGCCACACACATCAGCCATTAGCAGTGAGCCAACAACAGCCAGCAGCCAAAAACGTCATCTATGCCTTGCCACTACCATCACAGCTAACAGACAATGTCACTGTTGTATAATGTTACTTACACTCAAGGGAAGTAGTTGTCTATGAGCTGTTGACGCAGGTCAACACCTTCCTCCTCTCCACTATCATCATCACTGGGCATGTTTGGATTTGCAGCGGGGGGCATCTGCTGCTCATCATCGTCCAGGAGCAGGGGGATCTCTTTGCGCAAGGCCAGGTTGTGGAGCATGAGCATGCAACTATGATCTGACACACCTTTTGGGGAGAGTAGAGTAGTGCACCGCCGCTCTTGTCCAGACACCGAAATATAGACTTCAGAAGCCCAAAAAGCACGCTCCACTACACGACGTGTCCTCCCATGTGCATCATTGTAGCGGACTTCCCCAGGGTCCTTGGATTCCTCAGTGGGCTCAGCAACCAAGGCCAGTTGGGATACGCAGAGTCACCTAAGTGTGAGATACACAGACCAATTTAGTAATATAAACAGTTGACCAGAACAGCATGTCACACATACAGCACACTACTTGACTCAGCATACTCACTGACAAGCCACGCACGCTCCGGATGCAGATTTTCCATCAATTGTGGGATGATGTTGTTACGCAGTATGTAGGAGTCATGTGCAGATCCTGGATATTTGGCACATACATGGGAGATAATCATATCCGCTTGGCATACCACTTGCACATTAATGGAATGGAAATGCTTCCTGTTACAGTATATGTGCTCACGTGCCTGTGGTGGAACTAGACCAATGTGTGTGCAGTCAATGGCTCCAACAACATTAGGTATGTGTCCAAGGTCATAAAAATCACCCTTCACATCTGCCAATTCTCCTTGGAAAGTGGATGTAGCGGTCCTTGTAGGTCAACATTGCGGACAGGACATCACGCAGCACCATGCTGAACATAGCTTGAGACATTCCACCGGCGATGGCCACCGTGTACTGCAACGAACCATTGGCAAAAAAATGCAGGGCAGCCATCACCTTAACTGTTGGCGTCAAAGCTGTCGGATAGGTTCTGTGAGGCCTCAGATGGGGCTCCAACTGAGCACATAGCTCTTGAAGGGTAAGGCGATTCAGACAAAATTTCCTTATGATGTCCTCATCCTCCATGTTCGCCATCACTGGGAAAGGCCGATGCACATTTGGTCGTCTCCTACATATAATGAAAGAGGACACATGTAAATTCAATTCACAGATGAGATGTGGCAAACATCTTACATAATGACTAACATAGCACCAACATTGACAGGACTGTAACAACAGCTTAATGCACAAGTCACATGCACAGACACCTTGATCTCATGTAGTCATTCATGTGGTTAGGATGTACATACTAACTACTTCCAAATCAGAATCAGACTATGTGAATGGTAAATGGTACACTCCTACATCTTGTGTCACCAGCCCTGGGTGTACATGACACAGCACATGTGGCAGACAGCAACACTGCTGACTTCTACGTAGCTGCTGTACCTGCAACACCTTCTTGCTTTAGTCTCACTAAGCACAACATTTTTATACAATGAGCACAGTGTGTGTAAGCTGGTCAACTATCAAGATAAATACACCTCTGTACACAGTGATATAGGCACATTATGTGGTCAGTCCATCATTACTGTGGGTTGAGTAGCCATTTAACACATTGACATGTTCACAAGTATGAGACTCCATTACACATCAAATCTGTGTACATGCACACACATATCATATTTGACATGTGAGGAAGTACATGCCAATGCATGTACTCATGTGTACTGACATGACATGTGTGGGCATAATTGAGTTAAATGTCACACTCCCATTTCACTTTCCAATCAGGTGCAACAATATAGGGCCTGATTCCGATGCGGTTAGGAAAGCATTCCCACCTAGGGCCCGATTCCGATGCGGTTAGGAAGGCCTCCTAATGGCATTTGCTCCTTCCGAATCGGTACGGGAACGTGTCTTCCCAACCGAGGGCCAGATTACGATGCGGTTAGGAACATAGGCTCCCATAGAAGTCAATGGGAGTCCGACCAAATCGTATCTGGAAGCATCCGGATGCATCATACTCGGTCGGTCGGACTCTCCCGATCCGAGTCAGTTGGAAACCATTTCCAAACCGATTTGATCGGGAAGATTTCCTAACCGCATCAGAATCGGGCCCATAGTGTGAATATATAGTGATCAGTGATGAAAATTGCCAAGTGGCAATTCAATAGCACAATGTGTCCATAGGTGTAGTAAGCGTGCTCCGCCACTGTGGTCACGGACATTGGCCACAATTGAAAGATGCTGGATTGCGGTTAGAGACCACCTGGCCCCCATGGTGTGACACCGTCAATGACAATGCCATGGCAGCCAATGGTAACCGCCATTGCGGTAGCGCAATACAGTTTTGAAACTCGCGGTAGGCGTGCTCCGCCACTGCGGTCATGGCCATTGGACACAATTGAACGATGTTGGATTGCGGTAGAGACCACCTGGCCCCCGCGGTGTGACACCGCCAATGACAATGCCATGGCAGCCAATGGGAACCACCATCACGGTAGCGCAATACAGTTTTGAAACTCGTGGTAGGCATGCTCTGCCACTGCGGTCGCGGCCATTGGACACAATTGAAAGATGCTGGATTGTGGTAGAGACCACCTGGCCCTCGCGGTGTGACACCGCCAATGACAATGCCATGGCAGCCAATGGGAACCGGCATCGCGGTAGCGCAATACAGTTTTGAAACTTGCGGTAGGCGTGCTCCGCCACTGCGGTCATGGACATTGGTCACAATTGAAAGATGCTGGATTGCGGTAGAGACCACCTGGCCCCCGCAGTGTAACACCGCCAATGACAACGCCATGGCAGCCAATGGGAACCGCCATCGCGGTAGCGCAATACAGTTTTGAAACTCGCGGTAGGCGTGCACCGCCACTGCGGTCACGGTCATTGGATACAATTGTAAGATGCAAACCAGGCAGACCAATTGCATCAGCAGAGTACCACTGACACAACCCTAGGGGCCTATAAATGTCTGTGAGAGAGCCTTGCATTCAGACACTGCTGCCTGCCAGTCATCACCACCAACTGCTGCTGTACCTGTACTCTGGACCCAGTGATGGCTCAAACAGAGAACATCAGGGCCCGTCCCTTCACCACAGAGGAGCTGGAGGTCCTGGTGGACGAGGTCCTTGCCCAGTATGGGAGGCTATATGGTGCTCCAGAGGTACTGGTAAGTGTCTGAGTAAAAGTGTGAGAGTGCTCAGGATGCTCACATGATGTTACTGTACAGTAGTATGTGCCTGTGAGTGCAAGCCAATGTTCATGCATCAATATTTTGCCAACAGCATGGTCCATACATGACCTACTACTTAATGCACTAGAGTATGTTGGGAGGATGGCAACATAGACACTTGTGCAGCTCTTTTTAAGCCCAAAAAAAACACATGTTGTTCTGAGACTGGGTAATGTAAATGTGTGAGACACTGCCTAGCATGCTGACTTCATGTCAATGGGGTGTGTAGCCTTATTTCCACAGATCCCTGACTGAATTTAAGGATGGGAATGACATACTGTGTTTTAGCTGTTATACAGTTACACTGCTGGTTTGAGACACCCGAACTCTGAACACACATTCCCTGTGCTATGTGATGTCATGGTCCATTAAGTGTTCATATGCTCATTTGTGTCATTTCAACTGTAGATTGGCCCGAGGGTACTGGATAATGTGTGTACAGCTTTCACATTGACACTCTGGAGATGTGTTCATTCTGCACAGGAGTACAATGCCTGAGTCTATCACTCTTGGTGGTAAATCACCTATGACACATCAGCTAAATGTGAGGTTGACATGTCATCCTACTATTGATTCCATGATGTGTTAAATCTTGCAGGTGTATGCACTATTTCTCTATTCACATTGTACATGCATGTGATTTATGTGATGGACCACGTTTATCCTAAGTGTAAGGCCCTCTGGCCTGCACAGTAACTGCCCAATGTTACATTGAACCATCACTAAAATGACTGAGTAAAACATATGTGTTGTCCACCACCCTATTTTTCCTGAGGAGTTCACAAGATAGGCCTCCACCTTGTGAGAAGAGTGTGAGAATGTAAGATCAGGGACCTAAATGTGACCACCATGACACATGTAGCTATGCAATGGTAAAGGACCTTAAGGGGTGTGTAGTGTAGGACACAGTGAGTCTGACCACTACACATCATTTCCAGTGTATTGTATGGCATGCTTACTCACATACTGCATCACAGCTGAGGCCCATTATTACTTTTGTTTCTGTGCTGGCACTCTGCATGTGTATGAGATGGGCATGTAGTGTGTCCATCATCATAGATGTATACATAGCTATGATATGGGTTTATCCAAGTATACTATGTGACATGCTGTATGGGCTCTGCTCTCCATTGATGTATTAGTGTGCTATGTATTTTTTTGCTCCTGTACTGACACACAGTGGTACACAACACAGTGTCACAGAAACTTCCTCTTCTTGTCTCCCATGCCTGCAGCTTAAGGTCCATCAGCTTAAGGCCATATGGAGGGCCATTGCCCACAAGGTGCGGTCTCTGGGTGTCTCAAACCGACATCATACACACTGCCACAAGAGGTGGGATGACATCTGCCGCCTGAGCAAAACGTCGCTGAGATGACGCTGGGGGTGCTCCCTTGAAGTGGCAGGTTGGCGCGCAGGACCATGACACCACTAATGGCCCGCATCTTGGCAGTGACACAGTCAGAGCTGGATGGACGCTTGAGGGCCCATCAGCAGCAAGTTGAGGGCGAGTATTGTGCAAAGTGTGACTTTGCGTATGAGTGACTGCATGAATCCCAGCCCTGAGCAAGTGTGGAACTCTGTGATGTCTCTAGTGTGATGCAAAGGCTTCTAAGTGGCCTCAGTGTTGAGTGCAGCGGTTCAGTATTCGTACCACATTTTGTTTCTTATGTGTTAAAACCCATGAACCTTGTCATATTAAATCATCTTGCCATGTTTTCATGTCACATTGTATGAATGTTGTCTGAACTGAGACCTTCATACACAGGATAATTCATTGTGTGAAGTGTGTAGCCTAGTACACTTGTCAGGCTTGTGTGTGCTGTGTGGCTAGCACAATAGTGTTTTCATGGGATGATGTGTTAGTGGCTAGAGACAGGCACATATGTGGACTCAGTGAGCAGTGAGTTGGGAAAGGTCACACCTGTCCCATGGGTCCTTTTTTCACAATGAAAGAGAAGACAGCACCATTGCAAAATATATTAGCATGATAACAGCAGCATGGCATGACATGCTGTATTTCCTACCATGGTGACAGCAAGTGCACACAGGTGCTGATGGGATAGATGGTGATGATTGCAGTGATGCATTGGCTGATTTGCATTTGCCATTTGTGCACATGGCAACTTTACTGGGATGGTTAGACTCGGTGATTTAAATGCAATGTAGCTGAAGCTGGCTATTGTGAAATTGTTTTGGCACTATGGCTTAACATGGTTGGATGTGATCTGTGTGTATGGCAAATTGTGAAGTGGCTGAGGTGTTGTACAGTAATTTGTAAAATGATAATGAACAAAGGTTACTCAGAGTGTCAGTCCTCAGTATGTGTGCATTGTGGAGGGGTGTCCATGTGCATCAGTGCATGGTGAAGTTGTGGCTAAAAATGTTCATCAGTGAGTGACTTTTTGGCACATTGATGTGTCCTCAATTGTAGGAGAGTAGGATCTGCCTCTCATGGTTACCCCCACGTTTTGCTGGTGTATCACTGTTTTTTGACTTTAGTCTGGCTGGGGCCCTGCTATCCAGGACCCCCGCCTAGCTGCTTCCTCTCTAAATTGATTCCATGTACTTTAGGTACATCCCAGATTGGATTCTGGAGTGCCCTTATAAGTCCCTAGTATATGGTATACTATGTACCCAGGGCATAGGTACCCCAGAGGCCTACCAAGGGCTGAAGCATGTATTGTGCCACCCCTAGAAGGCCCTCCAAAATGACACCACAGGACTGCTACTGCAGCCTGAGTGAGCTGGTGCATGCACCCCTTACAGAGATATTGGTTCACTATATCTCACCTATCACTGCACATAGAAACCTATCAGTCACCCCTATGGCAGGCCTTATCAATCCTGAAGGCAGGGTGCTTGGTTATATGTGAGAGGGTGCCCATGCATGAGCAGAGCCCCTCTGCAGCCCTCGGAATCTCCTATCCGGGGTTGTCTGTGGTGCAGCCTTACCATATACTCTGAAGTGCATTATAACCTTGCGGTAAAATGCTAACTTTGGACTGGCTGCACGGAAACATGTCGTGTTTGGTATCAAACACCTTGGAATCCTACCCCCCCACGAGTCCTGGCGGCGGGGGTAGAATTCCACCCTTCTAGAGGGTGAGACATGTCCCCACCGGTATACCCGGTAGAAACCTTAAAGAGCCCTGGCATCACAAAATGGATGCTGCAGCCACAGACACGAGTCTGGCCTCCTGCTGCTGACCGAAACTCCGGTAGGGGAGGCCTGGACAATAGGTTTCCTGTCACAGGGAGGTGTTACTACCTCCCAGACAGGCCTTAGTGGATTGGGGCTGGGTGGGTGCACTCTCTGAGTGCTTTGAAGTCCTGCACTGGGGCACATTTGGTGTCCTCGTGCATACCCCAGTTCAAACTGGTTGCAGGGGCTACCAGCCCCTGCTCTGGCATGAAACTGTACAAAGGAAATGGGTGTAGCCAACCCTCTTTCCAAATGCTCCCATAGGTGGGTCCCCAGAGTTAGTCCAACCCCCTTCTTTAGTATAAGTAAGGGAACCCTGGCAACAGGACTTTAGACATCCCTGGACGAAACTCTGTAGCTGAATCTTGGACCTTCGACGCTCTACATCAAGATTAGAGGACTGAAGAATCTCCCTTGGGGTCAAGGAGTGACTCCCCTGCTTGGCAGGCACCAACAAAGCATCTGTCCGGTCTGCATCACTGAAGATCCCTCCGGACGCCGAAGTCTTTGCATCACCAGAGGTAGATTTCCAGACTTCCCTGAGGCTGTCCTGAGTCCCCAGCAAAGCTGAGGCACGTAGCTGTCGTGGGTACCGTGGAACCGTGCCCCTGGACACCAAGCACATTTGCAAGTGCACCAACTTCCTGACATCTCTCGAAGTCGTGCTTTAGGATCCAAGTAGCCCTAGCCCCGAGCACCACTGCAGCAAAGATCACTGGCCTACACTCCACGAGTGTCCCGTGGGCCAGCTCCAAGTGCGACCACTTGAGGTTCCTTCATGATCTCTAGTCCATTGGCTAGTGGGTCCCCACAAAGGCAACTCCTCATTTGCTTGGGCTTTTCTGGTTGCTCCAGAAGTGCCCTGACTTACCCTCACTGGGTGAGTCCCTCAGATTTTGCTGGTCTGTCCCGCAGCCTTTTCTTTGTTTCCCCGTGACTTGCCGTTGCCAAGGCTTGTTGGGTCCAATCTGGTCGCCGACACCGCAGCACTCGACAAACTTTGTGGGACAGCTCGATTCCAGCTCCTGGTTGTCGTCAACGCCTCCTGGACCTCGTGGCTGAAGAGTCAAGGCACCTGTCAACTCACCTGAAGCACCCAACATCTGAGGGCATTCGACTATCGTGCCCCTAGTCACTGGCTAGTGCCAGACTCTGTCCCCTCTGCTTTCAGGTCTTCCTCTTTCTCGATCCAGGCTTGGATCGCACTGGACACTCTTCCTCTTCACGGCAGCAGCACTTTCCAAGAGGTCGCCATTGAAAACGACGACGATTCCCGACACATTTTAACACGTATGAAACCGGCTTCCCTGGGTGAGGTAACTCGAGTATTTCGGTACTCACGTGGGTGTGGGCCCTAGAAAGTCTTAAGTTTTAAGGGGTTAACTGGAAGTCCTCTCCGAAGTGTCCTTTTTCTTTTAAAATCCAACCGTGACTTTCCCCATAGAAGTTAACGGCGATTTGCGGCTGTGTTCTCACACTGCACGCGTCCCCGTGGGTCCCCTGTGTCACTACCTTGGGTGGTTCCTTGGGGTCCAAGCACTTCTACAGGCTCTAGGCCTTGTGTCTAGCTCAGTCGTGGTTCTTATACCACTATTTTAGTATATGGTTTGGTACGCCCCTAGGGCTCAAACGTGTATTGTGCTAAATACTGCTGATATTTGCCTTGTAACTTATGTACTTCGAACTCTAGCCTCATAAAGAGACTAGAGGGGTGTGTTTAAGACTAAATACATATATTTTATATATATACCTCGTGTGGTCCTCTTTCATTTGGTCACTCAAGAGATTATAGACTGGTAAAACAAGCTGCTTTACATTCCTCCAAGACTTAGCCTGAAGGCTGCTCTCCATAGCTACCACTAGGATAGCTTTCAATATAGGTCTTTAACCTATCATCAATAAGGGGTTGTTTGGACTGGTGCAAGGTGCCCACTATAACTAGCGGACAGCATATGCCAGGCCAACTTCTCACATTGGTGTGCAGCGCGTGGGATTCCAGCTTGCTATTGTTTTACCAGATAATCTCAAGTGTGTGACTAACTGAAAACCACTAAAGGTACCTGAGGTACATATAAATTCAAGCTTAGAAATACAGTAAGTTCTACTGAACTTAGAGCTGTGTGTCAAGGGCTTAGCACACCCTTTCTACAACTCAAGAGAGTTTAGTAGGCCACACTAGAGTAGGTAGTGCATACACCACACCTCACTAGTGATGTCTTCAGGGTCAGGAACCAGTAGGTCCCTGCCAGGTACCAGTGGGCTCCTACCCTCCAAATATGACAACCTCCCATTCTTGGAAATGAGAGAGTTGTGCAAGTTTAGGAAGCTGAAGACAGGCAAAAGTGCCAACACCCAACGTCTCATGGAGATGCTTCTGCTGGATGATCTCAGAAGACCCATAGGGTCTGCAGGGGTAGGCAGAGAGGGTGGGGCAGAAGATGAGGAAGGGACCAGGTGTGAAAATACCCAGGACCTGCCCTCTGAAACTGGCCAGGAAGATGAAAATTATCTTGCCCTGGACAATGCAGCTCCTCCTGCAGATGAGGAGGATCAGGATGACATCGCCTTTGTCCCACCAGGAAGAGTTGTGAGTGTGCCTAGAAGGTCCAGATTAACCCTGGGCGTCAAATTCCGCTCCGCTCGCGGAATATAGGCAATTTCGCGTTCCGCGGAGAATGCGGAATTGCCAACAATTCCGCGATCCGCGGCGCAGCGGAATTATTTTCTTGTTCGCGCTTTAAAAATGCGTTCTAGCGCGCGCGATAGCAACTTACCGGGATTCCTGCGTTTGCCGACGAGTTTTCCTATCTGTTCGCGTGCGCCGCGAGATTTCGGTAGCCGGCCGCGCGATCCCGCGAGAGTTTGCGATCGCGAACACGTCATTCGCCGCGCCATCGGACACCGTGAGAGTGTGCGGTCGCGAACACGTCATTTGCCGCGCCATCGTGCACCGCGAGAGAGATTGCGATTGCGAACACGTCATTCTGGAATGTATGACGATACAACGCATGCATTCACATCGCATGCCATAGTTCGCGGTTTTACAACGCAAGTCGTTACAACGACTTGCGTTGAGGGCGCTGGACTTAGGAGTAGTTTAATTTACTATTCCAACTCCAGCCTACGTACAGTAGGGAAGGTGTTGGATAGTAAATCAAACTATTCCTTGTCCTATAGCGCCCTCCAGCGCAAGTCGTTGTAACGACTTGCGTTTTAAAAACCGCGAACTAATGGCATGCGATGTAATGCATGCGTAGTAAAGGTTGTTTCCCCATTCGGGCGCGCCATCGGTCATCCGGCGGAATGTTGGTAAAGCTTGCGATCCCGAACACGCAAAATTTTCAATCTGGAGAAGAATAATATCTCGAGCAGCATAAAACCTTCTATAAATTGATGATTTGGATGAAAAAAAACCTCAGATTGATATTTGGCTGTCCTTTTTTGTCAACATTTTTGGGGGGGAGAGGGAGGAAGTGCCACAGAGTCTCCTACTTCCTGTTCCTGTCCAGCAGGCTCCTCCCAGTGCTTTGTCCATCTCCTGTTCATTTTTCACTTGGATTTGAGCTGGAAGGATCACTCTTTTTGTCTGCTGCATCATTATCATTGGATTTGAGGACTTTTGGATTTGAGATTTTACAAGTAAGTTGGTGTTGTTTGATTGGGGCATTGCAGTTGCTGCAACTACAATTTTGGTACTTTTCATCATTTTTAAAAATAAATAGTTGTGGGTAGCCAGTAGGCCCAGAGCTAGTCATGGGTGGGTGCATGATGAAACATGATGAAACAACTGTTCCTTTGCTGTGTGATGTATTTATTTATTTCAAACATCATTTAGGGCACATGGATGGCATTGGATTGAATTGCAAAATGTGTATTTTTGGGTGTATGTCAGTTTTTTTGGGTGTGTGTTAAATAAATGCCTTAGTTGTGTGTGGTGTGTTGCAGGCCTTGTTTAGCCCTGTGGATTTTCGTTTTTGCATTTTATTGCAGTACAGGCAAAGCAGTGTGGTTTAGCATGCAGCCTTTGCATGGCTATTATAGGCCTGTTTTCAGTACATTGTTTTCCAGGCCTCCTGCTTGTTGCTTGTGATTTGTGAGTGTCCATGTGGCTGGTAGCCATTTCTGGTGGGAGTTATAAGTGTGCTGCTTTTGCCATATAGGCCTGCATGTGTTTCCTTTGTGGCCCAGGCATCTTGTTGTGGTCCTGGCCATGAGGCTGGTGGCCATTTTGAAGCCAGGCAGTGTGCTTTTTGCCATAGGCCTGCATTGTCTGTCTTCAGATTCTTGTTGTTGTGGGCCTGGCCATGAGGCTGGAGGCCATTTTGAAGCCAGGCAGTGTGCTTTTTGCCATAGGGCTGCATTGTCTGTCTTCAGTTTCTTGTTGTTGTGGGCCTGGCCATGAGGCTGGAGGCCATTTTGAAGCCAAGCAATGTGCTTTTTGCCATAGGCCTGCATTGTCTGTCTTCAGTTTCTTGTTGTGGTGGGCCTGGCCATGAGGCTGGAGGCCATTTTGAAGCCAGGCAGTGTGCTTTTATCCATAGGCCTGCAAGCTTGTGGCCTAGTCTGCCAACAGGCCTTTCATCCAGTAGGCTCAGAGGTAGTCAGGGGTGCATGAAACAACTGTTTCTGTGTGTTCTGTTGAATTTAAACATCATTTAGGGCATGGATGGCATTGGATTGAATAGCAAAATGTGTATTTTTGGGTGTATTTCAGTTTTTTGGGGTGTGTGTTAAATACATGCCTTAGTTGTGTGTGGTGTGTTGCAGGCCTTGTTTAGCCCTGTGGATTTTCGTTTTTGCATTTTATTGCATTACAGGAAAAGCAGTGTGGTTTAGCATGCAGCCTTTGCCTGGCTATTATAGGCCTGTTTTCAGTACATTGTTTTCCAGGCCTCCTGCTTGTTGCTTGTGATTTGTGAGTGTCCATGTGGCTGGTGGCCATTTCTGGTGGGAGTTATAAGTGTGCTGCTTTTGCCATTTAGGCCTGCATGGTTTTCCTCTTGGCTTACTGCTTCCATCCATCCCCTTTGCCAGCTGCAGCTCCCTGAATGTTGTGATGAGCAAATAATTTAATGCCAAACAGGGTCCACTTCCATTACATTTGTATTTTTGTTGTTGTTCCTCTTCTTTCCTATCCTTCCTGAGAGTGTACACAGTATACCATGAAAGCCCTTGTTGACAAAGTCTCACAAATTTCTACACTAAGTTATATATTTTATTTGTTTGTTTGTACTAGTAGTAATTGAACCACAACAACAAATGCAACATTTCACTGATGTTCTTCTCCTGGCTTCTTTGCTTTTAGGTGCACAAAAAGACAGAGGAGGAGGTGTCATCATCATCACCCGTTGTACTGCCAGACAGAAGTCCTGCTGCGCACCACGTCACGTCCACGTGTGACCACAGACATCTCTGCAACTTGTGCACCTGCGTCCTGCTGACATCTGAAGAAGATGGCCCCAAAGAAAGGTACCAGGTCCTCCAGTACCAAGAAAGTTGCCAGTGAGAAGAAGAAGGAACAGAAGAAGGAAGTGGCACTTGCCAAGACTTGTGTGCCGCCCGATGTGTTTTTTGGTTAAAAAAAACTTACGCCTGCAGCAGCGGTGTCCGGCGGGGACCAAGCTGGGAGCAGCACCTCCGCATCAGCGGGCCCACCCCACCAACCTAGGCCCAAGCCCATGAGTGTGGCAGAGGTAGCCAGTCTACTAACGAGCAGTGATGTTGAAATGTCATTACAGCAAAGTAGTAGCCAATCCACTCACTCGCAGGTGGAATCTCAGCAGATAAGTGGGCAACCACAGTGGCAGCTGCAACCACAGCCGCAACCGCAGCCCCAACCGCAGCCCCAGCCCCAGCCGCAACCCCAGCCGCAACCCCAGCCGCAGCCGCAGCCCCAACCACAGCCGCAACCACAGCCCCAACCCAGCCGCAGCCGCAACCACAGCCGCAACCACAGCCACAACCACAGCTGCAACCACAGCCGCAACCACAGCCCACAATAGTAGTTGTTCCACCTGAAGTAGGGGCAGTTCAGGAAATCGAGATTTTTGCAGACGAAGAGGAGCAAGCCACTTTTTCAGAAGATCCATTGTCTTCCAGACCCCTAGCAAGGAAAAGGAGGGTTAGTCCATCAACTTCTTCTTCAAGCCCCGCTTCTGATGATCTAGATGCCACTTGGAAGCCGCCAGCTCAGTCTGAGAGTGATGCACGCCACAAGACAAGGCTAGTGAAAAGGAAGGTTCCAGAAAGCCTTAGAGTTATGGAGGTAGATGTAGACGAGGGGGGTGATGATGATGAAGAGCCAGTCATCATGAACATCACTCCCGGGCCAGAGGAGATGGAGACCAACATTATTAGACTATCCAAAATCGCTGCGAGGGATGTAGCACAGATACCACCAACACAGGTAACACCAACACAACCTCCAGCTTCCATATTTGCCTTTGCAAAGGACCGGCAGGGACCTACATCCAGCTCAACCACCACCTCAGTAGGTGGTGGTAATGTAAGTGCACAGAGTCAAATTCCAGGCACACCCTCCAGTTCATCTGGTATTGAAAGTGGCACCTCCAGCAGCGCCAGAAAGTTCTCCTCCCCAGTTTGGGACTTTTTTTCGGTTAGCAGTAAGGAGGAGAACATTGCTATATGCTCAATTTGTCGGCAGGCTGTTAGGCGGGGTAAGCTTGGTACAAACTATGGTACCGGAGGACAAACAAGTCATCTAAAAAAACACCACAGTATCAAGTGGGAGGCTCACCTACTTCACTTAGAAAAAAGTAAAACTGGACCCATTGTTGGGGATGAAGAAGTAGGGGAAGATATGATCGCGGTGGAAGGTCAACAAGAGGGAGACATTTCTAGCCCTATCCCCAGCAGTGTAGTGGTACCGCCCACATCCTCAGCAACATCTCAGTGGCACCGTAGTAAGAGTCAGCCTGAGACACCAAGGCAACCGAGTACTGCAATGAGAAAAAGTGCGGCGTCGTTGAGCCTAACTGGGTTCAAGAAGACAGGTGCACCACAAAGGAAAATATTCCAGCCTACCATTGACAGCATGCTTAGGTCGGAGGGGCAGTACCAACACAACCACCCAACGGCACGTTTGTACAATGCAAAGCTGGCTAAAATGTTAGCGCTGGACCTTCTCCCTTTTTCATTTGTGGAAGGGGTGGGTTTCCTTGAATTTGTGTCAGCCATCTGCCCTAAATGGAAGGTTCCCGGCCGGTCCTATTTTGCCAGAGTTGCTGTTCCAGCACTACATCACGATGTGCTGGAATTGGTTGGACAAGCTTTGCAGCAGAGTGCTGTTCACAAAATCCACCTGACAACAGACATGTGGACCAGTTGCCAAGCCACTGATTACATGTGCATCACTGCACACTGGGTCTCTTTTGTGGGGGTTAGAGAAAAGCTATCTGAAGTAGGTGCTGTTGACACAGCTGAGATTTTTAATGCTTCTCGGAAACATGCAACTGTAGCCATGTTCGCCATGGAGAAATCTCATACTGCTGCAAACATTTTGGAAGAGTTTAACAGCAAGGTCTTTGAATGGCTGCGCCCAGGAGGGCTTAACATTGTTTTTGTTGCCACGGATAATGGCAGTAATGTACTTAAGGCCATGGAGGTTGGTGCCTATTTCAGGGTCCCGTGTTTTGCGCACTGCATTAACATTATATTTCAAGACTTTCTAAAAAAAGAACCCATAGTCAGCAACTTACTGACCACCTGCCGCAGAATATGCACTCATTTCAGCCATTCTTTTAAAGCCCGGAAGCAGCTGAGGATCATTCAACGTGACTATAGAATGCCAGTCAAAGCACTCATCCAGGAGGTGGCAACACGTTGGAACTCAACGTATTACATGCTTGACCGTCTGTTTGAGCAGTACAGACCAATCAATGAATATGTCATGCGAAGGGCGGATGGTACTGTGAAAGGCATGACCCTTCAGATGGACCAATGGTGCCTAGTTACATCTCTTACAGAGGTGCTTCTTCCTTTCGAGGTCTTCACATGTGAAGTCAGCAAGGAGGGCTGTACTATGGGCCAAGCTATCCCATTGTTGCACATGCTAGAGCAACAGCTGAAGGAGGTGTCTGAAGC
Organism: Calotriton arnoldi; assembly: GCA_963921515.1. NCBI lineage: Eukaryota > Metazoa > Chordata > Amphibia > Caudata > Salamandridae > Calotriton > Calotriton arnoldi. The sequence goes on from CAWUFW010005241.1 coordinate 619,161, forward strand.
GTACATAGGTGTGGAGGAAAAAAAGAAGCATATGAGTTGGTGGAGAGCTTATCATGTCGCTTAACTGAAAATGCAAGGGTGCAAACTAAGATTTTGTCACAAGAACATTACATTTGTGCCACAATTCTGGATCCACGGTACAAATCGGCACTGAACAGTAAGACATTACTCCCTTTTTCAGAAGTGGATGTTGCCCGGTACAAAACTTGGATAGCTGAGGCAGCCAGTAAATTGGAAAATGAATGGCTGGCAATTAAAGGCCTCAAACCCACAACAAGTACTGCAGCAGGGCATCCAGCGTCAAGTTCAACTTCAGAGCCTGAGGGCAATGCATTTGGTTCACAGCTGTCACCAACACCAACACTATCGACAACAGCAAGAACCGGATCATCAGCCCCAGTAAAAACGGCACAGGTTTGGTATTTACAGCAAGGACTTGCTCGGTCCAGTGCTGATGCAAAGACAAAAGAGGCCAAACAAAGTGTAGCACCCCTGAACATTGACCGGATGGTCCAGGCCTACCTGGATGACCCAACAGAGGTCTACATTGATCAAAACCCATTGCGGTATTAGTATGGCAAAAGGGGCCAATGGCCAGTGCTCAGCAGGCTGGCGATAAACTATCTGGCTTGCCCTATCGCAAGTGTCTCTTCTGAACGTGTTTTCAGTGCTGCTGGTTCCATTGTAACAGTGAAAAGGACCAGTCTCTCACCCAAAAACGTGGAGAGGTTAACCATGATCAAAATGAATCAGCAATTTATACCACCGAATTACACAATACATGAATCAACGTAGGAAGATGAGGACAGCGGCTCAGGTGACGGAAGTAGCGTGTTAGATGCTGATTACCTACTTCTGGTTGAACCCCCAGAGTTTGAGGACGAGCTATACTTCCTGACAACTAGGCTTCCACTTCTTACTGTCGTCCTCCCTTATTTACTTTTATTTGTGTGTCTGTCTTTCTGGTTGGAAACTTCAAATCACAACAAATCCATCACCACCGTCTTCGTCTTTTATTGCCATATATGAGTTTCAGCTGTCTGCATTTCAGTCCACTCCTCCGAATCCTGCTCCTCCATCCTCCTGAATCGCCCTAAATCTATTGCCCTCAAGCCAGTTGATGATTGGATGTAGCATAATCGAAGAAAAAGAAAATCTTGCGTTTTGAGTCTCTCCAAAAGAAGTGGAACATGATGATGACTACTATAGCTATCCTCCTTTCCGAGCCGAGAGAGACTGCCCATTAACTGAAGATGAGAAGGAACAGGTAATGAATGATGACATGCATTGGACGCTGACTGAGTGATTTGTGTTGTTGTTGTTTGTAGTGCATGAAGTTAATTCATTGTGTACTATTATCTAATCTACACACTAAAAGTAACTCAATGCAATGTTTGTTTCCATTCTTGTTTTTTAATAACAAATGTCTACTTCTACTGCTGGCCTATCCATTGCATTTTGAATATGGAAAGGGGACTCAATCTGTACACTGCACACTGAGTTGGACAACACACCATGATGATGACCACAGTGACATAATATCTTCGCAGCAACTCAGTACGATCCGAGATGATTGATGGAATAACTCAGGGCATTTCGTGAGTGGCATAAAAGGTAAACAAGTCAACAACAACCACTGCAGACCTACATGTCTGTGTAGGGGTGGAGTCGAGTGTGGTGGTATGACTGACAGCGGGGCATTGATTTAGTCACTTAATTTGTAAAATGCTATGTTGCTGTATATCTGCTTTGTCTGCCTATGTCAAAAAATGTACGCTAAATGGAGGATGGGTCACGGGTGCCGTGGGCCTGCTCTGTCCTGTTGTTGTTGGAGTTTAATGCTGGAAACAGACTAGAGTAGACATGATGTATCCATGCCGCCTCTGAAAGTGTTCTTGTTGTATTCCACCGTAATTTATGCATTTTTTTTCTACTTGATTTTTCAATACCCCTTTTGGTTTTCCATCTACAATTACAGGCCGGCCCTTACCCTGTGCTATACTGGGAAAAACAACTCTCACTTACCTTACCAATGAATCTACATCTGCCAGGCAGGCAGTGGCGTCACCCAAGATTGATGGCCGGAGCGTCCATGGAAGGGAGGACCAAGAGGAATGCCGAGATGCAACTCCCCATTTTGACCAGGATAACATACAGTAACAGTATCAACTTTCATCATCTTTTAAATAATTTGATTCATTTTTTGTCTTCAATCATTACTACTGTGTGTTGTTTTTATTATTATGTTTGCTCTCTGCTTATAATTCAATTCATCCCTACAACTATTTTTGAATTTTCTTTGCTATCTTTAATAGTAAGCCCGGGCCGGTACAACAGAACAGAAACTGTATGTAATTCGGGTCTCTCGGAGGGCAGACAGGCAAGGCAAATTGCATAATATACTGCTGCCCTGTACTGTCTAATTGTCTAGTAGTAATTAGTAAGTACTACTTATCATTAACCATCAAGTTATCATCATCATGCATGCATTTCCTTTTTCTCCCTTAACAGATTTATGGATATGGTCGTCTGCCAAGATTGTGTTTTGTTGTTGTCCATGCGTACTGTTTTTCTTTGTCAAACCTTTCCCCAAACCCCCCTTCCCAACCATTCATCAAACCCTAACCCTCTTCCCCCGGGCTGTGTGACTTATTGAGGTGTGACTAAATTAAATGTACACCAATAATTTATCACACGCTTGCTGGGGCGGATGTGGCAAAAGCAACACTAATTCAATTTCAAGGCAGGGCGATGATCTTCTTCTGCTTGCCCACCCATGAGCAGTATATTTACGAGATAATTTTTTTACCAAAGGAACCTAATCCATCAGCATTAATTGCCGGCATCGATTGGATTTGTTGTCATTCTCCTACACAGCCCTAACGGTTACGCTTGTGTCGAGTGTACTGTAGGCCTAGTCGAGTGACTCGACACAGCTAGAGTTTGTAACTCTATGTACTAGGCTATCCCCGCCACCATTATGTTTTATTGTATTTTGACATATTATTGTTTGGCAGTAAGTTCCGTACTGTACTTCGATCTACTACTCCTCCCACAGTCTCTCTCAGGCGACTGACTGTCTCATTTTCTTTTTTTTGCAAATGCTACTGCCAGGGTCTACTACTACTACCACCACAACCATGGCATGTTGGGAAAGAAAACCATCAACACCATGCAGCCATCACCGTGCCTAAGTTAAACATCAAGCACAGGTAAGAGAAGAAGTTTGGGGAGGCATAATTAATAATGGAAATTTTTTCATTAATTCTATTTCACACACCCCTTTGAGTCCAGTTGCAGAATGCATAGACTAGGAGGAGAGACTGACAGTACTAGTAGGACAAGTCCCTCAGTGAGGGGTACCCCATCTATATGTTTGTGTCTTACTAAGTCAGCCAATTATTTAAATCAAACACTGGCTGTGGCCCTGCACCAGCAAGGAAACAGTGTGACGTAAAACAGTAACCCCACCCACAAAACATTAACAACATCGTATATAAAGTATAAATATATAATTTAATCCCCTAACAAAAATAAACTATGTAAAAAAATCCCACAACAACACCTGACCCACCCCTCTCCCTAACCCCAACCAATTTCCATTGCCCAGAATGAAAAAGTCCAACAAATTAAATGTCCAATTGTCCAAAAGTGAAAGCCCCAACGCGCGATTCCCACCCACCAAAATAAGCAATAAAAAAGGGGCAATCAACAGGGTCTGTTCATCGGCGGGCTCGCCTCTCCAGGACACGAATACGCTCCTCTAGACGGGCCATGCGGCGCTTCAATGTGCGGCAATTACATCCACGGGGGCAGCAGTGCTATTTAATGAAGTACGGCGGCGGGCGGCTGCCAGACGGTGGCGCCGTAACACTGGAGGGGGGTGGCAGGGGCCCGGGGCATTGGAGGAGGCTGCAGCTGCTGCCGCCTCCTCCTCCTCCTCCTCCAGAACCACCAGCCGCCGGTATTTACTTTGTATGGCCTCCTGCTTCCGGCGCCGGGCCTTGGCTGCCAACTCCTTCCTGTCTACTTTCACTTTGGAAGGAGTAGCTATATCAAGAAGAAAAAACAAGACTATTGTAAAATATACTCTTAGCAAAGCAGTAAGACAAATTAATTCTACACATAGTGGCACAGTAGCACTAGCAAGCACAGTACATAACGTTTGTGGTATGTATCTATCCTCCCACTACCTCGGCCTCTAACATTTGTGGGAGTTTCAGGCATTCCACCACCCATGCATCTGATTCCTATCAGCCACCTATGCATGCATCCCACGTATCCTTCTCTGCCAGTCATAAATATTAAATCTCGCCCGTCCTTCCTCCTTCCACCCTTCTTTCCCTTTTCGTTCAACCCATCCATCAAGGTCATCTGATCTGACTTTTAGTCTTCTCCATAAAACTTTCACAGCTGAGTTGAAGTCAGATAGAAGAGGCCATTGGTTACTCAACAGTACACTCCCGCCGCTAATGCTATTGCTAATGCTAAGTAAAGGGTGTCTTCTTCAACCGTTCACAACAACTTCTTACTTAAGTCTCAACAGTACAGTATACATTACACCCTTGCAGCGAGTGTAATGTCAATAAGTAAGGATTAGGAATATAACTTACCACCGCCCGCCACTGCTGCTGGCTCACCCCCTGCAGCTCCTCCTGCAACTGCTGCATTTCCTCCTGCACCCTCAGCGGCCGCGTCACCTTCGCCGCTGGCCCCGGTACTGGTGGTCGGTAGTACGCCTAGAAAAAACATTACACATTTTTCAGATGCCATATACACCTCCTCCTATTTTTCACTAGCAAGATTGAAAAAAAAGTTAATACATACATAATACATATACAACATACATCACTAGTACAAATCAGGTAGTAGAGTAGACACTAGTAGTGTTATATGGTCCCTAGGGTCATTCTAGTCTTTGCTAAGTTACCCCGAGCCATGCAACCATTTTAGCTTTGTGTCTTTTATTTTTGCGCAAGTTACCTTGCAGCTTGTTGTGTAAGACGCCTTTGAGCCCACATGAGCTCATACTGCTACTGTCTGAGCGCTGCGTACAAGGTCGAAAAACAAGCCACTGTGTTATGGAGTTCTGGTGTTAGTCCATATTGCTTATCCATAAAAATACTACACTTTTTGGCATGACTGAGAAATGCTTGCACTATACTAACGTGCACCATTTTTCTCATAACAGACGGAAGATTCCCTTCTACGAACCAGAGCTTTGCAGAGCTTATGATGTAACCAGTACTAGGTTCTTATAAGGTGAGGGGTCCCCAGAATTCTCTCAGAGATCTTCATTTATAATTTTATATAAACTGTATTCCTACCAAGGGGAGGGTGGTTCTTCCACCACTGTTCAGTTATCATGATTTCGCATTTTGTCTTCTATGGACTTGTAGTGGTATAACTAAGTGTAACAATGTTTAGTGTTTTAATCTTATGCATTTTGCTGTTGCTGCTGCATTATAGAACAACATACAGAGCTTGTCAGTTGAAAATAAACATTTTGAACTTACATAGACTCGGTGGTATTTGGTGTGGACTTACACGAGTGAGTGAGCGAAAGGGTGTGCATTGCTTCCGCGACTGAGAGGTCGGGAGTGTTATGTTCTGGGTTGTCTACTCATTGGGTATCTTGGGGGGGGTTCGGAGAGCTAATGAGACACTATAACTAGTTGGTCAGGGGATTGTGGTGGCTTCTGATTGAGGTGTGAGGAAGGTCCAACCTCCCATCACCAACGTCCTATTTTCTTGTGCAAAGTTCTGTATGTGCAGAATCCCTACAACAGTAGTAGTATGTCCTATCCTATCAAAAATAGTCAAATCTGGTTGGGCATTTTGTTGGTGGGAATTGTCGAAAAGCCTCAAGATTAAGAAGACTAGAAGTAGTAGAAGAGGACAACCCAAAGGACTGGACTCAATGGCTAGAGCTATTGGTGAATCTGAGTTTTATTTAAAACCTTTTAAATAAAGAGTGGCCAACTGGGCAAGCTTAGCTACAGACAGACTAATAGTAGTAGTACAGAGAGTCATAGCAGACGCAGTTAGAGGCAGGGATAACAAGAATTTAGAAACAGATCGAAGAAGAATTTGTAAAAAATAGAATTAGGAAACCGAAATAATAGTTCGGAAAAAATAAGGTGCAGGAAAAGTTAGGGAAATATAATTATTAATATTAACCACTGGAGGACTTACTGGGGCCAGCAGAAGAGCCCTCGGTAGAGGAGCGGTCCTAGCCCTGGGAGGCATCTTGATGTTCTTGTCCCGCCGCCTGTGACCCCGTCTTCTTGCCCCTGGGTGCTGATCATGTAAGATTTCATAAAGAAAGAGACAAAAATTAAAGTTTGGTGTGAAACAAATAAAATATTTTAAAATACGCTCCAAAAACATTTTTGTGAACAATTGCAATAAAATTGACCTATCTAATCTGATCGACTAGTAGTATTGCGAGATTCACGGACCGTCTAGTAAGCCTAAGTACCACCTGACCTAGCCCACCTATTCCAATCCAGATGGGCCAATTGTTCACTAAGTCTGCATTTCCATTTATTTTAGTCCTCAAAAATGCATAGATGGAGGACACATGCATACATTTTTGCATACACCAAATTGTTGGTTGGTTGCTGCTGATGTTCTGCTAGTGATGATATAAGCCTATTAACACTCACTAAACAAACTACAAAAGGTTCTACTAAGGACTGGGGTAAGCAGCACTCAGCAGCACGTGACGTGACAGAGGATGTGTCACGCACACCACTTAAAAATTACCAACTAATACTAATAAGTAACTAAACCTATCAATCCACCACTATCCCTTCTTAGTGGCAGGAGGACAAAGGAAGGACTAGAGTCTCTCTAGCATTACCTAACTTAAGTTCTCTAAAGTAAACTCTTACATAATCATCAGGCCAAGCGAGCGCAAAGTTGCAAACAAGTAAGATTAGTAGCGCCGAGCGCCTGTGTCATAACAATTACAGAAGATTTTTAAACATAATTTACCTGCAATGTAAGCAGCAGCATTCTTGCTGGTAGGAAAAAAAATATATTTGCAATATATAACACAGAGCAGAAGAACACAAAGTAGTAATATTAAATAGCTACTCACCAAGCCCCGGGACCTCCACTCCTAGCAGGTCCAGCAGGTCCTGCTCCCGGTCCAGAATATCGGACCACCGGTGCGTCAGCTGGTTATTGGTGCGCCGGACACCAGAGCAGCGAAACACTGCCCGACGCACCTTGCCCCACCGCTGCTGACGCTCCCGGAGCCCATACCCGGACCCCATACCCGGACCCAGGCCTGCCGCCTGCTGCCAGGGTTAAGGGGAGGTGGCGCTGCACAAAAAAAACCAGTGCGGCCACCTCCGCCTCACCAAATAAGGCCCGTGCCTGCACCCCTTTTTGGTGCCACCTTCCGCAAGGAAGCAGTCGCTGCTCTGGCTACGAGCCCTGTGGCCCTTTGCCATGGTTCTGGGTAGGCGGGGGGTGGAAAAGAAATGATAGGAATTAAAAAAGTAAGTAAAAGAAATGAAAAAGCAGGTAATAGAAAAAGAGTGAAATAGTAGTGAAAAACACACAAAAAGTAGAAAAAAACTCAAAATATAGAATCAGGAAAATAGAGAGATAGATAATAAATAAAAAGATCAAAAAAAGTTTCCAGAAACAAAGGATTGAAAAGATAGAGGGAGGATTGAAAAGCAGGCCCAGAACCATAGCAATAGAGTAAAAAACATGCGACCGCATGGGCAAGTTCGTGCGATATTTCCCCCCCGAGCATTCAAAAAGCGTTGCGAACACGTAATACGCGTTCCCGAACAGGAAATACTTATCGCGAACTGGCGGAAGCATGCAATACGCGACCCGGAACTGGAAATAAGCATCGCTAGCGGGCGGGAGCATGCAATACGCGACCCGGAACAGGAAATAACCATCGCGAGCGGGCGGGACAACTTTAAAACAAGATGGCCGCGCCCATTAGCGACCGTATGGGCAAGTTAGCGATATATTTCCCCGCAAGCACGCAAAAACACATCGCGAACGGGCGGGACAAGCAATTCCGCATCTTGGCGGAATTTCTGCGTGCTCGCGGAGATTTTTAACAATTTCACGGAGATTTGCGTAACGCGACTACGCAAATTCCGCCCACCTTTAGCCCAGATCTCCTTCTCAGGAGTCTAACCATTCTGACACCTCAGTAGGGACCTCTGTTTCCTCTCATAGGAGGGAATCCTCTCATGAAAGGAAAAAGAGACTGCTCCAGAATGAAGAAGCTCAGCTTAGGATCAGAAGAGAGCAGTTGGCTATAGACAGGGAGTCCCTAGAGCTTCATAAACACAGAAGAAAGTTGGGACTAGAGTCCCATGGTGGCAGCAACTTCCCTAGTGGTAGGGAAAGGTCTTATGACCATAGAAACCTGAACAAGATTGTCCCTCCCTACCAGAGTGGGGATGACATCCACAAGTGGATAACTGCACTTGAGAGGGCCTGTAAGGTACAGAGGGTCCCTCAGGAGCAGTGGGCAGCAATCTTGTGGCTCTCCTTTGCAGACAAAGGTAGAGACAAGCTCCTCACTGTAAGAGAAGAGGATGCTGATGATTACCAAGTCCTGAAGAGTGCCCTAATAGATGGGTTTGGCCTGACCACTGAGCAATACAGGTTAAAGTTCAGGGATACCCAAAAGGCACAGACACAGGACTGGGTGGACTTTGTAGATTGTGCTACTAAGGCTCTGGAAGGCTGGTTACTTGGCAGTAAGGTGTGTGACTTCAAAGGAGTGTATAATTTAATCATGAGGGAGCAGATTCTTAATAACTGTCTGAATCAGTTGCTACATCAGTACCTGGTTGACTCTGATCTGACCTCTCCCCAAGAATTGGGAAAGAAGGCAGGCAAATGGGTCAGAACCAGGGTGAAGCAGAAGGTACCGAACCAAGGTGGTGACCAGAAGAAGCAAGATTCCAAAAACTCTGATACGGGTGGGGAGAAGGGTAAAGACCAGAAGTCTTCTCAAGATCCCCAATAATTTGCATCTGGTGGGGAATCCCAATCTACTAAAGGAAAAGGCCAAAAGAAACCTTGGTGCAAAGACTTAAGCAAAAGACTCACTGGACCAGTGATTGCACCAAGGCCAAAGACTCTAATCCAGCCACCATTGCCCCTAAGGCAACTGTTCCCCCTAGTCCAGCTACAAGTGGTGGTGGAAATACTCAGAATAAGGGTTTAGTAGGGTTGACCCTGGGTACTGAGATGGGCTCTGGCCTACTCAGAGTGCCAACTCAGGCTGTCCTAGTCTGTGATGGGGGCATGGATATGTCCCCCTTTGTGAGTCCCAATAATTTGGGCAAATGCAGACAGCAGCCTTTAATTAATGGAAGAGAGACTTTGGCATTCAGGGACACAGGAGCAAGTGTCACCATGGTGACAAAAGATCTTGTGGATCCTGGGCAGATTATACTTGGTGAAATGTACCAAGTGACCAATGCTAGCAATGTCAGAATAGACGATTCTCTGGCAGTTGTTAACTTCTCCTGGGGAGGGGTAACTGGCCTTAAGAAGGTTGTGGTGAGTGCAGACCTACCAGTTGAATGCTTGCTTGGCAATGATCTTGAAACCTCAGCTTGGGCAGAGTTGGAGCTCAGGAAACATGCAGAAATGCTAGGGATCCCTGCACATGTCTTTGCTGTGACTAGGTCACAGGCAAAAATGTCAAAAGCTGAACAGGCCCTGGATTCTGGAATAATGGACCAGGTGCCTCCCAAGAGGAGGAGCAGTAGGGTTAAGGCAGTGCCTTCCCCCTTGGCTCAGGAAGAAGATCAGTCTTTTGAGGAGGATGATCTCAGGACTGAAGAAGGAACTGTCCCAGAGGAGCTTGAACCTGATCAGGTTGAGTTCTTGGGGACAGGGGGCCCTTCCAGGGCAGATCTGAGCCAGGAGCAGCTGAACTGCCCCTCTCCTGAACCCCTCAGACAGCAAGCTGCTGCTGAGGCTGCTGGGAATGCTAGTGGCACCCATAAGATATATTGGGATGATGGACTCCTGTACTCAGAGAGTAGAGACCCCAAGCCTGGAGCAGCCGGGAGGTTGGTTATATCTCTGAAGTTCAGGGGCTTCCTATTGTCACTAGCCCATGATATTCCCTTAGCAGGTCACTTGGGCCAGAACAAGACTTGGGACAGAATTGTCCCTCACTTTCACTGGCCCCACATGTCTGAAGACACCAAGGAGTTTTGTCGCTCCTGTGTAACCTGCCAAGCCAGTGGGTAGGCAGGTTCTACCACAAAGGCCCCCCTGATACTACTACCTGTGGTGGGGGTTCCCTTTGAGAGGGTGGGGATTGACATAGTTGGTCCCATGGATCCCCAAACAGCATCTGGGCACAGGTTTATCCTGGTGGTGGTGGACCATGCCACGAGGTACCCAGAAGCCATTCCCCTTAGGACCACTACAGCCCCTGTGGTGGCCAGGGCCCTCCTGGGAATTTTCTCAAGAGTGGGCTTTCCTAAGGAGGTAGTATCTGACAGAGGTGCAAACTTTATGTCCAGTTACTTGACTGCAATGTGGAAGGAGTGTGGAGTGACTTATAAGTTCACCACACCCTATCACCCATAATGCAATGGTTTAGTTGAGAGATTCAACAAAACCTTGAAGGGCATGATTAAAGGGCTCCCAGAAAAGCTTAGGCAAAGATGGGACATACTCTTGCCCTGCCTTTTATTTGCATACAGGGAGGTGCCTCAAAGGGGGTTGGCTACAGCCCGTTTGAACTTTTGTTTGGCCATCCTGTCAGGGGTCCATTGTGTCTGGTGAAGGAAGGTTGGGAGTTACCTCTCAAACCCCCTAAACAGGACATAGTGGACTATGTACTTGGTCTCCGCTCCAGGATGGCTGAGTATATGAAAAAGGCAACCAAAAACCTTGAGGCTAGCCAGGAATTACAGAAAGCCTGGCATGACCAAAAGGCTGTGCTGACTGTTTACCAGCCAGGACCGAAGGTGTGGGTGCTGGAGCCAGTGGCCCCAGCAGCCCTCCAAGACAAGTGGAGTGGCCCCCATACCATTGTTGAACAGAAGGGAGAGGTCACCTATCTGGTAGACCTGGGAACTCCCAGGAGCCCCCACAGGGTGCTCCATGTCAATAGGCTGAAGCCATATGTGGACAGGGCTGACATGGGCTTGCTCATGGCAACTGATGAGGGACAGGAGGAGGAGAGTGACCCTCTCCCTGACCTGCTCTCACAGAACCCTGATGATGGGTCAGTGGATGGTGTAGCCTTGGCAGGCAGCCTCACTGCCCAGCAGCAAACTGATTGTAGACAGGTGCTCAATCAGTTCAGACACATGTTTTCTCTGACTCCAAGTCAGACCACCTGGTGCACTCATGAAGTGGACACTGGGGACAGTCTGCCTGTTAAAAGTAAGATTTACAGGCAACCTGACCAGGTCAGGGACTGTATCAGGACAGAAGTCCAGAAAATGTTGGAACTGGGTGTCATTGAACCTTCAGATAGCCCTTGGGCTAGTCCAGTGGTCCTAGTGCCAAAACCTCACACAAAAGATGGTAAGAGAGAGATGAGGTTTTGTGTGGACTACAGAGGCCTCAATGCAGTCACTAGGACTGATGCCCATCCAATCCCCAGGGCAGATGAGCTAATAGATACTTTGGCCTCAGCCAAGTATCTCAGCACATTTGACGTAACAGCTGGCTACTGGCAAATCAGACTAGCTGATGATGCAAAGCCAAAAACTGCATTTTCTACCCCTGGTGGCTTTACCAATTTGTGGTGATGCCCTTTGGTTTGACCTGCCACTTTTCAGAGGTTGGTGAACACAGTCCTTACAGGTCTGGAAGCCTATAGTGCAGCATATCTAGATGATATTGCTGTCTTTAGCTCCACCTGGGAGGATCACCTGGTCCACCTCAGAAATGTTTTGGAGGCCCTGCAGAAGGCAGGCCTAACTATCAAGGCCACAAAGTGCCAGATAGGGCAGAGTCAGGTTGTGTACCTGGGCCACCTTGTGGGTGGAGGCCAGGTTCAACCATTGCAGAGCAAAATCCAGACCATCATGGACTGGGTTGCTCCAACTACCCAGACTCAGGTGAGAGCCTTTTTAGGCCTGACTGGGTACTACAGAAGATTTGTCAAGGGGTATGGATCAATAGTGACACCCCTGAATGACTTAACCTCTAAGAAAATGCCCAAAAAGGTTCAGTGGACAGTTAGCTGTCAAAAGGCATTTGATGACCTGAAGCAGGCCATGTGCACTGCTCCCATTCTGCAGAGTCCTGATTACTCCAAAAAGTTCATTGTGCAAACAGATGCATCTGAGTTGGGGGTAGGGGCTGTACTATCACAGTTGAATGATGAAGGTCAGGATCAGCCAGTAGCTTTTATTAGCAGAAGGCTGACCCCCAGAGAGAAAAGTTGGTCAGCCATTGAGAGGGAGGCCTTGGCTGTGGTTTGGGCTCTGAAGAAGCTGAGGCCATATTTGTTTGGCACTTACTTCCTTGTTCAGACAGACCATAAGCCCATTTTATGGCTAAAACAAATGAAGGGTGAAAACCCCAAACTTTTGAGGTGGTCCATTTCCCTACAGGGGATGGACTATACAGTGGAGCATAGACCTGGTAGTAACCATGCCAATGCAGATGGACTCTCCAGATATTTCCACTTAGAACATGAAGACTTAACTGGTCAAGGTTAGTTTAATGTCCCTGCATTTGGGGGGGGGGGGTTGTGTAGGAGAGTAGGATCTGCCTCTCATGGTTACCCCCACTTTTTGCTGGTGTATCACTGTTTTTCGACTTTAGTCTGGCTGGGGCCCTGCTATCCAGGACCCCCGCCTAGCTGCTTCCTCTCTAAATTGATTTCATGTACTTTAGGTACATCCCAGATTGGATTCTGGAGTGCCCTTATAAGTCCCTAGTATATGGTATACTATGTAACCAGGGCATAGGTACCCCAGAGGCCTACCAGGGGCTGGAGCATGTATTGTGCCACCCCTGGAAGGCCCTCCAAAATGACACCACAGGACTGCTACTGCAGCCTGAGTGAGGTGGTGCATGCACCCCTTACAGAGATATAGGTTCACTATATCTCACCTATCACTGCACATAGAAACCTATCAGTCACCCCTATGGCAGGCCTTATCAATCCTGAAGGCAGGGTGCTTGGTTATATGTTAGAGGGTGCCCATGCATTAGCAGAGCCCCTCTGCAGCCCTCGGAATCTCCTATCCGGGGTTGTATGTGGTGCAGCCTGACCATATACTCTTAAGTGCATTATAACCTCGCGGTAAAATGCTAACTTTGGACTGGCTGCACGGAAACATGTTGTGTTTGGTGTCAAACACCTTGGAATCCTACCCCCGCCAGTCCTGGCGGCGGGGGTAGAATTCCACCCTTCTAGAGGGAGAGACATGTCCCCACCGGTATACCCGATAGAAACCTTAAAGAGCCCTGGCATCACAAAATGGATGCTGCAGCCACAGACACGAGTCTGGCCTCCTGCTGCTGACTGAAACTCCGGCAGGGGAGGCCTAGACAATAGGTTTCCTGTCACAGGGAGGTGTTACCACCTCCAAGACAGGCCTTAGTGGATTGGGGCTGGGTGGGTGCACTCTCTGAGTGCTTTGAAGTCCTGGACTGGGGGCACATTTGGTGTCCTCGTGCATACCCCAGTTCAAACCGGTTGCAGGGGCTACCAGCCCCTGCTCTGGCATGAAACTGGACAAAGGAAATGGGTGTAGCCACCCCTCTTTCCAAACCCTCCCATAGGTGGGTCCCCAGAGTTAGTCCAACCCCCTTCTTTAGTATAAGTAAGGGAACCCTGGCAACAGGACTTTAGATATCCCTGGACGAAACTCTGTAGCTGAATCCTGGACCTTCGACGCTCTACATCAAGATTAGAGGACTGAAGAATCTCCCTTGGGGTCAAGGAGTGACTCCCCTGCTTGGCAGGCACCAACGAAGCATCTGTCTGATCTGCATCACTGAATATCCCGCCGGACGCCGAAGTCTTTGCATCACCAGAGGTAGATTTCTAGACTTTCCCGAAGCTGAGGCACGTAGCTGTCATGGGTACCGTGGAACCGTGACCCCTGGACACCAAGCACATTTGCAAGTGCACCAACTTCCTGACATCTCTTGAAGCAGTGCTTTGGTTTCCAAGTAGCCCTAGACCCGAGCACCAACTGCAGCAAAGATCACTGGCCTACACTCCACGAGTGTCCTGTGGGCCAGCTCCAAGTGCGACCGCTCAAGGCTCCTTCACGATCGCTACTCCGTTCGCTAGTGGGTCCCCACGAAGGTAACTCTTCATTTGCTTGGGCTTTTATGATTGCTCCAGAAGTGCCCTGACTTACCCTTACAGGGTAAGTCCCTCAGACCTTGCTGATCTGCACCGCAGCCTTTTTTTTGTTTCCCTGTGACTTGCCGTTGCCAAGGCTTGTTGGGTCCAATCTGGTTGTCGACACCGCAGCACTCGACAAACTTTGTGGGACAGCATTATTCCAGCTCCTGGTCGCCGTCGATGCCTCCTGTACCTCGTGGCTGAAGAGTCAAGGCACCCGTCAACTCACCTGAAGCACCCCACATCTGAGGGCATTCGACTATCGTGCCCCTGGTCACTGGCTAGTGACCCAGACTCTATCCCCTCTGCTTTCAGGTCTTCCTCTTCCTCGATCCAGGCTTGGATCGCACCGGACACTCTTCCTCTTCACGGCAGCAGCACTTTCCAAGAGGTCGCCATTGAAAACGACGACGATTCCTGACACCTTTTAACACGTATGCACCCGGCTTCCCTGGGTGAGGTAACTCGAGTATTTCGGTACTCACGTGGGTGTGGGCCCTAGAAACTCTTAAGTTTTAAGGGGTTAACTGGAAGTCCTCTCCGAAGTGTCCTTTTTCTTTTAAAATCCAACCGCGACTTTCCCCATAGAAGTTAACGGCAATTCGCGGCTGTGTTCTCACACTGCACGCGTCCCCCGTGCGTCCCCTGTGTCACTACCTTGGGTGGTTCCTTGGGGTCCAAGCACTTCTACAGGCTCTAGGCCTTGTGTCTAGCTCAGTCGTGGTTTTTATACCACTATTTTAGTATATGGTTTGGTACGCCCCTAGGGCTCAAACGTGTATTGTGCTAAATACTGCTGATATTTGCCTTGTAACTTATGTACTTCGAACTCTAGCCTCATAAAGAGACTAGAGGGGTGTGTTTAAGACTAAATACATATATTTTATATATATATACCTGGTGTGGTCCTCTTTCATTTGGTCACTCAAGAGATTATAGACTGGTAAAACAAGCTGCTTTACATTCCTCCAAGACTTAGCCTGAAGGCTGCTCTCCATAGCTACCACTAGGATAGCTTTCAATATAGGTTGTCTTTAACCTATCATCAATAAGGGGTTGTTTGGACTGGTGCAAGGTGTCCACTATAACTAGTGGACAGCATATGCCAGGCCAACTTCTCACATCAATGTCATCAGTCAGCACAACGTAGGGATGTCATATGCCAGACCCTAGGTATTCTCACACATTAGCTGTCCTAATGGAGTCCACCAACTTCCTCATCAACAGAAGACACTATCCTGCCTTGGATCTATGAGGGCCTGTCAGGCACTTGTGGAGATGTTGGTCTGTGACATGTCACAACCTATGAAGGCCTTGCATTTTTTTCCCATTCTCATGCTATTGTGCATTGTGTTTGTGACTACATTGTTACATGGGGCTCATTATCACTTCATTAACAAAAAAGATGTGGCCTTATGACATATGCTGCAGTATGAGTGTCAGAGACATCAACTGGCAGTGCAAAGCATTGAGCATCATGTTAGTGTGCATTTAGAAATGTGTGCTGTGCACATCAAATGAATTGTAATATCTACACAGCTGACACCAATGGACAACTGTAGTTGTGCTTCAAAGCCCAACATAGTGGATTTCAGGAGGTGATTGCCCTTGCAAAAGGACATCTTTGACTTGGTATCTGTGGTGTCCCATGAAATATACTCCATATGTGACAGAGACAACATGTCTTGATGTATAGCTATTTTATCTACAGGCACGTAGGTGTGCCTACAGACAATTGTATGCCTGGTTACAGAGAGGCACAGGCTCAGCTATTTGGCTGTGTCTA
This sequence comes from Calotriton arnoldi, assembly GCA_963921515.1. Lineage (NCBI taxonomy): Eukaryota > Metazoa > Chordata > Amphibia > Caudata > Salamandridae > Calotriton > Calotriton arnoldi. The sequence goes on from CAWUFW010005241.1 coordinate 635,291, forward strand.
CGCAACATGGAGCATGACTATCAACTATGCATGTTTCCATGCATCAGCTGATGATTGCGTAAATGTGGCATATGCTGAAAGTACATGGAGTAGTTCAAGTATCATTTGCAGGATTTGAGTTTTGATTGCATATGATGTTTGTGAGTATGGCACTATACTTAACTTATGTCTCTGTCTCTTGCAGCATCTACCGAGGGCAGGGAAGGACGGGGGCCCGACAGCGTTGGGGAAGCTACTGGCACGACTGGGCCACAGAAGTTCAGTGACACTGAGGGGACCAGCGCCTCAGAGGAGGACAGGAGTGCCCTGGATGATTCCCGCCCGGAAACACCAACCTCCACATCTTCCCAGTCCAGTGGGGGGCACTGGAAGTTCCAGATCTGCATCTTCTTCCGCCACACCTCGTCCAGTGCCCACCCTCCCGAATGCTCCCCCGTGCCCGCAGCCCCAAGAAGGGTAGAGTCTCCTTCCCCCCAGGCACTGCTGTCCCTGCCCCTGTCTCCCCTGCTACCCTCAGTGTGGAGGCCGTAGAAATTTTGTGGCAGCTGTGGGTCAGACTGCTCTCCTGAATGCCCTCCAGGATCATGGCAACAAGTTGTCCCAGGTTGTTGCGTTCATGGAGGGCATTCATTCAGACGTGGGTGGCCTACACCGAACTGTCCAGTCGTTGTCCTCCACAGTGTCGGCAGCCATTCAGCAGTCCCAAACTCCCAGTCCAGCTCCTGTCCCTTTGGCAACCACCCTGCCAGTGGGCCCACCTGACCAGAGTACACACATGCCAGAGCCCTCAGGCACCCAGTCATCCACACGCAGCACACAACCTCAGCACTCTAAGCGTACCAGACACCATACACCATCACCACAAACCAAAACGAGCACAAATGACCGCAAGACAAAAAGCCCATCACAGGACACTCAGGGACATTTGGCAAAAAAGCATGCATCCACATTAGATTCCTCCAAAACAACACCATCCAAGGACACTCCCATCCCCACACCTGATCCCAAGGACACACAGACACTTGCCCTGTCTGCTGTGAACCTGGTGCCTGCCAAGACTAAGCCCAAACACATTCCAAAGGCAGTTTCACCCAAAACGTCGACTCCCAACGACACCCCTGTGAAGCATGGACAAGAGAGAAAAGTAGGGAGTGTACATCAACAACAGGGGATGCAGGGCAAAAGGCAAGGCCACCCCCAGCGTAGCACCAGGTCCAGCAAATCCACACATGGAGAGCCACCTGCACCTGCTACACCTTTGGGGAAGAGTGAGGCTGGTGTGCCCACCTCACTTCTCACTCCGGCCAAGGCACTTGTGGGATATTGGATCCCCAAACAGTTGAGACCCAGCCCTCCACATTCACCCTCAGCCACTGAGCCTCCACACAGCATGTCTCCACCTCCCCGTGCCACCACTCCATCCGGTCCAAGCAGCCCTCAGGATCCCACATCCATGGATCCCTCTACCTCAGCCAGTTCTCTCCCTGCCAGGTCCAGTCCTCCAACTGGCCCCGACAATCAGCCCCCTCCCAGTTCAACTTCAAGCCAAAGTTGAAGCCAAGTTCCCCTCCCCACACCATTTCTCCAACAGCGGTGCCTGGACTGCCCAATCGAAGCCCCTGACCTGTGGTGATTCCCATGACAGTGGACTGTGTTACCTATTTGATGTACGAGTTTACATGCACACATGTGCTGACTTGAAATTTGGACTGGCCAATGGCCTTGATGTTTTGCACTTTTGATGCCTATGCAGAGTTTATGTAATAAAGACTAATAAACATGTTGTGAGCTTTGTCGCTGCCCTTGCTAATGATGCAGTGCAATGTATGTGTATATGTTCATCTGACACATGCTCTGTATGCCGCATTCACATTGGCATATATCTGATTTTCTTTTTCAGAGGTTGCCAGAGGTTACAGGCACTTTTGTGCTTCTTGACTCAGAGGCTTGAGGGGGCACTGATGGTTATCTGTGGTGATCTAATCTTATCCTAATCATTCTATTGTCAGGTCTCCAATTTTGTACACGTCATATGCTGTACCACAACAGAACAGAATTCTATCCACAGGATAACTTGCGTGGTGGACAGGGTCCGTCATATCTGTGGGATCTATCTTGATGTGTGAACAGCAGTGTAGATGTGTAGTCATCTTGTGTAGGCATGGCTTCATAGTCACATGGGTACATTTGAATGTGTGCTGTTGAGTAGTCATACAGTGTGATTGGCCTATCATTGGCAGAAGTGTTGATGAGTATGTCCCCCTGTACACGACACCTACACACATGTATGATCCATGTAATGAGTGCCTGTTTTTTTACATTGACAGACACGTGCTTTAGATAGTGGGCACATGTAGGAGTTGTTGGTTGAGCACTGTCAGTGTGTCGGTATGACTTTGCAGTCCCAGGGTACACCTACTTGTTGTCGCTGTCAGTTGTAAGTATGCAGAGAGGTTCACTGCAATGTCTGTGTTGTGGTTTGTTGATCAGCCATGGCTCTTGCTTACATTTGTGCTCACTGTGCTGACCTGCTCAGGCAAACTGACATTATAAGTGACGTTTCTCATACATTGGTGTCACTTTACATCATTTGTTGGACAAGTATGTGGTATTGAGAGTCAGACCATCCCCAATGGGGGCTTTTGATGGCTACACATTGTGAGTTACTCCTCTATGTGTTTTAGCTCTGTACACTCCTCACCTGTCCAATACTGATGTACACACCACTTCAGTCTAATGTCTTCCACTGCAACCCATGCCTTGCCAGTGTGTGAACCCCACCACCACTTCATAGTGTGACACTATACTGTGTGAGGATGATCTGTGTCCAGGACCAATGTTCCACTCAGGACTGTTTCACAATTTGTTATGTGCTATCTTCTTCTACTTGATTGCAGTCATGGTTGCTCATGTACAGTGCAGATGTTTGTCCAGCACAGTCCTCTAGTGATGTTCCATGCATCTGTGTTTTCCAGATTTGTGCAGCAGTGGGTGATAGCTAAAGTGTATGCATGTTTGCTGAGGTACTGCTACCCATCCTGAGTGTGATGTGATCTGTGCCCTGTGATGATTTGTGGTGTTGAAGTTCATGGTGGAGCACTCAGATATGTGTGATACTGGTTTTGTTGGTGTTCACACACTGCTTACTGTACATGCACTGCTATGAGTGTATGTTGCCTTGTCCTTGCCTGGTGTGAGTCCCCCTGATGTCCAGCTGAGTTTGCTATGTGATGATTTTGTATGTGCATATGTTGTGTACTTGTTGTTGATGGATGCAGTCTTTGGCCCGTGTTGGCTCTTTCCACTGACAAGTCCATGTGTGTGTAATGTTATATTTGCATGACATTGTGTGTGAGGAGTTTGTGTATTGGAATACATTCAGAGCTGTGTAGAAGTTGTCGTTTGCATTTCTTGTGTGACTGTCACATGCAGCAATGTGGGATCTTGTTCATTGGCTTGTTTTGCGTGCACAATTGTGCTATGGCCTCCTATATTTTAGCAGTCACTTGTCAGGAGTGTGCATGTGCATGCTTGTGCTATACATTGACACCATGCTCACTTGGTAACTGGTGGAGTATATATGTCTGTGTTTGCAGCATTGTCATATTGCACACAGTTGGTGTTCATGATTGGCATTTGATCATGTATTTTTTGAGTGGGTTGGGTGATGGTGTCTGTGCCGTTGGCTAGAGTAAAAATGTTATCTATTCCTATGCTGTCTAGGGTCACATTGCCTATCCACTGTTTGCCTACACATGGATGAGCTTGTTGTACTTCTTTGGATGCTGTTTGTGAGACATGTGTTTGGCAAATGGTTTTTGAGCAGCATTGGTTCAGACATCCCTGAGTGGGATTCTGACATTTGTAGATACACACCAGGGTGTGGCATTGGTTCTCAGGAAACTCACAGGACATTATTTGCACCTTTATCTGTGTTTCTCACAGGTGTAGAGTAGTGAAGGTGTGAGATGGGTAGTTGAGGGGTATGTGTGAAGGTCATACTTGGGTTTGACAGTCAGGGAGTGTGACAATGAGCCATGAGTGTTGTGCTGGTGGCATGCACATGTCAAGGGAGTTGACACAGATGTGGGGCTGGTCACTGTATGGCTTATGACAGTTCCTATAATTCCTGGGCCAATGCATAGCTTGCATTGCTGTATCACAGGGATATTGCACAGATGTTACTTTAGTTAAATTTCATTCACTGTGCCACCCATGTCTGATTTGATGGCCTGGGTGTAGTGTGATATGTTTCACCTCTTGCATGTCATGTACAAATGCTATCTGAGAAATCTCCATGTTTTTCATGCACTGTGCACTCCACTTTAGGCTAGTTTAGTTATTGTCATACATTGCTGCTGACTTATGGTATGTGTATGAGGCTAAGTTTCAGTATGTGAGCTGTCTGAAGGACTTGACATGCAGTGTGAACAGTTCCATGGTTGTTAATCTGCACAGTGACTCTTCATTTCTTAAATTACTCCCTTTGATTCACATGAGTGTAAGGCAGGTGTGAGAAGGAGGAGGGTTGTCCTGAGTCTCAGGTCAGAGTTTCCTGCTGTCAAGATGGAGTCTTCCTGACACTTTGGAATTCATTCACTACTTTGTTGTTGGTGCTCCCTTTGTTGAGGTGTAGTGATGTTGTGTAGGTGTTTTGTGAGTTGGCAGTGTAGTCAGTGTTGTTGATGTACTGGACATACTCACATGGTGTCATTTATTGCAGCAGTACACCTGTGAGTCAAATGCACAGTGGTGCTTACTTTGAGTTTGCTGTTTGAGTCATGAATTTCTCACTGTGTTGCATGATATGGGCTGTCATTGTGTGATATGGTCTGCCATTGTATGTGAGGGGCCTATCAATGTCTGCTTGGGGGCTGTGGTGATCTGTGATTGTGTGGCAGTGGTGTCTAATATGATGTGTCATCTACCTGGGCTCACTCACTCATTCCAACACCTTGTTGCCCTACTGTGAAATACACATGCACACCCTATTTGGTCTGCCCTCCTCAGTTCCACATAGTATGTGGACTGACCCCTATTTGTGTGCAATGATGACTATGTTCATTTTGGAGGGACTCTTGCCTCACCCTACACTCATGTTACTGTACATTTGAAGGTGTTCCTAATGAGATGACACTCCAGACAGTGTCCCTGCACATGACTTCTTGCTGCAGATATGTTGTGCTGAGTGGTGCTTCTTTTATGTTACATGTGGTGTGGATGTTGTGATGTTGGTGTTGCTTGTCTGGGACAATGTCCTGGACTCCTAGTACATTGTGGGCAGGTTTTCCCGCGGCTTCACCGCTGCGGTGACATGATCAGCACGACTGGGCTAGCTGCAGTGATTTCTATGGTGATGGGTGACCCCGATGCAGAGGTGTCATTTTGTGACATGAAGGACATTTATTTATTTATTTATTTTATTTAAGGAGTTTTATATAGCGCTGGCCAGACCCGAGGGTATCGGAGCGCTTAACAACAGATTATAATGCAGGAGTTCCAAAATAAGGCATAGGTATACATATTGGTTCATAAAGTCCCAGCGTGTGGTGCGACAAATGAGGCAAGGAAGTCCTGGGAGCCTCGCACCCTGTCTAGAGCGGAAACCTTTTACAGGGAGGGGGGGATCGGGGAGGGGCGTAGGGGTACTTGGAGGAGGTAGATAATGGTGACAAAGTGGCATGGTGCTGCATAAAGTCGGCAAGTGCCCTACAGCGAGGGTTAACTGTTCGGGAAGGCACGGTTGAGGAAGAGGTCTTTTAGGAGTTTTTTTAATTTTACAAAGGACGGGATAGTCCTAATGTGTGCTGGGATGGAGTTCCAGATTTTGGGTGTTTTTCCAGCGAAGGATCGTGCGGCGGTTTTTTGTTTGCGTGTTTTCATAGGGATGAGCAGTAGGGAGTTGGAGCTCCTGAGGTTCCTTGTCTGGCCGGCCTTTTTGAGTTTGGAAGCCAGATATTCCGCTTTCCCTGTGTGGAGGGCTTTGTGCGTGAGACAGGCAGTTCTGAAGCTGGCACGCATCTCTACTGGGAGCCATTTTAGTTCTTTGAGTGCAGGTGCAATGTGCTCAAATTTCCTGACTCCTGTGACCATTCTGGCTGCTGCGTTTAGAGTAGTTTTGAGGGGGCTAGGTGGGATTTCGCTGTACCAGTGAGGATAGAATTTCCATAGTCGAGTCTGGATATCACCAGGGATTGGGTGGCTTGTTTGAGGTCTTTGGGTGGGATGAAGGGTTTTATTTTGTTGAGAAGCTTCAGATTGAGGAAGGCACTCTTCGCGGAGTTCTTGATGTGTCTGTCCATGTCCAGTTTAGGGTCTAGGGTGATTCCTAATGATTTTATGGAGTTGGCCGGGGTGAGATTACTGTTGAGAGCATCGATTGCATTGAGCCATTCCATGGTTTGGGGATTATCTTCTTTGTTGGAGATGAGGAGGATTTCGGTTTTGTCTTGGTTGAGTTTGAGGTGGTTTATGGATAGCCAATGTTGGACTTCTTTGAGAGTGTTGTTTAGTCTCTGAATATCTTCAAAGGAGGAGGTTTCCAGATAGATCTGGGTGTCGTCTGCATAGAGGTGGAAGGTGATGTTGGCTTTTTTAAGTATGGAGGTGAGGGGTTCCATATAAATATTGAACAGTTGAGGGGAGAGCACTGATCCTTGTGGGACACCTCTGTTGTCGGGGTGTGAGTCGGATGTGAAGGTTTTTATTTTTATTTTTTGGGAGCGGTTTTGTAAGAAGGAGGAGAACCATTGTAGGACCACCTCGTCAGCACCTACTCTGTCTTGCAGAGCCTTGATGAGTAGATTGTGATCCACCGTGTCAAAGGCTGCCGATAAGTCCAGGAGGATGAGTAGGCAGCATTTGTCAGTATCTAGAGATTTGTGCATGTCATCCACGATGTTTAGGATCGCGGTCTCGGTGCTGTAGCCTTTTCTGAATCCCGATTGGTGGGGATCTAGAAGGTTGAAGTTGTCAATGTGCTGAGTTAGTTGTAAAAGAACGCACTTTTCAAGCATTTTAGCAAGGAGGGGGATGTTGGAAACGGGTCTGAAGTTGTTCAAATCGTTGGTGTCAAGGCCGGGTTTTTTCAGGAGAGGTGTGACTTGGCCGACTTTGAGGCAGTCGGGAATGACACCCGTACTCAAGGAGCTGTTTATGATCTTGCACCAGAATGGAGCTATGGAGAGTTGTAGCTTTTTAGTCAGTTGGGTGGGTAAGGGGTCAAGTGCGTGAGATGCGGGTTTGGAGGTGGCGATCAGTTTGAGAATCTCGTTTTCGGGTATGGGGTTGAAGGATTTCCAGGATTTCGTGGGGTGTTTGCGTGTGTTGGCTTCGGTTTCTGGGGGTGGGTTAGTGCATGAGGGATTAGGGTTGATGTCAAGTGAGAGCTCAATCTTGGAGATTTTGTCTTTAAAAAAGTTGGCGAAGTTGTCGCATTGGTTTTTGGAGGCCTGGCCAAGGGCAGCTGAGGGCTTGGATGTTTGTTGTCTGATGATGTTGAATAGTTCTTTGGGTCTATTTTTCGCGGTGTCCAGGGTGGAGCAGAAGAAGGTGGTTTTTTCGTTGTTAATGTGTTTTTTGTATTTCCTTCGGGTTTCTTTGAGTTGCTCGTGGAGAACTTTGGAGGGGTTGTTCCTCCATAGTCGTTCTGCGGCTCTTAGTTGTCTTCTTTCCGCGTTGATGTCAGAGTTGAACCATGATCTGGACGGAATGTTCCTGGTTTTTTTTAGTTTCAGGGGGGCTACTTGATCGAGGATGGAAGTCATAGTAGAGTTGTAGTGAGTGGTGAGTTCCGTTGTAGAGAGATCATCCGTGGAGGTAGGCAGGAGTGAGCATACCCTTTTTTCAAAGTCGTCCATGGAGATCTGTCTAAGATTTCTCGTCCATTTGGGGGGGTCTTGGGTGGGGGGTTGAAGTTTGATTGGTTGAGTGAAGTGGAATAGGATAAGGTGGTGGTCAGACCAGTCACCAGGTAGATCTGATCGATTGTGATAGTGTCCTGTTGGGAGATGATGGCGTCAAGGATCGCTCCTTTGTCGTGGGTAGCTTCTGAACATTGCTGGGTGAGGTTGTTGCTGAGTAGCAGCTCATTTAGGTTCTGGATTACTGTGTTGTTGTTTTCGTTCCAGTGTAGGTTCAGGTCTCCCAGAATTAGGTTGTTGGCGTCTCGGAGTGAGCAATGAGCAATCATGTCAGACAGATGTTCGGTGAATATGGTGGTGTTTCCTGGGGGATGGTATAGAAGATGGCACTGGAATGACTTGTTGTCGCTTGTATTGATGTTGGCGGAAAGGCATTCACAGGAGTTATAGTTAAAGGTGTCGATTTCAGTCACAGATATATTGATTTTATGGATGATTGCTATACCTCCGCCTTTTTGTTCATTTTGATCTTTGTTGATGATTACAAAGCCTGGTGGCACGAGAGTGTCCATGATGGGTGTCGAGCAATCGTTTAGCCACGTCTCTGTGATGAAGGCTATGTCTATGTCATGGGTGAGGATGGATTCTGCTAGTTCAGTTGCATGTTTAGTGGCTGATCTGCAGTTAGTGGTGGGTACCTCTTTATTGGGGTTCTTCTTAAGGGGGGCCCTGGGGATGTTGGTAAGGGAGGCAGGGGGTCTAGGGTAATTAGGAGGGGAGGGGTCCCTTCTGAATCCGGTGATCACCTGGATTTTGGATAGAGAGGTGGCGGTAGAAGGGATGTCGTAAGAGGCGGCCAGATCTGCTGCTTCCCTCGGGGACATAGCTATTCTCGTTCTGTTGGTACGGTCTAGGTACCGATTTTGATTCGCGGGGGGTTGAGGTCTCTCTGTGGAGGGGAGTCGAGGGGCACCCATGGTGAGTAGGGTTGTTGACAGTGGGGGTGAAGTGGGGATTTGGGTGTGGTTTACGGAGCGAGGCGAGGTTGGTAAGGATTTCGTTGAATCCCTTGATAACAATTGCTAGCTGGGTTTCCAGCAGGGTGAGACGTTGGCTCGTCTCTTCAAGGGAGGGGGTAGGAGGGTTCTGAAAAGGGTCCTCCCTAGAGGGGAGGTCCTGACGCTGCTTCCTTGACGTCTGGTAGATAGTGTGTTGTCCGTGTGGTCATTGGGTGGGGTCGAGGGCGCAGCGGGAGGAGGGTTGTGTTGTGGTTGCCGCATTCTTATCAGTGTGGGTATAGGGAAGTAGCTGGGGGTCTTGGACTGAGTGTTGCGGTTGATCATAGACGATTGGGGAGGGAAGTAGGCGGGGGAGTGGTCGAGGAGACGATCGGTGGGAGGAGCTGCGTTCTTGGTGGCAGCTGAGAGGGTGGTGGCACGTGCCGGGAGGCTAATGTTGTTCTTGGGGTGAGCGTGAGAGGTTAGGGTGCTCTGCTGGAGGGACCGACTGTCCAGGGAGTGGGGGTGGGTAGGGCGGGGCAGGGGGGCATGAGAGGAGGTAGACCAAAGTGAGGGGAAGAGTGTGTCAAAAGCCTCAAGGTTGTCGTTGTTAGCTTGGATTAGGACTGTGCCGTTGGGTATATGGTCAAAGAAGTATTCCCCCTCGAGCGGTTGGGGAAAGAAATCATTAGTTTGCAGCTGAGGGGTGTATTCGTCGTTTTGGAAATGTGAAGTTGTGATCTAATGATGGACGTCCACTCATCAGGTCTTTCAGTGTGAAAGATGAAATCCATTTTAATCTGGCCTTTGGAGGAGCAGTGATATATGTCCGCGAATAATGATTCTGGGTGCTGCCTAATCAGTTTGTGTGTACTTACACTGGGAGATAGGTTCCTGTCTCCACCAGGCTGTCTGATGTAGACAGGACATGTACTTCAGCGAGACAGTTGTGTGTTGTGGTTGTATGCGGGGATGTGTTGTTGACTTACCTGCGGTGATGACCGCGACGGCGTCTTATCTGCTGATAGAGGATGAGGTACAGCAGCGGAAGGGCTTGTAGAGCTGGATCCATGGCGGCCAGGAACGTGTGGAGGTGTCTCGGATTTGAGTTTCGATCTCCGCAGTTGTGCTTCTGCCGTCTCCGGTTGGCTGGTTTCTCCGCTGCATTCGGATGGGCTGTTTGAGGCATCGTGATTTGTCCGGCAGTTGTAACGTCATTCCGCACGGCGGTCTTTCTCTATTGGCTCCCTCCGCCACCGTTGCAGAATGAAAAATCTGGCGGATCCGGAAACTCAGCGACGGACGGGAAATGGGATGTCTTTGCCCATTGTAATATGGTGGACGCAAGGACCACCGCAGGAGTAAGTAAATAGACATTTTCTGCCACCGCCAGCCCCGCGGAGGTGCCTACTACCGCCATCATAATCGGCCCCTTAGTGTGGATTTTTGGAGGTGTCTCGAAATATATTGATTAAAATGATAATAGCAACCCTGAATTGCTGTGTGAGGGTAGGTTTTTAGTATTGCTTGTATCATTGACTGTTCAAAGTCAATGATTATTTTTGGGGAAAATACTTATTGGTTTCTTGTTTAATTTTTGTTAATAGTTCAATATAGGTGGAGTTTTGCTTATTTGGTAATAAAGCATATAGAAAAGGGATGTTTGTGTTTTGATAAAGTACATGTATAGAATATAACCGTCCATCATCCAAATGTCACAGGTTTGGAGTTTTTGTAAATTAGTAGCAGTTCCAAATAATATTATTCTTTTGTCTCTTGATTTGGTATCATAAAGAAGAAATTGTTCTTCATTATGGGTAATTGTGAGTTCTGGGGGAATTTCTACTTCTGCAAATTTTTTGGGGACAGGTGTGGTGGTGGTAGTAGCTTTTTTAGTTCTAGCTATTGTTCTTTTTAGGGACGAGATGGAGGGCATTTGGCCAGTTGCATGTTGTGGGATTTTGGGAGCATTTCTTTAAGTATTTCTGTTGTAGACTTTTCTGATCTAGTGCTAGCTTCTTTTATATCGTCTAAAGCATTTCTAACTTCAATTTCACCACATTAGGGGGGTGGTTATGCTCCCTAACATATAGTACAGTTGTTTCTTTTGTTGCAGCCCTCCAATAACATTTGTTAGAATAGTATTTACTACATTTCCAGTTGACTTTGTCTCCTGTTTGCTTTTCATGGGTGTACACATACCCCATATAACATAGTAAAAATGTTCCTTTTTGTGAAGTTATGAATTGGGCGCCTTCAGTCATTGTGAGGTTTCAAATGCTAAGAAAAATGTATAGAAAAATTACTATAAATATTCCTGTACTGCTTTATTTTCTGAAATATATACATTGTCAGTTTTATACTTACAACGTTGAATTTGAAGTCGTTTTCAATGCTGATGGGTTTTCTTTACTGTTTGCCTTTGTTTTTTTTGCTGAGATTCCTGTTGGTAAAAAAAAGTAATTTTAATAATTTTGTTTAACTGTGTATTAAGGGGGGGGGGTTGGGATTAACTTGTACTTATGTCGAGTATTTGACCAAATTGTTTTAATTTATTTCGGTTTGATACTTAATTTATTTGTAACTCGATTTTTATAATTATGTGTAGAGGAGATATAAATTTAAAAAACATATATTAATTATTTTGTGTCTAAAATTAGTGCTTTTAGAAGATTAGCAGTAGTATTAGTTTCTAACTGTTATTTTACTTACTTTGTGGAGCAGGAAACAGAGTTTTCTATAATGTAGTCAAGTGTTCTGGCAGCAATCCTGCAGAGTTTCTCATTTTTCTTTTCTTTTTGTTTGAAGTGTAAAATAATGCTTAATTTTTGTGTGTTTATATAGTGTTTAATAAATCGTTGTTTTAATTTCATTGGTTTATTTTAATAGTGTATGTAATTCATTGGTTGATATTTATTGTTTTAATAGATTTGGTGGTTGCTTTCCATATATGGAGAACGCTAATTAAGTTTCAGTTATTGCATTTAAAGTGGTTTATTATATTATATGTGAATTATATTGTTTCAATGATAAATAATATGTGCTTTTTATTTAGGTATAATATTTTAAATAGTAAATAATTGTGTGTATTTAATATATTTTATGGTGATATTTTTAAATGTCTTTACATTTTTTTAAATTTATTTCTTTTGTATTTTGTGTGTGGTTATTAATAATTATATATTATTTGGGGTAAGTTTTGAGTGTTTATAAATGTTATTAACATGTAGATATAATTTTTCTAACGATATTATTAGTGTCTATATTGTGGTTATCGATATTATTGATGCCTTGTATCTTTTTTGAACATGTTCGATATTTCTTATAACGATATTTTTGTGTTCGATAAAACTGATATCGATGTAAGTGTATGATGATATTTTGTTCTCGATATTTGTGTATTTATTTAAATAAGTATAGTGTGTCGATATTAGTGTATTCGATATTTTTGTCTCGATATTATGGTAGGTCGATATAGTGTCTGTCGATATTATGTCAGTGATTCCTATCTTAGCAATTGGCTGCTTTTCCTTGTATTTTCTTCGGTCTGCTCATTTATGTGTGCACATTGTTTTTCTCCTAGAATGACGTCAAATTAACAAGGACTGTCGTGTTTTTCACTACATGAATACAGTGATTTAACCACGAGTACGCTTATATACTGTCAGCTCTCCCCTCACTGGGGTAAGTTTTTTTACTAAAGTCTTTTATAGTATCAAAACCACATTACTGCTCCTCGTAGCACCAGAATGTAGCTCACATGTTATTCTTTATTTTTTCTTCCTAGACCAGTGCCCGGCTGAGCCCCGTGTGAGTACCTCTTCCTTATTTACACGTCCCAGTAGTGCACACCTCACACCTTGACAGTGGATTCTTTTACCCAGGTACCACTACTAGCCCATACAGCCACCTTGTTGTGCTCTCTCCCTTGGCCTTTTTCTGATCCATTGATTATCATCTTTCAGGTGTCCCTTTATGTTAGGTCCTGAAGAGACCCCCTATTGACAAAGGGGTCAAAACGCCATTGGCAAAATTAAAAAGCGAACCACTTCTCAGCCCCTACCATTGTACTAGAAGGCTGCTACTAATCATTGAATATCCCTGTTTTTGGTCGTTTTTTGTAAATATTTGAAACTAATTTGTAAGTCACAATTGTCACCAATGTTTCTGTGGGTTCTATGTTCATTTGGGACACCATGCACTTGCGCTAATCAATTTAAAAAGTGCATTTATATAAATGACTTACATTCCGCAGTGTCTTATTGTATATGGTTGTTGTGTCCCTCTCTGACATCTCTTTGCCCATGTGTATTGCTATTGTGCTATAGATTACTAAATATCATTTACATTTTCCACAGGAACCACTGTTCCTTGTTACATAATAGATACCCTGGTTCCATTTGAGTAGGGTGGCCCTTGTTTCCTCATTGCGGCAAGTCTTTTTGGTACACTGCCCTATGCCAATTTGAAAGGACAGGAATGCACCATATTTATAAGATACAGTGCATTACTGTCCTTTCAGCCAGCACCGGCCCACAATTTGGTGCCTAGCGCCAATGCAGGCACCCTTACACCAAGGTGCAATGGTGTGTGCATTGTTCACAGGACTGTTTATGTGCTGGAAGGGGTTCCTTCCTGCATAAAAACAATCCATGGAGGATGCAGCACGCATGGAATGAGGAAAAAACAAAGAGAAATGAAAACATTTCTCTTCATTATGCATACTCTGGGAAGGCAAAAGATTTTGGAGCTGCCCCAGGTTTATGTGATTTTATAAATCTGGGGCTGCATCAAAAACCATGGGTGTTGTGTGGGAACGCCCAATGCAGTGTCCTTGGAATGACTCCTTGAGGCAGAGTAAGGCAGCACAGTGCTTTGCCTTGCCTTACTCCATATCTATGAGGCCATGCAAAGCCAAACAGGTTGCTTTGCATCACCTCGTAAATATGATTGAGAGGCTTGTGCCACCAGAGCATCAAAAAGTGATGCTTCTGTGGCGCAGGCCTCTTCCAAATAAACCAATAAGTGTTGGTAACTTGTGGTGGATATGAATTATAATGTTGAAATAAATAAACTTTTCTATTGCTTGGGTGATCAATCATTCAGATACTTGCAGGCAGTTGTGCGAGATTGGTGGTACTAGATTGGCTGGTAGGTAATGATATACCAATTGTATAGTACATTAGGCTCAACACTCCTTTTCATGAACATATATTGTCTGGCAAATATACTAATTTTCTTTTCTTAATCTACAGATCTTCTGTTCTGCAGGAGAAGTGGAACCTCTATGTTGCTTTTCCTCTGCTCTGCCATTCACCCCTGCTCCCAAGATAGACAATACAGTAGGATTTTTCTTAACTTTTATTATTAACATTTTTGAACTGTGTATATCATTGTCATTTTGGACTTTAGTGCTCATAACTATAACTAATTTGGGATTCGGCTGTAAAAGGCTGTGGGGCCTATTCACAAACTGCATTTTTGTTCATTTTGTAGTACTAGAAAACATGCTACAAAATGCTATTCGCAAACCTGTATGCAGAGTTTACAACTCTGCCTCTACTACACCATAATTGCAGAGACCTCCGCCCCAACTGCAGAGTCTCTGCACATTTAGGTAATCGTTTAAGTTGTAAATGTGGAAGGGACACAGGGGAGTGGCTGGAAAACAGTGAATACTTTTGAATAAAGGAGAGGGCATTAGGAAAGAGTAAGGAGTGGTTTAGGTAGGGCTAAGAGATATTTAGAGAGGAATATCAGCCTTCCCACATAAATGTAAGCCTATAGCTGAACATGATTACTACAGCCAAAAAGGGGCCCAAAACAGTAGCAAAGTACACCAGCTCAGAGAAGAAGTAATTCTAGCACCACACATGGCCAGCTACTAATATTGCAACCCTCTACAATAGAAAAGAATGGAGTTGGGGAATTAAAACAAAACCCCACAGGAATTAATATGATGTTACATTAAATGACTTAAAATAGTTAAAAATATAAATAAATATGTATATAAATAAAAATACATAGTTTAATTTAATTTTATGATGTTTACAGTAATTAAATATTTAATTCCAAAATAAGTTCATAGTGAGTTTTTAGTTTTACATTTAAAATAAATATACAAATTAATTTCCATTAATATTTACCATAAAAATATTTCTAATAAGTTAAATCAACATTTTTATGTTTTATTTACATATTAGTTTGAGTTAATACTTATTAAAAGTGATGTATAGAATTTATGAAACATGTTATTTATTTTTTATTAAATGTATTTTACAAGACAAAAAAATGATTAGAATAATTTATAATTAAATTACACTTTTGCACTATTTTTATAAATTATTTATAATAATTTATTATATTGATTCATATTTGTAACTTTTTTAAAAATGCAATTCAATTTATTATTATTTCCAAAAGGAGTTTATTTTACTTTCCTACCGCCATTATTTTCTATGGCAGGGTGTTTCACCACCAGGGATTTGCCATGTGTGATGCTAGGTTTATTACAGTTTATCCTTAGCAGTAACTTATACTTAGTTGACTCCACCTCCTTTTTCAGAGGGTTGAGACATATACGTCTAATCGTATGAAAACATTTACGCTCAAATTTTGTGAATAGCCAAAAGTAGCAAAGTTACTCAAAAGTGTGAGACTCAATTTACTTGTGTAACTTACTCAGAAGTCAAGTTACCTTAGTGAATAGACCTGTAAATTGGTCAGCTTAGCTGACATCTTCCCTCCATGGTAGATGTGCTAAGTGCATGGACTTGGTGAATGCTCTAAAGTTTTACCTAATTCTGCCTACTCGTCCAACCATCAATTTCCTCTTCCCCCAAGATGTAGCTCTAATTTTCTGTCATCTATTCCAACCATAAACAGGCTTCACTCTTGTTAGGGCAAGTTTGGCACATGCATTGTTAAACTGATACAAAAATTTACTAACTTGCCACACTATCCCCATTACCCAGGCCAGAAAGGGACATTAAACTGCAGAGAATACGTGCTTCAATGTTAGTTAAAGGATAGGTAGTGTGCAATGTTTTTTAGGGGTGGGCGTAACTTGCATTATTCAGTCTAGCATCTTGAAGCACAATATACTAAACATTATACAACATTATGTAGAATTAATTAAGAAGAGTAATTCTGCATTTAGCAATATTTTCGTAGCACAAAAATGCCCCCTTATGTCCAAAATTGATGCCAGGATGCATTTTGCACTAAGAAATAGCGCTAAATTTAACAGAACATGAATAGTAGCTCAAGTAGTCGCTCAGGATCTCGAAATGTGCTCTTGGGGAAGGATTTTCCCCAACTTACTACCACCATTAGCACTAGCTTCTTAGTGCAAAATGCACACTCACGCCCTTGTAAAGCTATGCTTATGAACTCACATATTACAACACTCATCAAATATTCTATGACATCCTGGATACCATCACTAATGACATCTGAAATGACGTAATTGATGACAGCACTGTGCGTGGTTGGTTCTGACTCCTCAGTTAAACATTGGCAGAAAAGCACAGTTTGTTTGGGTTGAAAAATGACACATTCGTGGAATATTCGAAAATGTCACTTAAAATCAGATTTTACCATTAAAAAGCATTTTAAATTACAATTTGAGTGGAGGAAGCATTTCTCTATCTGTTCCCAAACTGAAGTTATTAAGTGAAATAGCCTTTCAGCTGTGAAAAATGACATTAGGAGTTCTTCACTTCCAGTACCCCTATTTCGCTTAGGGTCTGTGGGCCCCAAGAAAGAGTTCTTGGATCAATCAGAATTATGAACATCTGAATTGTTTTGTTAACAATGTGGAGATGTGGGAGACCCAACAAGGGTCGTAAGTCCTAAACGTTTCAAAACCCAAATCTAAATCCTCAAAAATAAAAATGCTATTATTATTATAATTTGTCTTCTTCTTCTACGGCTACTACTACTAAAAATAATAATAATAAACATGTACGTTTTCATTAAGTGTAAGGATATATATAGTTGAAACCAATGAAAATTTCAGATTGCTGTCAAGAGTGGCCAAATATCCATGGACCAAACCAATAAAGTAGGGTGCCCTAGCCTCAGTGCTAAATTCAGGGTCCAAGTCAGTGGAATTCACTTCTTTAAAAAAAAAAAAAATCTATAGTACACTCTAAATTTACGTCCTAAAATACAATTTGACCACCATACTACTTTTAAGCAAACATATAAGGAAATAATGTATTTATCATATTTTGAATCGTAACCAAATGTGTTTAGAGCCCCTGAACTTTAGGTTGAACCCACAGGCTTGCCTCACACCCAAATGGTGAGCAGGACATAACACTGGTTCCCAAATTCTTGAGCCTGACAACTCATCTCAGTTTTTGCCACTTCTTAGCAGGTTATCCTATAGTGTCCATGAGTTAAATTGTCCGTCATCTCTGTTTACTTCTCATGGACCAGTTTCAATTCAGTATTTTTTTTATTTGGAGTCTATTTCACATTCTTGCCCTACAATGGTTAGTTCCTGAATTTCCCTTAATCAATCCTCTCCTTTTACCATTTCAACCACATGTATCAGTGTATCTGTTATCCTAAATATTCACCTTCCACTGGACATATGTCCTATTTCCACCTTCAAAGGTCTTTCCCAATTCAATGTTTCACTATCTCTTAACCTTATTATGACATTTACAACTCCTCTGTTTTATTCTGATTTATATCCAGTTCTGTCAGCTGTTAATCTTTTGATTAATTGCAAGCTCTCACTTGTTCATCTTTATTTGAATCCTTAGTAAAACATTCTTAACTTTGCAACATATTGTGATCTCAAATCGAATGGTTTAACTTAAGTAAGTTTGCTTCGTCTACCAGTTAAATGCTATACAATGTCATGCCTTTCTCATCTCTGTTATGTTTTTGCTCATTATATTCCAGCATAGCATAGTTGTAGTCGGCATTTATTATGGCCCAAATGTATACAGTATGTGTTGCACACATATACCAATTTTCACTAGAATGTTACAGTATAGATTACACATTTGCTCTTACATGAACACCTTTGATTTATTTGCATTTCTTTGCAATAAGGCTGGCCACTTAATCATTTTTATAATATACAGGCCACATTTTACTAGACAACAACTTTTTTCCAATATTTTCCTTTTTTCCAATATTTTCCTGATCATTTTAGATTCCTTTTGTATGCGGAATGGCCATTAATCTTTTGACATTTGTACTTTAAATATTAAAACTTTATGTTTTTTTGTAGTGCATAATTTCAGTCTTCCTTCAATGTTATTGAGTTTGATTATCCTTTTACCTTGTGGGTGTAGATTTATTGATTAAAAAATACTGTTTATTCTCATGTGTTTAAGCTAGCATTAGTAGGTGGAAAACAAATTTACTGGGTCTTGGCCTGGATGCAATGACAGCTAAAAGAAATGTGGCTTTTAGAAATTGCACCGTGTGCATGTTTTTAATCATTAGGGGCCTTATTAATGAGTTTGACGTGCGGGAGTGGGACCACCCCGTCCCCACACCGCCAAACCCATGTTTTAACCGCTTGTCAGATTAGAATTTTTCTCCTGTCTGGCAGGCGGTTCTTTAGCTTTCCCATGGCGGTGCTTATAAATAGGCACCGCAATGGGCATGTCAAAATCTGTACCTGCACGGCATGGACTGCTGCAGTACATTATGTGCAGGTACTGGGGTATATGCACACAAAGAGGCATATGTTGTGCCCCCCTGTGTGCATCCACATGAAGAAGAGGCACAAGGGGGCCCTGTAGGGCTCCCTTTGTTTCCTCACTGCCAGGCTTTGTATGGCGGTCACACCGGCAGTGTGTGGCAGTGAGGAAACTCATAATATGCTTGGTGGTGCAGCAGCGGCCTGCCAAGCATATTGCAGCCTCAAGACCACCAAAACATATCCCTGGTGGTTGCAGTGGTCCCAGGGTGACCTAACCACCCTGTTTATAATAGGGTGGTCGGAAGACCACCCCCATCGTGCCCCAACAAGTCTGGTGGATCGTATACCGCCAGACTCGTAATCACCCCCATGTTGTAGACTCAAGACCGCTTGCAACACCGCCAGGAATCTCTGATCCCTGGCGGTTGTGGTGGTCCCAGGGTGGCCCAACCGCCCTGGTCATAATAGTGCGGTAGAAAGACCGCCACCACCGCACCCCCACAAGTCTGGTGGTCCGAGGACAGCCAAACTCATAATAAGCCCCTCAGTTTTTTTCTTCCATCATAAAATAGGCAAAATAATGCTTTGTTCCATGGTTCTGTTTATTTTGCGCTGGAACATTTTCCAGGCTTCAGAGGTAGCCTACTTGCCTGTCGGACAAACATACACATAGGGGCCGATTCCGATCTCGGTCGGAGGCGCACCCAATACCATTCGGTCGGGAAAAAAGCCATGCGAATGCCTGTTTCCCGACCGATCCGTACAGCACACCGAACGAGTAAGTACGATGCGCACAACAGCACAGAATCCGGCTGAGCCGTACTCACCCAATCCAGGTCCTGTGCTCCGACCGAGGCGAATCCGGAAACGCTGAATCGAGTCGCAAGGAAGGGAAAATGCAGCTCCGTCCGGCCGAACAAGTACGATGCGCTTCCCGTACGCGCCGAACCCGTCGCTACGCACGGCACGTCAAAGCATCCGGGAGAGGCGCACATAAGCTCCGATTCGCGCCACAACACAATCCACGGCTACGAGACGAACACGCCAGCGACGAGGACGACGCGAAGCGACGAGGATGACGCGAAGCAACGAGAAGGACGAACGACACAAACCAACCATGAATCCCTTCGTCCCGATCATACCAATATTCTACATTTACTACTGGAACAGGCACGGACGCGTACAGCGCAGAAGGTAAGTCAGACACCAACCACAAAACACATACAACACGTACACGACACATCACACACACACAGAGGGATGCAGAATATACTTACACCAGCAACAGCAGCACCATAGGGGCGGGATGCCCATCACCAATGCCACATATGCACACAGGGGCCTGAATGCGCACCACCACCCCTACCCAGGGGGGCCGGATGCCAACCACCACAACCACTCTTAGCCAGGGGGGTGCCAGATGCCCACCACCACTACCACCCTTACCCAGGGGGGCTGGATGCCTACCACTACTACCACCCTTAGCCAGGGGGGTGCCAGATGCCTACCACTACTACCACCCTTACCCAGGGGGGGCTGGATGCCTACCACTACTACCACTCTCACCCAGGGGGGCTGGATGCCTACCACAACTACCACCCTTAGCCAGGGGGCTGGATGCCTACCACTACTACCACCCTCACCCAAGGGGGCTGGATGCCTACCACTACTACCACCCACACCCAGGGGGGCTGGATGCCTACCACTACTACCACCCTCACCCAGGGGGGCTGGATGCCTACCACTACTACCACCCACACCCAGGGGGGCTGGATGCCTACCACTACTACCACCCACACCCAGGGGGTGCCAGATGCCTACCACTACTACCACCCTCACCCAGGGGGCTGGATGCCTACCACTACTACCACCCACACCCAGGGGGTGCCAGATGCCTACCACTACTACCACCCTCACCCAGGGGGGCTGGATGCATACCACTACTACCACCCTTAGCCAGGGGGTGCCAGATGCCTACCACTACTACCACCCTTACCCAGGGGGGCTGGATGCCTACCACTACTACCACCCTCACCCAGGGGGGCTGGATGCCTACCACAACTACCACCCTTAGCCAGGGGGCTGGATGCCTACCACTACTACCACCCTCACCCAGGGGGGCTGGATACCTACCACAACTACCACCCTTAGCCAGGGGGCTGGATGCCTACCACTACTACCACCCTCACCCAGGGGGGCTGGATGCCTACCACTACTACCACCCTCACCCAGGGGGCTGGATGCCTACCACTACTACCACCCTCACCCAGGGGGCTGGATGCCTACCACTACTACCACCCACACCCAGGGGGCTGGATGCCTACCACTACTACCACCCACACCCAGGGGGGTGCCAGATGCCTACCACTACTACCAGCCTCACCCAGGGGGGGCTGGATGCCTACCACTACTACCACCCTTAGCCAGGGGGGTGCCAGATGCCTACCACTACTACCATCCTCACCCAGGGGGCTGGATGCCTACCACTACTACCACCCACACCCAGGGGGGCTGGATGCCTACCACTACTACCACCCTTAGCCAGGGGGTGCCAGATGCCTACCACTACTACCACCCTCACCCAGGGGGGCTGGATGCCTACCACTACTACCACCCTCACCCAGGGGGCTGGATGCCTACCACTACTACCACCCACACCCAGGGGGCTGGATGCCTACCACTACTACCACCCTTAGCCAGGGGGTGCCAGATGCCTACCACTACTACCACCCTCACCCAGGGGGCTGGATGCCTACCACTACTACCACCCTCACCCAGGGGGGCTGGATGCCTACCACTACTACCACCCTTAGCCAGGGGGTGCCAGATGCCTACCACTACTACCACCCTTACCCAGGGGGGCTGGATGCCTACCACTACTACCACCCTCACCCAGGGGGGGGCTGGATGCCTACCACTACTACCACCCTTAGCCAGGGTGGTGCCAGATGCCCACCACCACTACCACCCTTAGCCATGGGGGTGCCAGATGCCTACCACAACTACCACCCTCACCCAGGGGGGGCTGGATGCCTACCACTATTACCACCCACACCCAGGGGGGGCTGGATGCCTACCACCACTACCACCCCCACTAATAGGATGGACAATGCATGACACAACCAGCACACCACAACCTAGGGAATGCAAGAAAAAGACATCCCCCCAACACCATGACAAGCGTGTGTAGACTGTGTCAAATGCCTACAACACTGAACATGACTTTGAACATACAATGTGACCCCCTAGCACATGTGCCACACATATATGTGTGTGGCCCCCACAATGCAAGCAGGCCATGACCATTGTGGCAATGGGGTCCAAGCCCCCATCATCACAGTGACCAAAAGGTAAGTGTGGGGTCCATAGCTGAAGCACATTCTGAACATTGTGGCAATGGGGTCTAACGCCCCATCACCACAGTGACCAAAATGTAAGTGTGGGGTCCATAGCTGAAGCACATATTGAACATTGTGGCAATGGGGTCTAACGCCCCATCACCACAGTGACCAAAAGGTAAGTGTGGGGTCCATAGCTGAAGCACATTCTGAACATTGTGGCAATGGGGTCTAACGCCCCATCACCACAGTGACCAAAATGTAAGTGTGGGGTCCATAGCTGAAGCACATATTGAACATTGTGGCAATGGGGTCTAACGCCCCATCACCACAGTGACCAAAATGTAAGTGTGGGGTCCATAGCTGAAGCACATATTGAACATTGTGGCAATGGGGTCTAACGCCCCATCACCACAGTGACCAAAATGTAAGTGTGGGGTCCATAGCTGAAGCACATATTGAACATTGTGGCAATGGGGTCTAACGCCCCATCACCACAGTGACCAAAAGGTAAGTGTGGGGTCCATAGCTGAAGCACATTTTGAACATTGTGGCAATGGGGTCCAAACCCCATCATCACAGTGACCAAAAGGTAAGTGTTGACAAAGAAAGAGCTGCAACTGCCAAACTGCATGGATGATTCCTGGTCACATAACAAAATACACATCAGTGGCAAAGTAGTGCATGTGTCCCATTGCAACATAAATTGGGGGAGCCAAATACTGCAGTGCAAATAAGACATACCTTTGGCCATGTGCAGACAAACAACACCCATGGGGGCTGACACTGTCAACATTCATCAATGACACAATGACAGAAGTGACCATCAGAATGCAGACCCACATATTTGCACCAATGGGCACACAAATGCAGATACCCTGTGGAGACTGTAGATGTGAGGTGAACAGATACCATACCATGGCAGCAATGGGACACACTAACCATGATCATTGTGCTGACCGATGACCTAGGAGTCCCAGGGACAGCAGGGGAAACCCACCAAACTACATACAGCCAATGGCACACCCAAGATATGCCAATGCAGTGGTGCAGATGCACAAACACAAACAGGCAGACCCACACTGCACATCCTACACAACAGGTGAGGGGGTGCCAGTGTCCCCAGGCAACCACACAACACATGAGGAGACCTGAATACCAATCATACAGATGTGCATACAGTGCCACACAAAGGTAACTCAAGGATCCAAATCCCCTATGTGGGCAAGCAGGCATTGTCAGATGAGAGGGAGCACAAATCACACATGTCACACAGGCACGTAGGAACAGCAACTGACACAGCAAGACACAGACACACCACAGCACTACCCCAGGGCCCCCACAATGTGGTGACCCTGGGCTGCATTACAATCCCACTGTGATGACAAAGCTAAATGTCGTTCACACTGTGAACCACAGTCATGTGTCCTGAGCAACAAACTACCATCACACCTACACAAGCACAAATCAATCAGCATGGCCAGTAAGCCAAGGCCAACATGGAGGCAGGGGCCTAGCCGGGCAACAACTCTCATCTGCACACACTCAACACCACACCCTCGACCTCCAACAATGTGCAGCAGTGAAGCACACATGCACTGGTGACATTGCACATGCACCCATGACTATTCCAGGGTGGTGGGTGGGAACCAAGGTGCAGAAACACATCACACATGGCCACTCAACAAGACTCCTGAATGTCTGACACACTGCACACTATGCTGTACATGGACATGACGGCAATACCACACCAACCAATGGGATCCCAGCCACAGTCACACACCAATGAAGAAGCCAAGGTCACCCACAAAGAACACACATAGACAACAACCAACATTGCAGCCCGGACCCTGAGGAGTGCCAGCAGTCACACACACAACGTGTCACAATCACTGAAAGATAACACAAACTGGAAATCACATGACAGGGGCAAACAACAAGTGCCAAGGGAAACCTGACTGTGACCCATCTGCGTCTGCACACAAACTCAGCCCTGACAGCAAACACACCTATGGGTGACACCCTGATGACCAGTAATGTGCCATGCACCCACATCACAGAGAACCCAGGGAGAAGACTTTGGGGGAACATAGGTCAACTCAGCAAGCATCACAAACAGGTACAACACTAGGGATCACAGCATGCACAGCTAAACGGAAGTGAACACACAGACATGCACATACAACACACACCTTGGGTGCAGGCAATGTCACAGGAGTACACACTGCCATGAGGGGACTCCACTAATGTGTGAGGAAAGCTGTGCCATATGTTGCCTCAGTAGGGCCCCATCATGTCAGCTGAGCACTTGGTCACACAATCAACAATTAGCACCAAATGAGGGCTCCCGTCACATCAGCCTGGTCATGGAAGTACCAACGTAATCATCAGCACAGATCCAACACACTTGTATAGCAATGTTGCACTGACAACACAGATGAGTCCTTCCCCATTGATGCCCAAACCTGCATGTCCAGTGGAGATGGCCACACGGTCAGGGAAGTAGACGAATTGAACAATGGCAGGCACAACAGATGTGCAGGGGTGGAAGCCACAGATGTGAAATTGCTAATGTAAGTAGGAAATCCCATTGCCAAATACTGAACACATGACACCCTCAGATGCTGCTATGGATGACATGGATACACCACAGGATAGGACACATTGCCCCTGGACCACATGGGTTCCTGCACAGTAACACTTCATTATCATGAGACCAAATATCACCATCACTGCAGCAAGGGCATGGTTAGCATCATCAACAACATGTACATCAGAAGCATAAGCACTAGAGAACAGAAAGTTGCTTTATTCAGCATATGTGTGTGATGAAAACAAAGTCCAGAAAAACACAAAGGCCAATGGCCAGTCCATTGTCAAAGTCCAAACTGGGTGACTGTGGCAGATGTCACCCTACGCATGCCTGCACAAAACCAGGGACAATCCACTAGAAGGGGCAACCGGGGGGCAGGCCAGGCACCGCAGGGACAGGATCAGGGCTCACCAGGAGGAAGCAGGGAAGGGGTGGTGGGTGCTGGAGAGCCACTGACAACTGCAGTGGAGGTGTCTGACATGGTGTGTGCCGGCACAACTGGGGGCATGACTCAGATGTAGTGGGTGCCGGCACGACTGCAGTGGACCCTGCAGATGGAGTGGACAGGTCCGCCACTGCAGTGCCCAAGTCAGACAGGGTGGTAGTGGACTCCACTGCAGTGCCTACCACCAGGGGAGGAGAATGGGGAACAGGCAAGGTGGGCTGGACAGAGGGGGAGGACACCCTCACCACATCAGTGGCACAGACAAGCGCAGCGGGGGTGTGGTGCCGGGAGAGCAAGTGGCAGGGGAGAAGGCCGGATCCTCTTGGGGATGGTATATCTGTGGGTGGGGGAACCTGGGGCAGGGTGTGGTGGGGGCACCTGTGGAGTGGGGGCCTGAGGGATGGAGGAAGGAGACCTGGTGCCTGAGCTGCAGGGCGGCGGCGGGGTCTTGCTCTTACGACTCCGGGGGACTTGCGGGTGGGGGCCTCAGTCTGTCTGCGCCTGGGGGAGGGTGTCCGGGGGCGAGGGGCACTCTGCTCCGTGTGGGTGGGCTTCCTCTTCCCCCTGAATGCTGTATCAGCTGGATCGGAGGGGAAGAGGCCAAGGTCACTGAGGAAGAGCCGCTGGGTCTTTGGGGTTGCAGGTGAGGCAAGGGAGGGTATTTTGGAGGGAGAGGCAACTGAGGACTGCGCAGTGCTCGTGGATGCGTGTGTGTGTTCCAGGGCCCCATCCCCTGTGAGTCTGGTTTCAGTCCCCTGACTGTGCATGCGTGTGCGTTTTGTTTGTGGCGTGTGTGTCTGTGTGCTGGATGTGTGTGTGCTGGTGTGTGCCTGTGCCGGTGTGTGTGTGCTTGGGACGGGTAAGGTGCTGGGGAGTGTGGATGGAGCAGAGGCAGGAGGGGTGAGGGACTGTCTGAGGAGGGACACTGCTGCCGTCAGGGAGGAGTCCATGGACCTATTGCCCCTCTGTAGGTCAGACATGCCCGATGAGATGCCCTCCATGAACGACACCAGCTGAGTCAACAGAGCGGTGTGCGCATGGAGGACACTCAGCATGGCTGTCTGCCCTACATGGAGCTGGCGAAGGAGGTACACAGACTCCTCACTCAGGGCAGCAGGGGACACAGGGGCAGGGGTGCGGTGCCTGGCCCAAAGGAGACACGCTCCCGAACATGGGAGCCTCCACGGACCTGGGGAATGGGAGCCGATGGGAGGGCGGTGGTGGTGCTGGTGGTGGCGGGGACAGCAACACTAGCTGGGGTGTGGTGGCTGCTGACACCCGCCTCCATAAGGGAGTCATCCTCCGAGTTGCTCTGGTCCTCAGCTGAGGTGGATGGTGCTGAGGACTCCTCGGTGTGGCTCCCCTCGCCCTCCGTGCCACTGGGTCCCTCCGACCACTCCTCGGCTGCTGACCCAGTCTGGCTCTCCGGCTCCTCCTGGTCCGTGGAGCTGTCCCCTTCCGTGGCCGTGGATGTATCTGCAAACAATGGGTAAACAGACAGACATCAGTCACCTGCACCAAACGCACACACCACTGTGAGCACAGCACATTACAGAGCAAGCCCTGGCATCATTAGTTGAACATTGCTAAAAGTGCCCTAACTGAACAGGAGAAGCCAATTGTCAGTCTGATGCCAACCATGGCACTCACATCCCACATGGCCTTGCACCCATCTGTCTGGTGTCTGTTGGATAGCAACACCCCAGTGTGGACACATGCACCAACTACACAGTAGTTGGACAGTGCAGAGGACACGGTGTAGCATGTGGACATGCACACATCACAACTCTTGCCACTGAGTCAGTACAGGTTTCCGGATGAAAGGGACGCCCAGAGTCAAATAGGATATGCATGTGATGCATACCAGCGACAGACACCATGATGCACCCATGTCCTGATAGCCATCGCCACAATGGTGTGCATGTAGCACATGTCACTCCCCTGCAGGATCACCAATAAGTAGACACATGCCATGGCGGAGACACGACTGCTAAGTCATACATCACTGTCTCAGTGATGTATGACTTGGCAGCCAGACAACAACACTCTGCACTGTGTCACAATAGTAGGTCATGGGGAATGCAAGTCCTGGAGCTGCACAAGTGCACATGTACATCCCCCACACAACACATCATCTTAACCCTCATCTGTCCAGGTCATACCGATTGGACATATGGGAGACCTGTGACACTACCCTCTGAACCTGAGCCCCTCACAATCTGCTGTGAATGGGGAACAGCTGCCTGAACTTCACATTCGCATACCCCAGTCTGCACTGGCAGCTGATCAAACACCTATGTGACACACAAGTATCGTCTCCTATGGTCACATCTCCAGTGGCATGCTGAGCCCCTACCGAGAAACACCCCAGCAGTCCTGGCAACTAATCCACAGCACACTGACAGAGAGGCAGACACCTGAGGGGTCAAATCACTGCGCACAATGTGTCAGCTGATACACGGGAGTGGGAGTACAGAGTGCATTGCATGGCCTGGAGTAGGCATGACTGTCCTGCCCCACATGAATGAGGGATGAGCCCTGGACAGTGGATAGCTGGCTATGTATGTGTGACACACGTAATCTGCACACTCCTGGGGCCCAAACATTGTTCCCACCCGCTGCATGGGCGTGTGCCACATACCCCAGGCACATGTGGTGGCTCAGCTCAGCAAGTGGACCGCATATCAAAGCATTACGCAGATTACATGTCCGAACACAGGCGTTGTGTGAACAATGGACCCACCCATGATGCCCACAACAGAGTTAGGGAAACAGATGCTGTCCCCCACCTTTAGTGAAGCAAACTGCAAGGACACAGTCCCAAGTGACACAATTCCCTGAATGTAAGGGCCACACCTGGGTATCAGATGAGGAGTGGGCAGTGCACAATAGAGGGACATGGCTCCTGGACAACATGACTGCTGTACTGTGGCAGTTGAACCAGGCCAGAGGAGGGCACAAAGCATGTAATACAGAGTTCACAGTGCAGTCTTTGACTCACCCCCTCCTTGCTGCTTTCTGGCCTTCAGCTGCCCATCCAGGTCTGGAAACACCACCGCCAGGATCTGGAGCATGTGGGGGGTCAGGGTCCGTGTTCCGCCCCTCCTGCGAGGAGGCGACAGCTTCAGCTGGACCCGTGCAATCCTCCGGGTCCAGCCCCGAAGGTCCTGCCACCTCTTCTGGCAGTTGCGGATCCGGCGCTTGTAGACCCCCACGGACCGGACAGGCCGGACGATGTCCTTCCAGATCTCCTGCTTCCGATGGGCATTAACCTGTGAGGATGACAAAGTGAAAAGGCCATTACTACACATGCAACATATCCGTGCATGACACAGTTGTATATACATGTCTCATTCACAGGGGCACATGATGTACACAGGCAGTGCAACGCTGCCCATGGACAGTTTGCCAGACATCACTACATGGTATCATTGCATGGGAAGTAAAACCTTGTTCAAATGCACTGTCACTGCACCATACCTGTCCAGTGCATGTCACTACACACTATGGGGGGTGACAACTACTCAGTGAGCCTGCTAGCCAGTGGCGTGCAGACTTTCAGCCTTGCTAGTCAGACAAAATGCACATTCAGAAAGGCAGTGCACAGAACACTCATCTGCTCCCCTGGTGTCCCATACAGCTTGCTGTACTGTGGAAGTAGGCTGTCCAGCAGGGCCTGGTTCTCCTCAAGGCTGAAGGCTGGGGCTCTCTCCACAGTACGTGCCATTGCAGGGTCCAGAGGGGCAGAGACAGCAGCAGTGCAGTGGCAGATGTCATCCTGGAGCATGTAGTGCAGGCAAGTGAGCTCTCAGGGGAACAGCCAGCAATATATATGTGCTGGAGAGGCAGATACTGTCCCTTGTGTCCAAAGTGATAGGTCCAAGTCGTTTGCATCTTCTGAATCTGGCCAATCCATGGAATAGCAGCACCAATACACGCCCACGGCATCCTTCAAATCTTCAACTTCATGACATACATGATTTTGCAACATTGTTGTGGGTGACCAACTGAATTTCCAGCAACCAACTCGTTCGAATTTCGAAAACGCGTCCGTTGCCAGGCAAGGCCATTGTCAATGGGTGCGCACCGATCGGTCCATTGCGGTTCAACGCGTACAGGGGCACAACGTGTACCCGCACACATTGAATGCAATGGGCCGGCCGGGGGCACCGATCGGTCCATTGCTGATCAACGCGTACAGGGGTACAACGCGTACCCGCACACATTGAATACAATGGGCCGGCCGGGGGCACCGATCGGTCCATTGCGGTACAATGCGTACAAGGGCACAACGCGTACCCGCACACATTGAATGCAATGGGCCGGCCGGGGGCACCGATCGGTCCATTGCGGTACAACGCGTACAAGGGTCCAACGCGTACCCGCACACATTGAATGCAATGGGCCTGCCGGGGGCACCGATCGGTCCATTGTGGTACAACGCGTACAGGGGCACAACGCGTACCCGAACAAATTGAATGCAATGGGCCGGCCGGGGGCACCGATCGGTCCATTGCTGATCAACGCGTACAGGGGTATAACGCGTACCCACACACATTGAATGCAGTGGGCCGTCCGGGGGCACCGATCGGTCCATTGCTGATCAACGCGTACAGGGGTACAACGCGTACCTGCACACATTGAATGCAATGGGTCGGCCGGGTGCACCGATCGGTCCATTGCTGTTCAACGCATCCCTGTACAAGTGACTGGCATATGTCACCATGCCTGTCTCAGATGGACATATGCCAGCCACAGATAGCTCCCAGGGAGTGAGGGGCACACCTACAACACAACAGCCTGTCCAAACTGTATGATAAGGCATGTAAGGCTGCATTTCCTATTGTGTGTATGTTGGTGTACATGTTGTCCTGTGGGTGTCACCTGGGGGCAGCCACCCCCAGGCTGTGCACGTGTTCATGGGGACAGGATCCTGGGTGTTACGTGTTTATGACCACTGTGATGTGCAACTGTTCATATCTGTGCATGTGCCATGGTCACATTTCACGGTGGTGTATGTGTATGTCATGTCACATACCCCGTGAGTCCCATGTGGGACGGTATGTTTGAGCCAGGGTGTCCCAGTGGCACAATAGTGATGGTCCTCCACAGTTTGTGTGCATGTAGTGTTTACAATGTCTCTGATTTCATGTGCACAATGGGAGACAGTCTCCACATCCACGTTGTGTGTGCATGGACTTTGATGTTGTGCGTGTGTGTGTCACAGACGTCCATGTCTGTCCTGCAGTGGCAAGTGGGACCACTACCTGTGGGGGTCATAGTTGTTTTGCTGTGGTGTATACATGATACTCCATGTAATGCCAGTGTCCATGTGGCAATACAGGGTCCCTGGGAATGTACCTGTCGTTGAGCTGTGATGCCTGGGGCACATCTGTCCTCACATGTCACTGTGGGGGGTGATTGTGACACGGCAGCAGGAGATGGGAACTGTGACACGGCCTCATGATATCCAATGGTCCAACCTGGGACTTACTGATGCCACTTGTTGGACCGTGATGACAGATGTTGGCCATGTATGTACTAATACATGTCCTTACGGAACTGCACACTTCATGTAGTTGTGCCTCATAATGATGTATGTTGGGATATTGAGTGTGTTCAATGCCGCATATGTGGGCTGTCTGACAATCTTGCTTACTTCTCCTCTGCACTGCAGGGCTCCTGCTGTCCATCGACCATTCCCAGACCTGGCAACGATGGTGGAACGGGACAGCATCCGATGGTACCGCTTCACCAGGCAGCTGATTGAGGATTTGGCAGTGCAGTTGGCCCCACATTTGCAGCCAGGCCGGCCGTATCCTACAGCGCTGACCCCCAAGGTGAAGGTGATGGCAGCCCTACACTTCTTTGCCACCGGTACCTTCCAACATACTGTGGCGACTGCTGGTGGGATGTCACAGACCATGTTGAGCCGTGTGCTCCGCGATGTTTTGGCGGCAATGTTGCTATTCCTGAACCGGTACATCTATTTCCCTAGACTGCGACGACTCACTGACGTGAAGAGTGACTTCTATGCCCTGGGGAGGATGCCGCATGTCATTGGCTCCATTGATGGGACACATGTGGCCTTGGTACCACCACAGGCCCAGGAGCAGGCCTACAGGAACCGCAAGCACTACCACTCGGTCAATGCACTGGTGGTGTGTCTTGCAGATATGACCATCACACACGTGTGTGCCCGTTTCCCTGGTTCAGCACACGATGCCTTTGTGATGAGGAGTAGTCGCATCCCCAGGATGATGGCACAGATGCAGAACCAGCGTGCCTGGCTTGTCGGTGTGTACTGACTTTGTGCCATTGTGTGTGATCTGATCTGTAGTATTCCGCCCACTTTTCCAAGTCAGCTAATGTGCACTTGTCTGTCCGTAGGTGACTCGGGATACCCCAACATGCCGTGGTTGCTGACACCCCTCAGGAACCCTGTGACACCAGCCCAGATGCGCTACAATGAGGCACATGGTCGGACTAGGAGAGTGATTGACCGGATATTTGGTCTCCTGAAGAGCCGCTTCCGCTGCCTGGACAAGACCGGAGGGTCCCTCCCATATGCCCCTGCGAAAGTGTGCAAGATTATCATCGTCTGCAGCATGCTCCACAACCTGGCAGTGCGGAAGGAGTTGCCTCTCATCCAGGATGACAATGACCAACATCCGCCACCTGTGGAGGATCCTGGCCTGGACCACGATGCCAGTGATGATGATGATGAGGGTGATGTCCGCACACAGCTCATCACCAACTTCTTTAGCTGAATGTGAGTATCCTGAGGTGTCATGTCAATGATGTGAGTTGGCATGATATGTGTAGGTGGTGCTCTGGTGCTGTTGGAGTGTGTCCATGGGCTACTTGACTGGATGTGTGTTGCGATGTGTGCTTACAGGTGGTCTGTACTCCCCAACAGTGTTGAGATGCTAACTTGGTTCTGGGTGGGTATCTTGTAACATGTATTGTGCATGAGTTTTGCTGTTCTGTCCTGTTCTCCATTGCTTTTGACTGTGTGTCATTTCTGTCCTTCACAGGGTACTTTCAGATTCGTTTGGTCAACTGTGTCCACCGACGACGTGATTGCACTTCCAGGGTGGTAGCTGTTGTGTCCCTACAGGTGATGTGCGCCACACCCATGGACTTCCTTCCGTCTACAGTTGTTGACTGTGTGCCCGCTGCCAGGTGGGATTACCTTGCATCTGTAGTGGTTATGACATGTTGCAACTGTGTAATAAACCTGTGCTTCACTTTGTGATGTGCGTTGTCTGTGGTCACACATTTGACTGCCATTTGCTTACTGCACCTGTGGGCTACTTGACTACAACTGGGAATGGGTGTGGTGTCTGTGCATTGCACCGTCTTCCCTGGCAACATCAGTGTAGGCAATGAGTCAGATGGCCTAGGTGTGTATGTGTTGTGTAGCCCTGGTGGTGTGTCTCCCTCATATGTGTCACGTTGCCTTTACTCACATGCCTGTGTTGTACTTGCTGTTGCAGTTCGCATACACAGTGTAATTTTGCAGTTCATCATCCCCATAACAGCACCCACGTTGGAATCACAACAGAGGCAAGTATGGTGTATTAGTGTGTTTATTGTGATACATTTGTGTGAACAGTGCATAGGATGGGTAGTGCTGTACATAAATCTTGCAATCAGAAGTTCCTAGGTGAATTGAAAGTCCTGGTAGACAAAATCCCCAGTATCGGGGCCACAGTTGTCTGAGACATTGGTCCAACTTGTACTCCCCATGCAATGTGTGGGAGTAGTGTTGCCGTCAACAGGGTGAACAGTCTGTGCACAAAGGTGAACATCCAGAACAGGTTCAGGCTTCCTGGGAGTTGGGCTTGGCCATTGGCCTCTCACTTGCCCCTCCTCGGACGACCCCTCTTCTTTGGGGGGGGCCCTCAAGTACAGGCTGCTGCGGTGCAGGGGACTCTCCGCCAGAGTCATCCTCCCTCCCTGTGGCAGTTGCAGTTTGTTCAGCACCAGATGCTGTTGGCACACAGGGAGGTGTGGACTGGTTGCTGTTCATCTGGCGGAGGCATTGTAAAATGTCCCTGTGCACCGCCGTCATCTCATGCAGTGCATCCCACTTGGACTCCACGCGGGACATGTGTGAGTCCACGCGGGACATGTGTGACTCCACGTGGGACATGTGTGACTCCACGTGGGACATGTGAGAGTCCAAGCGGGCATGATGGGCAGCCTGCTGCTGTTTCATGTCTCTGAGGAGCCCCACTACCTGGCTGAGATCTCCGGTGCTGGACTGGTACGCATCAGCTATGCGTACCAGTTGTGGGTCATCATGCACACCAGCAACCTCTGCAAGCAGTGACCTCTGTCTCCCACCCCTCCCACCACCCCTGCTGACATGTGCAGTGCGTGCAGTGGCACGCACAGATGACCCTGGTCCACCTTGGGGGTTGGTGGTGGTGGTGGTGTCCATGGCCCCAGGTTGGTCCAGGGTCCCTGTGCTGGTGTTGCTCCTTGTTCTGTCCATGTCGGCCGGGATGGTATTTGTGGTGACAGTCGTTGGAGGGGTGGGTGCAGGGGTGCAGCTGGTGGTCCTGCTGGTGCTGCAGCTGGTGGTCCTGCTGGTGCTGCATGTAGACTTGCACCGGATGTGCCAGGTTGGTCTTCTTCGTCCGAGGAGGGCTGAGGCTGTACGACACCAGTGAGCTCTGCATCCTCTTGAGCCTGGGACTGGGACTCCTCAGCGTCTGCTGCTGTGTCCCCATCATCACCTGTTTTTGGGAGACACACACAATGTATGTTATGTTTCTGCAGGCATCAATGGTTGACACACCTGACAGTTGTGACTGTGCCTCTGGGTGCGGGCCTGTCCATTGCATTGTCCTAAGTCGTCACAGTCAGGGGTTGATATTGGTGTGGCACATTGTCCTGCATTATTTGGGCATTTCTATGTATTTGTTGGGGTGTGAACATGGTCTGCATTGGTTGTATTTGGTTGACAGCCGGCCCTCCTTCCCACCCAGCCAGTCAGTTATCCCACCATGGACTGTGCTTGCATTGCAGGGAGTGGAAGTTGTCTCTCAGGATGTCAGTCAGTGGTGTCCTGCTGTTTGTTGGTGCACAGTTTCCAGCAGGGCCTTGTGCTCCCCACAGCAGTAGCCAGTGTCAGCCATCTTGTGAGTCCTTCTCCACTCCCTGTGATGTGAGCATGGTTCAGGGTGGTGTTGATGGGACAGTTGTGGGGGTGAGCTATGTCTGTGACTGTGACTCCCATCATGCTATTGCCTCCACCCCACTTCCCAGCATTCCCATACTTACTTGCTTTTGTGGGGAGTTCAGTGTGTGTGGGTGTGAGGGCAATGGCAAGATGGCTGACAGTGGTGTCCTGCTGTTGGTTGGTGTGCAGTTCCCAGCATGCCCTTGTGCTCCCCACAGCAGTAGCCAGTGTCAGCCATCTTGTGTGTCCTTATCCACTCCCTGTGATGTGAGCATGGTTCAGGGTGGTGTTGATGGGCCAGTTGAGAGGCTGAGCAATATCTGTGACTACCACTCCCATCATGCTATTGCCTCCACCCCCTTCCCAGCATGCCCATGCTTCCTTCCTTTTGACTCTGCTTCCCTGTGGGGTGGGCTGGCTGTGCTGACAGGATGGCTGGGAGTGTTGTCCTGGCAGTTGTTTGGCTAAAAGTCCCAAGAGTGTCCCTGTGCTTCACACAACATAACCCAGGGTGGTGGTTCTTTGTGGGATCTTGAGTTAGGATGGGAGGCATTGCATTCTACCAGGTGGGTTCTGTGGAGTTTGTGTTGAGGGGGTGTGAGGGGAGGTGCTTGTGACTATGGTCAGTGCTGCAAGTCCTCCTTCCCACCCAGCCAGCCAGATATCCCACCATGGTACGTGCTTGCATTGCAGGGAGTGGAAGTTGTCTCTCAGGATGTCAGTCAGTGGTGTCCTGCTGTTTGTTGGTGCACAGTTGCCAGCAGGGCCTTGTGCTCCCCACAGCAGTAGCCAATGTCAGCCATCTTGTGAGTCCTTCTCCACTCCCTGTGATGTGCGCATGGTTCATGGTGGTGTTGATGGGACAGTTGTGGGGGGGGGCAATATGTGTGACTACGACTCCCATGATGCTATTGGCTACACATAATTCCTTCCTTTCAGTGGTCTTCGCTGTGTGTTGGTGTTGTTGTGGTGGCTACATGTCTGGATGTGTTTGTTAGTTCTATTTGTGCCACTGCCTAGCTGTAGTTGTAGTTGTGTTTGTACATGTGATGGCACGGTTGAGTGTAACTTTGAGATGGCATGTGTTGTGTTTCTCTGACTGACATACACATTTTGGGATGATTCTGTTCTGGTTGCTGTGTAATTGCTATGAGTGCATGGTTTGACTCTCCCTTGACAGTGATGTGTGTGTGTATTGTGGCAGAATATTGTGTACATTTGTTGTGTACTCACCAGGCTCTGGGATGTTCTCTAGTCCATATACGCTCACTGGCGGAAGGATGGCCCGCACCTTCTCCTCCCAGGGCCTGAGGTATACTGGCTTGGCAGGAGGGCCACTGCCGGTGTATTGGCTCAGGAGGTAGTCTTTCTTGAGCAGGTCCCGTACCCTCCTGCGCACGTCATACCACCTGTTCTGGATGTCGGTCTTTGTGCGCAGACATGGTGATTGTGCGTTCACCCTGTTGATGATCCTCTCCCACATCTTGGTTTTCTGGGAGATGGGGGTCTGTTGGACCAGTGTGCCAAACAGCTGTGGCTCTACCCTGAGGATCTCGTCTACCATGACTTCCAATTCACAATCTAGGAACTTGTGATTCTTCTTGGGGGCATGGTGATGGGTGGTGATGGTGAGTGATGTGTGTGTTGGTGTGCAGGTGAGGGTGTGTGAGTGTGTGTTTTGCTGGGTGTATGTGAGATAGGTATTTGTTGGTGTGCTGATGGTGTGTGGCTTGTGTGAGGGATGAGCTGTGGGTGTGTGGTTGCTGTCTGTTGGGTGCTGGCAGTGGAATGGCATTTGCAAAGGCTCATGGTTGTGATTTGTGTCCTTTATATGGGTGGAGTTGTGGGTGTGTCTTTGTTCTCTGTCCCCACCCCCCACAGTATTTATTGGCTTTGTAATTGCTTGTTTGGCCTTTTTTGTGTCATTTTTCCTTTGTACTGTCTGTGCATGTTGGAAACGTTCTTGTGACCGAGTCGAACCCTGCATTTGTCTCGTACGGTGTTCTCCGTTTCGTTCACGCTGTGTTTGTGCAGTTTTCTATGCTGCGTACGCGTCGGTCGCGGTGTTTTGTGTTACTTCGGCTCGGTTTTGTATGCGTGTCGGTCGTACGGCTTGTCCTCCGTCCGACTCGGTCATGGTTTTCGCGCCTTGCATCGTACTTTGCGGTTTGGAGTTCGCATGTACGTTTCGGTCAGATTTGTTCCGGGTGCTTGTCGGTCAGTTCGATTCGTGTGTTTTTCCGGCCGTATTGCTGTTTTCCGTGCGGCTCGGTCGTTCGGCTTGGGTTCGGTACGTGTCGGTCGGATTTTGCACGCTTTGCATCGTACTTGGCGTGTCGGGCGCCACAGGTACGTGTCGGTCGGAATAAATTCCGGCTCCGACTCGGTCGGTGCTTTTTCCGGCCCGAATCGGAATCGACCCCATAATGTTTCCATGCCGCTGGTTGATGTCGCCTGCTAGTTGAACAATGCTCATTCATATTTTCAAGGAGCTATTGTTTAGTAATGCAATGTCACTTTCACTTGTACATTAAAAGTCCTACTGACTATAACTTTGGGAGAGTTTCTAGAACAAGCCCCTTTTATGAAAAGCAACTTTGAAATGTGTCTTTACTAATACAGCCCAGGGTGCCACTTCACACCACGCACAGATCACGATTCTCTGCTCCTGTACACCTACAAAAAGTAATGTTTTTTGATATTTAAGAACCTTTCATTGCTTTAATATGGAGCAGACTCTGTGACAGTTTGGAATCTAACTTTGTATTTAGAATATTTTATCCTTGATTTAGGATAATGATGCTGAGTTGAATTGATTGATGTAGAAATAGGGTTATTATTTGAGGAGATTAAGTACCCACATCAAGTAAAAGTCACTATCCTTGTCCGGGTGAACCCTTAAAGTAACTAAATTAACCTGAGCTCATCTCTGTAGTAGTTATGGAGACAGACTTAACTTAGCACCAATTTGTAATGTATTTGTGCTGTACTAAAAGGATATGAAAGTCAAAATGCAAAACAATAAAAATCCAATAATAAATAATAAAAAGTAAAGTAAAATTTAATAAACAAAAAAGGACACAAAGCAACAAAAATCCAATAAGGGGAGCCAGAGATGTGATTTTTAAAAGTTTTAAGTAAAAATAGTGCTAATAAGTACCAAGTGCCAATGATAGTTAATGGCCATGGTAGAGTGGGATCTAGGCACAATTTGCCAATGACCGTGATGCGCTTGCAGAGACAACGGTTCCCGTGGACTAATATTTTTCTGTTTTGATATTAATGCTTTGCGTAATAGCAATGAAAAGGGTTAATGTGTTGTCGGAAGACAAAGAACCACCAATACCAATGATTGAATAAATCACATTAGATTTTATAGTTTTAGAACGGAGGAAGCAATATATAAAATAAATTTTTTTTAAACCAAAATTAATTAAACAATTATGCGTAGTGTCCCAGTGAAAACAGGAACCTCAAATAACAGTGCTAAATTGTGACAGTGTTTTATACAAGGTTTCCATAATTTTTTCAAAGTCGACCATTGAGTATGTACAGAATATGAAGCAGCTATATGCAATGATATGCGCTAGTTAATGGTTCGCTTTTGCTTTGTGTCGACGACGTTTCAACCCTCTGTGCAATACAGGGTCTCATCAGGACCTGGGGGTGCAGGGACGTCTGGTATTATTGCGCAGCCGCGTGAGTGGTGTGTGCCAACCGTGAGTGAAAGGAATAGGAAAAGGTACTCACAATGGGACCCAGCCGGGTGCCCAATCGTGAGCAACAAGAAGGGGCTGCTCGTCAAGGATAGCACAGTATTGCAGTTGAACAGTAAAACACTATAGCATAGGATGGCTAATAGTGTGTTTAGGGAACTTTCTGAATAGCAATATGAACGGGCTGTGAAGACCCTTGCCTGTCGCGGGTACTTGGGCCTCCCACACAAGTGAGGCACCATTTTTATCGGGAGACCTGGGGGAACGCTGGGTGGTAGGAAATTTGTGTGAGGCCAGTGATGCCACACTTTCCCACACAAAAATGTGTGAAAAAAGTGATTTTTTTCAGCTAAAATCGAGGTTTGCAGGGGATTCTGGATAAGGAAACGTTGGGGGATCCACACAAGCCATACCTCCCTGGAAGCCCCCGGGTGTCTACTTTTCAGAAATGTGTGGGTTTGGTAGGTTTCCCTAGATGGCCGCTGAGCACGGGGCCAAAAACCCAGGTGACCCCCCTTGCAAAACCAGGTGGTTTTGTGAAAGGCCATTTTGAGGTCGCCTCAATACGTTGTGGGCCCTTGCCTGTCGCGGGTACTTGGGCCTCCCACACAAGTGAGGCACCATTTTTATTGGGAGACCTGGGGGAACGCTGGGTGGTAGGAAATTTGTGTGAGGCCAGTGATGCCACACTTTCCCACACAAAAATGTGTGAAAAAAGTGATTTTTTCAGCTAAAATTGAGGTTTGCAGGGGATTCTGGGTAAGGAAACGTTGGGGGATCCACGCAAGCCATACCTCCCTGGAAGCCCCGGGTGTCTACTTTTCAGAAATGTGTGGGTTTGGTAGGTTTCCCTAGATGGCCGCTGAGCACGGGGCCAAAAACCCAGGTGACCCCCCTTGCAAAACCAGGTGGTTTTGTGAAAGGCCATTTTGAGGTCGCCTCACTACGTTGTGGGCCCTTGCCTGTCGCGGGTACTTGGGCCTCCCACACAAGTGAGGCACCATTTTTATCGGGAGACCTGGGGAACGCTGGGTGCTAGGAAATTTGTGTGAGGCCAGTGATGCCACACTTTCCCACACAAAAATGTGTGAAAAAAGTGATTTTTTCAGCTAAAATTGAGGTTTGCAGGGGATTCTGGGTAAGGAAACGTTGGGGGATCCACACAAGCCATACCTCCCTGGAAGCCCCCGTGTGTCTACTTTTCAGAAATGTGTGGGTTTGGTAGGTTTCCTTAGATGGCCGCCGAGCACGGGGCCAAAAACCCAGGTGACCCCCCTTGCAAAACCAGGTGGTTTTGAGATAGGCAATTTTGAGGTCGCCTCACTACGTTGTGGGCCCTTGACTGTCACGGGTACTTGGGCCTCCCACACAAGTGAGGCACCATTTTTATCGGGAGACCTGGGGGAACGCTGGGTGGTAGGAATTTGAGTGAGGCCAGTGATGCCACACTTTCCCACACAAAAATGTGTGAAAAAAGTGATTTTTTTCAGCTAAAATTGAGGTTTGCAGGGGATTCTGGGTAAGGAAACGTTGGGGGATCCACGCAAGCCATACCTCCCTCGAAGCCCCCGGGTGTCTACTTTTCAGAAATGTGTGGGTTTGGTAGGTTTCCCTAGATGGCCGCCGAGCACAGGGCCAAAAACCCAGGTGACCCCCCTTGCAAAACCAGGTGGTTTTGTGAAAGGCCATTTTGAGGTCGCCTCAATACGTTGTGGGCCCTTGCCTGTCGCGGGTACTTGGGCCTCCCACACAAGTGAGGCACCATTTTTATCGGGAGACCTGGGGGAACGCTGGGTGGTAGGAAATTTGTGTGAGGCCAGTGATGCCACACTTTCCCACACACAAATGTGTGAAAAAAGTGATTTTTCCAGCTAAAATTGAGGTTTGCAGGGGATTCTGGGTAAGGAAACGTTGGGGGATCCACGCAAGCCATACCTCCATGGAAGCCCCCGGGTGTGTTCTTTTCAGAAATGTGTGTGTTTGGTAGGTTTCCCTAGGTGCCGGCAGAGCTAGGGTTCACAAACTACAGCTAGGCACTTTGCCAAAAAAGTGTCATTTTTCACTGCGAAATTGAGGTGTGACCACGTTGCGTTTTGCGCCATTTCCTGTCGCAGGCACTAGGCCGACCCACACAAGTGAGGTACCATTTTTCTCGTAAGACTTTGGGGAACGCGGGGTGGGTGGAAATTTGTGGATCCACGCAGATTCCAGAACTTTCCACCACAGAAATGTGGGGAAAATGTGGTTTTTTGACAATTTTTATGTTTGCAAGGGATTCTGGGTAACAGAACCTGGTGGGAGGCAGTCAAGTCACCCCATCCTGGATTCCGCTGGGTGTCTAGTTTTCAAAAATGTATAGGTTTGCTAGGTTTCCCCAGGTGCCGGCAGAGGTAGGGTTAAAAAACTACAGCTAGGCACTTTGCCAAAAAAGGGTCATTTTTCACTGCGAAATTGAGGTGTGACCACGTTGCGTTTTGCGCCATTTCCTGTCGCAGGCACTAGGCCGACCCACACAAGTGAGGTACCATTTTTCTCGTAAGACTTTGGGGAACGCGGGGTGGGTGTAAATTTGTGGATCCACGCAGATTCCAGAACTTTCCACCACAGAAATGTGGGGAAAATGTGGTTTTTTGACAATTGTTTATGTTTGCAAGGGATTCTGGGTAACAGAACCTGGTGGGAGGCAGTCAAGTCACCCCATCCTGGATTCCCTGGGTGTCTAGTTTTCAAAAATGTATAGGTTTGCTAGGTTTCCCTAGGTGCCGGCAGAGGTAGGGTTAAAAAACTACAGCTAGGCACTTTGCCAAAAAAGGGTCATTTTTCACTGCGAAATTGAGGTGTGACCACGTTGCGTTTTGCACCGTTTCCTGTCGCAGGCACTAGGCCGACCCACACAAGTGAGGTACCATTTTTCTCGTAAGACTTTGGGGAACGCGGGGTGGGTGGAATTTGTGGATCCACGCAGATTCCAGAACTTTCCACCACAGAAATGTAGGGAAAATGTGGTTTTTTTGACAATTTTTTATGTTTGCAAGGGATTCTGGGTAACAGAACCTGGTGGGAGGCAGTCAAGTCTCCCATCCTGGATTCCCCTGGGTGTCTAGTTTTCAAAAATGTATAGGTTTGCTAGGTTTCCCTAGGTGCCGGCAGAGGTAGGGTTAAAAAACTACAGCTAGGCACTTTGCAAAAAAAAGGTCCTTTTTCACTGCGAAATTGAGGTGTGACCACGTTGCGTTTTGCGCCGTTTCCTGTCGCAGGCACTAGGCCGACCCACACAAGTGAGGTACCATTTTTCTTGTAAGACTTTGGGGAACGCGGGGTGGGTGGAAATTTGTGGATCCACGCAGATTCCAGAACTTTCCACCACAGAAATGTGGGAAAAATGTGTTTTTTTTGACAATTTTTTATGTTTGCAAGGGATTCTGGGTAACAGAACCTGGTGGGAGGCAGTCCAGTCACCCCATCCTGGATTCCCCTGGGTGTCTAGTTTTCAAAAATGTATTGGTTTGCTAGGTTTCCCTAGGTGCCGGCAGAGCTAGGGTTCAAAAACTACAGCTAGGCACTTTGACAAAAAAGGGTCATTTTTCACTGCGAAATTGAGGTGTGACCACGTTGCGTTTTGCGCCGTTTCCTGTCGCAGGCACTAGGCCGACCCACACAAGTGAGGTACCATTTTTCTCGTAAGACTTTGGGGAACGCGGGGTGGGGGGAAATTTGTGGATCCACGCAGATTCCAGAACTTTCCACCACAGAAATGTGGTTTTTTTGACAATTTTTTATGTTTGCAAGGGATTCTGGGTAACAGAACCTGGTGGGAGGCAGTCCAGTCACCCCATCCTGGATTCCCCTGGGTGTCTAGTTTTCAAAAATGTATAGGTTTGCTAGGTTTCCCTAGGTGCCGGCAGAGGTAGGGTTAAAAAACTACAGCTAGGCACTTTGCCAAAAAAGGGTCATTTTTCACTGCGAAATTGAGGTGTGACCACGTTGTGTTTTGCGCCGTTTCCTGTCGCAGGCACTAGGCCGACCCACACAAGTGAGGTACCATTTTTCTCATAAGACTTTGGGGAACACGGGGTGGGTGGAAATTTGTGGATCCACGCAGATTCAAGAACTTTCCACCACAGAAATGTGGGGAAAATGTGTTTTTTGGACAATTTTTTATGTTTGCAAGGGATTCTGGGTAACAGAACCTGGTGGGAGGCAGTCAAGTCACCCCATCCTGGATTCCCCTGGTTGTCTAGTTTTCAAAAATGTATAGGTTTGCTAGGTTTCCCTAGGTGCCGGCAGAGGTAGGGTTCAAAAACTACAGCTAGGCACTGTGCCAAAAAAGGGTCTTTTTTCACTGCGAAATTGAGGTGTGACCACGTTGCGTTTTGTGCCGTTTCCTGTCGCGGGCACTAGGCCGACCCACACAAGTGAGGTACCATTTTTCTCAGAAGACTTTGGGGAACGCGGGGTGGGTGGAAATTTGTGGATCCACGCATATTCCAGAACTTTCCACCACAGAAATGTGGGGAAAATGTGTTTTTTTTGATAATTGTTTAGGTTTGCAAGGGATTCTGGGTAACAGAACCTGGTGGGAGGCAGTCCAGTCACCCCATCCTGGATTCCCCTGGGTGTCTAGTTTTCAAAAATGTATAGGTTTGCTAGGTTTTCCTAGGTGCCGGCAGAGCTAGGGTTCAAAAACTACAGCTAGGCACTTTGCCAAAAAAGGGTCATTTTTCACTGCGAAATTGAGGTGTGACCACATTGCGTTTTGCGCAGTTTCCTGTCGCAGGCACTAGGCCGACCCACACAAGTGAGGTACCATTTTTCTCGTAAGACTTTGGGGAACGCGGGGTGGGTGTAAATTTGTGGATCCACGCAGATTCCAGAACTTTCCACCACAGAAATGTGGGGAAAATGTCGTTTTTTTGACAATTTTTTATGTTTGCAAGGGATTCTGGGTAACAGAACCTGGTGGGAGGCAGTCAAGTCACCCCATCCTGGATTCCCCTGGGTGTCTAGTTTTCAAAAATGTATAGGTTTGCTAGGTGTCCCTAGGTGCCGGCAGAGCTAGGGTTAAAAAACTACAGCTAGGCACTTTGCCAAAAAAGGGTCATTTTTCACTGCGAAATTGAGGTGTGACCATGTTGCGTTTTGCGCCGTTTCCTGTCGCAGGCACTAGGCCTACCCACACAAGTGAGGTACCATTTTTCTCGTAAGACTTTGGGGAACGCGGGGTGGGTGGAAATTTGTGGATCCACGCAGATTCCAGAACTTTCCACCACAGAAATGTGGGGAAAATGTGTTTTTTTGACAATTTTTTATGTTTGCAAGGGATTCTGGGTAACAGAACCTGGTGGGAGGCAGTCAAGTCACCCCATCCTGGATTCCCCTGGGTGTCTAGTTTTCAAAAATGTATAGGTTTGCTAGGTTTCCCTAGGTGCCGGCAGAGCTAGGGTTCAAAAACTACACCTAGGCACTTTGCAAAAAAAGGGTAATTTTTCATTGTGAAAATGTGGTACGTCCACGTTGCATTTTGAGCCATTTCCTGTTGTGGGCACAAGGGCTACCCACACAAGTGAGGTACCATTTTTATCGGGAGACTTAGGGTAACACAGAATTGGAGAGCAACTGTTATTACCTATTGACTTTCGATGCATTTCTGCCTTCCAAATGAAAGACAATGTGTAAAAAATAAGTCATTTTGAAAAATGACCTATAATTCTCATGCTAGTATGGGTACTCCTAATTTCGGAAATGTGCAAATATCTACTGTTTCTAAAATCTACATTTTGTTCCCATTTCATAAATACATAGGTGTCTTTCATAACAATTTTTCCATGTATGCATTTTCCCAAAATAATTGCTATATACCCGGTACTTAAAAAAAAATCATTGCAAGATGTTGCTCAATTATTGGCTCTGGGTTCGTCGGGTTCTTGGTGAACCTACAAGTCCTATATATCCCCACAACCAGAAAGGTCCAGCGGATATAACGGTATATTGCCTTCATATAGCTGTCATAATTAGAAGAAGTTACAGGTGAAAACGTTGACACAAATGGCTGTTTTTTTCAACTAATTTTCAATTTTTCCTTTATTTAACTGTTAGTTTCTATAAGGAAAACTTTAAGGATCTACACAAATGACCCCTTGCTGAATTCAGAATTGTGTCTACTTTTCAGAAATGTATGGCTTTCCAGGATCCATTATTGGTTTCATACCCATTTCTACCATTAACTGGAAGGAGGTTGAAAGCACAAAATATAGCAAAAATAGGCTATGTCCCAGAAAAATGCCAAAACTGTGTAAAAAAGTTGGTTTTCTGACAAAAGTCTGCTTGTCCCTGAAAGCTGGGAAGATGGGGATTTCATCCCCACAACCCCTTTTTGATGCCATTTGCAGGGAAAAATCAAGACGCTTTCATCTGTAGCCCTTTTTTTGCATTTTTCCCAAAAAAACAAAATTTAGCTGTATTTTGACTAATTTCTGGGTCCCCTCCAGGGGAATCCACAAACCCTGGGTACCTTTACAATCCCCATGATGTTAGAAAAAAAGGACGCAAATTTGGCATGGATACCTTATGTGGTCAAAAAGTTACAGGGGCCTAAGTGCGCACTACCCCAAATAGCCAAAAAAAGGCTTAGCACAGGAGGGGAAAAGGCCTAGCAGCGAAGGGGTTAAGGAAGAGGCTTATGGAAGTGGCTCATCAAGGTCATTTAGGGATAGTGAAGACGAAGGAGAGATTAAGAGCTGGTTTTTGGTGGCCGGGCATGGACTTAGAGATAGAAAGGGAAGTTAGAGAATGCATGCAATGTAAGATCAGTGATAAGATTCTCACTACTCGTACCTTGCCCATGGTTTGTCGCAAATTACCAAATAGTCCTTGGGATGACAT
Organism: Calotriton arnoldi; assembly: GCA_963921515.1. Lineage (NCBI taxonomy): Eukaryota > Metazoa > Chordata > Amphibia > Caudata > Salamandridae > Calotriton > Calotriton arnoldi. Next base: position 679,991 of record CAWUFW010005241.1, read on the forward strand.
CGCAATAGATATTGTTGGTCCACTTACTGGTGAACATGCTACTCCTTATCTGATTGTTTTGATAGATTTGTATTCCAGATGGGTGGAAGTTTTGTGTGTGTCTGAAGTAACTTCTGCTTGTATAATTTCTTTTTTACAAGACGTGTTCAAAAGAGAAGGTTTTCCCAGAACAATTCTTTCAGACAACAGGCCTCAATTCTGTTCTCAACAGATGACTGATTTCTTGATAATGTGTGGAATTAAACATAAAAAATGTGCCATTTATCATCCAGAGGCTAATGGAACTATAGAAAGGTTTAATAGAGTTATAAAAGAAAACATTCAACTGTCTAAAGTAAATTTCTTGAACTGGAAGGAGGAATTACAGAAATGCATTTTAGCTCATCGCTATGCACCTCATTGTTCCACTGGAAAGTCTCCTTTTGAATTATTCAAGGGAAGAACTCCCAACACAAGTTTATCTCCAGGATGGATGAGTTGGGGTAAAGGTGTTAAAGACAACAGTATTGGTGTGTGGAGACAAAGAGAAGGAACATTACAGTTGAAAAATAAGTTAAATTTTGATGAAAGGAAAAGAGTGAAACAGTTTGATGTAAGGGTAGGTGATGTGGTGCGAGTAAAAGCACCTGTGGGCACTTCTTCCTGGTCAAAATTTACAAAACCTTTTAGAGTAACAAAATGTTTTAAAAATGCTGTTAGACTAGAAAATGGTAAAGTTTGGAATTTAAGTAGAGTTGTTGTTCTAAAATCTAATCTTGAACCAAGAGAGAATGAGAATACTGCGTCAGTAGTTTCTAATAAGCTCATCTGTCCTGAAGTACGACGTAGTGTTCGTAGGATAACTACTCCATCTTATCTTAAAGATTATGTTAAGTAGTATGTTCTCCATTACATTACTTTCTGTTTCATTCCTATTTTAAATACATTGTATCTTTTAATGGTATTGTATTTCTTATTATTGGAAGGGAGATGTGTGGTGTCTTCCTGCCAGCCTCTGTATGATGCAAATGCTTAGAACTCTGAAACTAGAATGTAATGTGAAGATTCCTTGTCTGGCAGTGAGTACCTGCCTGCTGGTGGATGAGGTGCTTGAATAAACCTTTAATGAAACTCATATCTAGAGTTCTCATCATTTGAAGGAGATCTTTCAACGGGTACATTCCCCATTGATGCCATACTGGACACAGGCAGTGGCATTAGCGTATAGTTGGTGAATAAAATTAATTATGTGGGGATCAATCACCATCCCCACCATCAGAAGCCAAAGCTTCTGATGGGTCACGCAATCGAATGCTGCTGTCAGGTCCATGAAGGCCATGTAGATCTTCCCGCCTTTTGCTTTCTTGTATTTATCTATACAGAGTGAATGATTTAAGCATTGATCTATAGTGCCCTTCCCCCTCTGGAAAACATATTGTGCCTGCATCAAGATGTTGTTATCTGGGGCCCACTCTTCCAACCTAGATAGGAGGAGCCGACCCATAAGTTTGGCGGTTGTATCCAGTAGGGAGATGGGCCATTAGTTCTTTGGGCTGCCCCTATCCCCTTTTTTATATATTGGGACTATGATACTATGCTTCCAGGATGATGGGGCCCTTCTACCGTTATGCTGTTAAAAACTTTACTAGTAGCGGAGCCCACAAATCATGGTTATCCTGAAAGAGGTCAATCGGCACCCCATCGGGCCTGGAGCCTTCCCAGGAACACAGGCCGCCAACCCCCTTCTGACCTCTAAAAGTGAGAAATTCAAACAACCCTGCAATGAAGAGTCTATGTCAAAGGGGGGCATCGCAGGGGAGGTGTTGGATCCAAAAATAAGTTCAAAATATCCCACCCATGATTCTTTGTCAACATGTGAATCCAAGGACGGGTCCTTGGGATCTTTAAAATAAGGCGCATTTATTACTTTCCAAAAGTCTCTGTTGTTGCCTGACCTAGCCACTTGCTTGAGACCATCCCATGCTTCCTCCCTCATATCCTTCTCTCTTTTCCTTCTAGCGGACTTGTAGTCACTATGTAATGAACTTATTAGATGCTGGATTTTTTGGGATAGATCTTCAGCGCATTTACGAGTGCTTTTCTAGCTTTGGAGCAGGGGGAATCAAACCAGTGCTTAGCAGATGAGCTATTTGCCGGTTTTTGGCGGGTTAGAGCCACTTTTACTTTTGCTATAAGGTCTCTAAACTGAGATACTAGTAGTGATGGGCATGTCTCTTCAGCCAAACAGTGAAAAATATCATCCGATATATTTGCTATAATTGCAGGAACCAGCTTCAGCTTCTCAACTTGTGCCCACTTTAGTTGGTAGCCGTTCTTCCAAGATAGGAAAATGTTTGTTACTTTCTGTTGCTGTTTCGCTTCCTTACGGGGGATGCTTAAATGGATAGTTAAAATGGCGTGATCACTATAACTTGTGAATAAGTTATCTACATGAGACATCTTTTCATTAGATGGAATAGAAGCTAGGATAAAATTGATTGTAGACTCATAGTTGATCCGCCTGAATGTTTTCCCTATGTGGCCTGCCTTCATGTTGTTGACTATACCCATATTCCTAATATATAACAGTCTATTAAGACTATCTCCATATTCGTTGTGGGCAAAGTGGAGGAATGGGTTACCCTGAGGATCTTCCAGCCCGCACACCCTGGCCTCATTATGCTTACAAAGGTGAATGTTGAAATTCCCCACCCATATGATATTAAGTGGTCCCTTTTTGGTGAGCGAATTAAGTTTATCTAACTCAGTGTTTAATTCAGCTACCACTAACTTCATATTTCCACCAAATTCATTGTTCTAATAGTTGATTTAAAGCCAGCCTCCTTCATCGGTGGTCTCTAACAGAAGTAAGTGGAAGTGGGTATTCGAGGAATCAACCAACTTTACATTTACTGGTAGAGTGTTAGAGAAAGGTTAAAAGTCCCCCATTTGCTCTCCCTGACACTGATGGCACTGCTACTGTCTGGAATGAGCGATACGCAGTGACAAAGATGGGCTCCTTGGGCTATGTTTCCTGAAAACAGATAATCTCCTGTGTTTGCCATAGTTTGTGCCACTGTTCATTGCCTAGCTTAGGTGTAATGCCGGCCGCATTCCAGGACACTAAACTAATCATATTTCTGTCAACCTTATTCTCAATGGGAAAAGTCCCAGGGCTCCCCTGTAATGAAAGCGCTGGATTGACTGGTATAGTTGCTCCCCCTTCATCGGTGAGGTCAGCTGGGGTTAGTCAATCACAGGCTTCCAGGTCTGACAGAACGGCATAACGGTGTTCAGCCTCAACCCTGGGATACCAATAGTTCCCTCCCCGAGGATCAATGGTGGGCCAGTTCTCATCTGGGGCCTTTGTTCAATTCCATACATGCCACCCTGTTTGTAGAAGTGCTCCAGCGATAGAGGAATAATCTGTGTACCCTTAAAGGGGATTTTATGGAGCTGGCTTAAGACTTAAGAGTGTTTTACCCACCTGTGCGTTGTTAAAATGTATCACCACACATTCACCAGTGATAGATTTAGTAGAGATGCCCAGCCCCCCACTCTCCTGGCCATGATAATTTGGTTTGACAGCGGACAGCCCCTCACCCCCGAGTCAGTTAAATGACGTGATATCCAGTGCAGACAATTGTCCATTAGCTGCATTGTCGATTAGTACTGGTTTTCTCGCAGAGGAGGTACATTTGGGCCAAAACCAGCTCTAATGGAGAAGCGGCTGGTGGGAGGTGGAGGACCTGCTGTGACCGATGGTTTGATCCTGCCATGAGGGAGTCTGATCTTCCTGACGTCCGAGGGTCGGATGTTGTGTCCCCCACCACTGGAAGCGTCTGATGATTCAGATTAATTGTTCCAGGTGATAATAAAGTCGGCTCCTCCACTGGAAAGTTGGAATGACCGTTGACTAGAGGTTGCGGCTCACGCGACTGTGTAACAGATCTGGTTGTGGTGCAGGGGTTGGCAGATAAGGCCAAACCCGAGTTAATACAAGCATGGAGTTGATTATTTTCCACAGTTTGTTGTGCCGGCCCGGTGCACAAGGACTCTAAAGGGCGCTGTGTAGTTGCTCTCTGGGCCTCTATAACAGACTCCATTCTGCCAGGGCAGCAGAGGAATTTACACTGATGTCCTGCAGTACCATAACACACCATACTTAAACTGTTCCAACTGGTAGGTGTGGATCTTGCTGCCTTTAGAAGAGCTGCCACTACATTTGCTCATCTGAAGACACTGAAGCTTTGCAGGTCAGACACCCTGTTGAATCTGCCTACAAATCAAATATTTTTTTCCAATACAAATATCCCAAAGCAGGAGTTTATTTTTGAAAAACAAAGAATACACATCCCTGACACACTTTTTGTTTGGGTCGGCCAAGCTTTCTCTGACATTGCTAAAAGAGAAGGAAATAACATTGGAACATTCGCCCACAATAGGGTGGGGGGGGTCTGACGTCCATTGACCATAATCCTAATGTCCACCAGGCCTTCAATTAAATGTTTCCACTAGCAGAGCAAATAGAGGCACTGCCAGCAGAATCATGGCCATAATCTAAATAGAGCAGGGGAATTATGAGTTTGGTGGATAGGGTACTCTGTCAGTCAAGCTCTACATAAGGCCTTTTGTATGTATGCTCCTCTAATAAGCTTCAAGGGAAGTAAACACGATGGGCCTGATTCACAAAGGTAAAGTGAAACAAAGTCTAACTTCATGACTTTTGGTATTCACAAAGGGCATTTACAAGTAGTAAATGTTCTTTGTGAATACCAAAAGTTGAACTTTACGACTTTTAATATTCACAAAGGGCATTTACGAGTAGTAAAATCTATTTGTGATTACTGAAAGTCATAAAGTTAGACTTTCTTCTCACTTTACCTTTGAGAATCGGGCCATATAGTTGTAGTAATGAGATATATTTTCTGTCTGGAAATCGAAGGACTGCTGTTACTATGAAACAATGAGTACAGTGAGTGAGAAAATTGCCAGTAATAGTCTGACACACCTGAGAGTCAGTATGGGTATGCTGATGTGGCAGCAATCCTGCATTTTTGTAGGTAACCAGTGCCAGTTAACAACAGGTCACTAAGAGGTTCTAGTTACAGATCCAACAGTTTTTTGTACAAGCTATATCTGTGCATGTGGCTAAATATTGACAGCCTGATTCCCAAAGGTAACTTACACTTTGAGTAAGTTAATATTTGAGAGTAAGTTTACTACTTTCTGTATTCCCAAACTCCGAGTGTACACTTACCTCAAAAGTAAGGGGCTGATTACGGTGACAGTGAGACTGCCACCGACAGCCCGTCGATGGCGGTCTCACCACCATCATAGACAGGTTTCCCGCCCACCATATTACAATTGCGAGCCTTGTGATGGCGGGCGGAAACACCAACTGCCACACATCCAATGGTCTCCTTAAGCCCGCCGGTGTGGCGGAGGACCTCGCAATCCCTGCAATGGTGGCAGTGCCTACCAGGCACCACCGTAGAGATTACGATATCCATCCCTGCCAGCCGTTTCATGACGGTTCACCCATCATGGAAAGGCTGGCAGGAAAGGGACATTGGGGACCCGTAGCGGGCCCCCCTGGCCCTTGATTCAGGGTTTAGGGGGGCACCTGTGGTGCCCCCTACATATTCCTGCACCATGTGGGAGGCACCGCATGGTGCCTGCCACGTAGTGCAGGGATATATTCCCTGTCTTTTTCTTGTACTGTGGTGAGTGCTGCAGCATGCAGCACCCGCCGCAATACAAGAGATAGGCAGTGCAACTGCCTTGGAGGCAATCACATTGTAATAAGGTTGACGGGACCGCCGACAGCAAGTTGGGCGGTCCTGTTGTCCGATAGGGTGGCAGGCGGATGTAAGTCTGCACACCATCCTAATCACCCCCTAAGTTACTTGTCTCCACCCTCAGAGTAATTTGTTTACTCTTGTGTGGGAGGGTGATGTCCCTTCCTAAGCTTCTACCTGGCCCTCCCTAAACACCTTTTACTCCTTCCTAATCCCATCCCCTAGCTACGCCACTGCCCCTTACTAATGAAATCTATATTTACATGTGAGGGAGCAATGCATTAATGACAGAGGAGTCCGCAAACATAAGTCTATATCGTTACATTTTGTTGGTAATATTACAAAACATACTACAAAGTGCAGTTAGTATGTGAATCAGGCCCTATATCTACAAGTCAGAGCCTGGGAACTTTATCCACAACAACGTCTTTTGGTGACTACCTGTGAGAAGTTGGCCTGGTATATGCTGTTCACTAATTAAAGTGGACACCTTGCACCAGGGCAAATCGACTCTTATGGTAGATAGGTTTAAGACAACCTTTTAAAGAAAGCTATCCTAGTGGTAGCTGTGGAGAGCAGCCTTCAGGCTAAGTCTTGAAGGAATGTAAAGCAGCTTGTTTTACCATATAATCTCTTGAATCACCAAATGAAAAGACACCACACAGGTATATATATCAAATATATATGTATTTATTTCTAAATAACTCTCTACTAATCTCTTTATGAGATTAGAAGACAAACATATGCACAAATCAACGTTTCTCAATAAGTTAAGCACAAAATATGGCTGGGGCCCTAGGGGCGTACCAGACCATATACTAAAAAGGGACTTAGCAACAACGACTTGCAGGGAGACAAGGCCTAGGGCCTTCAGACGTGCTGGGGCCTCACGAAGCCACCCAAGGCAGGTAAGTAAAGGACCCACGGGGGACGCGTGCAGTGTGGATACACAGGCGCGGATCGCCGTTGACTTCAATGGGGCAAGTCGCGGTTGGAAATTAAGAGTTCTAGGATACTTCGGGAGAACCTACAAGCAAGTCACTTACAGGGTAAGTAGTTCTAGGGCCCACACCCACAGGAGCACCGTAGTGCTGGAGTTACCTCACCCAGGGAAGCCGGGTGCATAGGTGTCCTTTGGTGTCGGGTCGCGGCGTCGTTTTCAATGGCGAACAAAGAAGACTTGCTGCTTGCGGGAGCTGAAGAAGTGTCCGGTGGAATCCAAACCTGTATTCTGAAGAAGGATGACCTGAAAGCAGAGGGGACAGTGTTCAAAGTCACTTGGCAGTGACTCGGGGCAAGGAAGATGGATGCCCACCGTCGTCGGTTGATTCAGGTCGGTTGCGGGTGCCTTGACTCTTCAGCCACGAGGTCCAGGAGGCGTCGACGATGACCAGGAGCTGGATTCTGGGTGTCCCACAAAGTCTGCAGCTTACTGCGGTGTCGGCAACTCAATCGGAGCCAACAAGCCTTGGCAACAGCAAGTCTCGGGGAGATGAAGAAAAGTCGATGGCACAGACCAGCAAGGTCTGAGGGACTCACCCAGCGAGGGTAAGTCAGGGCAGGCCTGGAGCAACCAGGGAAGCCCTGTGGTTTCTTTAAGAAGTCTTTTGGGGACCCACGAGCCGGCTGGCAAGGGATCGCAAAGACACCTCGGGCGGAATCACTCAACAGGGGCCCACGGTCACTCGGGATGGTGTAGGCCTCTGATCTTAGGAGGGATTCCTGCTGGAGGTCGGGACCACACGTGGTCCAAAGCACAAGTTCGTAGAACGTTGTGAAAGGGTTGCACTTGACAATAGTGCACGGTACCCAGGGGTCGCGGTTCCTCATCACTCGTGGGGTCCACTTGCCTCAGCTTCACTGGGGACTCACGATGGCCTTGGAGAAGTCAGGAAATCTACTTCTTGGGCTGCAGGGACTTCGGACTCCGGCGGGAGCGGCGTAGTTTGCGACCGTCGTTGTCGTTTTTGGTGCCTGCCAAGCAGGGGAGTCACTCCTTGACTCCAAGGGAGATTCTTCTGTCTTCCAAAGGTAGTGGAACGTCGAAGGGCCAGGATTCTTCTGTAGAGCGTCGTCCAGGGGTTATCTAACTAGCAAGTTCAAGGGTTCCCCTTCTTATACTAAAAAGAGGGGATGGACTAGCTCTATGACCCCACCTATGGGAGGGTCAAGGGAGGGGTGGCTACACCCACTTCCCTTTGTCCAGTTTCGCGCCAGAGCAGGGGCAGGTAGCCCCTGAGCCGGTTTGAACTGGCATATGCACAGAGGAGCCTTCTGCTCCCCCAGTGCAGGACTTCAAAGCACTCTAAGAGTGCACCCACCCAGCCCCAATACACTAAACCCTGTCTGGGAGGTGGTTACACCTCCCTGTGACAGGATGCCTATTGTTGGGCTTCCTCCACTGTGAGTTTCGGTCATCAGCAGGAGGGCAGCCCAGTGTCTGTGACTGGTGGCATCCATTTTGTGATGCCAGGGCTCTTCAGGATTCTACCGCGTTTCCACAGCAGGTACATGTCTTATCCCTCTAGAAGGGTGGACTGCTACCCCCGCCGCCAGTATTGGCGGGGGGTAGTATTCCAAGATGTTTGACACCAAACACGACATGTTTTGATGCAGCCATTCCAAAGTTAGCATTTTACCGCGAGGATATAATGCACTTAAGAGTATATGGTTTAACCGCATCCACAAACAGCACCAGAGAATAGACTCTGAGAGCTGCAGAGGGGCCCTGCTCAGGCAGAGGCACCCCCTCACATAGAAGCCAAGCACCCTGCCCTCAGGATTGATAGGGCCTGCCTTAGGGGTGACTGATAGGTTTATATGTGTGTGCAGGAGAGATATAGGAAACCTATATCTCAGTGAGGGGTGCTAGCACCACCTCACCCAGGCTGCAGTAGCAGGCCTGTGGTGTCAGATTTAGTCTGCTTCCCAGGGGTGGCATAATACATGCTGCAGCCCCTGGTAGGCCTGTGAAGTACCTATGCCCTTGGTACCTAAGGTACCATATACTAGGGACTCATAAGGCACCACAGTATCCAATCACTAGTGCACCTAGAGTGCACTCCATGTCGTTTAGAGAGAGCAGATAGACTGGGGCCCTGAATAGCAGGGTCCCAGTCCAACTAAGTCATAAACCAGCAAAACACCAGGAAAAAAGTGGGGGCAACCATATAGTCAGATTCCACCTTCCTACACTACCAGACGTTTCCTTTCTTTCATTTATGCAGCTTGTTGATCATAGATGTTGGTGCAGCAGTTGAATTGCGAGCCCTTCACCTTTCGGCTGTTGTGAAATGGATTAGTAGGTGTTTGGCAGAGACAATGAGGTAAATAATAGCTGCTAGGTCTGTTGTACTGAAGGTCATTTTTTTACTGACCCTTCAGCAATGTCTGTCCAAAGGCTGACCAGCATCTGTTTGAAAAGGCCAATAAATTCTTTATGGGAAAATAATTGAACCAGCAGGCGGAGGTGCAGAAATATAAAATACATTGTCATTAATTTCCTGTGTTCAATTTCTAAAGTTCACAATCTGCTGGAAGAAATATGTTAGAATGATGTATGTACTTAATTTCACCCAAACAGGAACTGTGATAGGTTGCAAAATGTTAAGCACACTGTACAAATTATAACTTTACAAATTAGCTTTAACACGAAGCATGACCTCTCTGTTCACAGATGGAGTTGGAGACTATCCCTTTACTGTTTCCCCTGCTTCCTTAATTCATACCCAGCCACATATGTCTTCATTATGGCCAGAAACACATCACCTTGCTTTCTCTATCATATCGTGCAGTTTTATCAGCCTTCTGTAATGCATGCTTTCAGACAGGCAGCGATTGGAGATCAATGTGAGAAATAACAAGGCTTTATTACAGACGTAAAACTTTCTCTCTGGAGTACTGTAGGCCGATATGTATGGGGATAGGGATTTATGAGTATCATTTCCGTACTATCGTAATTGGATAAGCCACGCAGACACAGTGCATTCTCTCAGGGTCTGCAGAACTCAGCTTCCTCTTTTTCTGCTCCCAGCTGACAATAACTGTATGACAGTCTGTCTATGGGCCAATTAAAAAAGAATAACTATCAGTCATTTGGGACAAAATAAAGAGATTGTCATTGGTTGCCACAAGCCGTGAGCTTGGATAAAGTAGCAAATATTTTTTCTGTATCCCAATATGTTTTTTCTTGTCTATTAGTCTCCGTATTTTCTCCAAACAAAATATTTCATAACAGTATGGACCATTCTCAGACTGATGATACAATTGTTGAAGACATTTTATAAATGATAGATGCCAAGTTAGGGCCGAATGTTATGCTATGTTATCTCATTGTATGTCATGTTATGCTTAGAGTGCACTTTCAACTTTAGGGGACTCATTATACAATAGAAAGAAAAGGGAAGAATGATGAAATCCAAAATTAACGGGAAAGTGCTTTAGGGCTGTTAGAACAAAAGTTCAGAACTATGGGGTCGATTAGGATGGTGGGCGGAAGCACATCCGCGGTGCTGGCAAGTGCGGAAAATGCCCTTTTCTGCACTCCAGCAGCAGTCCTCCTGCCCGCCATATTACGATGGGCAAACATAGCCCATTTTCCGTCTGCTGCGTAGTCAGGTGAACCGCCAGATTTTTGCGCCCGCCACCGCGGCGGAGTGAGCCAATAGGGACTCACCGCCGTGCGGAATGACGTTCCGTCCGCCATACAAATCACGATGCCGCAAACAGCTCATCACACCGCAGCGGAGAATCCACCCACCCAGAGACGGCGGAAATACGACAGCGGAGCGCGAAACCAGACTCCCGGTCCCCTCCACCCAGTCCTGATCACGATGGATCCAGCACTCCAAGCCCTTCCGGTGCTGTACCTCCTCCACTACCAGCAAATAATGCACCGTCGCGGACAACGACGCAGGTACACAAATACACAACTCCGCACACAACCACAACACACAACTCATGTGCCGATACACGGTGCCTGTCCACATCAGACACTCTGGTGGGGACAGGAACATAACCCCCAGTGTACTCACACATGTCCTGCCTGCTAGAAATCCACACCTCCGCATCCGGGTCACCCATCAACCGTGAAATCACAGCAATGTCCCGGTCACGTCACCACAGCGGTGAAGACGCAGGAAAACCTGCGCACAATGTAGTAGACAGGGCTTCGCCAGGCATGGGCAGTCCCTAAAGATTCACAGGGCCCCACCTTCACCCTTCCCACACTACTCATCCCACACCCATCTGAGAACATGCTGTGTGCCCCTCCTGTGCCCCCCATGCACAATTAATCTGCCAGGTGCAGCCAGACCTTGCACCTCACACATCAAAGGACAAGGGAGATTGACTGTGAAGGTGGGGGAGAAGAGGAACACCCTGCACAGAAGCTCAGGGGCAGGACAACCCTCCTCCTCCTCACACCAACCTTCCACCCCTTGAAGCCAACTGAGTATGACCACAAAATGAAGTCTCACACTACCTATGAACATCCAATGAACTGTTCACACTGCCTGTCAATTCACTCACAAACACCCCACACTGACTCCCAGCCACATACCCATACCATAGGCCACCAGCAATGGAGGACAACAAATGTGCCAGCCAAAAGTGAAGTGGACAGTGCTGGAAAACCATGGAGCAAGCCACATAGCATCTGTACATCACATGCAAGAGAAAGAACATATCACACCACCCTTAGGCCATCAAATCAGACATGGCTGGCACAGTGAGTCAAATTGAGCCAAAGTGACCTCTGTGCAGCAACTCAGGGAGACATCAAGGCAGCCCATGCATAGGCACAGGAATGATAGAAAGTGTCTGAAGTCATACAGTGACCAGCAACACATCTGTCTCCACTTACTTGACATGTGTATCTCATCAGCACAACTCACATGGCACATTGTCACACTCCTTGACTGTCAAACACAAGTAGGACCTTCACACATACCCCTCCGATACCCACCTCACACCTGCAGCACACAACACCTGTGAGAAACACACAGAATGGTCCAAATGATGGCCTGTGAGTCCAATGACAACCAATCACACTCCCTGTTGTGCATCCACAAATGTCACACCCGCACTCAGGGATGCCTGAACCAATGCTGACACAAAAACAATAGCCAAACACAAACCTCACAAACAACATCCACAGAAGTCCAACAAGCCCAGACATGTGCAGCCAAATAGTGGAAAAGGCAATGTGACCACAGACAGAACAGGAGTACACAACATTGTCACTCAGGGCCAATGCCCAGACACCATACCCCAACACAAACAAGAATTGCATCATCCAAAATACAAACATGAACAATAACTGGGATCAATGGGACAATCAGCTGACACAGACTGTGACACCACACCACTCATCCAGTGAACATGGCGTCACAGTGTACCACAAGCATGCACATGCACAATCCTGACAAGTGGCAGGTCAAAAATAGGAGGAGAAACCACCAATGTGCACCCAAAACAAGCTCAGGAACAAGAATCCACCTTGCTGCATGTGCCAGACACACAAGTAATGCACACTACACTTGCAACACACATCTGCATGTATCACACAGCAACAACTACTCACACACAATCCAATGCAAATAGAACATCACACACACATAGCATCTGTCAATAGAAAGAGCCAACACAGGCCAAACACTGCATACATCCAAAACAAAAACAAAACAGATGCACATACCAATCCATCACATAGAAAACTCAGCTGGACATCAGGGGGATGCACACCAGGCAAGTACAAGGCAACACACACTGACAGCACTGCAAGCACACCAAGCATTGTGTGCACACCAACCAAACCAGTAGCACATATATCTGAGTGCCACACCATGAACTCCCACAACACAAATCATCACAGCACACAGAGAACATCACACTCAGGAAGGGTAGCAGTACCTCAGCAAACACACATACAGCTTAACCATCACCCACTGATGCACAACTAAGGGAAACCCAGGGGCAAACAACATGATTAGAGGACTGTGCTGCTCAAACATGTGCACTGCACAGGAGCAACCATGACTGCAAAACAGTTAAAGAAAACAACACATAACTAATTTGGGCAACTGTCCTGAGTGGCACATTGGATCTGTACACATTTCAGCCACACACAGCATAGTGTCACACAATGAAGTGGTGGGGAGTCTCACACACTGGCAAGCCATGGGGTGGAAGACGTGAGATTGAAGTGGTGTGTTCGTCAGTAGTGGACAGGTGAGGAGTGAACAGTACACAAACACATAGAGGAGTTAGTCACAATGTGTAGGCATCAGAAGCACATATAGGGGATGGCCTGACTCCACATGCCACATACCATACTGGAGCCAAAAATGGGTCAAGTGACAGCAATGCATGAGAAAAATCACAAATAATGTCAGTGTGGCTGAGCAGGTCTGCACAGTGAGCACAAACAATAACAAGACACATGGCTGAGCAACAAAACACAACACAGACTTGGCAGGCACACACACTGCATACTCACAACTGGCAGCGATAACAAGTAGGTGTCCCGCAGGAGTGCAAGGACACAACAACACACTGCACAGTGCCCAACCTACAACTCCTACATGTGCCCACTATCTGAAGCACATGGCAGACAATTGAAACAAACAGGCACTCATTACCTGGATCATACATGTGTGCAGTTGGCATTGCGGGGGCACACACACATCAACACTACTGACAATGACAGCCCATTCATATTGTATGACGACTGAAGTTCACATATTGAAATGTACCCCGTGTGACTAGGTAGACATGCCTACACAAGATGACCACACATCAACACTGCTGTTCACACATCAAGAAAGATCACACAGATATGATGGACCCTGGCCACCCCGCAAGTAATCCTGTGGATAGAAATCACCCCTGTTGTGGCATTGCATCATAACATGACTTGTGTCCAAAGTAGCAAACCTGACCATAGAGTGATTAGGATAAGAGTAGATCGTCACAAACAACCATCATTGCACCCTCAGGCCTCACAGTCTTGAAGAACTAAAGTGCCTGTCACCTCTGCCAAACTCTGAAAAAGTAAAACAACCAATTGGCAATGTTGAAGTGGCATACAGAGCATGTGTCACATGAAACCATACCATACATAAAACCTCTGATTTCGCAAGGACACAGACAAAGCAGACAACAGGAGTAACTGTCTTTATTACATATTACTCAGATAGGCACCAAAAATTGAAAACAGCAAGGCCATTGGCCAGTCTATAGTTCAAAGTAGGCACATGTGTGCATGAGAACCTGCACAGGGAATGGGCATCCAAAGTGACAAACAGCAAGGCCATTGGCCAGTCTATAGTTCTAAGTAGGCACATGTGTGCATGAGAACCTGCACAGGGAATGGGCATCCAAAGTCACAAACAGCAAGGCCATAGGCCAGTACACATCTAACGTAGGCACATGTGTTCCAGAGAACCTGCACAGGGAATGGGCATCCAAAGTCACAAACAGCAAGGCCATAGGCCAGTACAAATCTAACGTAGGCACATGTGTGCATGAGAACCTGCACAGGGAATGGGTAACACCGTACACTGCAATGGGAATCAGCACAGCTCTGGGGATACAAATGGGCAGTCCAGGCACCGCTGTGTGAGCGATGGGTTTGGGAGGGGGACTTAGCCTCACACTTGGCTCTCAGTTGAACTGGGAGGTGGCTGATTGTCGGGCCAGTTGGAGGACTGGACCTGGGAGAGAGAGGACCAGCTGAGGTAGAGGCATCAGTGGCTTTGTGAGCCGGACGGCTGCTTGGACCGGGTGGCAGCATGGCACGGGGAGGCGGAGACATGCTGCCGTGAGACACAGTGTGTGAGGGAGAATGTGGAGGGCTGCCTTTCCACTTCTTGGGGATTCAATAGGTAAGAATTGTCTTGGTAGGAGTGGGAAGTGGGGCGGGCACAACAGCCTCACTCACAACCAAAGGTGCATCAGGTGCAGGTGGCTCACTCTGTGGGGATTTGCTGGATCTGGTGTTACACTTGGGCTGGCCTTGCCTTTTCCCCTCCATTCCCTGTCGACCAGGTGAACCCCCCACATTGCTCTCCTGTCCCAGCTTCACAGGAGTGTGGGTGGGAGTTGATGTGGGTGAATCTGCCTTAGAGAGCTGTTTCTGTGGACTCTTTGCAGGCACCAGCTTCACAGCAGGCAGGGCAACTGTTTGTCTGCCTTTGGGAGCATGTTTGGGGACGGGAGTGTCCTTGGATGGGGGTGATGTGGATGCATGTGAGCCTGAGGCCTGCTTCTTGGCCTGATGCCCCTGAGTGTCACCAGAAGGGCTTTTCCCGTTGCGCTCCTGTGTGCCTGTTTTTGGTTTGGGGGATGGTGTCTGTGCTCTGGGCTGCTTGGAGTGCTGCTGTTGTGTGCTGCGTGTTGAGTACTTGGAGCCTGAGGGCTGTGGTGTGAGGTCACCCTCATCAGATGTTGCCACTGGCAGGGTGGTTGCCGAAGGGACTGGAGCTGGACTCTGAGCCTGTGACAGCTGAATGGCTGCCGTCACTGTGGAGGACAAAGACTGGACAGTTCTGTGCAGCCCACCCGCGTCAGAATGAATGCCCTCCATGAAGGCAATTACCTGTGCCAACTTCCTGTCATGATCCTGGAAGGCATTCAGGAGAGTAGTCTGACCCACACACATCTGGCGCAAAAGGTCCACCGCCTCAAAACTGAGGGCAGCAGGGGAGACAGGGGAAGGGGCAGCGGTGCCTGGGGGGAAGGACACTCTACCCTTCTTACTGCTGCAGGAACGGGCAGCACTATTGGTAGTAGCTGGGAGGGTGGGCACAGGACGATGTGTGGTGGAAGAAGAGGCAGATTTCCCACTCCCTGTGCCCGCCAACATCGAGGAGTCACCGCTAGAGTCAGATGATGTTGAGGTTGGTGTTTCTGGGCGTGAGTCCCCCTCCGAGGTGCTGGTCACATCAGTGTCAGTGAGCTCATGTGTAGCAGTCGTGCCAGATGCCTCACCACTGGTGTCCGTCCCCTGTCCTTCTGTGCCCTCGGTAGATGCTGCAAAAGAAAGAGACGTAGTTTCAGTACAGTGCCCTAATCACAAACATCATATGCAACCAAAGCAAACAACTAGAATATGATACCACCATGTAGCACACCACCCTGTGCGGTCTGCATGTGCAAGCTTCATGCAAAAGTAAGACGATGCATGGAAACATGCATAGTTGGCATCAATGACCCATGTGACATTCACACTGCCAAATAGCTGGCCCGTGCCTCCCAGTTACCTGACATCCTGATTCCTGTAAGCATACCTACGTGCCTGTAGGTGAGATAGATGTACATCTCAACATGTTGTCACAGTCACATATGGAGTTACTTTAAGGGGACAACACAGATACTGACTCCAGAATGTCCTCATACCATGGCCATGAGCTACTGATGTCCACCATGTTGTGCTTTGAAGAGCAACGACCCTTGCACATTGTCGGCAGATGTGTAGTTCTCACAATTCCAAAGTCAGGCACTGCACACATCGACGTAAGCACACTAAGATGAGGAACACAGTTCTTCACTCCCCGGTGATGTCTATGACACCCATAATGCAGCAGAGGGCATGAGGCCACATCTTATCTTGCAATGTCAAGGGCCATTATTTTAAACACATGAGAAAGTACATGTAGCAAAAATGCATGTCAGCTGCACTCAACACAGAGGCCACTTACAAGCGATTGCATCACTCTGGAAACATCACAGAGCTCAACACTGGTGCAGGGTTGGGATACATGCAGTCACTCACACCCAAAGTCACCCTTCGCAGAATACTCACCCCCAACTTGCTGCTGATGGGCCCTCAAACGTCCATCCAGCTCTGGCTGTGTTACAGCCAAGATGTGGGCCATTAGTGGTGTCATGCTCCTGCGCGACAACCTTCCAGTCCGAGGGAGTAGCCCCAGTGTCATCTCTGCCACGTTTTTGCTCATCCGGCAGATGTCATCCCACCTCTTGTGTTAGTGTGTGTGCCGTCGGTTGCAGACACCCAGAGCCCGCACCTTGCGTGCAATGGCCCTCCATAAGGCCTTACGCTGGCGGACTTTAAGCTGCATGCATGGGAGACAAGAAGAGGCAGTTTCAGGGACACTGGGCCATGTTCCACTGTGTCTCAGGACAGGAGCATGCAAACACTTAGCACAGCTGTACAGAAAGCTTGATCAGAGGCCATACAACATGACACGTAGTACATTTGCATCAGATAATCGGATTGAAATGCATTTAGGTATGAGGGTGGACACAGGACCTGGCCATCTCACACACATGCAGAATGGCAGCACACAAAGCAATGTGAAGAAGGCCCTCATCTGTGATGCAGTATGTGAGGGAGCAAGACATACATCATGTTGGAAATTATGTTTTGGGGAAGACTCACTGTGTCCAACACTACACACCCTTCAATGTCCTTGGCCAGTGAGTGGCTCACTGTGTCGTGGATGTCACATCTAGGGACATGATCTTACATTCTCACACCCTTCTCACAAGTTCTGTCTTGTGCAATCATCAGGCCTAAGATAGCTCATTGAGTGACAGGGTGGCAGACAACACATATGTCGCACTCTGTCCATTTACTGATGGGTCCCTTACAAATTGGGCTGTATGTGTGCAGGCCAAGGGGACTCACATCGAGGACAAACCTGGCACATCAGAACAATCACATGCATGTACAAAATGAGAGGTCAAACAGTGCCTACAGATGCGAGTCAATACACATCATGAAATCAATGGAAAGAGGATGTTTCAGAAGTACATCACTCTGATGTGTCATAGGTGATTTCCCACAAAGAGTGTCACCCTCAGGCATTTCGATCTTGTGCATAATGCTCACATATCCATGGTGACAATATGAATGGTGTACATACATCCTTCAGTACCCTCTGGACGAAACACATTCGGAATGTCCCAAATGAGCCTGTGAAAGGCGAATGGACTCTGACATCCATTAGCACAGGCAATGTTTGTTCTGACTTCCACTCTCCAAACCAGCAGTGCTACTGTATGTCTGCAAAGACACAGCATGTCCCTCCTATCCTTCAATGCAGCCATGGATCTGTGGTGATAAGGCTGCACACCCCATTGACATGGAGTCAGCATGCTAGGCAGTGTATCACACTAACTTGCACTCACAGGCACATACTACAGCAGAGCTACATCATGTGAGCACTCTTTGCACTCCCCAAATTTCACTCTCAGACACTCACCATGACATCAGGAGCACCAAATAGCCTCCCGTAGTGTGTAAGCACCTCGTCCACCAGGACCTCCAGCTCCTCTGTGGTGAAGGGACGGGCCCTGATGTTCTCAGTTCTTGCCATCACTGGGTCCAGGAGACAGGAACAGCAGCAGTTGGGGATGTAGAATGGCAGGCAGCAGTGTCTGGATGCAGTGGAAATGTGTGGCTCCCTCACAGACATATATAGCCCCCTGGGGTTGTTTCAGTGGTACTCAGCTGCTGCAATTGGTATTCCAGATCAGCTTTGTTCAAATGTAACCAATGACCGGCCCCGCGGTACCGTGATTTTCAAAAGTGTATTCCACTAGCGCGATTGCGGTTCCCATTGGCTGAATGGGCATGGGCAATGGCGGTGTCACACCGCAGTGCCCAGGCAGTCGCTACCGCAATCATGCATCTTACAATTGTATCCAATGACCGGCCCTGTGGTAGCGGAGCACGCCTACTGCGATTTTCAAAAGTGTATTCCACTAGTGCGATTGTGGTTCCCATTGGCTGAATGGGCATGGGCAATGGCGGTGTCACACCGCGGGGCCCAGGTGGTCGCTACCGCAATCGTGCATCTTACAATTGTATCCAATGACCGTCCCCGCGGTAGCGGAGCACGCCTACTGCGATTTTCAAAAGTGTATGCCACATGCGCGATTGCGGTTCCCATTGGCTGAATGGGCATGGGCAATGGCGGTGTCACACCGCGGTGCCCAGGCGGTCGCTACCACGATTTGGCATCTTTACATTGGTGCCAATGACCGTGATTGCGGTGGCAGTGCACGCTTAGGGCACCTATGGACACATCATGCTGTAGCAATGGCAATGGCCAGTTCTCATCATTGAACACTCCACACTAACAATGAATCATGCCACCAGATAGTCAAATTGAATGCTAGTGTGACATTCTACTCACTGATGTCTACACATGCCATGTCAGTGCACTGGATTACATGCATTGGCATGTAGTCCCTCACATGTCACTGATGATGTTGTTGTGCATGTACACAGATCTGTTGTGTGATGGACTCTCAAATATGGAAACATGTCAATGTGTGAGATGGCTAAGCAACACACAGTAATGATGGACTGACTACTTAATGTGCCTACTTCACTGTGTAGATAGCTGAACTCATGTTGATACTTGATCTTTATGCACACACTGTGCTCATTGTGTCGTTAATGTGTGCCCTGTTTGACTCATGCAAGAAGGTGTGGCAGGTACAGCAGCTACGTAGGAGACAGCAGTGTTGGTGTTTCAGACATGTGCTGTGTCAAGTACTCTCAGGGCTGGTGACAAAAGATGTCGGAATGTCCCATTTCACATTCACATAGTCTGAATCTGTCTCGGGTGCACTCAGTTTGTACATACTGATCACATGTACAACTACTTGGGGTCAAGTTGTCTCTGCATGTGACTTGTGCTGTAAGCTGTTGTGTCAGGCCAGTCATCGTTGGCGCTGTGTCAGTCAAAATGTCAGATGTTGGACACATCTCATGGGTGAATTGAATTGACAAGTGTCGCCTTTTATCTTATGTAGGAGGCGACCAAATGTGCATCGACCATTCACCTTGCTGGCGGACATGGAGGATGTGGACATCATCCGTAAGTTCCGTTTGGATCCACAAAACCTCCAAGACCTATGTGCTCAGTTGGAGCCCCATCTGAGGCCTCGCAGGACATATCCAACTGCTGGCCACCAACATGTAAGGTGATGGCGGCCCTGCATTTCCTTGCAACTAGCTCGTTCCAGTACACGGTGGCCAGCGCAGGTGGTATGTCACAGGCAATGTTCAGCATGGTGCTACGGGATGTCCTGTCCGCTATGATGGTATACAAGGACACTTACATCCATTTTCCACGGAGACAGGAATTGGCAGCTGTGAAGGCTGATTTTTATGACCTTGCCCACATCCCTAATGTTGTTGGTGCCATTGACTTCACCCATGTTGGACTGGTTCCGCCACAGGCACGGGAGCCCATCTACAGGAATAGGAAGCATTCCCATTCCATTAATGTGCAGGTTGTATGCCAGGCAGATATGATCATCTCACATGTCTGTGACAGATTCCCTGGCTCAGCCCACGACTCCTACATCCTGCGTAACAGCATCGTACCACAGATGATGGCAAATCTGCATCCTGACCGTGCGTGGCTTGTAGGTGAGTTAGCTGAGTCAAGTATTGTGCTGTATGTGTGACATGCTGTCCGCAGCTACAGTCATATTAAGAAATTGTTCTGTGTATCTGGCACCTAGGTGACTCTGCATATCCCAACCGGCCTTGGTTGCTGAGCCCACTGCGGAATCCCAGGACCCAGGGGTAAATCAGCTACAATGAGGCCCATGGGAGGACACGTCGTGTGGTGGAGCGTACTTTTGGGCTTCTGAAGTCTTGGTTTCGGTGCCTGTACAGGACCGGAGGTGCACTGATGTACTCTCCCCAAAAGGTGTGCCAGATAATTGTTGCATGCTGCATGCTCCACAACCTGGCCTTGCGCAAGGAGATCCCCCTGCTCCTGGACGATGATGCGCCGCAGATGCCCCCCCTGCAAGCCCACACGTGTCCAGTGATGAGGATAGTGGAGAGGAGGAAGGTGTCAACCTGCACCAACAGCTCATCAACCGCTACTTCCCTTGAGTGTGAGTAACATTGTACAACAGTGCCATTGTCTGCTGTCTTTGATGGTGGTGATGAGGCCGAGAGGAGCTTTTTGACTGATGCCTGTTGTTGGCTCTGTGCTGATGGCTGATGTGTGTGACACAGTGTAGTCCTGACCAGCTACATGATGTCTATGTTGAGATTGTTTATCCTTGTGATGTGTGCTGGTTTGTGTACCTTGATGACTAGTGTTGTGTACTGGCTGTGATGCCAACACCTGACGAGTAAATGTCGTTCTCTTGTGTCTCTCTAGGTCCTTTCAGACTCTCAATGCCTCGTCACGATCTGAGCCACTGGTACATTGTGTTCTGACTCAACATTGTACATCTTGTGATAAACATGGAGCTGACACAAAGACATAGGTGTGTAAAGAGTGTTTATTTACATTGAGTGGTTGTGACAGACAAGTGATGTTTCAAGAAATGGTGCTAAGTGAATCAATGAGTTGTCAGTGATGGAAAACAAGACAATAGAGTAGTCACCACATTGATGAGGTGACACAGTCCAACAGACACCTGCCATCAACATGGCAGTGTGGGTAAGGATAGTCAACATAGTCAATATCAAGGTGTACAGAGGTGCTATCATGGGCGTCTCTTTGACTAGCGTTTGGCTGGTACTTTGACACTTGATCCTCCCGTGGTGTTTCTCGGATGGTCCCTTTTGCGTTTTCCAGGGTGTGCTCCTGCTGCGGGGTCAGCGGTGTCTGAGGAGTCATCCTGTTGCTGCTCACCCCTCTCTGTGGCTGCAGCTGGTCTGGTGGGGGGATCACCCTGCGGGCCACTGGAGGGGGGTTGAGCTGCAGTTTGTCCCACAGGTCTGTCCCTCAGAACACCCACGAGCTGACCCAAGAGGTCCACGATTTGGCCCGTACGTGTGTCTATGGACCTCAGCAGCAGGCGGAGCTCACGCGATTCTTCCAGAGCCTGGCCTGTGTGTCCCTGGGCTTGTTTGTAGGCCCCAAGGACTCTGGCGATGAGGTCCAGGGCTTCGGTCCCAGTGTCCTCTCGATTTTGTCACGCAGTTGCCCTCCCACCTGCCCTGCTGCCCCGGACCTGTGGCGTTGCCACTCGACGCACCCGTAGACTCTCCCTGCCCTCCTCTGATTGTGTGATGGGGTTGGTAACCACTGAGGCAGGGCGAGTGTTGCAGGCAGCGGTGGTGGTGGTTGAGGCTGCACAGGCCGCTGCAGCAAGGGTCAGCGCGGTTGTTGTTGCTGGGGTGGTGGTGGGGACAGTGGGGGCATGGTGCACCCTGGCAGTCCAGACGGGCCAGGTCGGTGCTCCTCATCCGAGAAACTTAGGGAGTCTGCATCGGAGAGTCCATGTTCTGAGTGTGGAGACTGGCTCTGCAGGTTGGTGTTGTCTTCTGCAGCAGTGAGTTGTTGATCTCCTGTTGAACAGAGGTGAAATGGTCATTAAAGTGCACCCCACAAGCATGGTGTTAGATGTTTGGATGTTACATGTGTTACACCACAAAGTTTACATTGTTTTCACTTTGTATGGTTGCAAGGTACTGCACATCATGCCATGATGTGTGGGTACATACATTACTTGTCCATGGTGTGACATGTAAATAGGTACCATGTTCCACGTACAGATTGTGTGATTACAAGAACATGTCGTCATCTACTGACTTGCAGCCCATCAACTTTATGTGATTTGTCTATTTTGCTTGCTCTGCAATGAAGACGTTACATCTGAGCAAGAACTAGCCATTGTAATCTTCTGCATACCTTTGTGATATCATGTACTTTACTTTCTTTCAACAACTGAACATGCATGTTTTGTGTTCATATGGGCCTTCATGCTCTGCCACCATGGCACTTGCACATAGCATTCCGTGCTGGACATGATTGTGCCCGGAATTTCTTCACAATGTGGCTTGCTGGCTTGACGTTACGTTTCAGTGACAGTTACATACACTTGGCTGTCTGCACACAGGAAGTGACTATTGGATGTATGCCATGTTGGGTGACATGTGAGGGGTGGTGTGGTCATATGGCTCCATGCTTTTTGAGAGGATTGGCAGGGTGCATGCACTGTCTACCTACCTGTACTGTGACACAATTGAGGGGAATTGCTGCCACATGGTTGTGGGTGTGGGGAGTGCTCCATCCTGGTGAGCTCTGGGACAAGAGGGCCTGTTGGGAGTTGTAGTGCAGGCTTCACAAACACAACCACCCCCTCCCTGTTAAGATGGCTACCTACATGTTAGGTGAAGGTGGGCAATGCAATGTCTGCCACTTGCTTCTGGGTGGGGGGAGTGCTCCATCCTGGTGTGCTTTGGGACAAGGGGGCCTGGTGGGAGTTGTAGTGCAGTCTTCCCAAACACAACCACCCCCTCCCTGTTAAGATGGCTACCTACATGTTAGGTGAAGGTGGGCAATGCAATGTCTGCCACTTGCTTCTGGGTGGGTGGGGGGAGTTCTCCATCCTGGTGTGCTTTGGGACAAGGGGTCCTGGTGGGAGTTGTAGTGTAGGCTTCCCAAATACAACCACCCCCTCCCTGTTAAGATGGCTACCTACATGTTAGGTGAAGGTGGGCAATACAATGTCTGCCACTTGCTTCTGGGTGGGGTGGGGTGGGGGGAGTGCTCCATCCTGGTGTGCTTTGGGACGAGGGGCCTGGTGGGAGTTATAGTGCAGGCTTCCCACACACAACCACCCCCTCCCTGTTAAGATGGCTACCTACCTGTTAGTTTGATGAGGGGAATGCAATGTCTGCGAACTTGCTTCTGGGTGTGGTGGGGGAGTGTTGGTGAGCTCTGGGACAAGGGGGCCTGGTGGGAGTTGTGGTGCTGGCTGCCTGTACACCTGCCCCCATGGTAATGTTGCTAGCTACCTTTGGGGTGAATCAGAGGGAGTGGATGTTGGAACTGTGAGACATGTGTTGGGGAGAGTGTGGTGCACATGCATGCATTTTGACCCAGGAGGTGTTGCTTTGTAGTTGTGCAAGACAGTACATTGCAGTGTGGTGGTAGACATTTGTTGGTACTTACCAGCCTCCACTCCCCCGGGTATTCCTGTGAGACTCTTTTTGATGCAGTATGCCAAGCACCTTCTCCTCCCATGCCGTAAATGTTCGTAGTGGAATGGGAGGGCCACCGCCAGTCCTCTGAGCCAGCTCACGGTTCTTGTTGTTCTTCTCTTTCACCTTGCTCTTGAGGTCATGCCACCACCTAATTATCTCCTTCTTGGTGCGCGGGATGGTCCCTGTTGTATTGACCCTGTTGACTATCCTTGCCCACATTTGCGTTCTGGTGGCTAATGGTGTCTGTTGGACCAGGTTTCCAAACAAATGTGGTTCTACTCTAATTACGCAAGACAAAGGTGGTGAGATGCACTCCCGTGTTATCCATTTTTTTTTACATTTTTTGTTTCTATTTCTTTATTTCACCATGTACATGCGTGCATGCTTGTTAGCGCTCCGCCCAATCGCGCTGCAATTATAAAGCCGAACACGAAGGAACCACATGGCTCCCTTCCAAGCTGCACTGCCAAACGAATCCAATGAATCAAATTCATAGTTAACTCCTTAGTTACTCCACTTTTCACTTCAGTTTTTCACCCTTGATTTATTCAATCCATTTTACTCATTTTCTTGACCATTCGCAGTCTTTCGCAAAATATGCAGGAGCATCAAATGTTCCACATGCCACGCTTTATTTAAAAGAACCCAATGCATTTCGGGACAACCCTTCGTCAGGGGTATCTAAAAAAGATCATTTAAAACAACATCAGTCAAATATCACACGTTATATAATGCATAAACTGAAAGCCACTCCTTTTGAAATTGCTTAAGCAGTTCAAGTTAACTAAACATTTCAATGCTATTTCATCCTCAGTTTCAACATCAATCATAATCTAGTCTCCACATTACCCCCACGCTACTCGTGTATCAGGTGAAAACTTCCAAGGTTTCTTAACAATTCATGACCCTGTGTTCACCTTTTTATCTCTATGCTAGAAAGACGCTGGATTTAAAGTGCGCTCGTGTCCCCATACTTGTACATAGAAATCCTGTTATTTCACTAACATCCCACAAACTCTTGCACTCCACAATGCTTACCGTGACATATGCTTCTCTAACTCATCAAAACCTCATTCGGTATCATTTCTTGGTAACGGTTTGCCGTTTCCTCTCCTTTCTTATAAACAACTACTTTCCCTCAGGTGATCTATCTTATGCACTTGCTAAGATGTGGACCGGATTTCAATTAATACACAAACTATTTCGCACTCCATATCCCAGAATCCTAGACTAGATTATGATTGATGACTGACGAAGGGTTGTCCCGAAATGCATTGGGTTCTTTTAAATAAAGCATGGCATGTGGAACATTTGATGCTCCTGCGTATTTTGTGAAAGACTGCGAATGGTCAAGAAAATGAGTAAAATGGATTGAATAAATCAAGGGTGAAAAAATGAAAAAAATGAAAAAAAGAAGTGAAAAGTGGAGTAACTAAGGAGTTAAATATGAATTTGATTAATTGGGTTCGTTTGGCAGTGCAGCTTGGAAGGGAGCCATGTGGTTCCTTCGTGTTCGGCTTTATAATTGCAGCGCAATTGGGCGGAGCGCTAACAAGCATGCACGCCTGTACATGGTGAAATGAAGAAATAGAAACGCAAAAAATGTAAAATGAAACGGATAACACGGGAATGCATCTCACCACCTTTGTCTTGCATTATGAATGAACCTTCCGTCCACCGGAGAGATTGCACCCAGACCGAAAATGGAGTACTAAGCAATGATTTAAGAGAGATCGGTATACAGGGCGAACTATATAAACTACACAGGAGTTTTGTTTCTCTGTCACGAATGAGCATAATCATATGGACTTAACTATTCATTTCATGGATCACGTGGACACATCATTGTGGGCAAATTCGATTTGTCCGTTATTATACCATCATATGCATATTATTATGAATGGTCTAAACACCCGAGGTGTCATTGATTTTTAAGTGCTATGAATGGTCTAAATGTTTGAATAATGGGAAAAGTGCGATGGGTTAGAGAAGAGTTTATTGTGATATCTCTAAAGGATTCTGGGATATGGAGTGCAAAATAGTTAGGGGCATATTCACAAGGAGCCATCGCCGAATTAACGGCACTTTATCGCAGCCAAAGTCGTGATAAATGTACCCCCCCATTCACAAGCCGGTGTAAACAGCCCACAGCACCAGTTTACCCGCGATAGCAGCCGCAAAAAACATCGCCACAGAGGACCCCAGCAAATATCGCTAATGAGATGCAGAGTAGGCGTTCCCGTGACAAAAGCCGAGACAACAGCACACCTCAACATTCACAACGACCAGCCACATCCGCGATAAAAACACAAAACAGGCGATAAGGCGTGTTAACACCAGGAAATCTACACCTGCTCTGACCTGGTGTAAAGTCGGACGGCAGCCAGCACCACAAAAGAGAGCACAGCCCAGGGCCACATCTGAAGGGCAACAAATGCCATGGAGCCAGCCATCATGCGGCCCGGACACCCAAGAGGGCCACAACACCCACCGCCACCACCCCCAGGACCACCCCTCCCTGGCACCCCCCGAACAAAGACATGCCAAATCAGCCACACCGAAACATGTACAAAATATTCCGCTCGATGCCGCACAATCACAACTGGTGACATGGATGTGTCGTCACAGAAATGACCAGCACACATTCACTTTCGAAGCAACAAATGAAACTTTATTAAAATGAACAACGAAATGAAATGAAGACACATGGCCGCTCCCCTCCGGACAATACGTAGGTCACAGCCTGTAAGACAAAAAACATGATGAGAAGGTGTGTCCTGCGCACATCAAAGGACAGAGAGAGAGCGAAGGAGAGAGAGAGGAAGAGAGGAAGAGAGGGAGAGAGAGAGTGGAAGAGAGGGAGAGAGAGAGAGAGAGAGAGAAGAGGAGAGAGAGAGGAAGAGAGGGAGGGAGAGAGAGAGGAAGAGAGGGAGAGAGAGCGAGAGAAGAGGAGAGAGAGAGGAAGAGAGGGAGAGAGAGAGAGAGGAAGAGAGGGAGAGAGAGAGAGAGAGAAGAGAAGAGAGAGAGGAAGAGAGGGAGAGAGAGAGAGAGTGCCTCCCCTGCGCACCCATGCCACACTGCTCACCTGCTGCCACCAGTGTGTCTCCAACCACGTGCCGGTATGTAGGGCAGTTTACCAGGTCACACATCTGATTCAGAGCCATCAGCTGAAACAGAGCCCAGATACATGAATGGCACAGTACACACACTTGCACAAGACAACATCGCCTGCCCACCCATGCACACCCAGGCAGAGGCACCCCAACCTCTCCCGCCGCCCATCGGAGCATGCCCGCCCATGCACACCCAGGCCTCAATGCTCACCTTCCGCCACCAGCGCGTAGATAGGAGCTCCCACCACGTGCTGCTGCAAGCCACAAGCCCGGGGCCCGCGGACATGGCACCCTCCACATCATCCAGCCCAGCTCCGCAGGCCACCAGGTCTCACGTTTGGTGCTGGGTCTTGATCACTCCATGGCAGAGGACATACCAGTGCACCCGGCACCATCGCAGGCTGCACACCCGCTCAGCCCAATGGGTGCCACCAACTCTGGGATCCCGGAAGAGACCCCATGTGGCGGTAGGCCCGCGGTGCCCGCTGGCTCTGGCCTACACTGCGGTCCAACAGTGCACACAAAACCTGAGCTGTCCGGACCGCCGGGACGGGGCATCTTCACAGGCTGCACACCCGCTCAGCAGCTCAAGGTGCCACTGACACAGTGCACCCCAAGTCACCGTCCCGTGGCGGGGTGCCTGTGCCGTCCGCAAGGCCCCAGGTGCCACTAACCCTGTGCAACTTCAGTCTGCGCCACGTGGTGGTAGGCCCGTGCCTTCCGCAAGGCCTCAGATGCCACTAACCCTGTGCGCAACAACTCATGGGCCCTACATGAGTGAGAACCGTGGAGCGGCCGTCATCCAGCCACCACCGGAAGAGGGGAATGTGACGTCGTCGGCCCCTTATGTTGGCGGAGTCACATGGCCTGTGACGCCTGTGCTGGATGGGTGTGGTGTGTGTGAAAACCTGCCCTCAGGGAATGGCTGTGACATGCTGACAACTAGACCAGTGACCTGCACACCACCAGCAAGTACGGCTGCGACGGGTAGCAATGAGGGCCCCCACTCGGGGCATTAGCGGAGTGGTCTGGCCTGCCGTACGCCTGACCAGCGCAGGGCTTGCAACAATGACTCGTGGACTCTGGGCGAGGTCCAGTCCATGTCCGGACAAGGAAGTGACTGATGCGTGTGTCCCTGTTGTAGTGTTCACGGAACCCGGGACACAAGATGCAATGTCGCACCCTCTGACTGGCGTCCCACAGGATGGACATCATTGACGCAAGGGAAGACACTGTCCCCACATTCATCCACACATCCATACATGAATGACGTAAGACATTACACAGCAGTGCGTCACTGGATGTTTATTTGCACATCCAGTGCAGTCATGCAGCTGGCGCGGTACAGGGAAATACTGAGCACGCCACACAATATGGGCCCGTGGAGGGCCAGCCAGTGTCCATCCGGGGATGAGCTGTACTGCGGAAGAGGAAGGGTACAGTCCGCAGTCTGTCCGCCGTGTCATTGGTCGTCAAACAGGATGTGGCAGTCCATGTCGCTGTCCAAGGTGAGTGCATCGGAGTGTATCGGGGGTCAGTGGTAGGTCTTGAGGCCATGTGCGGCACCAAGCAGAAACAGGCAAGGTGGCGGAAATGGATGCTAGTGCCTGGCCCTCCTGACCACAGTCCCATCCACGTCCTCATCCCCGGGTGTGTGCCCTGCCCCACCTGTGGGTGTTGCAGTACCGGCTGCGGCACTGTGTGCCACTGTCACATCAGGGGCTGGAGGAGGATTGTCAGCCGCACTGTGTGGCAGTGACACATCAGGTGCCGGAGTGGATACGCCTGCCGCACTGGGAGGCACTGACACACCAGGGGGCGGAGATGTGGATGGTGTGGGGGCAGCAGCATTCATCATCTCCACGCCTTGTGGCAACAATGCCATGATGAAGACATGCAGGGCACGGTAGATCCCAGCTACATTTCGCTGATGTGCAGTGGCGGCTGCCATCCTTTCCGCCTCCATCCGCACCATGTCCTCCATGAGCCTCCGCATGTGTGCCAGCTCACGGCTGGCATCGCTGGGGCCACTCTGAGTGGACAGGTATTCTTCCCTCCGCGTCATGACTCCAGAGATGTCAGTCAGGGCTCGCTGGAGTCCATGGGGTGAACATAGACACCCTAGGATGGCGTCCAGTTTGGTAGCCATGAGCTCGAACCCCACCGCACCTGCTCAGCCGTCTCCCTCTGGCCCTCCAGCACACGGCATTGGAAGGCCATTTGTTGTTCCTGGGGGACTTGGGAGGGTGCCGGGGCTGTGGGTGCCTCCTGATGGGTGGTTTAGGTGGTGGGTGGGGTCTCATGGATGTAGCTGGGCTGCCCTGATCCTGGAGGTGAGTTGCGGATGAGGTCAATGAGGTCTTGGATGGTTTGGGTGTCGATGCTGGTGTTGTCCTCCTCCTCATCATCAGTGAAGAGTGGCTGTGACTGCTCTGCAGGAGGTGTTGACGATGCCCCTGCGAGGGGAGATGGTGTATTACAATGTGTCCACATGTATGTAGCCGCATAGTACAGGTTGACATTAAGACAGCATGGCATTGCACATTGTGACAGTCTGTGGGTCTGGGCGAGGACCCAGAGTGATTGTGGGTGTGCACTGTGCCCTGCTTGCTTGTGCATGTGTGCCATTGTGACATCTCCCCCGTCCCCCCAGTACCTGGTGGTCACTCACCCTGTTGCGGTTGTGTTGTGTCCTGTCGAGCAGTGTCCAGTCCCCGACTCCAGCCACAGTCTCCACACTGATGACTGTTGACACCAGCTCCTCCATGTCATCCAGCTCCAGCTGTGGCGCTGGGCCCTCATCTCCGGTCTGCGTTGCTGCCTTCAGGTTGGCGGAGAGTTTCTCCTTGGTCTTCCGCTTGATGTCATTCCATTGTCTCTTGACCTCGTCCTTTGTCCGCTTGTGCTCTCCGACGGCATTCACCTTGTCGACGATGTCCCGCCATATTCCAGTTTTGGTGCACAATGACACGCTGGAGGTGACGAAGAGTTGTTGATGGTGTTCCATCACCTCCGTGACTATGATCCTGTTCGCCTGCGGACTGAACTTGGTCTTCCTCGTCTTCTTATCCTTGCCCTTCCCTGTCCCCGAGGTCCCAGGTTGGTCGTCCGGGGTGCTTGTGGGGTTTCGCTCATCCTCTGCTCCTGCTCCGGCTGCCTCCATGGTGCTTGTGTGTTGGTCAGTTTGTGTGTGGGTGTTTTTTCTACTTTAATGGAGATTTTTTATGCCTGCCAGGTGTGTGTTGCAGGCCTGGCACTGCTTGTCGCTGTTTCCTCATCGCGCTTTGGCCCATCGCGTTATTTTTGGTGTTGTGGTTTGTGTTTTTATCTCCATCGTGGTGGTTGTATCGCGGACATTGTCCGCGGTTTCGGCAGACTATCGCATGGTACCGCCTTGTTGTGAATTCCAGGTTGACACAGGGTTATTTTCCCGCGATAGGCTGCGATATTGAAAGTTGCGTTACGCTACTCTTGCAGTAGTTATAACGCGTTCTTATGAATATACCCCTTAGTGTATTAGTTGAAATCCGGTCCGCATCTTAGCAAGTGCATAAGATAGATCACCTGAGGGAAAGTAGGTGTTTATAAGAAAGGAGAGGAAACGGCAAACCGTTACCAAGAAATGATACCGAATGAGGTTTTGATGAGTTAGAGAAGCATATGCCACGGTAAGCATTGTGGAGTGCAAGAGTTTGTGGGATGTTAGTGAAATAACAGGATTTCTATGTACAAGTATGGGGACACGAGCGCACTTTAAATCCAGCGTCTTTCTAGCATTGAGATTAAAAGGTGAACACAGGGTCATGAATTGTTAAGAAACCTTGGAAGTTTTCACCTGATAGACGCGTAGCGTGGGGGTAATGTGGAGACTAGATTATGATTGATGTTGAAACTGAGGATGAAATAGCATTGAAATGTTTAGTTAACTTGAACTGCTTAAGCAATTTCAAAAGGAGTGGCTTTCAGTTTATGTATTATATAACGTGTGATATTTGACTGATGTTGTTTTAAATGATCTTTTTTTAGATACCCCTGACGAAGGGTTGTCCCGAAATGCATTGGGTTCTTTTAAATAAAGCGTGGCATGTGGAACATTTGATGCTCCTGCGTATTTTGTGAAAGACTGCGAATGGTCAAGAAAATGAGTAAAATGGATTGAATAAATCAAGGGTGAAAAAATGAAAAAAATGAAAAAAAGAAGTGAAAAGTGGAGTAACTAAGGAGTTAAATATGAATTTGATTTATTGCATTGGTTTGGCAGGGCAGCTTGGAAGGGAGCCATGTGGTTCCTTCGTGTTCTACTCTGATTACCTCATCTACCATCACTGACAACTCATTGTCAGTGAATTTGGGCATTTTCGTCTGTGACATGGTGTGTGATGTGCAAATGGGTTAATGGTGCAGGTGTGGAGGAGGTGGTGGTGATGTGTGTGGTCTGTGTGTTGTTGTGTTGGTGTGATGTGTGCAGATTTGCCTATCCTTTGTGCTGTGGGGTTGGACCCTTCAGTTGTGGAGTAGTGCAAAGGATTGTGGTCAGGGAAGGGGCTGGTTTTATACTCAGCAATGTGGGTGGGTCAAAATGGTGTATTCCTGTCAGGTGTGTTGTGTGGGTTGACCTGGGAGTTGTATTTTTTTGGTGCCATGGGGATGTGTCATTGGGGTGTGTTAGGTGTTTTTTGAGGCTGAGCCAGGTTAATTGCCACAGGTTAATTGCCACAGGTTAATTGCCACACTTGGTAGCCTTGCTGTGTGTTTTGTTGTCGTCCGCCATTGCTATTCCGGAGCGAGCGCGGCGGTGGGTATACAACCGCTCTTCCGCCGGATCTCCCATTCATCGATGCTTATGATCGCGCCGGTTGGAATGCAACGGCCCTTCCGCCGGCTCTCCCATTCACCAATGGTTGTGATCGCGGCGGTCGGAAAAGATCTGATCATTCTGCTGTCACCGCAATGGTATCTTAATTCAACATGCGGTCACTCCGCTGGCCGTGCGGCAGTTTCGGGCGTTTCTGCTGCAGGACAGACCGCCGCGGACGGTTTTTTACCTGCTCTGCATGCTCCCAGTGGTCTTTCGAGGATTCCGACCACCGCGGTCGGATTTTTCTGGCGGTTCATCGCAATCTGACCGCCGGTTTTCCCGCGGTACATGCGGACGGTTAATTTCCGCTACCACGGCGGTCGGGGAGCTTTTCCGACTACCATCGTAATCGGCCCCTAAATCAGCAGCTGTTCCATCTATTGCCACTTTGTCCATTTGTCCCAAGTTTCACTTTTAGATTTTCTTTTAGCAGAATTTGTGAGAGACCAATAAAAGTGGAGCAATGATGCTCTTCCGATGCAACCTTTTGTGTGCCCTGAGAGCAAGAGAAACTCCATTCTTCACATGCGGTAGCCTCAAGGGGCTAATCCTTCTTCAACACCCTGGTGGCCGCATAGTTGTAGGATCTGAAGTGCATATCTGCCCGTGGGGGAATGCCTACTCAAAGCACTACATGGTTATTATGTGTCTTTGATATGTTCACAAACATTATATATTCATTCTGTAATATTAATCAGAATCATTAACATTTGTTTGCACAGTAAATGTCCTACCTACATTATCTTTCATTAAAGTTACTCATAGCTGTTTATGAATATTTATTATTGTACAAAATTTTGTTTCCAGATGGAAGACGAATTCTGCTCTCAGAAGACAACCTCATTACCCACTTCTTCCTGTGCTGTTTTTCTATTTTTCCAACTTTTCTGTGGGGCAAGACACATGGTTTACAGTGCCTGAGCGGGGATTCTTGTATGTTAAACGTTGTATATAATCATCAAATAACCCCACCATTGGTCGCATGGGACTTTGTTAGCTTTGTTAGTCAACAAGGAGATTAGATAAGGAACTATCATTTACATCATAATAGTGAAGACCAACTAGTACTTCACAGGAAACAGACTAAGAGAATGGGAATGAGTTTATAGGGCTTTATTAACAAAACATTTCAAATAAACCATAAGTTCAGTAAGTATTTACATTTGTGTCATGATTATTACAGATATTTCAAAATAATATAAAATAGTACATTGATAAGAATTTCAAGTAGAATGCAGAATATGCAGCAAGGGTGTTCCATAAAAGAAAATTCCTAAACTAAATAAAAGAAGGTCAGTTAACAGTGGCATTTTATTTTAAGCAAAGTAAGGTGCGTCAGCTTAGGAAAAACCAAATGAAGGTTTCTGATGAGAGAGTAGGAATGCAAAGGCATGAAGCCTCTGCACTGAGGCAGTGGAGATTTGCAGAGGCTAGAAGGGTCTTGTCAGCTTGAAGTCAGCAAGCATCTCTCACATCCGCCCCCTAACATCTGTTGTACCCTAGTCTAGGAGCACATGCTACAATAATTCAACAAAACTCTAATTGCAGCATTTTTCCTATTCTATCTCCCGAAAAAAATCAGCGGCTTACTTACAAGCCCCTTGCACCACTGGTCAGTCATTTTTTATGAAGCTTCGGGAGTGCAAAGTGCAAATCCCATATCGAAGAGGCCCTGCAAAGCCACTTTGCATGGTTTTTCGTGGCCTGAAGATATGGTATAAGGCAATGCAGTGCAAGTCGCTGTGTTGCCTTACATCCACATCAGGGTGGCGTTCTATGGGCGTTGTGTTGGGTTTTCCCATGCAACACCCATGGGTTTTGACGCATTCCCAGATTTACAAGGATCTGTAAACCTGGGAATGCGTCAAAAGTGTACAGGAGGCGTAAGGAGGAGAAACATCTTTATATCTCCTTGTTATTTCCTTTTTCTATTTGTGCTATATATGTACTAGGAAAAGAGCCTTTTTGTGCCGGAAGGTGTTCCTCCCTGCATAAAAAGAGTGCCTGCATTGACCCTAGGCACCGAATTGCGCGCAGGCGGAAAGGACAGGAATGCACTGTATCTTGTGGTTCAGACAGCTCCTCACATTTTATTTATTTATTTGAAAAGTTTTATAGAGAGCGAACATGACCCGAATAGGGTATCAAAGCACTGTACAAGTAAGCAAACCATAAAAGAAGTTGAGGAGACATAGACTGATCTACATAGATATAACATAGATATATGGAGACAAAGTAAAATATGGTTAAGAGGTAGATCTGGGCTGTAAAGCATGAGGTAAAAGTTAGTTTAGTGATTTCAAGTCTATAGTTGCAGGCAGCTTTTTAAGAACAGCCCTTTTAGTTCTTTTTTGAATGAGACGATAGCGGGGTTAGTTCTGATTTCCTGGAGAAGAGCGTTCCATATTCTTGGAGCGCGGCCGGGGAAGGGGCAGTTGTAAGTTTACTTCTTCTTCAATTTATGCAGTTTCAGTAGAAGAGTATTTGAGCTTCTTAGTGTCGGGTTCAGTCCAGATAGTTCGAGTTTTTTCTTCTTTTTTTTTTGTCGTGCTTCCTTCCATTTCCTCTCATTATGGTGAGAACCTCACTATCAGTTGTTCTAATAATTAACAAAGGCCTATTCACAAGCTAACAGAAGCCTTCTGGAAAATTACAGCATCTGCAGTGGAAAGAAAGATAAAAAAATGTTGTGCAAAAAAACTGTTTGATTGTAAAAACAGGCATCTTAAACCTAACATGTAAAGTCAGTATTCTAAATGACATCAGTATTTAAGCTAAATGAATTCAATACAATATGTTAACTCAAGTGTTTGCTGATAATGGTTAAGTATGATTACCTATTACAAATTTTGGGCCTGTTTTTGATCTTGGGAGGACTGCAACCGACCGACTGTCGGTTGCGGTCAACCAAACATCTGCCCCTGCGGTCCGCCTGCCGCATTACGATGTTGTGGGACAAGGCTTCAGGTGGAGGGACCATCCGCTGCTGTTCCGACAGGCTCAAGGAGCCTGTCCGCCTATCGATTGGAATGCAATTCCTACAATAAGGGCGGTGCCTGCTCATGCCCTGCTGTAGGATTATGATGGCCCTTTCCCTCTGCCTATCTAGGGCTATCTGACGCCATAGAAAGACAGCCGAGAAAGGACTTTGGGGGCCTTAGCAGAGCCCCCATCCTCCGTAACTTCTGCTATAAGGCCTGGGGGCACCTGTGGTGCCCCCACAAACATGGTGGAGGGATTTTACAAACATCCATTTCACAATTGTAGCTTGTGCAGCAAGCCTGTTCTGCCCGCTGCACAAGCCACAATTGTGAAATGGATGTTTCCAAGTGCCCATAGGGTGGTCGCATCCAACTTCAGCAGGCGGAACTGCCGACCTATGGTCGGGCGGTTCCACTCCACTATGATGTCGGTCGGATGCAAGTCTGACCGACTTTAAAGAGGCCCTTTGTGTTTAATATGCATGCTATTTAACAGTACACATTGCACCTTTTAATACATGCATTTAATTAGCTAAATGAGGAATTTCGATCTATCAACAGCAAGGCTAGCCCACAGAAAGGTGTACCCATTCACTTGCACATAGGCATTGGGTTCTCGGGTGATGACCTCCCAAGACTTCTCTCTAAAGAGAGAAATTCCTATCCAATCTTATAGTCTTGACGGTTTTATCTTGTAGGATATACTAATTGTGATTGGTAGGCGACCACAGCCAATTACGTGTACTAAGACATATAAGCAATCACTTTGCTCCAGTTTGTTGAAAACTTTTTGGACAGTGACCTGCATGAAAGCAGCTGCTTGTGAATCTAGAAAGTGGGGATTAGCGCAGCCCATTTTCTCTTGGCTGACAACAAGCACAGAGGTCCTGTTGAATTTCTGCTGGCCTCCTCTGCAACTAAAATCCTGCCAGGAAGTCCCCAACAAACCTATTGAGTACAGAGATGTAAACATAGTACCTTGAAGTCCTCTAAACACTACTCCAGAGACAAGGAGAAATCAATTCTAGACATCTATTGCTTCAAAGTGCAGTTGAGCAGGGCAGACACCCTGGAGCATATGTACAAGGAAATGGCGCAGCACTGCGGCAAATTTTGCAGCTCTGCGTTGCATCAAATCAAAAACGCAGGCATGTGCTGTAATTACAAGAATACAGCTCACCCCTGTGTTTTCCCTTGTGCTAA
Organism: Calotriton arnoldi; assembly: GCA_963921515.1. Classification (NCBI taxonomy): domain Eukaryota; kingdom Metazoa; phylum Chordata; class Amphibia; order Caudata; family Salamandridae; genus Calotriton; species Calotriton arnoldi. The sequence goes on from CAWUFW010005241.1 coordinate 715,867, forward strand.
AAACTAGCCGCCTAGTGCCTAGACAGTCACCCTTGCGCCACATAGCAAGGGTGCCTGCATTGCAGGGTTGATTGTTTATGTGCAGGAAGGTGTCCCTTCCTGCACATAAACAATCAATAATGGCGATTTGCTACTTCTATGTGGCAAATCGGCATTGTTTAATTAATCTTTTTGTGCAGGAAAGAACACCTTCCTGAACAAAAACTATCATTAATGGTGTTTTGCTCTTTCAATGGGTGTTACAGAATGCAGCACACATATAAAAAGCAAAAACGAGGAGAAATAAAAGTATTTCTCCTCGTTGCACCGATCTAACATGGTGTTAGTTTTTGGCGCTGCCTCAGATTCACAGATCTTTGCAAATCTGGGGGAGCGTCAAAAAGCAAAGGATGTTGTGGTGGAACGCCCATAGCAATATCCATTACACACCCCTTTAACGCAGATATCTGCGTGAAAGGGTACTATATATACAAAGCAGCTTTAAGCCATGCAAAGTAGCTTAAAACCTCTTTGTAAATATAGTGCAGGGCATTGCACCACCGCAATGTCGAGAAAAGTGATGTTCCGGTGGCGCAATCCCCTTGTACACATGCCCCCCGTCTGGGGAACATACTCCTGTACAGCACAACCTTTTGTTGATTTAGTAGGTTTTCCCTAACCCTGTAATTGTGGTGCTACACTAGACAATCAAGAGAGAATCGTGTGGTCTGTGGTATGCCATTTGTGTCTGTGGCCTCAAACCCATTTTTGTGGGGCAAATTGCAGGCTGTCCCTAATGATCATCAAGGTTGCTTTGTCCTGAGTGTGGAGCTGCTGTTTATCTCATATGGTCGGCATACCCATCTCCTACTTGTCCTTGTTTGCTGTTTTGCTTTGGTTAGGGTGCTTGTGATCCTTAAAGTCATGAACAGTAAGTGTTATCTAAAGTATGTATAACAAAGAAACCATTTTGGAAGGAGGGTTATTGATCTTTCATTTTGAGTGTACAGAATTCAGTAAGGAAGTGATTGCAATGGTGTATTGTGTGTTAACTTTAATTAGAGCTTTCAATGGTTTTCTGACTGCATTCTTGTGATGTCCTGCCTTGCATTTCTAAACTTGGCAACATTTCTGATGATTTAGTGATCACAAACATTATACAGTGGGCAAAGTCTGGTACCTTTGCTTTCTTGCAATATTCTTTTATATCATTAGTACCATTCTTTATTTTTTAAGTACTTTCTATAATTTTACTTGAATTTAGTATATACATATATATATATACATACATATATACATATATATATATATGTGTGTGTATATGTAGAGGGTACTTCAGAAAAGCACTACTCCAGGCAGAAAAACGAGTTGAAAAGCAGTCCAGAGATGAGATTTTAGACAAAACTAAAACTAAACCTACCAGAACGCATGAAAACATCACCAAAGAACCCATAAGGTTTATCACCAGATACTGTAGTCAATCCAACCAAATACGCAGAATCCTCAGGAACAGATGGGACATACTCAGACAGGACCCCATTCTGAGGAATGAAATAAGTGTAGCACCATCTATCACGTACAGGAGAAGCACATCTCTGAGAGACATGCTGGTACACAGCCACCTCCAGTCCAAAGAAAATAACTGGCTCAAGCAAGCCAACAGTTTTCGCAAATGCGGGAAATGCAAAGCGTGCAAGCACAGCAGTAATGTCTCCGAGGTCACTTTAGAGAGAACAGGCACACAATGGAAAATTCCTAAATTGATAACTTGCAGTACAGACTTCGTAGTGTATGCTATTGCATGCCCCTGTGACCTCTGGTATATCGGGTCAATGACCTTCCCGGTAAAAAAGTGTATTTTAGAGCACTGGCGAGCTATTACTAATCGGGACCAAAGCTACAGCACAGCGAGACACTTTGCCAAAGAGCATGGGGCTGACTGGACCAAAGCCACATTTTTTGGACTGGATGCAGTCAACCCCAACCCTAGGGGAGGTAATCGAACTGCAGCCCTACGCAAACGCGAGTCCTATTTCATCCTTTTAGCAGGAACCAAATTCCCAGATGGCCTCAACCAAGATGAGGAACTTTATTCCCACCTATAGAATACAAACCCTTACTCTAGCTATTGCCTGGCTGACCCACTCACACCCCACCTCTTCCCTTCTTTCATAGTTTTAGCCACTTTTTTCTCAGTACCTCATTAGCAGACATTATGCAATTATGACCATTGCCTTGGTTAGTGGTTAAGTCTCTCTTTAGTTATCAACATGTTTTTATCTTGTATGTATGTACCTGAGATGTCGCTAATGCAGCTATGTTTCCTTTATTGTTACAGGGGAGTATAGCAGAGAGCCAACCTTCAACACCACGTCCGTGTTAGATATATGCGCACTGGAGACACTGGCAGAACTTCCAGACCGACTCCATAAGTCACCTTTTCACATATGCCATAGGGTACTATACCCTCACCTACACCATTGATTTAAAAACTCACGGACAGCTTCAGTACCTGATAGTTATCGGGTCAATACATGGCCAATTTATTCACCACACTAATGGCTCGCCTACAATTAGCAACTGTGCACAATTGGGCACTAGACCCGATATCCATCACACCCAGGACACAATATTGTTTATTTCACATGGGCGACACCAAGAAACATCACATAGATCTTGTATCTATACACCTACTCCAGAGACTAGCCACGTTCATTCCATGTAACATTAGAACTAAAGCACTACTAAGCACAAAACACATATTGCCATGTCTGCTACGTGCATGTTTTTAACATTTAGATCACCATTATGATTTATGTGCCTGAAACATTTAATTTTCTTTATGTCTATGATTTTGACAATTATCTGTACCTTTAAATATACCTGTAATGGAGGCGGAGGTCATGTGACCAAGACCACGGACTTGGTCGAAACGCGTCGTCCTTATCTGCAGCTTAGAAAATAAACTTACCTGCAAACTTGATCGTGTGGGCTCGAGTAATCTTTTCCTGGATTCCTTTTCGCATTGGCATGTGGTTCCTGTTTTCACTGAATAAATGGCTTTCTGCTGCTGGATGTGCGAGTGCGTCTTTGCCTAGGTGGGCAAATTCAGGAGCTGTCATATATATATATATATATAGTTGCAAGCTTGCCCACCACTTCACATCAGCTCGGAATAAGGCAAGAGTAGACCCATATTAGTTGCAGTGATGTTTATTCAGCAATCACCATGTCGCCATGACGCGTTTCGGCCAGAAAAGATGGCCTTGATCACATGTCATATATATATATCAAACACAATCGTTTCGAAACATCAAACAAACGATGCCACGGCCACAAAAGTCCTTTACAGCGTGATTTATTTCTCAAGCCAAGTCACTCTACGCGTTTCGGAGTTACACCTCCTTGCTCACGAGTACGAGTGAAATGTAAATCATGGTGTTTTAAACTAATCATGTGACACACCTTAGAGTCATAGTGAAAACAGATTCAATGGTAGTTAAACATTCACGATCAAAAGAGCATTACATTGATATAAATGCATAATTTTGGAGTTACACAGTAAATACTTCAAATTTCTGTCAATGAACGTTAGTCAGAAAAAATCAACTTAAAATAAAAAAATATAAAATAACATCACAAGTGCGTGCGGTCAATTATTAAAGAGACATTGACTACATATACATGACAGCGCTAAAAAGTCCTCATTTGCCTTGTGGCTGTGATACCAACCTTTACGTGCCGCTAATGTACACCATCGTAATGTTGACACGCCTGTGCGTAATAAGAAATTATCGATCTGTTGCTCATATCAACAAGACCCCTGCGACCAATATAGCCCCTGTGGGCATATGGATTTCCCCAAAGTGATATCTTACTGTTTAAATTCTATCCTAAATGCAAGTTCCATTACATTCCAACACCAAATTACGGCAAAACACAAATTACATTTGCGCTTGTATTTCTTTCCAGTCCATGCCCAGTCAATAAGTCCATTAGGCTATTCAGATCAAACCCAAGTGGGTAAATGTAATTACTTATTAGTCTCTTAATTTCAACATTCGTATCTCCAGTTCGCATTCCCAGATATTCTCATTCGTTATGCCTTCCCTTTGTCGTTTATAACACACCCAGAACCTGTGAAAAATAATAAATATAACAATAAGTGAGTAACCATAACACATATACAACTTCTTTTACATTCACTAACATTTCTATTTACAAGAGAAGTGAGGAATAAAATCAATCATAAAAACACTTATTTTTAACAGCAGCGCCGTTCCAGATAGTATAGACAAAAAGTGTGAACAAGCAGACAGACCTTCATCCTAAATGCACTGAGAGCGCTTCATCACAATTATGCCCTTCTGGATACATCGTGTGATATTTAATAATCATTTTTGATTCTAGTCTTCTCAACTCTAGGACTCTGTCACCACCCCTTTCCCTGATGGGGACATTGTCCAAAACACAGAATGACAATTGTGTATTATTCTGATTGTGGTGGGCTGCAAAGTGTCTTGCAACCGGATATTGTTTGTCGTTATTCTTTATTGCCCTCAGATGCTCCAATATGCGTTTCTTAGCCTTATGTATAGTACTACCAATGTAGTATTTGTTACATGGGCATCTGAGGGCATAAACAACAAACTCGGTATTGCATGAGTAATGTTTCAGAATTTTAAAAGGTTTACAATCAGGGGACAACCTTACCTCTTTACAGTTAGTGCTATACTTACAGGCCTTACACCTGCCACATGTAAAGAACCCTTGTATAGTACTTTGTTTCAAATCAGATGTGATAAGTGTTTTACAAATGGTGTCTTTCAAAGACTTGGCCTTGCGATAAGTAATTTGTGGATAATCTTCCACACATCTAGCCAGATCAGCGTCAGTCTTTAAGACATCCCAATATTTACTTAAGGCTACCCGGACTTTCCTAGCTTGATTATTAAAACTAGTAATGAATCTCACATTAGTAACTGGTTCGACCACATCTAAAACATCTTTTTTGTCCTTCAATAGGTCATTTCTTTCTCTTTTAGCCACTTCTATGCAGGCGTTTTTAATACATTTAGAGGTATAACCCCTAGCTTTAAAACGTTCACACATGATTTGACTCTCTCTGTCGAAGTCCCCTTTTGTGCTACAATTACGCTTTGCTCTAAGGAGCTCACCTAGAGGAATACTCATGATAAGGCTCTCGGGGTGGCAGCTATGGGCGTGAAGCAAGCTGTTTCCTGCTGTCTCCTTTCTAAAGAGAGCTGTTGCCAGCTTGTTGTCCACCACCTTAACTGTGAGGTCCAAGAATTCAACAGTTTCAATGCTCAAGTGACTTGTAAATGTAAGATTCAAAGTATTTTCATTCAATCTGTTGACAAACTCAATGGCTTCTTCAGTGCTACCTTCCCAGACACAGAAAATATCATCTATGTACCGAGCCCAGGCTTTCACATGAGTTTTATACTGGTCCAGGTTGCTGACCACTTGCTCCTCCCACCAGCCCAGGTACAAACCTGCGAAACTGGGGGCGAAGCAAGTGCCCATCGCAGTCCCAAGAGTCTGACGATATATCAGTCCGTCAAATACGAAGAAGTTTTGTGTCAAACAGGTATAAATCATATCAACAAGCATTTCAGTATGAAACAAAAATGAAAGGGACTTTTTTCTCAAAAAATATCTACAGGCTTTGATGCCTAATTCATGGGGAATGCTGGTATAAAGGCTATTGACGTCTAAACTCATGAGTAGACAACCCGGATGCCATTCCACTTTTTCAATCATTCTTAAAAAGTCCCCTGAGTCTTTAAGATAAGATGGGAGCATTTGCACTAGTGGCTGCAACTAAAAGTCTACATACCTAGAGGTATTTTCAAGGCAACTTCCCCTGGAAGACACAATGGGTCTCCCTGGGGGATCTGTCTTGTTTTTGTGCAGTTTCGGAAGGAGGTAAAGGGCCGGTAATTTGGGATACATACACCTTAAAAAATTAAATTCTTCTGATTCCAATAAACCTCTGTCTTTCCACTCCTCCAACTGATCTTGGTACCTTTTGTTAGCAATCTCGTATTTACTTTTAGTACTCCTCTCATATTTATTCATATCATTAACCTGCCTGAGACCTTCATTGACATACATTTCTTTAGACATCACAACAATATTGCCACCCTTATCGGATTTCTTAATTACGATCTCCTTGTCATTCCTAAGGGCTTTTATGGCTAACTTGTGAGCATTGGACAAATTGTTTTTGCCATATTTTTTGCATTTGGACAATTTATTTAATTCCTTTATAACCCCTTTCTCAAAGACATCTATTGCTTCATTGGCAATATGGGGCAAAAAAATTGATTTGGGCCTAAAGCCACTGTCATGATTCAGATCAAGTCTAATATTCTCATTGTTTGATGTTTCGAAACGATTGTGTTTGATGTTTGGGGTTCGCGACCCCGTCATGGCCCGCCATTGTTAGTGGCTCGGGTTTCTGCGCGAATCAACTGTAGTGGATATATATATATATATATATATATATATATCCACTCCAAATGTCTGCCTATGAATTAAGACAGACTCCAGCACGCTCGGATTCGCTTTGAACACGGGATTTATTTGGCAATAAAACAACGGTGACGCGTTTCAGTAGCTACAGCTACCTTCCTCAAACCAATTGCGGTTGCCATTTTGATTACATATATACATGTTACAGGGTTTTTTTCTCTTTTTTCTTTTTTTCTTTCTCAGCATTAAAGTGACAGTGCATAATAAAAGATCTTTACATTTAAAGTGACACAGTACTCTTTCAATAAGGTGACTAGTGCATACTGCTGTGCAATTCTTATACCATCCTCAAGCTTTGTTACAAATACATTAACACATATCCATTCGATTGATGCTGATACGTGATGTTACACCATGTCCACTCAGAAACGATCTAAATGCATATCTTATATCACAATATGTGAATTCATGTTTCTATCGGGACTCAGACAAAATATGGGCAAGTGCCCTAATTAACTACAGATCTATTTTCAAACCGATGTCCTCAAGTTATTTATATTGTTTTGTACAAGTTGGGATGAAAATGCGTTTGCAGCTATACGACATTAATGAAATCAAACCAATCTCATATTAACCCATACTGCAAACCTCTGTGAAAGCTATGTACAATGCATTTTACATGGTCTGGATTATGAAAAAGAGGAGAAGAGGAGAAACATAATTACAACAACAGATTCACTCAAAAAGTTTCCCTCCTAAAAATATCAATCATACATGATATAAAACTTCTCAATGTCTTATCCTCTACCATAGCCTACTTGCCTCACCAGAAACCCACTATTAGCAACAGTCAAGATCATAAATAATAACACATTGCGATGTTACAGATGGACATGCAAATCCTCTTCTGTATTAAGGCCCATTGGGATCTTTGAGTTGAATCTAAGAATATATCGAGATTCTAATTGTCTCAAATATCTCTCCCTGTTTCCGCCCCTTGGTCTTTTTGGCACTTGATCCAGAATAAAGTATTCTAGATTGCTGACATCACTATTATGTATTTGTTCAAAGTGTCGGGCGACAGGGTATGTTTGGTCTTTATGTTTAATAGCCCGAATATGTTGTAGGATGCGCAGATGTGCTTTTAAAATTGTACTTCCTATGTAAAGTTTTTGACAACTGCATCGCAGAGCATAAACCACATATTCGCTTTTACAGGTCAGTGGTTTCAGTATTCGCCAATTTTTGCCAGTTAAGGGCAGTGGTAGCTCTGTAGTATTCACCCCATACTGGCATGCCTTACACTTATGGCAGCGTCTGAAGCCTTTGCTGCTACTGAGCCAACTTTGTTTTGTTCTAGACCCTGGCATATTGTTATCTAGATCTTGTCTCATTGACCTGGCCTTCCGAAATGTCAGCATGGGTCACTTATGTACTGTGGGGCCTAGAATCGGGTCACTGCAGATGAGATGCCAATGTTTTTGAAAAATACCACGTATCTTCTGATGTTGATTATTAAAACCTGTGATAAATCTAATGGGTTGCTTCTGATCTGTCTGTGTATTTTCCCGTCTGTTCTCTGCAAAAATAAGCTTTTCCCTGGGACTTTGATTTACCCTTGTTTTAGCAGTCTCCAACGTGGCTCTATTATACCCTCTCCTGGTGAACCTTTCTGTTAATTCTATTTGTGCCAATTGGAGCTGGTCAGGTTCACTACAATTTCTCCGCATGCAGAGATTCTCCGCATAGGGTATACTGTTTACCAGCTTTGCCGGATGGAAGCTCCTGGCATGAAGCACTGTGTTGTCAGCCGTGCTTTTTCTAAAGGTTTTAGCTTGCAGAGTCCCTCCAGCCACATAGATACTTAAGTCGAGGAACTCTACCTCTTTCTCACTGATGAATGACGTGAATTGGAGATTGAGATCATTTTCATTCAGTTTCTCTATAAAATCCGTGGCTGATATCCTGTCGCCACGCCATACAACGAACAAATCGTCTATATATATATTAACCGGCACAGTTCCTCTCAGCTGGGACCCACGCAGTATTGGTGCTTGTACAGGTGAGGTGCCCGTAACAATGCACACACACTCTCTCCACGCTTTGGCGAGAGGCCCGCTCCGGAACGAAGAAATCCAACCAGTTAAGCCTTGAAAAAGCAATGTTTATTCCAGTGCTGAAAAGTGAAAAATGAAACCTAACGCATTTCGGAATGAACACACCTTGATCACGGGTGTGTCAGCAGTATTCTCGGCACCATTTAAAATACAAAAGTGTGAGTTAAAATAGAAGAGGGATTGGAAGCATTTCAAATAGTACATCCACTGTCAGCCTTATTGTAACATATTTTGAGCCAGAGTATGTGTACACATAAAAACGAATCACATACAATTTCATTAAAAAAATAAGAGCTGTGTGGAGCCGGATATAAGAATTGTTACATCCATAGTAATTTATCTTAGTAGTAAATACATGAGCATACAATAGAATAAAAAATAAAATAATTTTCAAATCAATGTCCTAGAATGCAAACAACAAATAAAAATAAAATGAATATAAAATAAAACAAAACTATGTGGTTTTACATTTGCATCAATATGTACTGAGGGGCTGTGTTTACAGCTAAGCCCAGGGGTTTTTCAAGGTTATAGACACTCTCGACATTGCGCCCAAGTGGGTTTCATAACCATTAGCAGTAGTGCTTGCACATTTGTATGTGTGCGTAGCATCATCATTCCTGAGTGATGAATATTAATTGCATGGCCACAGGTTGTTTATTGTTAGAAATGGGGTCTCTAGTTGGCAATGGTTTGCACCCTGTCCAAGTAGGGACCCTCACTCTAGTCAGGGTAAGGGAGTCACACAGTTAAGATAACCTTACCGCACGAGCAGTCAGGCTTATCTCAGAGGCAATGTGCAATGTGTAAATCATTTGTACACACACACACAGTAACACAGAGAAAACACTAGAAAAAAATTAGCCCACACCAGTCTTCTGACCCGCTGTGATGGAAAGATTGAGCCTGCAGTGAAAGCCATGGCCGATGCACCGATTGGGAACCACACTCCACTGCTGGCAGAAGCAATGCTTCGCTGTTTGTAGCGATGTGTTGATAAAACCAGACACTGGGAGTCGATGCATGCATTTTCTCTTTCAGTTCACCAGATTCCACTTTCAAGGGCCCTGGCCTGGAACTGAATTTGGCACCACTTGGCAAGTCAGGATTCTCAGCAGAAGAGTCCAGGCACTGGTAGGTAAAGTCTTTGATGGCCCTGAGACTTATCAGCAGGAGGCAAACACACACAATCCCTTGGAGAACCTTGGAAGCAGGATACAGAAAGCAAAGTCCAATCCTTTCACTCCCAGGACAGAAGCAGTAAGCAGAAGGCCAGCACAACAAATAAACAGGCAGAGTGTCAGGTTCTCCTACAGCATGTCCTATAGTCTGTAAAAACCTGAGAGGGACCCCACTTTCCAAAGGGACAGGGTACCACACCAAGACTATCAAGTCAAAAATAAAATAACTCCCTATGGATATATTTCATTAGATCTTACACTCAATTTGCATTCCACAAACAATCATACCACATATTTCCCTGGAGACATCAAGATGAGACCTCGTGACTGTACACTTCTTCTTTTATTTGTAAGAGATTCAATATTTATACTACGTACCAACATTTTTTATTAAAAAACGGACTAAAAACAGTTAAAAAAGCCCATTTGCGTGTGGTTAAAAAGACAATCAATCCTCTAAATGCATAGACAGGTAGTCAAATCGACAATAGAAAATACTTTTACAATGAGCAATCACACTTCCCTTTGGATACACATCAGTTTGGAGAAGAAACTAATTGTCTAAAAACATAAAGATACACATATACATACAACAACCAGGAGAATACAATAGAAAAACAATGTTGTCTTAAAATCACTAATCTATTGGGTCATAATCCAAAGTACAGAGTATCTAAAATTCATTTATATCAACTGTATTACTTAGGGCCAGATGTACAACTCACCATTTTGTGACTTGCAAATTGCGTCGCATTTGCGACTCGCACTTCGCGACTCGCAAATTGGGATGTACAACAGTGTCTCAGACACTGAGATTCCCAATTGGGTCACAAATTGCATGCCTCATGAATATTAATGAGGCTGTCGCAATTTGCGACCCCATTGGGAATGGCTAGCACTCCTAGGGATGGTGGCCTGCTGGGGTCAGCAGACTACCATGTCTGGGACTGGATGCATTTAAAAAAGAAAAATTAAACTTTTCAGTTTTATTTCTTTAAGGGCAGGCAGTGGTCCCTGGGACCACTGCCTGCTCCTAAAAAATATTTCCCCACATATGCACAAAGGGGAAGGGGTCTTGTTTGCGAGTGGTTTACCACCTACTTGAAGTAGGTGATAAACTGCGAGTGTTTTGCGTCCACAAATGCGGTCGCAAAACAAATGTACATGGCATGGTGACTCGCTATTAGAAAGGGACGCCCCTTCCTAATAGCGGGAGTCACAAATGCTATTTTTTTGTGTTTCGCAAAATAGCATTTGTACATGCCATTACCCTTTTTTGCAGTCGCAAACGGGAGGTTCTCCCGCTTGCGGCCACAAAAAAGGGTTGTACATCTGGCCGTATGTGCCTTTTAGATTTAGTATAAAAAAATGTTTTATGCATCAACATGTTTCGGGTGAGTCCCAATAATTAGAGCCACCTTCTTCAGGATGAAATAGTTCTCTCCTGTAGTTTCAAAACAGTTTTCAGTGCCTATACAAGGGACATAAGACATAAGACATAAAAATTATCACAATTTAATCATAAATCCTCCATTCCTATACACATAAGTTCTACATTTCCACATCCTTAAGTTCATAAACCATCACGTTAATGTCCCAGGATTTTCATTTGATCTCAATTCATCTCCTAATTCCTTCTTCTTCTTTTCATCATTCTCACTCACACTCATACATTCTGTCCTCATATAGAAGAAGCAATATCACTTGGCAAAATTACCAAATTTCCATGTGAAAGAAAATATCTCTCTTTTATTGCTTGTTAAGGGATCATGCACACTTCTCACGTGTCACTTTATCCACTATAGACTGACATAATAATCAACGTCTCATACACAATTAATTATAACATTTAAACTCACATAGTGATGTAGTAAAAAACCCTTTGGCTCCTTTTTATTGTAATTAAAGGTTTTTTTTCAGAGACTCTATGGTCCAATGGTTTTTATTCTGCAGAATAAGGAAGGATTAGAATGTCCTTTAGTCCAGAAGTGTTCTGAAATTATGGCGTCACAGCTCCAGTACTTATACCAGTTTCTGCCTTTGCACAAGACTCTGCTTTCCCTGACCAGGTACCAGACACACTACATGGCAGTGGAAACAACTTTGTGTGAGGCCAGCCACAACCCTATTCAGTTGTCAGTGACATCTCCTCCCACCAGTCTAGCTCAGGAAGGCCCATCAGCCTGCTGATGGCCCATTAGGATATGCAAGGCAGACATCAGCTCTGTTTTGTGTGACTGTCTAGAGTGAATGCACAAGAGCCAAACTGGCAACCTAAGTCAAACATGGATTCTACAGACAGGCAGAGGCACAGAATGGGTAAGCAAAAAAAATGCCCACTTTCTAAAAGTGGCATTTTCAAATATGCAATTTAAAAAGCAACTACACCAAAAGATGGACTTTTATATTGCGAGTTCAGAGACCCCAAACTCCAAATCTCTATCAGCTCCCAGTGGGAAATTACACTTAAAAGATATTTCAAGGTAATCCCCATGTTACCCTATGGAAGAAATAGTCCTTGCAATAGTGAAAAACGAAATGAGCAGTATTTCACTACCAGGACATGTAAAACACACCAGTGCATGTCCTACCTCAAAACAAAAATCACCCTGCCCAGGTGGCTGCCTTGGGCCTAGCTTAGTGGTGCCTTACATGTAGTAAAAGGAAGGGTTGGGCCTGACAAGTGGGTGTACTTGCCAGGTCGAAATGACAGTTCAAAACTGCACCCACAAACACTGCAGTGGCAGGCCTGAGACAGGTTTGCATGGTTACTTATGTGGGTGGCACAATCAGTGCGGCCGGCCCACTAGTAGCATTTGATTTACAGGCCCTAAGCATACCTGGTACACTTTACTAGGCACTTACTAGTAAATCAAATATGCCAATCATGGATAAACCAATCACCAATACAATTTACACAGGGAGTAATTGCACTTTAGCACTGATCAGCAGTGGTGTCTAGAGTCCTAAAACCAGCAAAAACAAAATGCAGCATACAGTTAAAAAAAGAGGTCAGAAGCAAAAAGACATGGACCCCCACTCCCATTGAAAAAAGGCCCGGTCCCGGGTGATGGGGTCCCTGAGGCTGAAACGGCCCAGGGTAGGGGGCCACAGGGCCCCTCTCCCCTAATTACTTAAAAACCACTGACAAGTCGCCAGAGGTCCCACCCTCTTTCTCCACCAATCTGCAAACACACCTCCTTGTGCACAACTGGTTTGGGGATGAAGTCCCCTTGGCTGCAGAGGGTCCTTGGGGGCCAACAAGCCCTCCTGCTACCTCCAGTAAGTCCCACACATTGGGATTGCTGAGAGGTCTTAGGAGGCCACACCTCCTATATCCACTACTAGTTATTTCTTAGAATTATGTTATTATTCATTGCAGAAATTGTAAGTTACTTTTGTAATTCGATTAATCTAAAACTAATAAATATTTCTCTTTTTGCAGGTCAAGAGCACCATCTATTGAAGCAATGTACTTTACCAATTAGTTCTTGGAATGTTGTTCCATAACTTTATATTGTGAGGATGCACACCCAAGGACAGATTGCTACAGTTGCTAACACACCTACGCACACAGTACAGTACAGCAAAACACAGCTACTCAGAGATAGAGGCAATCACACAAACAAGCTCACACAAATACAGTCACTGGCACACCTATACACACATTGATACAGTCTCTGACACACCCAATTACACAGGATACAGCCACTGACACATTCGGACAAGCGATAATGCATTAAGGCACACACTGAGATACCCAGAGACTTACCAAGGCAGACACTGACACACCCAAGCATACAGCAATGCAGACACTGACACAGCCAGCCAACTATTAATGCATTCAATAACACACCCAGGCACACACTAACGTTCACACTGAGATTTTCAGAGACTTAGCAATGCAGGCACTTACACACCCAGCCAAACACTAATGCATCCAAGAACACACTGAGGCATACAAAGAGGCACCCAGATACTTACCAATACAGACACTGGCACATCCAGGCATACAGCAATGCAGACACCAATACACCCATCCAAACACTAATGCATACAATAAGGCTCCCAGCCATACACTGAAGCATACACAGACACACCTAGGGACTTAGCAATGCAGCATTGAAACACCCAGGCATACAGCAATGCAGACACTGATACTCCCATCCAAACACTAAAGCATCCAATTAAACACCCAGTTATATACTGACGCAGAGATTGACATACCCGGGGACATAGCAATACAGACACCGACACACCAAGGCATACAGCAATGCAAACCCTGACATACCCAGCCAAATATTAGTGCATTCAATTAACACACTCATGCAAACACTGATGTATACACTGACACACCCAGTAACATAAATGCATTCACTGACATACCCAGGCATACAGTAATGCAGACACTGACATACCCAGACAAACACTAATGTATCTAATAACACACCCAGGTACAAATTGATGCACAAACTGACACATCCAGAGACTTACCAATGCAGACACTAAGACACCCAGGCATACAGCAATAAAGATACCAACACACCCATTCAAATACTAATGCATCTAATAAGACACCCAGGCATCCATTGACGCCGCATACACTGACATACCCAGGCATACACCAAAGCAGACTTTGATATATCCAGGCATACACAAATACAGACACTGACAAACCTAACCTAACTCTAATTCATCCAGTAACACACCCATACACACACTGATGCATACAGTGACAAACTCAGGGTGATACTGACACACCTGCACATACATTAATGTAGACACTGACGTGGCCAAACATAGACTAAAGCAGGCACTGACACACCCAGCCAAACACTAATGCATTCAATAATACACCTAGGCATACATTCATGCACATACTGACACACCAACACTTATACCAATACAATCACTTACACATTAAAAATACAGAGCTGGCTCTTTATTTGAGTAGATGGTGGTTTTAGCAAGAATATTTATTTTGTAGAAGGATTTTTAACAGATTATTAATTTTGCTCTTTTTTTTAATAAAGTGTGAACAGGGTAGGAAAACGGGTAAGGATGGGGAAATGCAAAGAAACAACTGGCTTCAATCCTCAACAAACATTATGTGGTTACATGAAGAAAAAAACACTAACAGCAATATTTCTTCACTGTATCCAATAATGCACCCACAGAAGACAGTTTTACAGTGACAGCATGTGGCATTTCAAGCAGTGAATAACCATGTCACTCAATTCCCCACAGGCAGCTGGTATTTTAATGACTGCAGCCCATGATGGTTCTCCCTAGGCTACTGTAGAAGCTGAGTGTCCTGCTGCACCTGCTTTCTCTCGTATCACCTGGTTGTAGACCCCTTCATGAAATGTTTTAGGTGCTTCCACATGGAACTTGTTCCATGTGAATACTTCTGTGCAATGCCTCTGGATAACTGCTTGCCGCAAATATTGCACTGCACATATTTTGCTGTTACCTTCTTTTCCCCAGAAGGTATTGTAAAGTGCATCCACACATCAATTTCTTGTCTGCAAGGTGGTGTCTTCCTCGTCATCCTCAACATGTTGTGGATGCTCATGTTGGATGGATGATGTAGCTTTAGCCATTGGGTAAAAGCAGAGCAGCACTAATTTTCAATCTTCCTTCTAACATCTGAAGGACATATTATTTAGAAATGGAATTTGAAAAACCTTTGAAATTTACTGAAACAACTAAAGGTTACAGGGATGTTATAGTCAGGAAATAAAATAAAAAAATCTTAGTAATTCACTGAAAAAAACAAAGGATGAAGGGACGCTTTAGTTAGGCTCACACTTCACTCATACAAAACCATTAAAATTCAGCAGTTATCTGAGCTAACTATAAAGTAGATCCCCACAATGCTCTGCTTAGGACCTGACTTATTAAATCACGCATGGCAGGGTCAGTGACAACAATGATGATATCATCCAGAGAATCACTCACACACCTACTCACACCCCCATACAATCTTTCATACACCCATTCACATACCCACACAAACACTCACATACCCATTGGCAGACCCATACAACCACTCATACACCTATTCACTCAACCATACAGCCACTCGCATACCTACTCACTCACCTACATAGGTACTGACTCAGCCACTCACTCACCCATACAGCTACTGCTACAAGCAGTCACCCACCCATACAACAACTAACACAGCCACACACTCATCCATACAGCACTCACACATCTACTTCTTCAACTATGCCACCACTCACAGAGCCATTCACTCACCCTTACAGCCTCTGAACACATCCTTACACTCACCCATACAACTACTTATACACTCACTCACACACCCACTCAACTACTTACAAACCCATTCACACATCCATACAACCACTTACCCACCCGCACACTCACCTAACAGACACTGACTATCCAATACAGCCACTCACACACCAATTTGCTTAACCAAACACTGCTCAAACAGCTAAACACTCACCTATACAGGCACTCATACTGCCACTCACCTACCCATATAGGTACTCAAACACCCACTCACCCAACCATTGAGCCACTAACACAACCACTTACATATTGATTCAGCCACTCAAACACCCACTCACCAACCAATACAGCAATTTACAGAGCTACTCACTCACCCATACAGCAACTCATAAGCTCACTTATTCACCCATATAGCTAGTTACACACCCACACATCTAACCCTACAGTCACTAACATAGCCACTCACTCACCCATACAACTACTCACACAAACACTCTCTCACCAATACAGGCACTCACACACCCACTTATTCACCCATACAGCAACTCACACACCTACATATTCATCCATACACACACTCACACACCTAGTCGCACACCCATATAGCCACTCAGACAGTCACTCACACAAGAATATACATGTATGCATGAATGTATGGGTGGTTGATTGGGTATGTAAATGAATGTATGGGTGAGTGAGTGGGTGTCTGAATGGCTGTATAAGTGAGTAACTGGCTGTGTAAGTGGTTTTATCAGTGAGTGACTGGCTGTTTCAGTGAGTGTTTGTTTAAGTGAGTTGCTGTGGAGTGGCTGTATTGTTGAATAAGTGTCTGGGTGAATGGATGTATGGGTGAGGGAGTGAATGTGTGAGTGCTTATATGGATGTGCGACTGGGTATGTATGTGGTTGTGTGGGTGTGTGAGTGCTTGTATGGGTGAGTGAGTGGCTGTGTTGAGAGGCTGTATGGGTGAGTGAGTGGGGGTGTGAATGGCTGTATAGGTGAATTTGTGGGTGTGTGAGTAGGTGTATGTGTGAGTGTGTGGCTCTATGAGTGGCTGCATGGGTAAGTGACTGGTTGTATGAGAAGGTTTATGGGTGAGTGAGTGGTTGTGGGAGTGCCTATATGAGTGAGTGACTGGTTGTCTGAGTGGCTCTATGGATGAGTGTGTGGATGTGTGAGCACCTGTATGGGTCTATGAATGGATATACGAATGGTTGTGTGGGTGTGTATGTGGGTGTATGAGAGGTTGTATAGGGGTGTGAGTGGGTATGGCAGTGCTTCTGTGGATGTCATCAGTGATGTCACTGACCATGTCATGAGAAAAGTAATATGTGAGGTCATAAACAGTGTATTGTGGGGGCATGAGTTATATTTAGCTCAGGTAACTATAACTGCTGAATTTCACTGGTTTTGTATGAGTGAAACGTGAGCCTAACTATAATCTCCCTATAACCTTTGTTTTTTTAGTAAAAATATATATATATATGTGTGTGTGCGTGGGGGGGGGGTGTATGGGGGGTGCACACTCTGCCCTATAGAGTGATCTAACTCCCCTTTACCTGAAGGCAAAGTATGCAGGCCCCAGTCTTGGTCACAGGTTGGACATCCCTCCTCGCAGAGGGACCAACAGGAACCAGCTAAGCTAAAATGCCAACACATTGATGACCTCACACGTGACAGCGAAGTGCTCCTCTCATGAGCATGGTAGTGCATTTGTATTTATAACAATGCCATCCATACGTCCATGTTGATTCCTCAGCTGAGCTGACATTGTTTATTGTCTCTGTGATAGCAAGGTCTCCTTATGAATTAAATAACAAATAGCAACATTTGCACAATGTATATCAGACCTTGTATGAAATGTTCAAGGTGTCAATATAGTGTTCTTGAGAAGTGGTTTTGTAAACACTTGTATGAAATGTTCAAGGTGTCAATATAGTGTTCTTGAGAAGTGGTTTTGTAAACAATGTGGTTTCGGCAAAACTAACCCTGCACTGTCACACAAGCAAATGTTTGTCAAAAGTCATTGTGTGAAAGAAAAGGCAACTTAAGAAACGTGTGCATTTTAAAATGGCAGTGTTTCTTACTGGGCCTAACTGAGCCAAGTGACATGCCTGCAGCGGTCAAGATAGCTGCAGAGACAAATAGGTGTTCTCATAAGGGCTCAGAAATCAAGGTTTCCCGTGACAACTCCAACTCCCAGCCATGCAACTGCCTAGGCCAGAGCGATTGCAGCCTAAGGGTCTAATGCCACCAATCTCCTCCACCATATGTACATAAAGACTGACCAGCGTGTCTCCTAGGGATCCCCTTGGCCTCACTGGGAAACGCATCAAGACTTTCAGAACTGCTTGTACATGTGAATCATTGTGTTTTGATGGCTTGTGAACAGTACTACTATTATTGTTTCACGCTCATTCCTGCTTATTTCCAGGCACACCTAAAACAACTGAGCATTTGAAGACAGCTTCCTAGATGTCACTTCCAACATTACTGCAATGCATCAGAAGTTTAGTTCCTTGGCAGATCTGTAAATCCAGTTTGATTGAACAAACCTCACTAAAAGGAGATCTCTTGGGGTGAACCTATAGGATGTTAATTTGTACCAACTGTTCATTACCATAAAACACTCTGCTGAACACATCATAAATGTTATCTTTTTCTCATGCAAGATGCCTCATCTAAACCAGGATCATGTAGGATCTGATGATTCATTAACAAATACAATTGCACACAGTATAAAGTACAACACAGAATGCTACTTTGTAGTTATGGAGTGAATTTTGTTGACCAACATAGTGCTAGTGAATGGCAATCTTCCATTTACTGGCAAGGATACATAGCTGAATTGCAATCCAAACACAGTCATCCAACTTGAATTCAACTCAAAAGGCTTCACTTGAATCAAATCTTAAATCCCTTCCATAGAGGACATAGAGGATCCCTGTAAGATATGTAACAAGCCTTCATCAGAAGCTCTAATGACACCAATTATACCTGGTTATCCTCTTGATAAAATTGATTGCAATCATGCTAAGTACACTGGGGTTGCAGTTTTCAGAATATCTGAGTTTCAGAAGGAAGAGGGGTCAGTTCTAGTAATAGTGACTCCAATACTTAACCATACCCTGCTAGAAATCTGAGTTTTCAGCCATTTTGAGCCTTAATGTGGGGAGACCACCATCAAACATGGGAGCTGTACAGTTTAAGGAGTTCATAAGAATTTCTAGGTGATCTCCCTCCAGGAGACCTGGCCACTGGTAATGATCCAGAAAGAAGGATTGTGTACATGTTTCCTGTAGCCTTGAGAAAATTTAGGTCAATGGTCAGGAGGCTTAAACATCTATGTCTCCATTTTCTCGAGAAATGAGGTTATGATACTTTCTACTCATTCTCCAGATTTATTTACATGTTCACTATGCATCTATGACAAGGAAAATAGTTATCAAAAACAAGGGGAGAGCAAGGGAGAAAGAGGGTGCGTCCGTATCCCTGTATAATAAGTATTAAACAACTATGGACGAACCCTGTCTATGTGAGGCACCATCACTGGAAGGCAGTGTTAGAACCCACTGGGTTTGTAAAAAGACCCCTCACACACCAACCTGGTTGGTGTCATGCTTCATCATTGGGGTCCCAACCGGGTGGCCGAATGGCCCCCGGTTGTGCTACGACGCCTGATTACAGCGGAGCTGGTGTAGTGCAAAAGTGTGATGTGAATTAAAAATATCTCTGAGAATCCTTGCCTCATTTATATTTATTACTGGCGGGCTCAGGATATCATTAAAAATATATGTGATGCAACTAAAAAAGAATTAATTATCTTATAGTTGGCTATGTGGTGGGTCTACATGTTTCAGCCCGCACAGGGAAGTAGGAGGGGCTTTCGTCAGGACCGTGCAGATAACGTGAGTGGCATAAAAAGTGTGTTGCCACGTGAAAAAGTGTATAAAATGTTTTTTAAATAGTACCTACACACACGCTAAGGTGTGTGGACTGTGTGTCAACGTACTTACGGACACGTATATGGTAGAGAACACTATGGTTGAGAGTGTTTTGCTGATCGGGGCTCGGGAGGAGTTCGCTCCTATCTACGGCTTTGGTATCAGAGCGAACCCGTAAGCAACCTATTGTGGTCTCTCGACGTCTCTCTCGTGGTCTATACTGAACTTTCAAACATTGTGTGTGACCTTCTGTGTTAATGTGACAAAGTGTCTATTATGGTGGAAAAAATTTCTAAGCTGTCTTTTTTATAGCAGGTGACTTTAATGTAAGTATTGGATACCCAGATTCTCTGAATACTGATCTTAATCATTTGCAATGAGTGCTAAGCACACAAAGGGATTTTTTTTAGAAGGTCTGTTATGTATGGATTAAGGATTATAGCACTTGCCTAAATAATTTGTTGATAAGAAATTATATTTATATGTTGGAATAGCTGCTTTCTAGTCTTAAATCACATTCTCCTTCTAAGAGTTGTTAGATTTTTCCTTTAACATGAAGAAATGCACTCGCAGCCGGTTACTTCCCAGAGGAAAGCGGTTTATTGGATTCCTTTCACCCAGCAAATCCATGCCTGACAAATTTCGGGCCAACGCCCTTCATCAAAGGCACTCTGTGATGAGAATGACAAAATTACTGACGGAAAAATCACCACTTTTATTTCCATTACCTCAGGTGAGTTCAGGCAAGTGCCAAGATTTCTGGAATCAGTAGTCCATAGTTTTTTTACCCATGTGGGCTGTCACCACCACAAAAAACTAAAGTTTATAACTTAGCTGAAGTCCTCCAACAGAAACAATTTTCTTTCACTCAGAGTCCCGCTGTGCCACACAGTGTCTGCCCCAATAAGCAGCCTGTATCCCCACATCACGATCCTGCGGTGGTGCATTTAGCAACCTGCCCGGCCGCATTAATGTTCAAAAACGAAGTTGCCCCCAGAAGAAATGCACTCGCAGCCAGTAACTTTCCAGAGGAAAGCGGTTTATTGAATTCCTTTCACCCAGCAAATCCATGCCTGACTCGTTTCAGGCCAACGCCCTTCATCAAAGGCACTCTGTGATGAGAATGACATAATTACTGATGGAAAAATCCCCTCTTTTATTTCCATTACCTCAGGTGAGTTCAGGCAAGTGCCAAGATTTCTGGGATCCGTAGTCCATAGTTTTTTACCCATGTGGGCTGTCACCACCACAAAAACCAAAAGTTTATAACTTAGCTGAAGTCCTCCAACAGAAACAACTTTCTTTCACTAAGAGTCCCACTGTGCCACACAGTGTCTGCCCCAATAAGCAGGCTGTAGCCCCGCATCTCGAACCTGTGGTGGTGCATTTCGCGACCGGGCCGGCTGCATTAATGTTCAAAAACAAAGTTGCCCCCAGAAGAAATGCACTCGCAGCCGGTTACTTTCCAGAGGAAAGCGGGTTATTGGATTCCTTTCACCCAGAAAATCCATGCCTGACGCGTTTCGGGCCAACGCCCTTCGTCAAAGGCACTCTGTGATGAGAATGACAAAATTACTGACGGAAAACATCCCTCTTTTATTTCCATTACCTGAGGTGAGTTCAGGCAGGTGCCAAGATGTCTGGGATCCGTAGTCCATAGATTTGTTACCCATGTGGGCTGTCACCACCACAAAAACCAAAATGTATAACTTTGCTGAAGACATTCAACAGAAATAACTTTCTTTCACTCAGAGTCCCGCTGTGCCACACAGTGTCTGCCCCAATAAGCAGGCTGTAGCTCCGCATCTCGATCCTGCGGTGGTGCATTTTGCGACCGGGCCGGCTGCATTAATGTTCAAAAGCGAAGTTGTCCCCAGAATAAATCCACTCGCAGCCGGTTACTTTCCAGAAGAAAGCAGTTTATTGGATTCCTTTCACCCAGCAAGTCCATGCCTGACGTGTTTCAGGCCAACGCCCTTCATCAAAGGCACTCTGTTATGAGAATGAAAAAGTCCTGACGGAAAAATCCCCTCTTTTATTTCCATTACCTCATGTGAGTTCAGGCAAGTGCCAAGATTTCTGGGATCCGTAGTCCATAGTTTTTACACAATGGTGCTGTCCCCACCACAAAAAGCAAAGTTTATAACTTAGCTGAAGTGCTCCAACTGAAACAACTTTCTTTCACTCAGAGTCCCGCTGTGCCACACAGTGTCTGCCCCAATAAGCAGGCTGAAGCCCCGCATCTCGATCCTGTGGTGGTGCATTTCGCGACCGGGCCGGCTGCATTAAGGTTCAAAAATGAAGTTGCCCCCGGAAGAAATGCAATCGCAGCCGGTTACTTTCCAGAGGAAAGCGCTTTATTAGATTCCTTTCACCCAGCATATCCATGCCTGACGCATTTCGGGCCAACGCTCTTCATCAAAGGCATTCTGTGATGAGATTGACAAAATTACTGACGGAAAACCTCCCCTCTTTATTTCCATTACCTGAAGTGAGTTCAGGCAAGTGCCAAGATTTCTGGAATCCGTAGTCCATAGATTTTTTACCCATGTGGGCTGTCACCACCACAAAAAACTAAAGTTTATAACTTAGCTGAAGTACTTCAACAGAAACAATTTTCTTTCACTCAGAGTCCCTCTGTGCCACACAGTGTCTGCCCCAATAAGCAGACTGTAGCCCCGCATCTCGATCCTGCAGTGGAGCATTTCGCGACCTGGCCAGCCGCATTAATGTTCAAAAACGAAGTTGCCCCCAGAAGAAATGCACTCGCAGCCGATTACTTTCCAGAGGAAATCGGTTTATTGGATTCCTTCCACCCAGCAAATCTATGCCTGACGTGTTTCGGGCCAACGCCCTTCATCATAGGCACTCTGTGATGAGAATTACAAAATTACTGACGGAAAAATCCCCTCTTTTATTTCCATTACCTCAGGTGAGTTCAGGCAAGTGCCAAGATTTCTGGGATCCGTAGTCTATAGTTTTTTTTACCCATGTGGGCAGTCACCACCACAAAATCCAAAGTTTATAACTTAGCTGAAGTCCTCCAACAGAAACAACTTTCTTTCACTCAGAAACCCGCTGTGCCACACAGTGTCTGCCCCAATAAGTAGGCTGTAGCACCTCATCTCGATCCTGTGGTGGTGCTTTTCGCGACCGGGCCGGCTGCATTAAGGTTCAAAACGAAGTTGCCACCAGAAGAAATGCACTCGCAGCCGGTTACTTTCCAGAGGAAAGCAGTTTATTGGATTCCTTTCACCCAGCAAATCCATGCCTGACATGTTTCGGGCCAACGCCCTTCATCAAAGGCACTCTGTGATGAGAATGACAAAATTACTGACGGAAAAGTCCCCTCTTTTATTTCCATTACCTCAGGTGAGTTCAGGCAAGTGCCAAGATCTCTGGGATCCGTAAACCATAGTTTTTTTACCCATGTGGGCAGTCAGCACCACAAAAACCAAAGTTTATAACTTAGCTGAACTCCTCCAACAGAAAAAACTTTCTTTCACTCAGAGTCCCACTGTGCCACACAGTGTCTGCCCCAATAAGCAGGCTGTAGCCCTGCATCTCGATCCTGCAGTGGTGCATTTTGCGACCTGGCCGGCCGCATTAATGTTCAAAAACGAAGTTGCCCCCAAAAGAAATGCACTCGCAGCAGATAACTTTCCAGAGGAAAGAGGTTTATTGGATTCCTTTCACCCAGCAAATCCATGCCTGACGCGTTTCGGGCCAACGCCCTTCATCAAAGGCACTCTGTGATGAGAATGACAAAATTACTGATGGAAAAATCCCCTCTTTTATTTCCGCTACCTCAGGTGAGTTCAGGCAAGTGCCAAGTTTTCTGGAATCCGTAGTCCATAGTTTTTACCCATGTGGGCTGTCACCACCACAAAAACCAAAGTTTATAACTTAGCTGAAGTCCTCCAACAGAAACAACTTTATTTCACTCAGAGTTCCGCTGTGCCACACAGTGTCTACCCCAATAAGCAGGCTGTAGCCCCGCATCTCGATCCTGTGGTGGTGCATTTCGCGACCGGGCCGGCTGCATTAATGTTGAAAAACGAAGTTGCCCCCAGAAGAAATGCACTCGCAGCCGGTTACTTTCCAGAGGAAAGCGGTTTATTGTATTCCTTTCACCCAGCTAGTTCATGCCTGACGCGTTTCGGGCCAACGCCCTTCATCAAAGGCACTCTGTGATGAGAATGACAAAATTACTGACGGAAAAGTCCACTCTTTTATTTCCATTACCTCAGGTGAGTTCAGGCAAGTGCCAAGATCTCTGGGATCCGTAGTCCATAGTTTTTTACCCATGTGGGCTGTCAGCACCACAAAAACCAAAGTTTATAACTTAGCTGAAGTCCTCCAACAGAAACAACTTTCTTTCACTCAGAGTCCCACTGTGCCACACAGTGTCTGCCCCAATAAGCAGGCTGTAGCCCCGCTTCTCGATCCTGGTGTGGTGCATTTTGCGACCTGGCCGGCCGCATTAATGTTCAAAAACGAAGTTGCCCCCAGAAGAAATGCACTCGCAGCCGGTTACTTTCCAGAGGAAAGAGGTTTATTGGATTCCTTTCACCCAGCAAATCCATGCCTGACGCGTTTCGGGCCAACGCCCTTCATCAAAGGCACTCTGTGATGAGAATGACAAAATTACTGATGGAAAAATCCCTCTTTTATTTCCGCTACCTCAGGTGAGTTCAGGCAAGTGCCAAGTTTTCTGGAATCCGTAGTCCATAGTTTTTACCCATGTGGGCTGTCACCACCACAAAAACCAAAGTTTATAACTTAGCTGAAGTCCTCCAACAGAAACAACTTTCTTTCACTCAGAGTTCCGCTGTGCCACGCAGTGTCTACCCCAATAAGCAGGCTGTAGCCCCGCATCTCGATCCTGTGGTGGTGCATTTCGCGACCGGGCCGGCTGCATTAATGTTGAAAAACGAAGTTGCCCCTCAAGAAATGCACTCGCAGCCGGTTACTTTCCAGAGGAAAGCAGTTTATTGGATTCCTTTCACCCAGCAAATCCATGCCTGACATGTTTCGGGCCAACGCCCTTCATCAAAGGCACTCTGTGATGAGAATGACAAAATTACTGACGGAAAAGTCCCCTCTTTTATTTCCATTACCTCAGGTGAGTTCAGGCAAGTGCCAAGATCTCTGGGATCCGTAAACCATAGTTTTTTTTTACCCATGTGGGCAGTCAGCACCACAAAAACCAAAGTTTATAACTTAGCTGAAGTCCTCCAACAGAAACAACTTTCTTTCACTCAGAAACCCGCTGTGCCACACAGTGTCTGCCCCAATAAGTAGGCTGTAGCACCTCATCTCGATCCTGTGGTGGTGCTTTTCGCGACCGGGCCGGCTGCATTAAGGTTCAAAAACGAAGTTGCCCCCAGAAGAAAAGCACTCGCAGCCGGTTACTTTCCAGAGGAAAGCAGTTTATTGGATTCCTTTCACCCAGCAAATCCATGCCTGACATGTTTCGGGCCAACGCCCTTCATCAAAGGCACTCTGTGATGAGAATGACAAAATTACTGACGGAAAAGTCCCTCTTTTATTTCCATTACCTCAGGTGAGTTCAGGCAAGTGCCAAGATCTCTGGGATCCGTAAACCATAGTTTTTTTACCCATGTGGGCAGTCAGCACCACAAAAACCAAAGTTTATAACTTAGCTGAAGTCCTCCAACAGAAACAACTTTCTTTCACTCAGAGTCCCACTGTGCCACACAGTGTCTGCCCCAATAAGCAGGCTGTAGCCCTGCATCTCGATCCTGCGGTGGTGCATTTTGCGACCTGGCCGGCCGCATTAATGTTCAAAAACGAAGTTGCCCCCAAAAGAAATGCACTCGCAGCAGATAACTTTCCAGAGGAAAGAGGTTTATTGATTCCTTTCACCCAGCAAATCCATGCCTGACGCGTTTCGGGCCAACGCCCTTCATCAAAGGCACTCTGTGATGAGAATGACAAAATTACTGATGGAAAAATCCCCTCTTTTATTTCCGCTACCTCAGGTGAGTTCAGGCAAGTGCCAAGTTTTCTGGAATCCGTAGTCCATAGTTTTTACCCATGTGGGCTGTCACCACCACAAAAACCAAAGTTTATAACTTAGCTGAAGTCCTCCAACAGAAACAACTTTATTTCACTCAGAGTTCCGCTGTGCCACACAGTGTCTACCCCAATAAGCAGGCTGTAGCCCCGCATCTCGATCCTGTGGTGGTGCATTTCGCGACCGGGCCGGCTGCATTAATGTTGAAAACGAAGTTGCCCCCAGAAGAAATGCACTCGCAGCCGGTTACTTTCCAGAGGAAAGCTGTTTATTGGATTCCTTTCACCCAGCTAATCCATGCCTGACGCGTTTCGGGCCAACGCCCTTCATCAAAGGCACTCTGTGATGAGAATGACAAAATTACTGACGGAAAAGGCCGCTCATTTATTTCCATTACCGCAGGTGAGTTCAGGCAAGTGCCAAGATTTCTGGGATCCGTAGTCCATATATTTTTTACCCATGTGGCCTGTCACTACCACAAAAACCAAAGTTTATAACTTACCTGAAGTCCTCCAACAGAAACAACTTTCTTTCACTCAGAGTCCCACTGTGCCACACAGTGTCTGCCCCAATAAGCAGGCTCTAGCCCCGCATCTCGATCCTGTGGTGGTGCATTTTGCGACTGGGCCGGCTGCATTAATGTTGAAAAACGAAGTTGCCCCCAGAAGAAATGCACTCGCAGCCGGTTACTTTCCAGAGGAAAGCGGTTTATTGTATTCCTTTCACCCAGCTAGTTCATGCCTGACGCATTTCGGGCCAACGCCCTTCATCAAAGGCACTCTGTGATGAGAATGACAAAATTACTGACGGAAAAGTCCACTCTTTTATTTCCATTACCTCAGGTGAGTTCAGGCAAGTGCCAAGATCTCTGGGATCCGTAGTCCATAGTTTTTACCCATGTGGGCTGTCAGCACCACAAAAACCAAAGTTTATAACTTAGCTGAAGTCCTCCAACAGAAACAACTTTCTTTCACTCAGAGTCCCACTGTGCCACACAGTGTCTGCCCCAATAAGCAGGCTGTAGCCCCGCTTCTCGATCCTGGTGTGGTGCATTTTGCGACCTGGCCGGCCGCATTAATGTTCAAAAACAAAGTTGCCCCCAGAAGAAATGCACTCGCAGCCGGTTACTTTCCAGAGGAAAGAGGTTTATTGGATTCCTTTCACCCAGCAAATCCATGCCTGACGCGTTTCGGGCCAACGCCCTTCATCAAAGGCACTCTGTGATGAGAATGACAAAATTACTGATGGAAAAATCCCTCTTTTATTTCCGCTACCTCAGGTGAGTTCAGGCAAGTGCCAAGTTTTCTGGAATCCGTAGTCCATAGTTTTTTACCCATGTGGGCTGTCACCACCACAAAAACCAAAGTTTATAACTTAGCTGAAGTCCTCCAACAGAAACAACTTTCTTTCACTCAGAGTTCCGCTGTGCCACACAGTGTCTACCCCAATAAGCAGGCTGTAGCCCCGCATCTCGATCCTGTGGTGGTGCATTTCGCGACCGGGCCGGCTGCATTAATGTTGAAAAACGAAGTTGCCCCTCAAGAAATGCACTCGCAGCCGGTTACTTTCCAGAGGAAAGCAGTTTATTGGAT
The DNA here is from genome assembly GCA_963921515.1 of Calotriton arnoldi. Classification (NCBI taxonomy): domain Eukaryota; kingdom Metazoa; phylum Chordata; class Amphibia; order Caudata; family Salamandridae; genus Calotriton; species Calotriton arnoldi. The sequence continues at coordinate 743,479 of CAWUFW010005241.1, forward strand.
TCCTTTCACCCAGCAAATCCATGCCTGACATGTTTCGGGCCAACGCCCTTCATCAAAGGCACTCTGTGATGAGAATGACAAAATTACTGACGGAAAAGTCCCCTCTTTTATTTCCATTACCTCAGGTGAGTTCAGGCAAGTGCCAAGATCTCTGGGATCCGTAAACCATAGTTTTTTTACCCATGTGGGCAGTCAGCACCACAAAAACCAAAGTTTATAACTTAGCTGAAGTCCTCCAACAGAAACAACTTTCTTTCACTCAGAGTCCCACTGTGCCACACAGTGTCTGCCCCAATAAGCAGGCTGTAGCCCTGCATCTCGATCCTGCGGTGGTGCATTTTGCGACCTGGCCGGCCGCATTAATGTTCAAAACGAAGTTGCCCCAAAAGAAATGCACTCGCAGCAGATAACTTTCCAGAGGAAAGAGGTTTATTGGATTCCTTTCACCCAGCAAATCCATGCCTGACGCGTTTCGGGCCAACGCCCTTCATCAAAGGCACTCTGTGATGAGAATGACAAAATTACTGATGGAAAAATCCCTCTTTTATTTCCGCTACCTCAGGTGAGTTCAGGCAAGTGCCAAGTTTTCTGGAATCCGTAGTCCATAGTTTTTACCCATGTGGGCTGTCACCACCACAAAAACCAAAGTTTATAACTTAGCTGAAGTCCTCCAACAGAAACAACTTTATTTCACTCAGAGTTCCGCTGTGCCACACAGTGTCTACCCCAATAAGCAGGCTGTAGCCCCGCATCTCGATCCTGTGGTGGTGCATTTCGCGACCGGGCTGGCTGCATTAATGTTGAAAAACGAAGTTGCCCCCAGAAGAAATGCACTCGCAGCCGGTTACTTTCCAGAGGAAAGCTGTTTATTGGATTCCTTTCACCCAGCTAATCCATGCCTGACGCGTTTCGGGCCAACGCCCTTCATCAAAGGCACTCTGTGATGAGAATGACAAAATTACTGACGGAAAAGGCCGCTCATTTATTTCCATTACCGCAGGTGAGTTCAGGCAAGTGCCAAGATTTCTGGGATCCGTAGTCCATATATTTTTTACCCATGTGGCCTGTCACTACCACAAAAACCAAAGTTTATAACTTACCCGAAGTCCTCCAACAGAAACAACTTTCTTTCACTCAGAGTCCCACTGTGCCACACAGTGTCTGCCCCAATAAGCAGGCTCTAGCCCCGCATCTCGATCCTGTGGTGGTGCATTTTGCGACTGGGCCGGCTGCATTAATGTTGAAAAACGAAGTTGCCCCCAGAAGAAATGCACTCGCAGCCGGTTACTTTCCAGAGGAAAGCGGTTTATTGTATTCCTTTCACCCAGCTAGTTCATGCCTGACGCGTTTCGGGCCAACGCCCTTCATCAAAGGCACTCTGTGATGAGAATGAAAAATTACTGACGGAAAAGTCCACTCTTTTATTTCCATTACCTCAGGTGAGTTCAGGCAAGTGCCAAGATCTCTGGGATCCGTAGTCCATAGTTTTTACCCATGTGGGCTGTCAGCACCACAAAAACCAAAGTTTATAACTTAGCTGAAGTCCTCCAACAGAAACAACTTTCTTTCACTCAGAGTCCCACTGTGCCACACAGTGTCTGCCCCAATAAGCAGGCTGTAGCCCTGCATCTCGATCCTGCGGTGGTGCATTTTGCGACCTGGCCGGCCGCATTAATGTTCAAAAACGAAGTTGCCCCCAAAAGAAATGCACTCGCAGCAGATAACTTTCCAGAGGAAAGAGGTTTATTGGATTCCTTTCACCCAGCAAATCCATGCCTGACGCGTTTCGGGCCAACGCCCTTCATCAAAGGCACTCTGTGATGAGAATGACAAAATTACTGATGGAAAAATCCCTCTTTTATTTCCGCTACCTCAGGTGAGTTCAGGCAAGTGCCAAGTTTTCTGGAATCCGTAGTCCATAGTTTTTTACCCATGTGGGCTGTCACCACCACAAAACCAAAGTTTATAACTTAGCTGAAGTCCTCCAACAGAAACAACTTTATTTCACTCAGAGTTCCGCTGTGCCACACAGTGTCTACCCCAATAAGCAGGCTGTAGCCCCGCATCTCGATCCTGTGGTGGTGCATTTCGCGACCGGGCCGGCTGCATTAATGTTGAAAACGAAGTTGCCCCCAGAAGAAATGCACTCGCAGCCGGTTACTTTCCAGAGGAAAGCTGTTTATTGGATTCCTTTCACCCAGCTAATTCATGCCTGACGCTGCTTCGGGCCAACGCCCTTCATCAAAGGCACTCTGTGATGAGAATGACAAAATTACTGACGGAAAAGGCCGCTCATTTATTTCCATTACCGCAGGTGAGTTCAGGCAAGTGCCAAGATTTCTGGGATCCGTAGTCCATATATTTTTTACCCATGTGGCCTGTCACTACCACAAAAACCAAAGTTTATAACTTACCCGAAGTCCTCCAACAGAAACAACTTTCTTTCACTCAGAGTCCCACTGTGCCACACAGTGTCTGCCCCAATAAGCAGGCTCTAGCCCCGCATCTCGATCCTGTGGTGGTGCATTTTGCGACTGGGCCGGCTGCATTAATGTTGAAAAACGAAGTTGCCCCCAGAAGAAATGCACTCGCAGCCGGTTACTTTCCAGAGGAAAGCGGTTTATTGTATTCCTTTCACCCAGCTAGTTCATGCCTGACGCGTTTCGGGCCAACGCCCTTCATCAAAGGCACTCTGTGATGAGAATGAAAAATTACTGACGGAAAAGTCCACTCTTTTATTTCCATTACCTCAGGTGAGTTCAGGCAAGTGCCAAGATCTCTGGGATCCGTAGTCCATAGTTTTTACCCATGTGGGCTGTCAGCACCACAAAAACCAAAGTTTATAACTTAGCTGAAGTCCTCCAACAGAAACAACTTTCTTTCTCTCAGAGTCCCACTGTGCCACACAGTGTCTGCCCCAATAAGCAGGCTGTAGCCCCGCTTCTCGATCCTGGTGTGGTGCATTTTGCGACCTGGCCGGCCGCATTAATGTTAAAAACGAAGTTGCCCCCAAAAGAAATGCACTCGCAGCAGATAACTTTCCAGAGGAAAGAGGTTTATTGGATTCCTTTCACCCAGCAAATCCATGCCTGACGCGTTTCGGGCCAACGCCCTTCATCAAAGGCACTCTGTGATGAGATTGACAAAATTACTGATGGAAAAATCCCCTCTTTTATTTCCGCTACCTCAGGTGAGTTCAGGCAAGTGCCAAGTTTTCTGGAATCCGTAGTCCATAGTTTTTTACCCATGTGGGCTGTCACCACCACAAAAACCAAAGTTTATAACTTAGCTGAAGTCCTCCAACAGAAACAACTTTATTTCACTCAGAGTTCCGCTGTGCCACACAGTGTCTACCCCAATAAGCAGGCTGTAGCCCCGCATCTCGATCCTGTGGTGGTGCATTTCGCGACCGGGCCGGCTGCATTAATGTTGAAAAACGAAGTTGCCCCCAGAAGAAATGCCCTCGCAGCCGGTTACTTTCCAGAGGAAAGCTGTTTATTGGATTCCTTTCACCCAGCTAATCCATGCCTGACGCGTTTCGGGCCAACGCCCTTCATCAAAGGCACTCTGTGATGAGAATGACAAAATTACTGACGGAAAAGGCCGCTCATTTATTTCCATTACCGCAGGTGAGTTCAGGCAAGTGCCAAGATTTCTGGGATCCGTAGTCCATATATTTTTTACCCATGTGGCCTGTCACTACCACAAAACCAAAGTTTATAACTTACCTGAAGTCCTCCAACAGAAACAACTTTCTTTCACTCAGAGTCCCACTGTGCCACACAGTGTCTGCCCCAATAAGCAGGCTCTAGCCCCGCATCTCGATCCTGTGGTGGTGCATTTTGCGACTGGGCCGGCTGCATTAATGTTGAAAACGAAGTTGCCCCCAGAAGAAATGCACTCGCAGCCGGTTACTTTCCAGAGGAAAGCGGTTTATTGTATTCCTTTCACCCAGCTAGTTCATGCCTGACGCGCTTTGGGCCAACGCCCTTCATCAAAGGCACTCTGTGATGAGAATGACAAAATTACTGACGGAAAAGTCCACTCTTTTATTTCCATTACCTCAGGTGAGTTCAGGCAAGTGCCAAGATCTCTGGGATCCGTAGTCCATAGTTTTTTACCCATGTGGGCTGTCAGCACCACAAAACCAAAGTTTATAACTTAGCTGAAGTCCTCCAACAGAAACAACTTTCTTTCACTCAGAGTCCCACTGTGCCACACAGTGTCTGCCCCAATAAGCAGGCTGTAGCCCCGCATCTCGATCCTGCGGTGCTGCATTTCGCGACCGGGCCGGCTGCATTAATGTTCAAAAACGAAGTTGCCCCCAGAAGAAATGCACTCGCAGCCGGTTACTTTCCAGAAGAAAGCTGTTTATTGGATTCCTTTCACCCAGCAAATCCATGCCTGGCGCGTTTCGGGCCAACGCCCTTCATCAAAGGCACTCTGTGATGAGAATGACATAATTACTGATGGAAAAATCCCTCTTTATTTCCATTACCTCAGGTGAGTTCAGGCAAGTGCCAAGATTTCTGGGATCCGTAGTCCATAGTTTTTTACCCATGTGGGCTGTCACCACCACAAAAACCAAAAGTTTATAACTTAGCTGAAGTCCTCCAACAGAAACAACTTTCTTTCACTAAGAGTCCCACTGTGCCACACAGTGTCTGCCCCATTAAGCAGGCTGTAGCCCCGCATCTCGAACATGTGGTGGTGCATTTCGCGACCGGGCCGGCTGCATTAATGTTCAAAAACAAAGTTGCCCCCCAGAAGAAATGCACTCGCAGCCGGTTACTTTCCAGAGGAAAGCGGGTTATTGGATTCCTTTCACCCAGAAAATCCATGCCTGACGCGTTTCGGGCCAACGCCCTTCGTCAAAGGCACTCTGTGATGAGAATGACAAAATTACTGACGGAAAACATCCCCTCTTTTATTTCCATTACCTGAGGTGAGTTCAGGCAGGTGCCAAGATGTCTGGGATCCGTAGTCCATAGATTTGTTACCCATGTGGGCTGTCACCACCACAAAAACCAAAATGTATAACTTTGCTGAAGACATTCAACAGAAATAACTTTCTTTCACTCAGAGTCCCGCTGTGCCACACAGTGTCTGCCCCAATAAGCAGGCTGTAGCTCCACATCTCGATCCTGCGGTGGTGCATTTTGCGACCGGGCCGGCTGCATTAATGTTCAAAAACGAAGTTGTCCCCAGAATAAATCCACTCGCAGCCGGTTACTTTCCAGAAGAAAGCAGTTTATTGGATTCCTTTCACCCAGCAAGTCCATGCCTGACGTGTTTCAGGCCAACGCCCTTCATCAAAGGCACTCTGTTATGAGAATGAAAAAGTCCTGACGGAAAAATCCCCTCTTTTATTTCCATTACCTCATGTGAGTTCAGGCAAGTGCCAAGATTTCTGGGATCCGTAGTCCATAGTTTTTTACACAATGGTGCTGTCCCCACCACAAAAAGCAAAGTTTATAACTTAGCTGAAGTGCTCCAACTGAAACAACTTTCTTTCACTCAGAGTCCCGCTGTGCCACACAGTGTCTGCCCCAATAAGCAGGCTGAAGCCCCGCATCTCGATCCTGTGGTGGTGCATTTCGCGACCGGGCCGGCTGCATTAAGGTTCAAAATGAAGTTGCCCCCGGAAGAAATGCAATCGCAGCCGGTTACTTTCCAGAGGAAAGCGCTTTATTAGATTCCTTTCACCCAGCATATCCATGCCTGACGCATTTCGGCCAACGCTCTTCATCAAAGGCATTCTGTGATGAGATTGACAAAATTACTGACGGAAAACCTCCCTCTTTATTTCCATTACCTGAAGTGAGTTCAGGCAAGTGCCAAGATTTCTGGAATCCGTAGTCCATAGATTTTTTACCCATGTGGGCTGTCACCACCACAAAAACTAAAGTTTATAACTTAGCTGAAGTACTTCAACAGAAACAATTTTCTTTCACTCAGAGTCCCTCTGTGCCACACAGTGTCTGCCCCAATAAGCAGACTGTAGCCCCGCATCTCGATCCTGCAGTGGAGCATTTCGCGACCTGGCCAGCCGCATTAATGTTCAAAAACGAAGTTGCCCCCAGAAGAAATGCACTCGCAGCCGATTACTTTCCAGAGGAAATCGGTTTATTGGATTCCTTCCACCCAGCAAATCTATGCCTGACGTGTTTCGGGCCAACGCCCTTCATCATAGGCACTCTGTGATGAGAATTACAAAATTACTGACGGAAAAATCCCCTCTTTATTTCCATTACCTCAGGTGAGTTCAGGCAAGTGCCAAGATTTCTGGGATCCGTAGTCTATAGTTTTTTTACCCATGTGGGCAGTCACCACCACAAAATCCAAAGTTTATAACTTAGCTGAAGTCCTCCAACAGAAACAACTTTATTTCACTCAGAAACCCGCTGTGCCACACAGTGTCTGCCCCAATAAGTAGGCTGTAGCACCTCATCTCGATCCTGTGGTGGTGCTTTTCGCGACCGGGCCGGCTGCATTAAGGTTCAAAACGAAGTTGCCACCAGAAGAAATGCACTCGCAGCCGGTTACTTTCCAGAGGAAAGCAGTTTATTGGATTCCTTTCACCCAGCAAATCCATGCCTGACATGTTTCGGGCCAACGCCCTTCATCAAAGGCACTCTGTGATGAGAATGACAAAATTACTGACGGAAAAGTCCCCTCTTTTATTTCCATTACCTCAGGTGAGTTCAGGCAAGTGCCAAGATCTCTGGGATCCGTAGTCCATAGTTTTTTACCCATGTGGGCTGTCAGCACCACAAAAACCAAAGTTTATAACTTAGCTGAAGTCCTCCAACAGAAACAACTTTCTTTCACTCAGAGTCCCACTGTGCCACACAGTGTCTGCCCCAATAAGCAGGCTGTAGCCCCGCTTCTCGATCCTGGTGTGGTGCATTTTGCGACCTGGCCGGCCGCATTAATGTTCAAAAACGAAGTTGCCCCCAGAAGAAATGCACTCGCAGCCGGTTACTTTCCAGAGGAAAGAGGTTTATTGGATTCCTTTCACCCAGCAAATCCATGCCTGACGCGTTTCGGGCCAACGCCCTTCATCAAAGGCACTCTGTGATGAGAATGACAAAATTACTGATGGAAAAATCCCTCTTTTATTTCCGCTACCTCAGGTGAGTTCAGGCAAGTGCCAAGTTTTCTGGAATCCGTAGTCCATAGTTTTTACCCATGTGGGCTGTCACCACCACAAAAACCAAAGTTTATAACTTAGCTGAAGTCCTCCAACAGAAACAACTTTATTTCACTCAGAGTTCCGCTGTGCCACACAGTGTCTACCCCAATAAGCAGGCTGTAGCCCCGCATCTCGATCCTGTGGTGGTGCATTTCGCGACCGGGCCGGCTGCATTAATGTTGAAAAACGAAGTTGCCCCCAGAAGAAATGCCCTCGCAGCCGGTTACTTTCCAGAGGAAAGCTGTTTATTGGATTCCTTTCACCCAGCTAATCCATGCCTGACGCGTTTCGGGCCAACGCCCTTCATCAAAGGCACTCTGTGATGAGAATGACAAAATTACTGACGGAAAAGGCCGCTCATTTATTTCCATTACCGCAGGTGAGTTCAGGCAAGTGCCAAGATTTCTGGGATCCGTAGTCCATATATTTTTTACCCATGTGGCCTGTCACTACCACAAAAACCAAAGTTTATAACTTACCTGAAGTCCTCCAACAGAAACAACTTTCTTTCACTCAGAGTCCCACTGTGCCACACAGTGTCTGCCCCAATAAGCAGGCTCTAGCCCCGCATCTCGATCCTGTGGTGGTGCATTTTGCGACTGGGCCGGCTGCATTAATGTTGAAAAACGAAGTTGCCCCCAGAAGAAAGGCACTCGCAGCCGGTTACTTTCCAGAGGAAAGCGGTTTATTGTATTCCTTTCACCCAGCTAGTTCATGCCTGACGCGTTTCGGGCCAACGCCCTTCATCAAAGGCACTCTGTGATGAGAATGAAAAATTACTGACGGAAAAGTCCACTCTTTTATTTCCATTACCTCAGGTGAGTTCAGGCAAGTGCCAAGATCTCTGGGATCCGTAGTCCATAGTTTTTACCCATGTGGGCTGTCAGCACCACAAAAACCAAAGTTTATAACTTAGCTGAAGTCCTCCAACAGAAACAACTTTCTTTCACTCAGAGTCCCACTGTGCCACACAGTGTCTGCCCCAATAAGCAGGCTGTAGCCCCGCTTCTCGATCCTGGTGTGGTGCATTTTGCGACCTGGCCGGCCGCATTAATGTTCAAAAACGAAGTTGCCCCCAAAAGAAATGCACTCGCAGCAGATAACTTTCCAGAGGAAAGAGGTTTATTGGATTCCTTTCACCCAGCAAATCCATGCCTGACGCGTTTCGGGCCAACGCCCTTCATCAAAGGCACTCTGTGATGAGATTGACAAAATTACTGATGGAAAAATCCCTCTTTTATTTCCGCTACCTCAGGTGAGTTCAGGCAAGTGCCAAGTTTTCTGGAATCCGTAGTCCATAGTTTTTTACCCATGTGGGCTGTCACCACCACAAAAACCAAAGTTTATAACTTAGCTGAAGTCCTCCAACAGAAACAACTTTATTTCACTCAGAGTTCCGCTGTGCCACACAGTGTCTACCCCAATAAGCAGGCTGTAGCCCCGCATCTCGATCCTGTGGTGGTGCATTTCGCGACCGGGCCGGCTGCATTAATGTTGAAAAACGAAGTTGCCCCCAGAAGAAATGCCCTCGCAGCCGGTTACTTTCCAGAGGAAAGCTGTTTATTGGATTCCTTTCACCCAGCTAATCCATGCCTGACGCGTTTCGGGCCAACGCCCTTCATCAAAGGCACTCTGTGATGAGAATGACAAAATTACTGACGGAAAAGGCCGCTCATTTATTTCCATTACCGCAGGTGAGTTCAGGCAAGTGCCAAGATTTCTGGGATCCGTAGTCCATATATTTTTACCCATGTGGCCTGTCACTACCACAAAAACCAAAGTTTATAACTTACCTGAAGTCCTCCAACAGAAACAACTTTCTTTCACTCAGAGTCCCACTGTGCCACACAGTGTCTGCCCCAATAAGCAGGCTCTAGCCCCGCATCTCGATCCTGTGGTGGTGCATTTTGCGACTGGGCCGGCTGCATTAATGTTGAAAAACGAAGTTGCCCCCAGAAGAAATGCACTCGCAGCCGGTTACTTTCCAGAGGAAAGCGGTTTATTGTATTCCTTTCACCCAGCTAGTTCATGCCTGACGCGCTTTGGGCCAACGCCCTTCATCAAAGGCACTCTGTGATGAGAATGACAAAATTACTGACGGAAAAGTCCACTCTTTTATTTCCATTACCTCAGGTGAGTTCAGGCAAGTGCCAAGATCTCTGGGATCCGTAGTCCATAGTTTTTTACCCATGTGGGCTGTCAGCACCACAAAAACCAAAGTTTATAACTTAGCTGAAGTCCTCCAACAGAAACAACTTTCTTTCACTCAGAGTCCCACTGTGCCACACAGTGTCTGCCCCAATAAGCAGGCTGTAGCCCCGCATCTCGATCCTGCGGTGCTGCATTTCGCGACCGGGCCGGCTGCATTAATGTTCAAAAACGAAGTTGCCCCCAGAAGAAATGCACTCGCAGCCGGTTACTTTCCAGAAGAAAGCTGTTTATTGGATTCCTTTCACCCAGCAAATCCATGCCTGGCGCGTTTCGGGCCAACGCCCTTCATCAAAGGCACTCTGTGATGAGAATGACATAATTACTGATGGAAAAATCCCTCTTTTATTTCCATTACCTCAGGTGAGTTCAGGCAAGTGCCAAGATTTCTGGGATCCGTAGTCCATAGTTTTTTTACCCATGTGGGCTGTCACCACCACAAAAACCAAAAGTTTATAACTTAGCTGAAGTCCTCCAACAGAAACAACTTTCTTTCACTAAGAGTCCCACTGTGCCACACAGTGTCTGCCCCAATAAGCAGGCTGTAGCCCCGCATCTCGAACCTGTGGTGGTGCATTTCGCGACCGGGCCGGCTGCATTAATGTTCAAAAACAAAGTTGCCCCCCAGAAGAAATGCACTCGCAGCCGGTTACTTTCCAGAGGAAAGCGGGTTATTGGATTCCTTTCACCCAGAAAATCCATGCCTGACGCGTTTCGGGCCAACGCCCTTCGTCAAAGGCACTCTGTGATGAGAATGACAAAATTACTGACGGAAAACATCCCTCTTTTATTTCCATTACCTGAGGTGAGTTCAGGCAGGTGCCAAGATGTCTGGGATCCGTAGTCCATAGATTTGTTACCCATGTGGGCTGTCACCACCACAAAAACCAAAATGTATAACTTTGCTGAAGACATTCAACAGAAATAACTTTCTTTCACTCAGAGTCCCGCTGTGCCACACAGTGTCTGCCCCAATAAGCAGGCTGTAGCTCCGCATCTCGATCCTGCGGTGGTGCATTTTGCGACCGGGCCGGCTGCATTAATGTTCAAAAACGAAGTTGTCCCCAGAATAAATCCACTCGCAGCCGGTTACTTTCCAGAAGAAAGCAGTTTATTGGATTCCTTTCACCCAGCAAGTCCATGCCTGACGTGTTTCAGGCCAACGCCCTTCATCAAAGGCACTCTGTTATGAGAATGAAAAAGTCCTGACGGAAAAATCCCCTCTTTTATTTCCATTACCTCATGTGAGTTCAGGCAAGTGCCAAGATTTCTGGGATCCGTAGTCCATAGTTTTTACACAATGGTGCTGTCCCCACCACAAAAAGCAAAGTTTATAACTTAGCTGAAGTGCTCCAACTGAAACAACTTTCTTTCACTCAGAGTCCCGCTGTGCCACACAGTGTCTGCCCCAATAAGCAGGCTGAAGCCCCGCATCTCGATCCTGTGGTGGTGCATTTCGCGACCGGGCCGGCTGCATTAAGGTTCAAAATGAAGTTGCCCCCGGAAGAAATGCAATCGCAGCCGGTTACTTTCCAGAGGAAAGCGCTTTATTAGATTCCTTTCACCCAGCATATCCATGCCTGACGCATTTCGGCCAACGCTCTTCATCAAAGGCATTCTGTGATGAGATTGACAAAATTACTGACGGAAAACCTCCCTCTTTATTTCCATTACCTGAAGTGAGTTCAGGCAAGTGCCAAGATTTCTGGAATCCGTAGTCCATAGATTTTTTACCCATGTGGGCTGTCACCACCACAAAAACTAAAGTTTATAACTTAGCTGAAGTACTTCAACAGAAACAATTTTCTTTCACTCAGAGTCCCTCTGTGCCACACAGTGTCTGCCCCAATAAGCAGACTGTAGCCCCGCATCTCGATCCTGCAGTGGAGCATTTCGCGACCTGGCCAGCCGCATTAATGTTCAAAAACGAAGTTGCCCCCAGAAGAAATGCACTCGCAGCCGATTACTTTCCAGAGGAAATCGGTTTATTGGATTCCTTCCACCCAGCAAATCTATGCCTGACGTGTTTCGGGCCAACGCCCTTCATCATAGGCACTCTGTGATGAGAATTACAAAATTACTGACGGAAAAATCCCCTCTTTATTTCCATTACCTCAGGTGAGTTCAGGCAAGTGCCAAGATTTCTGGGATCCGTAGTCTATAGTTTTTTACCCATGTGGGCAGTCACCACCACAAAATCCAAAGTTTATAACTTAGCTGAAGTCCTCCAACAGAAACAACTTTATTTCACTCAGAAACCCGCTGTGCCACACAGTGTCTGCCCCAATAAGTAGGCTGTAGCACCTCATCTCGATCCTGTGGTGGTGCTTTTCGCGACCGGGCCGGCTGCATTAAGGTTCAAAACGAAGTTGCCACCAGAAGAAATGCACTCGCAGCCGGTTACTTTCCAGAGGAAAGCAGTTTATTGGATTCCTTTCACCCAGCAAATCCATGCCTGACATGTTTCGGGCCAACGCCCTTCATCAAAGGCACTCTGTGATGAGAATGACAAAATTACTGACGGAAAAGTCCCTCTTTTATTTCCATTACCTCAGGTGAGTTCAGGCAAGTGCCAAGATCTCTGGGATCCGTAGTCCATAGTTTTTTACCCATGTGGGCTGTCAGCACCACAAAAACCAAAGTTTATAACTTAGCTGAAGTCCTCCAACAGAAACAACTTTCTTTCACTCAGAGTCCCACTGTGCCACACAGTGTCTGCCCCAATAAGCAGGCTGTAGCCCCGCTTCTCGATCCTGGTGTGGTGCATTTTGCGACCTGGCCGGCCGCATTAATGTTCAAAAACGAAGTTGCCCCCAGAAGAAATGCACTCGCAGCCGGTTACTTTCCAGAGGAAAGAGGTTTATTGGATTCCTTTCACCCAGCAAATCCATGCCTGACGCGTTTCGGGCCAACGCCCTTCATCAAAGGCACTCTGTGATGAGAATGACAAAATTACTGATGGAAAAATCCCCTCTTTTATTTCCGCTACCTCAGGTGAGTTCAGGCAAGTGCCAAGTTTTCTGGAATCCGTAGTCCATAGTTTTTACCCATGTGGGCTGTCACCACCACAAAAACCAAAGTTTATAACTTAGCTGAAGTCCTCCAACAGAAACAACTTTATTTCACTCAGAGTTCCGCTGTGCCACACAGTGTCTACCCCAATAAGCAGGCTGTAGCCCCGCATCTCGATCCTGTGGTGGTGCATTTCGCGACCGGGCCGGCTGCATTAATGTTGAAAACGAAGTTGCCCCCAGAAGAAATGCCCTCGCAGCCGGTTACTTTCCAGAGGAAAGCTGTTTATTGGATTCCTTTCACCCAGCTAATCCATGCCTGACGCGTTTCGGGCCAACGCCCTTCATCAAAGGCACTCTGTGATGAGAATGACAAAATTACTGACGGAAAAGGCCGCTCATTTATTTCCATTACCGCAGGTGAGTTCAGGCAAGTGCCAAGATTTCTGGGATCCGTAGTCCATATATTTTTTACCCATGTGGCCTGTCACTACCACAAAAACCAAAGTTTATAACTTACCTGAAGTCCTCCAACAGAAACAACTTTCTTTCACTCAGAGTCCCACTGTGCCACACAGTGTCTGCCCCAATAAGCAGGCTCTAGCCCCGCATCTCGATCCTGTGGTGGTGCATTTTGCGACTGGGCCGGCTGCATTAATGTTGAAAAACGAAGTTGCCCCCAGAAGAAAGGCACTCGCAGCCGGTTACTTTCCAGAGGAAAGCTGTTTATTGTATTCCTTTCACCCAGCTAGTTCATGCCTGACGCGTTTCGGGCCAACGCCCTTCATCAAAGGCACTCTGTGATGAGAATGAAAAAATTACTGACGGAAAAGTCCACTCTTTTATTTCCATTACCTCAGGTGAGTTCAGGCAAGTGCCAAGATCTCTGGGATCCGTAGTCCATAGTTTTTTACCCATGTGGGCTGTCAGCACCACAAAAACCAAAGTTTATAACTTAGCTGAAGTCCTCCAACAGAAACAACTTTCTTTCACTCAGAGTCCCACTGTGCCACACAGTGTCTGCCCCAATAAGCAGGCTGTAGCCCCGCTTCTCGATCCTGGTGTGGTGCATTTTGCGACCTGGCCGGCCGCATTAATGTTCAAAAACGAAGTTGCCCCCAAAAGAAATGCACTCGCAGCAGATAACTTTCCAGAGGAAAGAGGTTTATTGGATTCCTTTCACCCAGCAAATCCATGCCTGACGCGTTTCGGGCCAACGCCCTTCATCAAAGGCACTCTGTGATGAGATTGACAAAATTACTGATGGAAAAATCCCCTCTTTTATTTCCGCTACCTCAGGTGAGTTCAGGCAAGTGCCAAGTTTTCTGGAATCCGTAGTCCATAGTTTTTTTACCCATGTGGGCTGTCACCACCACAAAAACCAAAGTTTATAACTTAGCTGAAGTCCTCCAACAGAAACAACTTTATTTCACTCAGAGTTCCGCTGTGCCACACAGTGTCTACCCCAATAAGCAGGCTGTAGCCCCGCATCTCGATCCTGTGGTGGTGCATTTCGCGACCGGGCCGGCTGCATTAATGTTGAAAAACGAAGTTGCCCCCAGAAGAAATGCCCTCGCAGCCGGTTACTTTCCAGAGGAAAGCTGTTTATTGGATTCCTTTCACCCAGCTAATCCATGCCTGACGCGTTTCGGGCCAACGCCCTTCATCAAAGGCACTCTGTGATGAGAATGACAAAATTACTGACGGAAAAGGCCGCTCATTTATTTCCATTACCGCAGGTGAGTTCAGGCAAGTGCCAAGATTTCTGGGATCCGTAGTCCATATATTTTTTACCCATGTGGCCTGTCACTACCACAAAAACCAAAGTTTATAACTTACCTGAAGTCCTCCAACAGAAACAACTTTCTTTCACTCAGAGTCCCACTGTGCCACACAGTGTCTGCCCCAATAAGCAGGCTCTAGCCCCGCATCTCGATCCTGTGGTGGTGCATTTTGCGACTGGGCCGGCTGCATTAATGTTGAAAAACGAAGTTGCCCCCAGAAGAAATGCACTCGCAGCCGGTTACTTTCCAGAGGAAAGCGGTTTATTGTATTCCTTTCACCCAGCTAGTTCATGCCTGACGCGTTTTGGGCCAACGCCCTTCATCAAAGGCACTCTGTGATGAGAATGACAAAATTACTGACGGAAAAGTCCACTCTTTTATTTCCATTACCTCAGGTGAGTTCAGGCAAGTGCCAAGATCTCTGGGATCCGTAGTCCATAGTTTTTTTACCCATGTGGGCTGTCAGCACCACAAAAACCAAAGTTTATAACTTAGCTGAAGTCCTCCAACAGAAACAACTTTCTTTCACTCAGAGTCCCACTGTGCCACACAGTGTCTGCCCCAATAAGCAGGCTGTAGCCCCGCATCTCGATCCTGCGGTGCTGCATTTCGCGACCGGGCCGGCTGCATTAATGTTCAAAAAACGAAGTTGCCCCCAGAAGAAATGCACTCGCAGCCGGTTACTTTCCAGAAGAAAGCTGTTTATTGGATTCCTTTCACCCAGCAAATCCATGCCTGGCGCGTTTCGGGCCAACGCCCTTCATCAAAGGCACTCTGTGATGAGAATGACATAATTACTGATGGAAAAATCCCCTCTTTTATTTCCATTACCTCAGGTGAGTTCAGGCAAGTGCCAAGATTTCTGGGATCCGTAGTCCATAGTTTTTTTACCCATGTGGGCTGTCACCACCACAAAAACCAAAAGTTTATAACTTAGCTGAAGTCCTCCAACAGAAACAACTTTCTTTCACTAAGAGTCCCACTGTGCCACACAGTGTCTGCCCCAATAAGCAGGCTGTAGCCCCGCATCTCGAACCTGTGGTGGTGCATTTCGCGACCGGGCCGGCTGCATTAATGTTCAAAAACAAAGTTGCCCCCCAGAAGAAATGCACTCGCAGCCGGTTACTTTCCAGAGGAAAGCGGGTTATTGGATTCCTTTCACCCAGAAAATCCATGCCTGACGCTGCTTCGGGCCAACGCCCTTCGTCAAAGGCACTCTGTGATGAGAATGACAAAATTACTGACGGAAAACATCCCCTCTTTTATTTCCATTACCTGAGGTGAGTTCAGGCAGGTGCCAAGATGTCTGGGATCCGTAGTCCATAGATTTGTTACCCATGTGGGCTGTCACCACCACAAAAACCAAAATGTATAACTTTGCTGAAGACATTCAACAGAAATAACTTTCTTTCACTCAGAGTCCCGCTGTGCCACACAGTGTCTGCCCCAATAAGCAGGCTGTAGCTCCGCATCTCGATCCTGCGGTGGTGCATTTTGCGACCGGGCCGGCTGCATTAATGTTCAAAAACGAAGTTGTCCCCAGAATAAATCCACTCGCAGCCGGTTACTTTCCAGAAGAAAGCAGTTTATTGGATTCCTTTCACCCAGCAAGTCCATGCCTGACGTGTTTCAGGCCAACGCCCTTCATCAAAGGCACTCTGTTATGAGAATGAAAAAGTCCTGACGGAAAAATCCCCTCTTTTATTTCCATTACCTCATGTGAGTTCAGGCAAGTGCCAAGATTTCTGGGATCCGTAGTCCATAGTTTTTACACAATGGTGCTGTCCCCACCACAAAAGCAAAGTTTATAACTTAGCTGAAGTGCTCCAACTGAAACAACTTTCTTTCACTCAGAGTCCCGCTGTGCCACACAGTGTCTGCCCCAATAAGCAGGCTGAAGCCCCGCATCTCGATCCTGTGGTGGTGCATTTCGCGACCGGGCCGGCTGCATTAAGGTTCAAAAATGAAGTTGCCCCCGGAAGAAATGCAATCGCAGCCGGTTACTTTCCAGAGGAAAGCGCTTTATTAGATTCCTTTCACCCAGCATATCCATGCCTGACGCATTTCGGCCAACGCTCTTCATCAAAGGCATTCTGTGATGAGATTGACAAAATTACTGACGGAAAACCTCCCTCTTTATTTCCATTACCTGAAGTGAGTTCAGGCAAGTGCCAAGATTTCTGGAATCCGTAGTCCATAGATTTTTTACCCATGTGGGCTGTCACCACCACAAAAAACTAAAGTTTATAACTTAGCTGAAGTACTTCAACAGAAACAATTTTCTTTCACTCAGAGTCCCTCTGTGCCACACAGTGTCTGCCCCAATAAGCAGACTGTAGCCCCGCATCTCGATCCTGCAGTGGAGCATTTCGCGACCTGGCCAGCCGCATTAATGTTCAAAAACGAAGTTGCCCCCAGAAGAAATGCACTCGCAGCCGATTACTTTCCAGAGGAAATCGGTTTATTGGATTCCTTCCACCCAGCAAATCTATGCCTGACGTGTTTCGGGCCAACGCCCTTCATCATAGGCACTCTGTGATGAGAATTACAAAATTACTGACGGAAAAATCCCCTCTTTTATTTCCATTACCTCAGGTGAGTTCAGGCAAGTGCCAAGATTTCTGGGATCCGTAGTCTATAGTTTTTTTTACCCATGTGGGCAGTCACCACCACAAAATCCAAAGTTTATAACTTAGCTGAAGTCCTCCAACAGAAACAACTTTATTTCACTCAGAAACCCGCTGTGCCACACAGTGTCTGCCCCAATAAGTAGGCTGTAGCACCTCATCTCGATCCTGTGGTGGTGCTTTTCGCGACCGGGCCGGCTGCATTAAGGTTCAAAAACGAAGTTGCCACCAGAAGAAATGCACTCGCAGCCGGTTACTTTCCAGAGGAAAGCAGTTTATTGGATTCCTTTCACCCAGCAAATCCATGCCTGACATGTTTCGGGCCAACGCCCTTCATCAAAGGCACTCTGTGATGAGAATGACAAAATTACTGACGGAAAAGTCCCCTCTTTTATTTCCATTACCTCAGGTGAGTTCAGGCAAGTGCCAAGATCTCTGGGATCCGTAGTCCATAGTTTTTTTACCCATGTGGGCTGTCAGCACCACAAAAACCAAAGTTTATAACTTAGCTGAAGTCCTCCAACAGAAACAACTTTCTTTCACTCAGAGTCCCACTGTGCCACACAGTGTCTGCCCCAATAAGCAGGCTGTAGCCCCGCTTCTCGATCCTGGTGTGGTGCATTTTGCGACCTGGCCGGCCGCATTAATGTTCAAAAACGAAGTTGCCCCCAGAAGAAATGCACTCGCAGCCGGTTACTTTCCAGAGGAAAGAGGTTTATTGGATTCCTTTCACCCAGCAAATCCATGCCTGACGCGTTTCGGGCCAACGCCCTTCATCAAAGGCACTCTGTGATGAGAATGACAAAATTACTGATGGAAAAATCCCTCTTTTATTTCCGCTACCTCAGGTGAGTTCAGGCAAGTGCCAAGTTTTCTGGAATCCGTAGTCCATAGTTTTTTACCCATGTGGGCTGTCACCACCACAAAAACCAAAGTTTATAACTTAGCTGAAGTCCTCCAACAGAAACAACTTTCTTTCACTCAGAGTTCCGCTGTGCCACACAGTGTCTACCCCAATAAGCAGGCTGTAGCCCCGCATCTCGATCCTGTGGTGGTGCATTTCGCGACCGGGCCGGCTGCATTAATGTTGAAAAACGAAGTTGCCCCTCAAGAAATGCACTCGCAGCCGGTTACTTTCCAGAGGAAAGCAGTTTATTGGATTCCTTTCACCCAGCAAATCCATGCCTGACATGTTTCGGGCCAACGCCCTTCATCAAAGGCACTCTGTGATGAGAATGACAAAATTACTGACGGAAAAGTCCCCTCTTTTATTTCCATTACCTCAGGTGAGTTCAGGCAAGTGCCAAGATCTCTGGGATCCGTAAACCATAGTTTTTTTACCCATGTGGGCAGTCAGCACCACAAAACCAAAGTTTATAACTTAGCTGAAGTCCTCCAACAGAAACAACTTTCTTTCACTCAGAAACCCGCTGTGCCACACAGTGTCTGCCCCAATAAGTAGGCTGTAGCACCTCATCTCGATCCTGTGGTGGTGCTTTTGCGACCGGGCCGGCTGCATTAAGGTTCAAAAACGAAGTTGCCCCCAGAAGAAAAGCACTCGCAGCCGGTTACTTTCCAGAGGAAAGCAGTTTATTGGATTCCTTTCACCCAGCAAATCCATGCCTGACATGTTTCGGGCCAACGCCCTTCATCAAAGGCACTCTGTGATGAGAATGACAAAATTACTGACGGAAAAGTCCCCTCTTTTATTTCCATTACCTCAGGTGAGTTCAGGCAAGTGCCAAGATCTCTGGGATCCGTAAACCATAGTTTTTTTTTACCCATGTGGGCAGTCAGCACCACAAAAACCAAAGTTTATAACTTAGCTGAAGTCCTCCAACAGAAACAACTTTCTTTCACTCAGAGTCCCACTGTGCCACACAGTGTCTGCCCCAATAAGCAGGCTGTAGCCCTGCATCTCGATCCTGCGGTGGTGCATTTTGCGACCTGGCCGGCCGCATTAATGTTCAAAACGAAGTTGCCCCCAAAAGAAATGCACTCGCAGCAGATAACTTTCCAGAGGAAAGAGGTTTATTGGATTCCTTTCACCCAGCTAGTTCATGCCTGACGCGTTTCGGGCCAACGCCCTTCATCAAAGGCACTCTGTGATGAGAATGACAAAATTACTGACGGAAAAGTCCACTCTTTTATTTCCATTACCTCAGGTGAGTTCAGGCAAGTGCCAAGATCTCTGGGATCCGTAGTCCATAGTTTTTTTACCCATGTGGGCTGTCACCACCACAAAAACCAAAGTTTATAACTTAGCTGAAGTCCTCCAACAGAAACAACTTTATTTCACTCAGAGTTCCGCTGTGCCACACAGTGTCTACCCCAATAAGCAGGCTGTAGCCCCGCATCTCGATCCTGTGGTGGTGCATTTCGCGACCGGGCCGGCTGCATTAATGTTGAAAAACGAAGTTGCCCCCAGAAGAAATGCACTCGCAGCCGGTTACTTTCCAGAGGAAAGCTGTTTATTGGATTCCTTTCACCCAGCTAATCCATGCCTGACGCGTTTCGGGCCAACGCCCTTCATCAAAGGCACTCTGTGATGAGAATGACAAAATTACTGACGGAAAAGGCCGCTCATTTATTTCCATTACCGCAGGTGAGTTCAGGCAAGTGCCAAGATTTCTGGGATCCGTAGTCCATATATTTTTTACCCATGTGGCCTGTCACTACCACAAAAACCAAAGTTTATAACTTACCTGAAGTCCTCCAACAGAAACAACTTTCTTTCACTCAGAGTCCCACTGTGCCACACAGTGTCTGCCCCAATAAGCAGGCTCTAGCCCCGCATCTCGATCCTGTGGTGGTGCATTTTGCGACTGGGCCGGCTGCATTAATGTTGAAAAACGAAGTTGCCCCCAGAAGAAATGCACTCGCAGCCGGTTACTTTCCAGAGGAAAGCGGTTTATTGTATTCCTTTCACCCAGCTAGTTCATGCCTGACGCGTTTCGGGCCAACGCCCTTCATCAAAGGCACTCTGTGATGAGAATGACAAAATTACTGACGGAAAAGTCCACTCTTTTATTTCCATTACCTCAGGTGAGTTCAGGCAAGTGCCAAGATCTCTGGGATCCGTAGTCCATAGTTTTTACCCATGTGGGCTGTCAGCACCACAAAAACCAAAGTTTATAACTTAGCTGAAGTCCTCCAACAGAAACAACTTTCTTTCACTCAGAGTCCCACTGTGCCACACAGTGTCTGCCCCAATAAGCAGGCTGTAGCCCCGCTTCTCGATCCTGGTGTGGTGCATTTTGCGACCTGGCCGGCCGCATTAATGTTCAAAACGAAGTTGCCCCCAGAAGAAATGCACTCGCAGCCGGTTACTTTCCAGAGGAAAGAGGTTTATTGGATTCCTTTCACCCAGCAAATCCATGCCTGACGCGTTTCGGGCCAACGCCCTTCATCAAAGGCACTCTGTGATGAGAATGACAAAATTACTGATGGAAAAATCCCCTCTTTTATTTCCGCTACCTCAGGTGAGTTCAGGCAAGTGCCAAGTTTTCTGGAATCCGTAGTCCATAGTTTTTTACCCATGTGGGCTGTCACCACCACAAAAACCAAAGTTTATAACTTAGCTGAAGTCCTCCAACAGAAACAACTTTATTTCACTCAGAGTTCCGCTGTGCCACACAGTGTCTACCCCAATAAGCAGGCTGTAGCCCCGCATCTCGATCCTGTGGTGGTGCATTTCGCGACCGGGCCGGCTGCATTAATGTTGAAAAACGAAGTTGCCCCCAGAAGAAATGCACTCGCAGCCGGTTACTTTCCAGAGGAAAGCTGTTTATTGGATTCCTTTCACCCAGCTAATCCATGCCTGACGCGTTTCGGGCCAACGCCCTTCATCAAAGGCACTCTGTGATGAGAATGACAAAATTACTGACGGAAAAGGCCGCTCATTTATTTCCATTACCGCAGGTGAGTTCAGGCAAGTGCCAAGATTTCTGGGATCCGTAGTCCATATATTTTTTACCCATGTGGCCTGTCACTACCACAAAAACCAAAGTTTATAACTTACCTGAAGTCCTCCAACAGAAACAACTTTCTTTCACTCAGAGTCCCACTGTGCCACACAGTGTCTGCCCCAATAAGCAGGCTCTAGCCCCGCATCTCGATCCTGTGGTGGTGCATTTTGCGACTGGGCCGGCTGCATTAATGTTGAAAAACGAAGTTGCCCCCAGAAGAAATGCACTCGCAGCCGGTTACTTTCCAGAGGAAAGCGGTTTATTGTATTCCTTTCACCCAGCTAGTTCATGCCTGACGCGTTTCGGGCCAACGCCCTTCATCAAAGGCACTCTGTGATGAGAATGACAAAATTACTGACGGAAAAGTCCACTCTTTTATTTCCATTACCTCAGGTGAGTTCAGGCAAGTGCCAAGATCTCTGGGATCCGTAGTCCATAGTTTTTACCCATGTGGGCTGTCAGCACCACAAAAACAAAGTTTATAACTTAGCTGAAGTCCTCCAACAGAAACAACTTTCTTTCACTCAGAGTCGCACTGTGCCACACAGTGTCTGCCCCAATAAGCAGGCTGTAGCCCCGCTTCTCGATCCTGGTGTGGTGCATTTTGCGACCTGGCCGGCCGCATTAATGTTCAAAAACGAAGTTGCCCCCAGAAGAAATGCACTCGCAGCCGGTTACTTTCCAGAGGAAAGAGGTTTATTGGATTCCTTTCACCCAGCAAATCCATGCCTGACGCGTTTCGGGCCAACGCCCTTCATCAAAGGCACTCTGTGATGAGAATGACAAAATTACTGATGGAAAAATCCCCTCTTTTATTTCCGCTACCTCAGGTGAGTTCAGGCAAGTGCCAAGTTTTCTGGAATCCGTAGTCCATAGTTTTTTTACCCATGTGGGCTGTCACCACCACAAAAACCAAAGTTTATAACTTAGCTGAAGTCCTCCAACAGAAACAACTTTCTTTCACTCAGAGTTCCGCTGTGCCACGCAGTGTCTACCCCAATAAGCAGGCTGTAGCCCCGCATCTCGATCCTGTGGTGGTGCATTTCGCGACCGGGCCGGCTGCATTAATGTTGAAAAACGAAGTTGCCCCTCAAGAAATGCACTCGCAGCCGGTTACTTTCCAGAGGAAAGCAGTTTATTGGATTCCTTTCACCCAGCAAATCCATGCCTGACATGTTTCGGGCCAACGCCCTTCATCAAAGGCACTCTGTGATGAGAATGACAAAATTACTGACGGAAAAGTCCCCTCTTTTATTTCCATTACCTCAGGTGAGTTCAGGCAAGTGCCAAGATCTCTGGGATCCGTAAACCATAGTTTTTTTACCCATGTGGGCAGTCAGCACCACAAAAACCAAAGTTTATAACTTAGCTGAAGTCCTCCAACAGAAACAACTTTCTTTCACTCAGAGTCCCACTGTGCCACACAGTGTCTGCCCCAATAAGCAGGCTGTAGCCCCGCTTCTCGATCCTGGTGTGGTGCATTTTGCGACCTGGCCGGCCGCATTAATGTTCAAAAACGAAGTTGCCCCCAGAAGAAATGCACTCGCAGCCGGTTACTTTCCAGAGGAAAGAGGTTTATTGGATTCCTTTCACCCAGCAAATCCATGCCTGACGCGTTTCGGGCCAACGCCCTTCATCAAAGGCACTCTGTGATGAGAATGACAAAATTACTGATGGAAAAATCCCCTCTTTTATTTCCGCTACCTCAGGTGAGTTCAGGCAAGTGCCAAGTTTTCTGGAATCCGTAGTCCATAGTTTTTTACCCATGTGGGCTGTCACCACCACAAAAACCAAAGTTTATAACTTAGCTGAAGTCCTCCAACAGAAACAACTTTATTTCACTCAGAGTTCCGCTGTGCCACACAGTGTCTACCCCAATAAGCAGGCTGTAGCCCCGCATCTCGATCCTGTGGTGGTGCATTTCGCGACCGGGCCGGCTGCATTAATGTTGAAAAACGAAGTTGCCCCCAGAAGAAATGCACTCGCAGCCGGTTACTTTCCAGAGGAAAGCTGTTTATTGGATTCCTTTCACCCAGCTAATCCATGCCTGACGCGTTTCGGGCCAACGCCCTTCATCAAAGGCACTCTGTGATGAGAATGACAAAATTACTGACGGAAAAGGCCGCTCATTTATTTCCATTACCGCAGGTGAGTTCAGGCAAGTGCCAAGATTTCTGGGATCCGTAGTCCATATATTTTTTACCCATGTGGCCTGTCACTACCACAAAAACCAAAGTTTATAACTTACCTGAAGTCCTCCAACAGAAACAACTTTCTTTCACTCAGAGTCCCACTGTGCCACACAGTGTCTGCCCCAATAAGCAGGCTCTAGCCCCGCATCTCGATCCTGTGGTGGTGCATTTTGCGACTGGGCCGGCTGCATTAATGTTGAAAAACGAAGTTGCCCCCAGAAGAAATGCACTCGCAGCCGGTTACTTTCCAGAGGAAAGCGGTTTATTGTATTCCTTTCACCCAGCTAGTTCATGCCTGACGCGTTTCGGGCCAACGCCCTTCATCAAAGGCACTCTGTGATGAGAATGACAAAATTACTGACGGAAAAGTCCACTCTTTTATTTCCATTACCTCAGGTGAGTTCAGGCAAGTGCCAAGATCTCTGGGATCCGTAGTCCATAGTTTTTACCCATGTGGGCTGTCAGCACCACAAAAACCAAAGTTTATAACTTAGCTGAAGTCCTCCAACAGAAACAACTTTCTTTCACTCAGAGTTCCGCTGTGCCACACAGTGTCTACCCCAATAAGCAGGCTGTAGCCCCGCATCTCGATCCTGTGGTGGTGCATTTCGCGACCGGGCCGGCTGCATTAATGTTGAAAAACGAAGTTGCCCCTCAAGAAATGCACTCGCAGCCGGTTACTTTCCAGAGGAAAGCAGTTTATTGGATTCCTTTCACCCAGCAAATCCATGCCTGACATGTTTCGGGCCAACGCCCTTCATCAAAGGCACTCTGTGATGAGAATGACAAAATTACTGACGGAAAAGTCCCCTCTTTTATTTCCATTACCTCAGGTGAGTTCAGGCAAGTGCCAAGATCTCTGGGATCCGTAAACCATAGTTTTTTTTTACCCATGTGGGCAGTCAGCACCACAAAAACCAAAGTTTATAACTTAGCTGAAGTCCTCCAACAGAAACAACTTTCTTTCACTCAGAGTCCCACTGTGCCACACAGTGTCTGCCCCAATAAGCAGGCTGTAGCCCTGCATCTCGATCCTGCGGTGGTGCATTTTGCGACCTGGCCGGCCGCATTAATGTTCAAAAACAAAGTTGCCCCCAAAAGAAATGCACTCGCAGCAGATAACTTTCCAGAGGAAAGAGGTTTATTGGATTCCTTTCACCCAGCAAATCCATGCCTGACGCGTTTCGGGCCAACGCCCTTCATCAAAGGCACTCTGTGATGAGAATGACAAAATTACTGATGGAAAAATCCCCTCTTTTATTTCCGCTACCTCAGGTGAGTTCAGGCAAGTGCCAAGTTTTCTGGAATCCGTAGTCCATAGTTTTTTTACCCATGTGGGCTGTCACCACCACAAAAACCAAAGTTTATAACTTAGCTGAAGTCCTCCAACAGAAACAACTTTATTTCACTCAGAGTTCCGCTGTGCCACACAGTGTCTACCCCAATAAGCAGGCTGTAGCCCCGCATCTCGATCCTGTGGTGGTGCATTTCGCGACCGGGCCGGCTGCATTAATGTTGAAAAACGAAGTTGCCCCCAGAAGAAATGCACTCGCAGCCGGTTACTTTCCAGAGGAAAGCTGTTTATTGGATTCCTTTCACCCAGCTAATCCATGCCTGACGCGTTTCGGGCCAACGCCCTTCATCAAAGGCACTCTGTGATGAGAATGACAAAATTACTGACGGAAAAGGCCGCTCATTTATTTCCATTACCGCAGGTGAGTTCAGGCAAGTGCCAAGATTTCTGGGATCCGTAGTCCATATATTTTTTACCCATGTGGCCTGTCACTACCACAAAAACCAAAGTTTATAACTTACCCGAAGTCCTCCAACAGAAACAACTTTCTTTCACTCAGAGTCCCACTGTGCCACACAGTGTCTGCCCCAATAAGCAGGCTCTAGCCCCGCATCTCGATCCTGTGGTGGTGCATTTTGCGACTGGGCCGGCTGCATTAATGTTGAAAAACGAAGTTGCCCCCAGAAGAAATGCACTCGCAGCCGGTTACTTTCCAGAGGAAAGCGGTTTATTGTATTCCTTTCACCCAGCTAGTTCATGCCTGACGCGTTTCGGGCCAACGCCCTTCATCAAAGGCACTCTGTGATGAGAATGAAAAAATTACTGACGGAAAAGTCCACTCTTTTATTTCCATTACCTCAGGTGAGTTCAGGCAAGTGCCAAGATCTCTGGGATCCGTAGTCCATAGTTTTTTACCCATGTGGGCTGTCAGCACCACAAAAACCAAAGTTTATAACTTAGCTGAAGTCCTCCAACAGAAACAACTTTCTTTCACTCAGAGTCCCACTGTGCCACACAGTGTCTGCCCCAATAAGCAGGCTGTAGCCCCGCTTCTCGATCCTGGTGTGGTGCATTTTGCGACCTGGCCGGCCGCATTAATGTTCAAAAACGAAGTTGCCCCAAAAGAAATGCACTCGCAGCAGATAACTTTCCAGAGGAAAGAGGTTTATTGGATTCCTTTCACCCAGCAAATCCATGCCTGACGCGTTTCGGGCCAACGCCCTTCATCAAAGGCACTCTGTGATGAGATTGACAAAATTACTGATGGAAAAATCCCCTCTTTTATTTCCGCTACCTCAGGTGAGTTCAGGCAAGTGCCAAGTTTTCTGGAATCCGTAGTCCATAGTTTTTTACCCATGTGGGCTGTCACCACCACAAAAACCAAAGTTTATAACTTAGCTGAAGTCCTCCAACAGAAACAACTTTATTTCACTCAGAGTTCCGCTGTGCCACACAGTGTCTACCCCAATAAGCAGGCTGTAGCCCCGCATCTCGATCCTGTGGTGGTGCATTTCGCGACCGGGCCGGCTGCATTAATGTTGAAAAACGAAGTTGCCCCCAGAAGAAATGCCCTCGCAGCCGGTTACTTTCCAGAGGAAAGCTGTTTATTGGATTCCTTTCACCCAGCTAATCCATGCCTGACGCGTTTCGGGCCAACGCCCTTCATCAAAGGCACTCTGTGATGAGAATGACAAAATTACTGACGGAAAAGGCCGCTCATTTATTTCCATTACCGCAGGTGAGTTCAGGCAAGTGCCAAGATTTCTGGGATCCGTAGTCCATATATTTTTTACCCATGTGGCCTGTCACTACCACAAAAACCAAAGTTTATAACTTACCTGAAGTCCTCCAACAGAAACAACTTTCTTTCACTCAGAGTCCCACTGTGCCACACAGTGTCTGCCCCAATAAGCAGGCTCTAGCCCCGCATCTCGATCCTGTGGTGGTGCATTTTGCGACTGGGCCGGCTGCATTAATGTTGAAAACGAAGTTGCCCCCAGAAGAAATGCACTCGCAGCCGGTTACTTTCCAGAGGAAAGCGGTTTATTGTATTCCTTTCACCCAGCTAGTTCATGCCTGACGCGTTTCGGGCCAACGCCCTTCATCAAAGGCACTCTGTGATGAGAATGACAAAATTACTGACGGAAAAGTCCACTCTTTTATTTCCATTACCTCAGGTGAGTTCAGGCAAGTGCCAAGATCTCTGGGATCCGTAGTCCATAGTTTTTTTACCCATGTGGGCTGTCAGCACCACAAAAACCAAAGTTTATAACTTAGCTGAAGTCCTCCAACAGAAACAACTTTCTTTCACTCAGAGTCCCACTGTGCCACACAGTGTCTGCCCCAATAAGCAGGCTGTAGCCCCGCTTCTCGATCCTGGTGTGGTGCATTTTGCGACCTGGCCGGCCGCATTAATGTTCAAAAACGAAGTTGCCCCCAGAAGAAATGCACTCGCAGCCGGTTACTTTCCAGAGGAAAGAGGTTTATTGGATTCCTTTCACCCAGGAAATCCATGCCTGACGCGTTTCGGGCCAACGCCCTTCATCAAAGGCACTCTGTGATGAGAATGACAAAATTACTGATGGAAAAATCCCCTCTTTTATTTCCGCTACCTCAGGTGAGTTCAGGCAAGTGCCAAGTTTTCTGGAATCCGTAGTCCATAGCTTTTTACCCATGTGGGCTGTCACCACCACAAAAACCAAAGTTTATAACTTAGCTGAAGTCCTCCAACAGAAACAACTTTCTTTCACTCAGAGTTCCGCTGTGCCACACAGTGTCTACCCCAATAAGCAGGCTGTAGCCCCTCATCTCGATCCTGTGGTGGTGCATTTCGCGACCGGGCCGGCTGCATTAATGTTGAAAAACGAAGTTGCCCCTCAAGAAATGCACTCGCAGCTGGTTACTTTCCAGAGGAAAGCGGTTTATTGGATTCCTTTTACCCAGCTAATCCATGCCCGACGTGTTTCAGGCCAACGCCCTTCATCATAGGCACTCTGTGATGAGAATGACAGAATTCCTGATGGAAAAATCCCATCTTTTATTTCCATTACCTCAGGTGAGTTCAGGCAAGTGCCAAGATTTCTGGGATCCGTAGTCCATAGTTGTTTTACCCATGTGTGCTGTCACCACCACAAAAAACAAAGTTTATAACTTAGCTGAAGTCCTCCAACAGAAACAACTTTCTTTCACTCAGAGTCCCACTGTGCCACACAGTGTCTGCCCCAATAAGCAGGCTGTAGCCCCGCATCTCGATCCTGTGGTGGTGCATTTCGCGACCGGGCCGGCTGCATTAATGTTGAAAAACGAAGTTGCCCCCAGAAGAAATGCACTCGCAGCCGGTTACTTTCCAGAGGAAAGCTGTTTATTGGATTCCTTTCACCCAGCTAATCCATGCCTGACGCGTTTCGGGCCAACGCCCTTCATCAAAGGCACTCTGTGATGAGAATGACAAAATTACTGACGGAAAAGGCCGCTCATTTATTTCCATTACCTCAGGTGAGTTCAGGCAAGTGCCAAGATTTCTGGAATCCATAGTCCATATATTTTTTACCCATGTGGCCTGTCACCACCACAAAAACCAAAGTTTATAACTTACCTGAAGTTCTCCAACAGAAACAACTTTCTTTCACTCAGAGTCCCACTGTGCCACACAGTGTCTGCCCCAATAAGCAGGCTCTAGCCCCGCATCTCGATCCTGTGGTGGTGCATTTTGCGACTGGGCCGGCTGCATTAATGTTGAAAAACGAAGTTGCCCCCAGAAGAAATGCACTCGCAGCCGGTTACTTTCCAGAGGAAAGAGGTTTATTGGATTCCTTTCACCCAGCAAATCCATGCCTGACGCGTTTTGGGCCAACGCCCTTCATAAAAGGCACTCTGTGATGAGAATGACAAAATTACTGATGGAAAAATCCCCTCTTTTATTTCCGCTACCTCAGGTGAGTTCAGGCAAGTGCCAAGTTTTCTGGAATCCGTAGTCCATAGTTTTTTTACCCATGTGGGCTGTCACCACCACAAAAACCAAAGTTTATAACTTAGCTGAAGTCCTCCAACAGAAACAACTTTCTTTCACTCAGAGTTCCGCTGTGCCACACAGTGTCTACCCCAATAAGCAGGCTGTAGCCCCACATCTCGATCCTGTGGTGGTGCATTTTGCGACCGGGCCGGCTGCATAAATGTTGAAAAACGAAGTTGCCCCCAGAAGAAATGCACTCGCAGCCGGTTACTTTCCAGAGGAAAGCTGTTTATTGGATTCCTTTCACCCAGCTAATCCATGCCTGACCCGTTTCGGGCCAACGCCCTTCATCAAAGGCACTCTGTGATGAGAATGACAAAATTACTGACAGAAAAGGCCGCTCATTTATTTCCATTACCTCAGGTGAGTTCAGGCAAGTGCCAAGAATTCTGGGATCCGTAGTCCATATATTTTTTACCCATGTGGCCTGTCACCACCACAAAAACCAAAGTTTATAACTTACCTGAAGTCCTCCAACAGAAACAACTTTCTTTCACTCAGAGTCCCACTGTGCCACACAGTGTCTGCCCCAATAAGCAGGCTGTAGCCCTCATCTCGATCCTGTGGTGGTGCATTTTGCGACTGGGCCGGCTGCATTAATGTTGAAAAACGAAGTTGCCCCTCAAGAAATGCACTCGCAGCCGGTTACTTTCCAGAGGAAAGCGGTTTATTGGATTCCTTTCACCCAGCTAATCCATGCCCGACGTGTTTCAGGCCAACGCCCTTCATCATAGGCACTCTGTGATGAGAATGACAAAATTACTGACGGAAAACATCCCCTCTTTTATTTCCATTACCTCAGGTGATTTCTGGCAAGTGCCAGGATTTCTGGGATCCGTAGTCCATAGCTTTTTTACCCATGTGGGCTGTCACCACCACAAAAACCAAAGTTTATAACTTAGCTGAAGTCCTCCAACAGAAACAACTTTCTTTCACTCAGAGTCCCACTGTGCCACACAGTGTCTGCCCCAATAAGCAGGCTATAGCCCCACATCTCGATCCTGTGGTGATGCTTTTCGCGACCGGGCCGGCTGCATTAATGTTGAAAAACGAAGTTGCCCCCAGAAGAAATGCACTTGCAGCCGGTTACTTTCCAGAGGAAAGCGCTTTATTGTATTCCTTTCACCCAGCTAGTTCATGCCTGACGCATTTCGGGCCAACGCCATTCATCAAAGGGACTCTGTGATGAGAATGACAAAATTACTGACGGAAAAGTCCCCTCTTTTATTTCCATTACCTCAGGTGAGTTCAGGCAAGTGCCAAGATTTCTGGGATCCTTAGTCGATAGATTTTTTACCCATGTGGCCTGTCACCACCACAAAAACCAAAATGTATAACTTTACTGACGTCCTCCTGGAGAAACAACTTTCTTTCACTCAGAGTCCCGCTGTGCCACACAGTGTCTGCCCCAATAAACAGGCTGTAGCCCCGCATCTCGATCCTGTTGTGGTTAATTTCGCAACTGGGCCGGCTACATTAATGTTCAAACATGAAGTTGCCCCCAGAAGAAATGCGCTCGCAGCTGGTTACTTTCCAGAGGAAAGCGGTTTATTGGATTCCTTTCACCCAGCAAATCCATGCCTGACGTGTTTCAGGCCAACGCCCTTCATCAAAGGCACTTTGTGATGATAATGACAAAATTACTGACGGAAAACATCCCCTCTTTTATTTCCATTACCTCAGGTGATTTCTGGCAAGTGCCAGGATTTCTGGGATCCGTAGTCCATAGCTTTTTTACCCATGTGGGCTGTCACCACCACAAAAACCAAAATTTATAACTTTGCTGAAGTCCTCCAACAGAAACAACTTTCTTTCACTCAGAGTCCCGCTGTGCCACACAGTGTCTGCCCCAATAAGCAGGCTGTAGCCCCGCATCTCGATCCTGCGGTGGCGCATTTCGCGACCGGGCCAGCCGCATTAGGGTTCAAAAACAAAGTTACCCCCAGAAGAAATGCGCTCGCAGCTGGTTACTTTCCAGAGGAAAGCGGTTTATTGGATTCCTTTCACCCAGCAAATCCATGCCTGACGTGTTTCAGGCCAACGCCCTTCATCAAAGGCACGCTGTGATGAGAATGACAAAATTCCTGATGGAAAAATCCCCTCTTTTATTTCCATTACCTCAGGTGAGTTCAGTCAAGTGCCAAGATTTCTGGGATCCGTAGTCCTAGTTGTTTTACCCATCTGTGCTGTCACCACCACAAAAATCAAAGTTTATAACTTAGCTGAAGTCCTCCAACAGAAACAACTTTCTTTCAATCAGAGTCCCACTGTGCCACACAGTGTCTGCCCCAATAAGCAGGCTGTAGCCCCGCATCTCGATCCTGCGGTGCTGCATTTCGCGACCGGGCCGGCTGCATTAATGTTCAAAAAACGAAGTTGCCCCCAGAAGAAATGCACTCGCAGCCGGTTACTTTCCAGAAGAAAGCTGTTTATTGGATTCCTTTCACCCAGCAAATCCATGCCTGGCGCGTTTCGGGCCAACGCCCTTCATAAAAAAGCACTCTGTGATGAGAATGCCAAAATTACTGACGGAAAACATCCCCTCTTTTATTTCCATTACCTCAGGTGAGTTAAGGCAAGTGCCAAGATTTCTGGGATCCGTAGTCCATAGTTTTTTTACCCATGTGGGCTGTTACCACCACAAAAAACAAAGTTTGTAACATAGCTGAAGTCCTCCAACAAAAACAACTTTCTTTCACTCAGAGTCCCGCTGTGCCACACAGTGTCTCCCCCAATAAGCAGGCTGAAGCCCCGCATCTCGATCCTGTGGTGGTGCATTTCGCGACCAGGCCGGCCGCATTAATGTTCAAAAACGAAGTTATCCCCAGAAAAATGCACTCGCAGCCGGTTGCTTTACAAAAGAAAGCAGTTTATTGGATTCCTTTCACCCAGTAAAACCATGACTGGCGCGTTTCGGGCCAACGCACTTCATCAAAGGCACTCTGTGATGAAAATGACAAAATTACTGACGGAAAAGTACCCTCTTTTATTTCCATTACCTCAGGTGAGTTCAGGCAAGTGCCAAGATTTCTGGGATCCGTAGTCCATAGATTTTTTACCCATGTGGCCTGTCACCACCACAAAAACCAACATTTATAGCTTTGCTGAAGTCCTCCAACAGAAACAACTTTCTTTCACTCAGAGTCACGCTGTGCCACACAGTGTCTGCCCCAATAAGCAGGCTGTAGCCCCGCATCTCGATCCTGCGGTGGTGCATTTCGCGACCGGGCCGGCTGCATTAATGTTCAAAAAACGAAATTGCCCCCACAAGAAATGCACTTGCAGCCGGTTACTTTCCAGTGGAAAGCGGTTTATTGGATGCCTTTCACCCAGAAAATCCATGCCTGACGCGTTTGGGCCAACGCCCTTCATCAAAGGCACTTTGTGATGAGAATGACAAAATTACTGACAGAAAAATCCCCTCTTTTATTTCCATTACCTCAGGTGAGTTCAGGCAAGTGCCAAGATTTCTTGGATCCGTAGTCCATAGTTTTTTTACCCATGTGGGCTGTCACCACCACAAAAACCAAAGTTTATAACTTAGCTGAAGTCCTCTAACAAAAAGAACTTTCTTTCACTCAGAGTCCCACTGTGCCACACAGTGTCTGCCCAATAAGCAGGCTGTAGCCCTGCATCTCGATCCTGTGGTGGTGCACTTCGCGACCGGGCCGGCTGCATTAATGCTCAAAAATGAAGTTGCCCCCAGAAGAAATGCACTCGCAGCCGGTTACTTTCCAGAGGAAAGCGGTTTATTGGATTCCTTTCACCGAGCAAATCCATGCCTGACGTGTTTCGGGCCAACGCTCTTCATCAAAGGCACTCTGTGATGAGAATGACAAAATTACTGACGGAAAACTCCCCTCTTTCATTTCCATTACCTCAGGTTAGTTCAGGCAAGTGCCAAGATTTCTGGGATCCGTAGTCCATAGATTTTTTACCCATGTGGGCTGTCAGCACCACAAAAACCAAAGTTTATAACTTAGCTGAAGTCCCCCAACAGAAACAACTTTCTTTCACTCAGAGTCCCACTGTGCCACACAGTGTCTGCCCCAATAAGCAGGCTGTAGCCCCGCATCGCAATCTTGCGGTGGTGCATTTTGCGACCTGGCCGGCGGCATTAATGTTCAAAAACAAAGTTGCCCCCAGAAGAAATGCACTCGCAGCCGGTTACTTTCCAGAGGAAAGAGGTTTATTGGATTCCTTTCACCCAGCAATTCCATGCCTGACGCGTTTCGGGCCAACGCCCTTCATCAAAGGCACTCTGTGATGAGAATGACAAAATTACTGATGGAAAAATCCCCTCTTTTATTTCCGCTACCTCAGGTGAGTTCAGGCAAGTGCCAAGTTTTCTGGAATCCGTAGTCCATAGTTTTTTTACCCATGTGGGCTGTCACCACCACAAAAACCAAAGTTTATAACTTAGCTGAAGTCCTCCAACAGAAACAACTTTCTTTCACTCAGAGTTCTGCTGAGCCACACAGTGTCTACCCCAATAAGCAGGCTGTAGCCCCGCATCTCGATCCTGTGGTGGTGCATTTCGCGACCGGGCCGGCTGCATTAATGTTGAAAAACGAAGTTGCCCCCAGAAGAAATGCACTTGCAGCCAGTTACTTTCCAGAGGAAAGCTGTTTATTGGATTCCTTTCACCCAGCTAATACATGCCCGACGTGTTTCAGGCCAACGCCCTTCATCATAGGCACTCTGTGATGAGAATGACAGAATTCCTGATGGAAAAATCCCATCTTTTATTTCCATTACCTCAGGTGAGTTCAGGCAAGTGCCAAGATTTCTGGGATCCGTAGTCCATAGTTGTTTTACCCATGTGTGCTGTCACCACCACAAAAACCAAAGTTTATAACTTAGCTGAAGTCCTCCAACAGAAACAACTTTCTTTCACTCAGAGTCCCACTGTGCCACACAGTGTCTGCCCCAATAAGCAGGCTGTAGCCCCGCATCTCGATCCTGTGGTGGTGCATTTCGCGACCGGGCCGGCTGCATTAATGTTGAAAAACGAAGTTGCCCCCAGAAGAAATGCACTCGCAGCCGGTTACTTTCCAGAGGAAAGCTGTTTATTGGATTCCTTTCACCCAGCTAATCCATGCCTGACGCGTTTCGGGCCAACGCCCTTCATCAAAGGCACTCTGTGATGAGAATGACAAAATTACTGACGGAAAAGGCCGCTCATTTATTTCCATTACCTCAGGTGAGTTCAGGCAAGTGCCAAGATTTCTGGGATCCGTAGTCCATATATTTTTTACCCATGTGGCCTGTCACCACCACAAAAACCAAAGTTTATAACTTACCTGAAGTTCTCCAACAGAAACAACTTTCTTTCACTCAGAGTCCCACTGTGCCACACAGTGTCTGCCCCAATAAGCAGGCTCTAGCCCCGCATCTCGATCCTGTGGTGGTGCATTTTGCGACTGGGCCGGCTGCATTAATGTTGAAAAACGAAGTTGCCCCCAGAAGAAATGCACTCGCAGCCGGTTACTTTCCAGAGGAAAGCGGTTTATTGTATTCCTTTCACCCAGCTAGTTCATGCCTGACGCGTTTCGGGCCAACGCCCTTCATCAAAGGCACTCTGTGATGAGAATGACAAAATTACTGACGGAAAAGTCCCCTCTTTTATTTCCATTACCTCAGGTGAGTTCAGGCAAGTGCCAAGATCTCTGGGATCCGTAGTCCATAGTTTTTTTACCCATGTGGGCTGTCAGCACCACAAAAACAAAGT